>JAKELL010000009.1:0-600000 GCA_021524915.1 Lactarius akahatsu | reverse complement strand
GGTTCGCCGAGGGTGAGTCATCTCTCATGGTCCCTGAAAATGTTCATTGAGCTGTAAAATTCATAGGCCCAAGACTACATCCGGTCTCTGCCCATCAGGCCGCGAGTACCGTTCTCGCAGCTGTTCCCACATGCGAACCCACTCGCTCTTGACCTGCTCGCCAAGATGCTCAACTTTGATCCCGCGAAGCGAATTACGTGCGAACAAGCACTGGAGCACCCATACCTCGCTGTCTGGCATGACCCGACGGACGAGCCCGTCTGCCCGAATGTGTGTGGTCCCTCACAGACGCCGAGTGTAGTTTTTAACGTGACTGTCTTGGCAGAAATTCGACTTCTTCTTCGAAGAGGAGGACTCGATAGAGGGGATGAAGAAGCTCATCGTCGAGGAAGTGAACTCGTTCCGGTCCGAGGTGCGCGCTGCGGCGCGGCCGAACCAGAACCGACAGTGGGTCCCAGTTCGCGTTTGAGATGTGTATTTAACGACCCGGTGCCGTGCAGGTTGTCGATCCCAACCCGCGATGATATCGTCGCTTCCCCGATACGCGAGGATGCACCACCAAATGGCGCCACCTCTGGATACTACAGCGGACAGACACCGCAAGGCGGCGGCGGAGGTCGTCGCCCGGCGAGCCCGATTATGGACGATCCTAGTGCGGAGCTTGAGCGGGAGCTAGCCGGAACGCACATCGGCCGTCAGTGAACGGGGATTTCAAAATTTCTATATCCGCGTGTGCGTGAGTGCTCCAAGAGATATCAGTTTGGACAGTTTTGGATGTACGGAATATCGAGCAGGTTGATACCGCATTGCTTGTGCTTGTTGTAATCAAATAGAGAATGGTTACCCACGCTGTACACTGGTTGACGGGCGTCGGGATGTGGTTGCCGTGCGGTTGCCGTAAAGAGATGCCAAGCATGTGCCTAGATGGCAGAGAGGCAGAAAGAGACAGCAGCTCAGCCCTGAGGGCGGTTTCTCTTCCCAAGAACACTACGAAATCCCCCTTTGCGACTGCCCCACGGCTTGGGCTGACGAGATATCCAACTGCTGTAACGCTGCTGACGTCGTACTATATTCAGACCACACTGTCTGGCACTGGACCGACGCTGCTCGCCGCCGGCTCGGCCCCATAATCACTTGATTCTCGCGCGTGTTTCTGAGGGCTCCTCAGTGATTCCATTCTTATCACGTACTACCCAGTATAGACGGCAACCCATGTCGGAGAATGCGACTTGCTTTCCGCCGAAAGCACCCCAGAAAGGGCCCCCTCTGTTTCAGCACGGGGACGTGGTATTTCAGGGTGGGTTTCCAGCATGGACTCTTCGCGCCTCTGATCTATGGCTCCTCACCTCCTCGATCGTCCATTGCCTTGCCTTTGCAGCACATGATGTAGGGTGGATCGTGTCGGGCTTCTTCACCGTTTTGGCTATCGTCACGTCCTTCTGGCTCATCAACAAGCATCTCCAATGGTACACCAACGTACGTCCACCGTAACCGCGTTCCCGCGAATATAGTTTATGACCTGCGTACCTGCGTAGAAACGTGAACAGCGCTGTGCGTCTCCATCGTGCTGCACTCTTCGCGAAGTTCATCTGCTGATGGCCACATGCAGATATTGTGCGCCTGCTTCTCATGGTTCCCATATACGCCTCGATCAGTCTGGCGTCGTACCTATTCTGGGTTCGTTCCGAAACAGCCGGCGCTACGCCTGTCCGCTGATGTATTTGTCCTCAGGATAACGCTACCCCTTTACTTCTCATTCGCGACGCATACGAGGCCATCCTCCTCACTGCCTTCTTTTATCTTTTGCTCACGTACTTGTCCCCGGATCCCGAGGTGCAGAAGGCGGTCTTGCTTAAACGAGGTCTCTCGAAGGAAGCCGACGCGGAGCTCAGACGACGGAGGCAGCCTCGGAAGAAGTGGGTCTTTCCCCTGGGATTCGTCAGATGGAAGCCTCAAGTGAGAGCGGCTGTTTTCTCGTCTGTTTATTTTCTCATGCCAATGGGGCCTCTTAGGATGGCTTGTTCTTTCTGCAGCTGATGAAATGGGGTGTACTCCAGTACTGTGTCGTCCGACCGACGTGCGTCATCTCCGTACCACGCCATTTATTTTATTTTGATCACCGTTGAGAGCAGCACTACATTGGCCGCTGTCATCTTGAATCACATTGGCTTGTATTGCGAGCAATCTTGGTCCCCTGTCTGGGGCCATGTCTGGGTGCGTGATACTGCTCGCTTCTAGGAACCAGGCCTTTGATCACGGGGAACCTCCGGCAGATCACAACTCTTATCTCAATCAGTGTTACGATAGCCATGTATTGCCTTTTGCAACTGTATATTTGCGTGGCAGGGGAATTGGCTCCACATCGCCCCGTTCTTAAATTGTTCGCCGTCAAGGCTGTTGGTAGGTTTCTTCCTCTTTACGCATATAGAATGGTGTTAATGCCTACCCGACAGTGTTTCTGACCTTCTGGCAAGCCACCTTTCTATCTCTACTCAGTATGATCGGGGTGGTCAAAGATGTATGGCCCTTTGCTTTGGGCGGAAGCGGCTTACTGAATCTATCATAGACCCCCTATATGACCGCTGGAGATATCAACATCGGCTGGGGTGCCATCCTCGAGACGTTTGAGATGAGGTCAGTGGCACATATTTTTGCGCACTTTCCTCGATACCAAAACGAGTGTAGCATCTTCGCTTGCGTCCACATCAAGGCATTCAGCTACAAGCCATATCGGCCGCCCACACCTAACCCTAGGCGGACACCACGTCTGCGCTCCTTTGCCCATGCCATGGACTTCCGCGAGACCTTCCGCGAGTTGCGGACCGGTTTGGTGTACATGTGGCGTCGCATGCGCGGTGCTGAGACTGACCCGCAAGCGCGTCGTGTGGCCGTACTCGAAAATGCGTTTGATAAGAGCCGCGAGCAAGTGTGGCGTGAGCGTCGCGAGGCGGAGAAGGAACGGGGTTTGCAAGTGAGCAAGGCTGTCGAAGTCGACGTAGACGTAGACGGCGAGAGGCAGTGGTTGGGTGCAGGAGACGAGTTCGACTATGGACTTTCGCGGAGGGAGAGAAGCGAAGCACTGGGTGTGGTGGTCGAACGGGAACTAGAGAAGAGAGGCTATGGCCGCTCCGGTGGTGAGTGCGAAACCCTTCTTCGAATTACCGAAACTCAGCGGTATGTTAGTAGACCCGGAGCCAGATATGGATCCTAGCCACCAGAACCTCACGCACGAACCCAGACAACGATCCTGGTGGCGCAGCGCGTACGAGCGAGTTTCCCAAAGTAATTCTGGTCGTGATGAGTTCCCAGCGTCGCCGCCGCCCAAGCGCAAATCGCGCTCTCGGCATACATCCAGGGACGTCGAGCAGCGAGTGCGTGTATACGATGACCAGCCGCCCACTTCATTCCTCAGGACGTATCGCGACAGTCGGAGGCCGGACCAGGACCTCCCACCGGGCGCACAGTCCCCTCAACCCCCCGGGACCCGGACGTCCCAGGACGTAGCGGGCTTGCCTACGCAGGACCGACATCCTTTTCAGCCTACTACGCGCGCCAGCCTTGCCCGCGCTGACACAGTCCTCAACCGACTCTTCCCAAACCCCTCGGTTCGATCCGCCTCCTTGCATTCTGGCGGCACTTCTGTGGTTCTCGCGTCGCTGGAGTCTCACAGAGCTCACCTCCCGATCAATGCCGCGCCTGCGGTATTGGCGCAGAACGTTGATGCCGGGCGAGCTGTCGAGATCTCACGGTCAACGTTGAGTCCTGTATCCCCAGTCACGAGAGACGAGCGTGAGCGTGAGCTCCACGCTCAGCTGAGCTACCTGCCTATCCCTCCGCCTTCGGTTCAACCGACGCAGAGCGGGTTGTATCAAGGCGACACCGGCTTGCCCCCAGCGCCTCCACCCAAGAGCAGCCCCAGACCATCGCATCGTCGTGAATCGGCTCACTACCGGGCTAGGCTTGCGCAAGCTGATGGTCTCACCACCTCGCCCACCTCGACAGAAGACCGTTCACGGCACGCACGTTCACATCGGCATGGGCAACCCGACTCTCCAACCACCCGTTATCCACGTAGCTCCCGCGCTTACTACGATACCCCGCTCTCCGTGGAGGGCGATGCACCATCCCCTTCGCGTCGTTGGTCGACTCCGGGGACGGCAGTACCGGCACATATATTCACTCCCCAGCCGATGCTATCACGCTCACGGAAGTTGCCCCGGTCGAAGGGTGCACGCAGAGCAACTGCCCCAGTCCCGCGTGATAACGAACCATCGCCTTCTTTACCTCCGTTCTCTGAGTCCTCGGATTATCATCTATACCATTTTCCAGATACGCGTTCTCCGCCCACGCGACACCAGCGTTCATGATATCTTTATGACATTTGATGACTTTGACGATATTTGTCTTGTTGGGTTAGTGTACGGTAAACCTATTCACTATTTTAGGCACATGATTAGTCAGCTCAATCCCAGTCGTGCGACGATGCGAGACTGACTTGTATGTCCCTCGTCGATGGGGCTTTCTGGTAGGAAGGTCAAGCAGCGAATCGGTAAAGATCCGCGTAACCTCTCCTGGGCAGATGGTGAGCCTGTATTTATCCTGACTGGCAGAAAGTGGCCCACTTCGGACAGATGCAAGTCGCTTTGGACAATCATATCTTGAAAAATTTGGCTGGGATGCCTCCAAAGGACTCGGTGCGTCAGGAGAGGGCCGCACAAGCGCGGTGAAAATGTCGCAAAAGCTCGACATGCTCGGCATCGGCATGCAGCGCCACCAGAACGACCCCGACGGGATCGCGTGGCGGCAGAACCGTGACTTTGAGAACTTGCTGCAGAGGCTGAACGAGGGCACGGAGGCAACAGGGCCGTTCCATGAAGCGCGCGGATCGTCGTCGTCGTCGATTGTGGAGGAGGAGGTCGCTGCTGAAGTGGACGGTTCACATGGCGCCGACGAAGGCGCAGGGACAGACACAACCAAACAAGCGAAGAAAAAGAAAAAGCAGAAAAAGCGCAAGGCGTTGCAGGAGGAGGATGAGGATGAGAAGGCGGCGCGCGACAAGAGGGAGCGCAAGAAGCGGAAAAAATCAAAGAATGACGTGCCAGAAGACGACGCATCCTCCCTTGCTGCAGCAGCGCCGGCATCTGAGTCCACACCAGCGCCCACCGCGCCCATCGCTGCGCCTGCCCCCGTTCGTGCGCTGTGCGTCGTCCATCTCCACCTCCGACTCTCGACTCTTGCTCACGGATGTGTTTTTACTTCTACCCTACGACAGCCCACGCGCCCACCGTGCCCGCATCATCGCAGCCAAGCGCATGGCCGCATCCAACTCGACCGCGCTCGCCGAAATTCTCGGCATCCCGTCGTCCTCCACCACCGTTTCTCCATCACCGCTCACCGCCGCCACTGCCGCAACGACCCCGACCCCGACTCGCGCTACGTCCGAAGACGCCGACCCGCTGCAGAAACTGACGACGGCCGCGCAGTCGGTCGGCGATTACCTCAGGGCGAAGCTTGGTGCCAAAGCGGGTGCACGGCAAAATTCGATCGCTCTTGTTCAGGACGCGGATAGGGACGACGACGACGACGACCCACCTCGCGCTGGTTTGGGCGCCGCCGCGCGTTTGGTAATGACCGGGCCTCCGGATGGGTCCGTGCGCGCGGCGTCGATGCTTGCGGCGATGTTCGCGCGAGGCCAAGCCACGGCCGGTGCCAAGGAGGAAGCGGATGTGGCTGGTGTCGAACGCGCTGACGATGACGGTGGGGGCGCAGGGGACGAAGAAGAACGGAGGAAGCGTGAAGGGAGACATGCGAAGGAGGAACGACGCAAAAGGAAGGAAGATCGGAGACGGAGGAAAGAAGGGAAGATGAGGGCGATCGCAGAGCCTGACGCCGAACCCCCAAATGGCGCACGCACAGGTCGTGGAGCCGTCCATGGGCGAAGCGCTGCCTAGACGTACAAAAAGGAAGAAGCACCGCGAGTCAGATATTCCGGATGATCTGTTGGAGCACAGCTCGATATCCGCTGATGGTAGGCCGGTTGTTGTTCCGAAAACAAAGCAGAAGAAGTGCGATAAGAGTCGAAAAACGGGGCGGGACGCAAGCCCTTGACGACTAATCTTACACGATGCCTCTGGCCTGGTAGACATATACATGGCACAATAACTTATTATTTTTGCACATCGCAGGAACTGACAAGAGACAGATATCTGTGGTCAGCGACTCTGCACATCCCCCAAACCCCAAGAGCCCAGGGCACCGAGCAGATCCCTCAAAAACTTTTGCCCCATGAGTGTGCCATGCGGCGTCTCGAAAACACGCTGAATGCAAGACCAACCCTCGGCTATACAAAGGATAAGAATTGAGGTAGCTGGCGCGGTGAGGCAATCACCTTGCTTGTACGTCTGCCCCACCTCTGGTGGGATGACCGTAGACAACGAAGAGATGTAAAGAATGCCATACTTGGGCAAAAGTTTCGCGAGGAGTCGTTCGTGCATGTATACTGGGATGACGAGTTCAGCCAAGATTGCTTCTGCCAAGAACCAAAAAAAAAGACCTTGTGCGTTGTAGTAGGCACTCCATGGGTTGTCGATCGCCTCGGCTTGAGCAAGCAGGCGTAGCAAAAGACGCTGAGGGTCGGGTTCGGAAGACAACAGAGTAGAGACGTGATCTAGAGCACACGAGACGGGTTGGAACCAGCTCCCATACCAAAGAACAAGCTTCTCCCCCAAAATGGCACGATGACCAGCATGCTCGCGTAGTTTCTCTAGGTTCAGAAGTAGAGAGGGTAGGAAGATGCTGACGGTGGAGTGCAGAGCGGCGCTGAGCAGTAGCTGTCTCTGGGTGTTCGGCTCGGTCGGGAGGTAGTCAAGACGAGACAGGACGTCGGCGAAGAGTTGGTGGGCCAGCGGCTCAGCGTGCTCCTGCTCGAGGCCGCGAAGAGCAGAGAGCCAGGTCCAGGTGCCGCCCCTCAAGGTGTTATAGCTCCAGGCGGGGGCGGGGAGGGGCGCGCGGCTGAGGACGAGAACGTCATTTTTTCTCGAGGCCGCTGCCTGCACTACCCAGCGTGAGTCGTCGACGCGCACACCGGTACGCGGGTCCACGAAGGGCAAGCGGAAGCGCGGGTCATCTCGCGTCGGTGACGGGTGAAGAGTGCTGGAATACACGAACCGCATCAGGCTGGTGTTTGTCGACGCCACGTCGGCCGGGGAGAGCGGCCCAGAGCCATAGCCAGGGGGAGGTGAGAACGGGTGGCAGAGAGCGTGGAACGGACAAGAGAGGGGACCGGGACACGAGATGCGTGTTGGGCTCGGTCGCGGTGCGTGGAAGTGCAAGGTCTTGAGGAGGTACGTGTGGAGCTGGTACAGAGTCTCGCGTGGGCCAACCAAGTGGATGGTCCTCCCCTGCAAACTTTGGCAGAGCTGCGCCTTAGCGGTGGCCGGCGCGATTGGCTCAAGTGGTGCTGCAGAGGGCGGCATTCCAGCACTCTTCAGATACACAGGGAGGTCCTGGAATGCGCCATTCCCGTGAAGACCAGATAACGACAGGCGGAGAGTGTCTTCCAAGAAAGCGTCGATATGACGCAGGGTATCAGCGTGCAGGGCTGGGTTGCGGTTCTCGAAGAAATCGAACCAGTAATAGAAGAGGACAACGAAGACGAGCATGTGAACAATAAGATAGCGAAAGCGGTACATGGCAGTTCCCACGGTGGCCGAGCAAAGCTGGCTCTGACGTGATAACTGTGTCCTGATAGCACCGGTCTACGTTGTGTGTCGTTAGAAGTTGACGTGGCTGTTTGATTACGCGATTACGAGCGAGGTGGCGGGGAATCGGAGAAGAGCCCAGCCCGTCTGGGTTTTCTGTGCGCCTGCTGCGGTCGCTCGTATGCTTGGAGGTACTTCAGATGAACCGAAGCACTGCCACACCAGGGCGTAGTCGAGACTGCGCGCCGATGCTCGGTACACACTTGGCATGGTGGTCGCTGTTTCTAAGGGGGATAATACAGCCTCGGAAGGGTCACCGGCTAGTCGGGTATCACGGGGTCAGGGAGGTTCACGCTGTGCTTGTTTGTGGAGCGATCACCGCTCACGGCGATGACCTCGACCCAAAGGGGAGTCCCTTTAAATAAGGCCTTTCGTCACTGAACGTGCATAACCACATCTCATTCCCCTACCCCTCAGTCTTCCGCTCGACTCCAAGCATGCCCGCCCGTCATTTCTTCTGCTGCTTACCGCTGCGTCTCGGCGCATTGCTCATCTCATTCTGCCAACTTGCCCTCTGCGGGCTCATCGCGGCTGGCGGCTGGTACACCGTGTCGACCTTGCGTGTGTAGCATACCCTGTTTCTTCTCACACTTCCCCTTTGACCAACAATGGGTCATTCTAAACAGGCGGTCGTCTCCCCAACACACTCAAGGCTATGATTTTCACTAGTGCAGTATATTATAGTATTCTAGCGCTCGCTTCCCTCATCGGGTAAGCACTCTACCGGCTGATCCGAGGCTCGGGCTCATTATCTCCCCAACATTAATTATAGACTTCTCGGGACAATCGCCCGCAAGGCCAGTTTACTCTCGACCTATGCATTCTGGCTTGGTTGGTCTATCGGCGTCCAAATTGTCATCGATGCCCTGTTCCTTTGGGCCTTCTTCTCTAAATCTCGTGACGAGCTCATCGAGCGCTGCATCGACGGCTCAACCGAGAAACAAGTCCAGGATATATGCAACAGCAACTTCAATGCCGGAAAGTGGACAGTCCTCGTCGGCCTGATCGTTGGGTTGTTGATCCAGTCTTGTGAGTCTCACGAGGACATACATATATACAAACACGGTTTGGCTGACACTGGCCTTTCAAGGGGCTGCATATATCGTTTCTTCGTACGCACAGAAGTTACGAAATGAGAAGACTTGGAGATCTGGTCCCGAGGTCGTTGTCGTTCCCTTGAATCACAACACTGGCCCGAAATACACCCACGTGAAGCAGGAGGATGAGTCGCACCCCCTTACTGGCGCCTCATACGCCTATCCATACAGGGACGGAAACCACTCATTTGGCAATTCAAACACCCATCATCAATCCGCTGTATAACATCAAGATATCGTTCGAAGACATCCATCCACTTGTAACTTATCATGGAGGTTTCATTACTTGTTGTATCTCCATAAGGCGGACACGGACTTTTTTTATCTGTTGGTTTGTGTCTTTAATGCGTATACATTCATGGTTGCGGCACTGCGTTTCAATATGATCAACAACTTGCCCTCTCCACAGGCCATGCATTATGTGGTGCACTCGTTGACCCCGCGTTCCCCGAAACAACGCCGATCTGGCGTGCACGGATATGGTGGATGGCCGAGGCCAGCAAACAATCGATCTAGTCCCTTGTGCCGTTTCTGAGTGATGTGGAGAATAGTATAAGAATAGCAGGCTGGCTTTCGTCTACAGAGTCTACAATCTATGATTCATCATGTTTGGTCACCTCTATCGCACGCCGAGCTTAAGCATCCCAGCGAATCTTCTTAGCATACTCCCGGATTCGTGAGACATAATTGTCGCGAATTTCTCCCCCCGCTCCGGTTGCTACCTTTAAAATGATTTCGTTCAGAGCCTGGGATCCAAGAACGTCGACGTGATCGCTTGTATTGGCTCCGCCACGAGGAAGGGTTATCTCCGGTCGATGGGGTAACTGCCAACGTGTCAGAGAGTGTCGACAAAGCCGAACACTGAACGATAGTTTAACACCCGTACCTCCACTGTGGTGATCTTAATCCCAGCAGGGTTCCACCGCTTCCTTTTCCAACCCTCGACACACATAGCCCCCAGACTGAGAAGTGAGACGGTACCATCGCCTTCTCCCATCTTAACGCCATTTCGAATCTATGCCGAAGTACAAAGGCGGTCAGTCAAGATAAACTTTTCCATGACTGCGCAAACAAACCTTGGGATTCGAGCTTTCACTCGTATAATCTTTATCGATCCAACTTCGTGCAAATGCCATGTCTTGTGGCAGGCTCGTGTTCTGCTCAGAAAAAGTGGCATCCCTCGGGTATGCTTCAACATCGGCCGAGGTACTGCCGTAATCAGATTCATGCGGTTCCGAGTTGTACCTGTTTGCACCCATATTCATAATAGCCCAAACATTACGAGAGACGCCATAAGCTCGCTCACCAGTAGGATCTCTGCGTTTGTTCGCCTGAGCATGAGCCTCCCTGTTAGCCAGACAGGTACTCACCTCTGTTTCCTTTCCATGCCCGTAGACACAGTAGATTTGCAGCGACGGTGCGTTAGGTAGTCTAAGTTATACAATTAAGAGACACATGCGTCAGTACGACACTGTGTGACGCGCCTTGATTCCAATGGATTAGTCCATTTAGTGTGGTCTATGTCACTGCGTTTCAAGGCCTCTTCATCGCGCTCAATGCCATAGGAGTAATTTGCAGCGATCATTCTCTGAGGAATCTGTGTGAGTGTCGAAGGAAGGAGAGAAGATAACGAGGCTCACCCTAAACGTCCAAGGAGTGTGCCTCAGGATCCAAGGACCCGCCTCGTCGGCAGTCAGATTCTTCGACAAAGGGAATTTACTATGCCTTGGACCTTCTGATGTTGTAGTCCCGGCAGTCTGGCCCCGCTCTTGCATCAATGGTGGCGTGTCGACGTCCTCGCCACCCGGGGGCATTGGATCTATCCGGCGAAAAGAGATAAGCTCACCATATGTATGGTGGCCACCTTCCCCGTCGTCCGGTGCGTGAGTGGCGTTGCCCCATACTGCGTTACCTCCTTTGACCCACAGACTTGCACCGCCTGCCCAGCTACGGAACAGCAACTGCCGTTCTTTTCTTGAGAAGAACCTTTCAAGCACTTCAAATACAGATCAGAGAAAACAGAAAGGTGGCCGAGTCGAAGAATAGCCCAGACCGTATGCACCAGCGGGGTTCAGATCTACGGTGTCTTTCATCTCTCCCGACAACAATGCAGCTGTGGCTTTAGCCTTCGGTTCAAGACTTATCGACACCTTTACTGTCACAATGGCAGCTGAAGACTCACCACGCCCTGCAGCATACCGATTGAGCAGTCAGGAACTCTGGGTGACATCAAAGAACCTACAAGGTGTGTGCCTGCGACAGAGACGATGGCCTGTATGTGGT
This sequence comes from Lactarius akahatsu, assembly GCA_021524915.1. Taxonomy (NCBI): domain Eukaryota; kingdom Fungi; phylum Basidiomycota; class Agaricomycetes; order Russulales; family Russulaceae; genus Lactarius; species Lactarius akahatsu. The sequence goes on along the minus strand of JAKELL010000009.1, from coordinate 588,860 downwards.
TCTAGAAATAAGCATTAAACACCTATTTTTCATCAGCGCCGACGAGACTAGACTCACTTCCACCCAGTCTGGACCTCCTTGGCCGTGCAAGGGGGATTCTACCCATTTCAAGCTGTATGGTGTGATGAAATCAGCACAAGAGAGACGAGCTCTTACGCGGCCTTACAAGTACTACTCGAATGTGAGGGTCAACTCCCCTTGGTCAGTGTCGAGACGGGAATAAGATCGCACCAAAAGCATCTATTTTTTTAGAAAGTGTCTCAGATTCTGGTGATGAATGAGATTCTGCAGACCACGCACAGTACTGCCCATTGAATGCGCGGCAATGACGCATTTTCTTCTTTGTTTTTTTCTGTGAAGACCACGGTAAACCAAGCGGTAAACGTCAATTAATCTGAGTAACCAAAAGAAAACAGGAAGATTCGTTACTTGAAACCCTCGATAGTAGTCTTGAGTACTGAGAAATACCCATCACGTTCCTCAAGATTATACGGAGTTAGGCGCCAGTCGTAAGGGGCTAATACCAGGTTATTCGTGTCGTAATTGACCACGGCGAGGTTCTCAATGACCTTGGACCTGAAACGTCATGAGTTTGCGTTTACTAAGCAACACATGGCGCTAAAGTGACTTGCCATATCCAATATCCTTGGATGAAGCTACTGGCCGCGTCGAATCCTTCTGAAGCCCGAACCTTCACCCCCTCAGGATCAAGACCAGTGACGGGATCCAAGAGGAGCGAAGACATCCACTTCTCGCGGTTAAATGTCACCTGAGAGAGCATCTGGAAACCGCCCCAAACTTTCTGGCGGAAGAAAGCGCGGTACTCTGGCGACGTTGACCAGGACTCAAGACTCTGAGGAATACGCATGTTAGCACACCGGAAACCTGAGCTCCGAGTCGAGGTTGAAGCCGCAGATACCGTCGAAATCACTCCAGGAATCAAAATCACGGGGTAGTTTGCTTCCAGACCTCTCGCCTTGATCGCATCTCCAACTCGGAATTCCCGTCCGTCTGCATTTAACTTCCAGGGTTCAGGGATTGTGCTGATCAGTCGCTGCCACTCGGCTTGTACTCGCGAAAGGTCGATTGGGAGAAGAGGAAGCGGCAGAGAAATGTCGTAGTCCTCCAGGAAGACCGAGAAATGACCTGGTATGTCAGGTAAAGTATATGGCCCCACAAATACGATCCCCAAGGCGATCCCCACTGAGGACTCAGGTTACTAGACGTGCAGCGACCAAGCAAAGCTCGGGCACACACATATAATGCCAAACGGAAACCAAAATCCATTTTTCGAATAGAATATGCGCCAATTCTGATAGAAACAAAGGGTATTAGGAAGTCCGTCAAGTGACGGTAAAAACCTCACTAGCACTCACCCGAGCAACCTCTTCATAGGCCCCCGACACGCTGCTACTAGCCCCGTCTGATGTCTGACTCTGCGTGTCTGCTTCGCTCTGCCCGTCGTGCTCTGTACGGGCTGATGGCAAAGTTTTGGCCTTCTGGTTTCGGTGGTTTCGGTGGAACATGGGGGTCAGCCTGAGTGCAGCCGACCTCCTTTCTTTTCAGGTCAGAACTGACGGAGAAATGGTACTGTCTGACGTCATCGTAAGCTTGTCGTTCCCTCTCGACACTACCCGTCGGGCACTTTGCTGGCTCAAATTATATATACTATGACGTCTTGTCACTTCTGCTGTAACACCTTTGCAAAAATGTCGCAAAGGGGAAAACAATGGCCGTTCGCTTGCCAACTTGAACTCATGCCGTGTCGGGGTTTGGGGAAGGAAAGACTGCGGACTTGAGCTTGGGTACTACTTGACTTGGGTTTTGAGTGAGTCAGCCGGGCTTACGAAGGATTCAGAGCGTTGTATCTTATCACATGCCCATGGGCACCCAAGCCGCAGAATTGCATTGATTACCCTGGTCCCCGGTCCCCGTTGAGACGATTCAAGCTCGGGGTACTCTACCTATTTAGGGTTTAAGCTTAAGCTTAAGCCGCACTGCACTAGGCGCTTGACTGAGCGTCAACCAACTAACAACCTGGGCCACTGCCGCCTCTATATGACTGTAGTATGGTAAGTAATACCGAACGTTCATCGCACATGTTCAAGTTCTCGACTTTGAGCTTCGTCTATTCACACTGGTATATCACTTATGACCATCGGCGCTGCCATCAATAAGTTGTCTGAAGTTGAACCTAGTTAAACTCGAACTTAGACCTATAGCGGAATCCGCTATAAGACCTCTCCTTGAAATGTTGGTAAGGTTGCAGGTGATATATGGTGAGTTGCAAATGATTACTGGTGAGTGACGTCGGCGTGTCGTATGTGTAAGTAAGTGGCGTGAATTGCCTGCATTCCGCAGTATTCTCTCCCCGTTTTCCTCTCTTTCCATAACTGCTTGGGATCTCTACTATCCTTTCTCTCATTCGGTTCTTTTTCTGCCGAGTCTCGGTGTTGCTCGACTCAGTCGGGTTTCCATCCGCACTAAGTTACTTGAGTTTTGAGATACTACGAAGTACTGAGGCTTTTTGTTCAGACAAGATGTAGTGTCATCCATGTAAGTTGTAACAAACCGCCCAGACCAGAGAACTTTCATGGCAGCCTGAGCTCAGTGAGCTCAGCCATACCGAACTTAGAAATCGAATCGGGCAAGTCACGTGAGTCACGCGGGGTCACGCTGACTAATACAGGCTAACTACAGGAAACGGTGGCTTTGGCAGTGCCACTGCCATCCATCCTCATCTCTCCCAATCGTCGTTTCGTAGTTATTTTCCTCCTCGCTGTCGCCCACCATGACGAGTAGAGGCTTCGCTGCTCTTATGGCATTGAGCCAAGCTCAGACGCAAGAATCCACTCGAGCAGCTGATTCCATCCAGGCAGAGCGACGGCGGAAGGAGGAGGCCCGCAGGCTCCAGCAGGAAGAAGAGGACCGCAAAGAACGCGAACGGCAAGCCAAGTTATTGCGACATCGACTAGAGGAACAAAAACGTGAGAAGGAGAAGCAAGAGAAGCGAGAACGAGAGCAAGAGGCACAGTTGAAGGAGATGGGACGACGTGAAGAAGAGCAGCGCCAGGCTCTACTCTACGGTCCCAGGAGGGCCAAAGACGGGGCTCCTCGCCACCAAAGTTCCTCCACGACTAGCAAACAGATATCGGGCGACGTCGAGGAGGCGGATATGGGCCTTGCGCTGACCCGTGAGGAAAAACGCGAGCGGCGCCTCCAGTTACAATTTTCTCAAAATGCTGCGCGTCGTGCTGGATACTCCGCGGGGATATCTAGGGTCGGGCGACGCCTGCCCGGGGGGGCCGTCAATGTCACCGCTTCATCGCAAACAACTGATGGGTCTGCAGGTGGCACCCATTCCGTGCGCGCACGTCTCACAGCCATGCCCAATACCCTGACAAAGCTCAACACAGTCAAACGCGACACGCGGACTATCGATGAGATCCTGCGCGACCGGGCCAAGGCGCGCGAGAACAAGACACTCGAGGGCGAGGATGCTCGCGAGTTCCATGACTGGTTCGGCACTAAACCGATGTCCGGCACGGCGACTAAGACTAGCTCCTCACCGTCTCCCGCCGCTTCGGGTGCGAGTACGCCCTCTAAGCCTCCTTATCGTCCAGACTCGATGCCTTCTATGTTGAAAAGGCCGTCTCCTCCTCGCCCATCCGGCTCTAGGGCCCCATCACTGCCCGTCTCGAGACCCACCCCGAAGACCGTGAGCAAATCGTCATCCCTATCCGCCAAACTCTCTCGCCCCTCTTCGGGAGCCAACAAGGCCCCATCCGGATCCAGCGCTCCTCTGCCGAAGAAACGTGCGCGTACACCCCCGTCGGCTTATTCTGGATCGGAATCAGATTCCGAATACGACCACCATCCCCGGAAACGAGCACCTGCTCCAACCAACGGCATTCAAAACGAGATTTGGAAAATCTTCGGGCGCGATCGCTCCAAGTACGTGGCGCGAGACGTAGTGAGCGATGACGAGGACATGGAGGCGGATGTCGTGGCTCTAGAACGGGAGGAATTTGTCAGGTACGTCCCAAGTTTCCTTACACTCTTACTTGATCCTAAATATGACGTGTAGTACCCGGATTGCCCGGAAGGAGGATCTTGAGGCAGAAGAAGAAGAGCGCCGTCACGAGGAGGAGAAACGTCGGCGCCGCAAGGAACGAGAACGCGCGAGCGACTAATTTAATTTCTGTCTACTTGCATTTTACCGCGCTGTCTACTTTTGGTCGTCTCGTATCTCGTATATGCGGAACATTCTTGGACCCATAACTGTTTTCTGTACTTTTTATGACGGTGTTTCTTTACTCACTACCCAGTTGGTCTTCCCTTTACCTGATACAATATACCGCAAAACCTCATTTGTACTGTAGCTCGGATAGACACGCATATCAATACCAGTTGATTGTCCTCCTACCCTCTTGTTAAGCAAGGAACCAGAGACCGTATTGTCATCTGGACTATCGATTTCGATTCACATCGCGAAGTATTCGTGACAGTATATGGACGGACAACATCACGAGCTCAAGATTCGTTATATTTATAATACATCTGGACATACCTCCCACTTTGCCTCACGTTGATTCGCTGAGGCTATACACTCCAGTGGGCTCGGCACACGACCAAGTGGAATCTCAGAAAAGATCGCGGGGGGTGACCTCGAGGAGAAGAAACGCATATGCAATAAGTCGCTTAGCCTGAATGTAACATACATAAGTTGCTAAAGTATAACGGTCCGAAACCATAATTGACCAGTGATGAGCGCTATCAAGACGTGAGATGAGATGTAAGAGAGTCAATGATGCAAATGCAGTGTGCTGTATACATGGTCCCGCCATTCGTGCTCGCACGATCTGCCAGGCCGGGGGGTGGAGGCTTCATTCTGAGCATTCAATAGGTGTCGCTTGGGTGGATTCTCCATAATTGCCGATACTCAACGGCGCCTTATGGGGCAGATGGAAGGTGTTTCGTCAGGTCCTGCTGGCGCTGCCACAATAGCTCTGCCCAAAGATGGTTGGGGGGGATTCGGCCAATTAGCGCCCGAAGAACTTCAAGCCTATCACACCCCGTTTAAATTTCACCCATGCGACACGATACGGATAGCTCACCATCTCTCTTTTTCTTCGTCCGTATCAGTGAAGAAGACGATTTCCAAATTCCTTTGAAAACGGAGACGGAAAGATCTTTCTACGCCGTAGAGACCTTCAAACTCGTCAAAATGGCCCAGAGACGTTTGCGCCGAGGAAGTGCTCAAGACTCGGTTTCGTGGATCAGGAATGTCTTCGACCGCAAGTGCTCTTCGCAGATCGATAGTAACGGTGGCCCTCTTCGTTACATCATTAAATGCGACCAGATTGGCGCCGATGACGCGAAACTGTCTTCTCCGCCATGTCTACGAGTCAAAATTAGCTGCAGCCGAATGAAGGGTCGGGCTAAAATCGACGCACTGAGCAGTCACCACCGTTTTGCGTTAGGGTTCCCTCGAAGTACGTCATCTTGTGCCAATGAACATGGCGTAAGCCGCGGTGGCACTCGTCCAAACTCTGGGGAAGTTGACTCGATGGAATTCCGGGCAGTGGTGGAAGTCTGAAGAACTGCAATACGAGCTCGCCGATTTCTATCGAGTTGACTTTTGACCCGCTTTCCAAACGCTGGCCAATTAGGGGATAACTGGTTTCGAAAAGGCGGGTATCGCAACGCGATGCAATGTCCTTGAATGACACGAAAGCGCGTGCCAGTGTGCCATCGGGCTTGAGATATCTTGCGAGATTCTCCTCGAGTACGACTGGGGCCACTGATACGGGCCGAATAACTCGCGCAGGCTTCTTCGGGGAAGAAGAGAAAAAGCTTCGCATACCCCCTTTGGAAGCAGGGGGCGCTGGAGGAGGGGGAGGAGGAGGTGCAGGAGTGTTGGCCCTGAACTGGGAAACGATATGTGGGTCTCGCCGAACTTTCAGGGTGAGCGTGAATTCGAGTTTGCTATGCTCGATGCTAAAAAAGCGCTGGAGGTTTAGTGTAAACGGCGAATAGATGCAAGCCTACTCACAGTTCAAATTCTTGCTCGATCTGACAGTCCTTCGCTAGTTTACACTCCGGAGTCGTGACAAAATGAATACCATTATTGAGCGTGCAGGTCACGAGAGTGTTTTGCTGGGGGAACGGCAAATCAAGACCCTTCGCATGGATCACTGTAGAAGCCGAAGTTAGCAGTGAATTTGCATGAACGACGTTTGAGCTACTCGCCTCTGACAAAGACTTTCCCATGGCTCTTTCCTGCTCTTTCCTGGGAACGGTACTCTCTGATTTGCTTGGCATACTCGTTCTGCGATGCGACGTTAGTCTTTGAACGCCACCACACGATGTCTGCGTACCATGTCCGATGGGCGGCGAACCGTCCTCCAGGCTCTTCCGCCGTCGACATCGCCAGCGCCATTGATATGCGAGACCCTGTCTGCATCTGATGAAGCGTAAATGGTCTCACTATGTTGCCGAACGTGATATCTCTTGAGAAAATTGATTGAGTTTCAGTCATCACGCGAATATACGAAGACTCACGCCTTTCGTCGAACCGCGTAGCTTCCTGAGTTCTCTCGCAATGCTTTCGGCGAGTGGGTCTTTCTCTTCCGTCGCTACCACCTCGGGTAGCACACTCGATCCTGACGGGTTCAAGGCCGCCGACCTCACCGCTGCCTGCAAATCCTCGGCATCCCCAGTGCTCATACTACGCCGCGCGCTTGGTCTGCCCGATGTAGAGGACGGCGGATTTCGCGGAGGGGTAACGTAACCCAGATCTTCATCCTGTTCACGTCGTCGCATTTCTCGGCGCTTCTCGAGGATGATCTGTTCACGGGTTCGAATGGCGTCTTTCTGTACAGGCTGCAATGGGTTCGATGACTCGCTTGCGTTACGGCTCAGCGACGGGCTCATAAAACCTCCTCCAGAGAGTAATTCGGGTGTCATGGACTCGTCTGGCGTCAGGTGTTGTGATTCGTGATCGTCCGGCTTCTCCTCCTCCTCCTCTTCCATTGTGATGTCGTTGTCGTAGCCATCAGGAGGATCGTACATTCGTGCTTTGATTCCCTTTGTGACTGTGGCGATCTTAAAGAGGCGCGACTGCCCTTCGTATTGAGGCCTTGGGGGGAGGGCCGTGATGACATGCTCGCATTGGCCGAGTCAGTGACAACATTCTGGACAAGGCGCTCCAGTGCACTTCGGACCTCGTCAATCTCAACCCTGGTTGTCCCTGGTGCGCTGATACCGAGATCAAGGCCGGGGCTGACATGCCGGATTCGGGTCTGAAAGCCGGTGGTGCTAGCACCTGCCTCTAATTCTGATTGAGCGCGGACGACGAGAGAGGGGCGCGGCGGGTCAGCGGGCTGTGGATTCGGGTCGATTGACATGACGCCGTCATAGGTTCCGTCTCTGTGTAAGGGAGGTGGTACAAGGGATTGGGGCGGGGCAAGCGAAACATCATCCAACTCGGCACTGATACCAGTTGCGTCTCCGCCCGTTGAACGATCTGCTATTGATATTTCACCAGGTTCCTCCTGCGCAGGGCTGTCTGTATTTCTCTTGCGCAACAAGCGTTTGTGGATATCTTCGCGGTCGATCCTGGGATTGCGTCGGCTGAGACTCTCGATGCTACCACGGCTGCCTAAACTCCCCATGCTCAGCACCGATTCGAAGCCAAAGGAAAACGGTGGTGCTATGTGCGATGATGCTGTGAATGCTGGGGAACCAGGAGGTAATGAAGGAGACCCTCGATGTGCTAGCGACGGGGACCCTGAGCGAGACCAAAAGGGAGATTCCATCCGAGGGGGAAGTGGTGACTCGCTCCGGCTTCTGGGTGGTCGCGGAAGTACCCTTGAGCTAGGTGACTCAGACACTTTTCCGAGCGAGCCACCAGGTGATTTCAGCCTCAAAGGTGGCGTTGATGTCTGTATCTGAGAGTTTGGTGTACTTTGAACAACTATCCCGAGCTCTGCATCGAGCTCGACGGCTAGGGGGTCATGTTGGAAAGCGCCAACCCTTTCGGACAGCGACCCTGAGTGGCCTTCAGAAGACATGAATGATAGTTCAACAATCTGAACGTCCTCCGGCCTCGGCAAGTTAAACGAGTGTGCATGTTCACTGCCTGTTCAAGGGTTTGAGTTGTGTGAACTAGGTAAGTGATCAATCACACGTACCTGACTCATCATTCACGTCTTGCCGATGGATGTCAAAGTCAAGCTTTGGAAGGAGGCTCTCACTACGGTCACTGGGCGGATGCTTCTTGATTGTTGCGGGTGAAGGTGACGGAGGGAGCATTCGTACGTCGTCCTCAACATCGTCGGGCATCCGGTCTGCGAGTACTCTCTCCGAGTGTGTTGAACGCCCAAGTGGAACTGTGGATCCCACCGACTGACCTTGCGGAGGCGTACTGGGAACAGAAGGACTCTGTTTGGCGGCAGAAGTGAGGGTCTCCAAAATCTCTAGCGGAGTAGTGGGGTGAGAGTGGCGGGAAATGGCAGCCCTGTCAGCGTGATGGGACCGACCGTATGGGACGCCATCTTGGTTGTCCATGTGTGGAGGTAAGGATCTGTCCATTGGAGGAGTCTGAGGGTTGGAGGCATCGCGAGCATCTTGGATCATTGAATCAACAAGCCCGGTTATGCTGTCGTTTGCCTCGACGATTTCAGCTGGTTCTCCATACTCTTCTGGTTCGCCGTAATCATCGTCATCATCATCATCATCATCAGAAAAAACATCCGAGTCGAGCGAATCATCACGCTCAAAGGTAACGACGTCGCAAGTCTCATCGAATGTCACCGTTTTTCTCCTCTGGCGCTTAGGGACGTCGTGTCCGATAAGCCTGGGTCCGTGCAAACGCTTAGAGACCAACGATGAGCGTCCAGGAGACGCTGATGAAGACGGTGTGGGAAGATGACTTGTATGGATAACTTTCGGTGGTGGTGGCGGTGGAGGGAAGGGATCCTCATCTGGACTGGTAGGGCGGCGGAATGGACTCTTTGAGACTGGTTCCTTTTCGATGAGGTTTTGAAAACCTTTGGACTGGCGTCTCTTAAAACCGAGGGGCCGTTCATTCTCTACATGGGACTGCATAGATTCGGAACGTGGTCTCTTCTCACCGCTCACGCGGCGCGGTGGAGGCACGTTGGCAACGGATGAAGGACGAGATGGCGCGGGGGCGGAAGAGGCTTGAGAACGAAAGGGAGATTGAGAAACAAGATTGCTGCGAGTTAACTTCGCAAAAGTATTGGAGCTTCGTCGGCTGATCTGTGATGCATGCTGGCGTCCAGGTGTGTCTCTTTTCGCAATGCGAAGGGGTGTGACTGGACTGAGGTGGCCGCTCGGGTTCAGTGGTATTAGAAGGAGGGCGATCGCGGAGAGGTGCCATTGCTACGATAAGAATGACGAAGGCGCGGCTTACGCGGGCGTCGTTGTTGGCGGGAAAGAGGTCGCTGTCGTCGACGCCGTTAAAGCAAAGCAAACACCCCGTGGGAATTAACACCGCCGCAATCCCAATTCTTATCATGTGATCGCGTCGCGTCAATCATGTGACTACATTATTAAATTTAGTGATACAAAAATTGCTCTATCCATGAAATGTGCGTGCAAGTAGTCGTAAATCACGGGGCAGTGTCACTCAAATGCTATCGCTTGAAAAAGATATTCCGCCTCTGCCTTGCTCTCTCCAGGGGAGGTAGGTCGTCCTCATCCTCAACAAAGCCGTCACTCGAATGCAGCGAGTGATCAGCACCCACTAATAATAAAATGAGCAAGCAGCCAACTACAAAGTGGATTGTCTCACCTGAAGACCCGTCCAAAGACTGATCACTCATCAAGGTTCCACCCAAGCTAGAGCTAGGTTGGGACGGAGCTGCCATCGTATGGGACTGGATGTTCGACGATATGTGTTTGGGGAGCATCGAACGCCGGCGCTGCGGATGCAATTGTTTAGGTTCGGCGCTCTAATGCGAGAAGACGTAGCTCACTTTGTTGTTGCCTGCTATGTTCAGACCTTCTAGGTCGACAATGAAATCGTGTTCCTCAACCCGTCTGCGTTGCTCGGTGCATTCGACCACCCATGAGATACCAACAACAAGGGGCTTTGGCTCTCGCATCAACCTGCACAAGACGGCATTAGGCAATAAGTTTACAATCATCACCCGTGTCTATACACACCTATACTTCGTCAGAGTGCTCATTAAGCCATTCTTATACACGATGTGCGTACAAGACTGTCCGGCACGTCCAATGATCTTGCGGTCCCAGATCGGTCAGCGGTGAGGCTATCCAAAAGTGTAAAAAATGTGCATACCTTCGCACCGAGCCCTCTTAGCATGTCCACGAACAGACCCCCAGCATCGTCCCCGTCATCTGTCCGTACGTCAACGAATATTGTGCACGATTTGAGAACCTTCAACGAAGATGGCTTCGTTGCGGATGGTGCCCCAGCGGTGGTGCCCGAATGGGAGACATGTGTACTAACGCCGGGACCATTTGAGGGTGCTCCTGAAGTACTTCGAGAGCCTGCGACATCTAGACCGCTGCTGGAACGGAGCCCACTCCTGGTCCCCTGCGAGCTAGACTGCGGTCGAACGACAGCCGTCGACTTTGAACCACCAGGTGGAGGTGTGGTGGGGAGGACCGCCAACGTTTGCTGCAGAAATTGTGAAGCTAGAGATGCCCGGCGCGACGCATCCTTCCACACGTCCGGAAGCTCAGCTTCGTCGGCGTCAGCAAGATCACCAACCATTTTTTCATCCGCTTTCGGAACACCAACATTCCCTGTGAAAGCCTCTTGCAATTTCATCGGCTCAATACCCACCGGGGGTGCGGGGGCTGCCGCTTGGCTATCGTCCTTCCCACGCAAAACCGAGGCCGGAGGGAGCATATGGCCCACGGACAGCAAAGGCAGTTCGCCAGGGCTCCCATTGACAGCTCGGGAACTCTCTGAACCTTTCACCGGGCTAGCTTCCACAACAGGAAGGCTAGATTTCTTGCTGACTTTTTCAAACGGACGCCTCTTCCCAACACCTCCATACACAAACCCCCGCGGCTTACTAAACGAATTCTTCCCCACAACAATGCCCGAGTTCAGGCTGATCTTCGCCACAGGACCAGCAGCGGGAGGTAGGTTAGAAGGACGTGTAATTACCGTCGTAGTCTTGCTGCCAGACGCATGAGCATTCGGCTGGAGACTTGCGGCGGACCCGACTGAAGCCGCCCTTTTCAACGGCGTAGCAGCCATCCTTGCGCTTAGAGGTAACCCGTTCCCAAGACGAACAGTACTGTCATCCATTGCTTTGGGAGTAGGTTTGGAAGGTACCGATTACACTGTCCGTGTCGCGGGTAAAGCCGAGGGTGGTCGCAGGGCGCGAAGGTGGAGCGGCTTTTAGTTTCTCCAGAGCAAGCGAAAGATTTGATAGACCAGTGTACTTGGAACGAGACGGGGCTCCTAGCGATGAAGCAGGCTTTATTGGGGACAGCAGCTTGGGAGGCTGGCGCTTTGGGAGCGACCACGGCTTCTGTGGAGAATTGGCTGGAGCTCGTTCTACGGCCTTGTTTAGGGAAGACGAAGTGGGCATGGCGAAAGAGAAAGATTGCTTGTGAGAAGATGGGCCAGGGGCGATCGAAAAAGTACTCTGTGATCCTAGCTTTAAATCAAAACGGGTGTCTGAGAGAATCGAAACAGAGCGACGAACTGGCAGCGCTGTCTCTGGGTAATGATCCCGTCTCCCTTTTCTCCCTTGTCGTAGACGAACGAGTCAGCCTGGCCGAACTGTATGGCACTGTGAAACCTCGTCTTCCCCTGCCTCCTGACATAGCACCGGTAACCGGTCTTGTAACTGGAGGTAACGCGTCGATTGATTTCGACGCTGCGATAAGCGAAGAAAGCGGAGGGTTCACTTCTTGGGAATTACGACTGGGAGGTTCTACAGAAGCGCGCATCTCGTAATCGCTGAGCGACGGGTTGTCCTCGAGTTCAGATAGAGATGAGAGGGCGGAGAGTGGAGATGGAGGATCGTCAGTCAATGGCGAGAGTGGATCACTAGAGGGAACAGGAGTTAGACGACCGCCCGGAGGTGATGATGGAACAGGCGCAGTAGCCTTAGGCGTGATATCGCTGTCTTGTCCCTTTGGCAATGTGGTTGGCGTTGTCAAGAACTGCACAAAAATAAATATTATGGACACGTTAGAAATGCAAGTACGCACATCGAGGGGTAAAAGTGGACCAGTGAGAGAGACATCGGAGGCAGTGACCTCTAAACTAGGTCCCGCAGCAGGAAACTGATCATCGCAGGGTCGTGAGGTGTCGGCCTCGGGCGTCAGCTTCTCGCGCAAGGAAGTGCCCATGTCGTTCGATGCCGGTATACGTGGAGCTGTGAGTCCATTGTCACGTTCGGGTTCTGTCGGCGGCTTCCCAACGTTGCGGACAATCGTGTCACCGGCAAAGGGCCCGAGAGCACGCGGCAGGCTGGAGAAACGAAATGTTTCCCGCACAGGCGAGACCGAAGCTGTTTTCCGAGGGGAGGGCATGAGTTGCCCAAGATTCCGATTAGGTGCAGAAGGTGACACGAGAGGGGCCGATTGAGCTCGCTTCGTCCAGGATGCTCCCAGCTGCCTCGAACCCGTGGGCGAGAGCAAGTCTTTCGGACTGATAGCCGAGAAATCAAACGGACCACTAGGTCGCGTCGCCTCAGTGACGCGAGACTCCTCTGGGTGCAAGTCGTGGGCATGAGGTGCTCCATCATCCCACTCACCCTCGATGTGGTCCTTCTTGAGCCGTTTAAACTGTCTCTCAGGATCGTCCTCTTGCGGTTTCGGAGAAGTGCGTTTCTGAGGTCGATCCTCGTGATGAGAGAGTAAATACCCGTCGTCATTCTGATTGGCTCCGACGTTGGGAGGAGCGTGAAGTTCAGAAGAAACAAGAGGAGAGGCCACTGGTATATTTTTCCTCCGCTCTTGCCTGGCAGCCTTCAGCGGGGAGATTCCGAGGTGGATGTCACCAACCTCGTCGGTCAACGAGAGTTGTGAACGTGTCCGCTTAGCGTGGTCGGACATTGTAGGGACGATAGGAAGGACTGCGAGCCTCGAAGAGCGCACGTTCAATTCAGTTAAATTAGATTGTGACGCGGTTGGTTAATTACGTAATAAACGCGTGAGTTGATCAAACCGCGGTGCCGCCAAGCCAAGCCAGCGCGGTTCAAGGATGAATCTGATCGCTCGTAACATCGCCCTCAGACGATGTCTTTCGACTCATAGGTTTACACGCAGGTGGGCCATACCAGGCTCTTCCCCAGCTTTCTTTTCCACCTTCCCAGCTCCCCCGCCCCGTACGTTTACAAGCCATTCATCGCAACTGATCTGCAGCCAACTCATCAAAGACAGAACAAACGCGGAACAGGCAAAATCTATTCTCATCGTAAATAAATTACGCACAAAACCGGTCATCGACACCATTGACTCCTTTCTTGAGTGAGTCATCTTGACACAACGCGACCAACACTGACTGCTGTTAGCCATCTACGCACTCACTACCCTAATGTAAGGGTATTCCACGAGGACAGAAGGGATATACCACGAGATGTAGAGGTCTGGCGCCCTGGTACGTCCTCCGTCCCCATGACCTTACTGCTTAACAGACTCTTTGTCAGGCGATGGTGCCGAGAAAATTGATCTCGTTATAACACTTGGGGGCGACGGCACAATTCTCCATGCCTCATCGTTGTTCAAAGTCGGAGCCGTGCCTCCTGTCCTTAGTTTCTCTATGGGTACACTTGGTTTTCTCCTTCCATTCCGTCAGTCGGCGCCTTTCTTACAATCATGCAGACAATTGATTGGGCTCTTTCACACAGATGTCGACGACTTTTCGAAAGCATTGGAGAGCGTATTCCAGGGGAAAGCCACAGTGTTGTACAGGATGCGCCTATCCTGCGCCTTTTTGGATAAGGATGGGAATAATCTAGGCAAGGAGGGCGAAGGTATTTTACATGTGCTTTTCCTCTTCTAAACCCAATGCATTAATGATTCCCTAGATTGGCAAGTAATGAACGAGGTTGCTCTGCACCGAGGATCAAGCCCTCACCTAAATACAATTGATGCTTACGTCGATAGACAACACCTTACCGAGGCTGTGGTAAGGACTATCCGACAACCCACGAGCTTTCATTCTTAGCAGTTCCATTCCTAGTCAGACGGCTTGATTGTTTCAACACCAACGGGCTCGACCGCCTACTCCCTTTCCGCCGGTGGCCCGATTGTCCATCCATCGCTGAGCGCCCTCGTTCTTACACCCATCTGTCCCCGTAGCCTATCTTTCCGCCCACTTGTCTTCCCAGCGTCATCTTCTATCACCCTTCGAGTAAGTCCTGCATGGCCTCCTCCTGTCCATCCGATTGACCACTGCTCGCAGATAGGTGACCGCAGCCGTGCCCCTGCGGGTGTTTCTATGGATGGACAGGCCTCCCATGTGCTGAATCCTGGGGAATCGGTCACCGTCCGTGCATCATTGCATCCTATCCCCTGCATCAACCGGTCTTCAATATCCGACCCCGCAAACGATTCCCAAGGAGAAGGGGCAGGTCCTGGAAAGGAAGACGATTGGGTCCGAGATATCAACAATCTTCTACAGTACAATGCCACTTTCCGTAGTAAAGCACTATTAAGGCATAGCCGAATGTAAAACCCCCGCAAAGCAAGTCGCCTATTGCATCCTTGCTACGTCCACGGACATCAAGGTCACGGCATACTCCTATAAGGTGGCTCATTGGGCTGCTAGCGCATTAACTTAACCAGATATAGTCTTTAGCTACGAAAATCAGACGGGTAACATAAAGTGACATTCTTTGTTCGTTGTAATATACAGGGTATCGTAGCTTATGGTATGAACGATGCAGCCGATGATGATAAGATATTAGTAGGACGACAGAAATTATAATGCAATAGAGTAAGCAACTCTAGGAAGTGTGATGGTCCCGAGACGACCTCTGACCGAATAGTCCGACAACGCGTGTTGTAAAAGAGCATGGGTGTGATTGCTGACTCGGGGCAGGATCGAACGAAGCTTCACTGGTGGACGGCCCCTTCGGCTCCATGAACCAGCCCGTTTCTGAGGCGTATGGGGGTGGCTGAGCGGCCAAGGGTTTGTGGGCAGAAGACGTGGGACTTGGAGGAGATGCGACCTGTATTTCTACGATCTCGTATTGCGCAAGGGTGGCCACCACGGGAGACCACGCCATTCGGCCTATTCGTGCTGTCTTTCGTTCGGCCTGACTGTTGAGAACCACGCGAACCTCTAAGCATATCAGGCTGCGATCGACGTCTCTGAGTTCGGGAAATGATTCCAAGGCAAAATCGATGGCTTGCTGAACTCAGAGGGATAAGCAAAGAAGTTCGACAGTGTAAACGAAAACGTACCTCGTAAGACTCTCCTGGCGTGACATAAACCAGTTTCGAGTTGTAGCTATACGTAAGGATACTAGGAGGAACTCGAGGTGCAGTGGCAGATACTACTTGAGGGCGCGACGCGTTCATCCCGGCACGCGGCGGGAATCCCATGACCACTGAGTTGTGTGCAAAAGACATGAGGATGGGGGATTGACTAGTCGGTCAAGTTATGGGGATGCAAGTGAGTTGTATCGATGTGACACCAGCGTCCCATTTTATAGTAAAGAATGAGGCCACAGCACACACGAGTCAGCCACAAACGGGTCTATGAGTGGGTACTGCCTCGTCTGCGGTGCGAATCATTGTAACCATCTAGGACAACTCGGGACTTGGACACTCGATTGCAATGTGGTTGTGGTTGTGGAAAGCAATGTAATCGTAGGCTGTGCAAACTGAGGCGGTAATGTGAGACCTGCCACTGCAGTGTGTCCGCATCGCCTTGACACCGGGCCTGTTATAAGTGCACAGACACCTTGACTCAAAACTAGCAATAGAAAGATACAGGCGAACAATCGGAGACTAAGTATCTCCGCCCAACCCTGAAAGGACGTCAAATATGCTTTGACCTGGGACTCGCTGATAAGCAGGCGCATTGGCACTGGCACGGCCATCTTTGCCAGTGGACTTAGGGTTCTTCGCCGTGCTCCCCTCCTTCCCGCGAGCGAATGTTCCATCCAACCCACCTACACAAGCATCCCACAGACCGGGTGGAATGCGCGCGCCAATGTTTTCTCCGTTACCGACAAGACACTGATGAAATGCTTTACCAGAGAACAGATATGTCCGGTTTGGTACCCTACTTGTTAAAAGCAGTGACTGGGACAGCATTTCAATGGCGTCGAACGTAGCCAAGATTTGGGCCGTAAGCTGGATACTACGGTCCTCCAACGGGGTGTCACCTGATTCGACTGATGTGCTACAGTTTGGCAAGCGGGGCCAAGAGAAGGACGCTAGAAACGCCTGGCCCTCTTTGATAGTCCATTTCTCCCTTTGTCTCTGGGTGCTGGGCCCTGCTTCATCGGCTCGGTCGGCCAGACGTCTTACGATCCACCTCAATGACACAGCGGCCATTAATTGTTCCGGTGGAAGCGCCTTGACCAAAGGCGTGTCAGAGCCAAGGGCGCGTAAAAAGGCGTTTAGCCGGGGATCTTCATCCCAAAGCTGAACAGGGAGTGGCTCGGAACCTTTTGCAAAGTCAAAGCCGCGAGCCGATAACAGGGTGGCAAGCGTCGGCACTGATACGGGCTCCTCAACGTGCCGAGTACCACGGCGAGTATGTTCAATGACGTGCCCGGGTGACGCTCTACGCGAAGTCGGTGCCACGGAAGACGTCACGGTCGACGGAGGTATTGTTGTGCCGGTAGAAAGTTTCTCGAGGGCCCCTTGCAGAGGTGCTAGAGGATTGACTGTCCCCATGTCTTCGTCCGGGTCGGAGTAGACGTCGATCACCTCGTCTTCATCGGATTCTTCATTGACAGTAGACTCTTCCAATCCATTTCCTCCGGTATCAATGTCACCCCCAAGGAGACCTGTCCCATCGTCCAAAAGTGCGTAAACCCACTCCCTGATAGGACGCCCTAGGCTCCGGACAACAGTCTCAAGATCCGGGTTCTCCAGGAATAACTCTGGCCATGCGGTACCAGTGCTCAGAATGTCCATCAGCCCCGGAGAAAAGTTGGCGTGTCGATATGCCGAAATGTACAATGAACGGATTCGTTCCCAGGATCCGTTCTCATTCTCAGTGAAAGTGGAAGGATCTGAAACGGGACGAGACAGACACCCTACCAGCGGGCAAGACTCGACATCGTGAAGGGCGCAGGAAGAGGTAGGCTCGTTGAGTCTTCGGTCGCCGTCCTGGTTCTTGGGTATCGCATATCGCAGGGCGGCCTCGACCGTTTTCTCCACAATGCCCTCCCGCTCGCCGGGTCCCATGGCCGCCGGTCGAATTAGAAGTGACTCGATGGCTAAATCCACAAAGTCGACGACACCAGTAATCTGATGTCGCGCCTTCCTCGGCGACTTTCCGGATGCCGCAGCAGCGACTGACTTTAAGACGCTCGCTACGCGAGTGATGCGCTGAGGCGCTGTCATGTTACGTTCATAAAACAACTTGCTTGTAGAGCGACGATCGGCAGTGAAATCGTTGCCTATGAGGGCCGAAAGGAGTGGAAGAAGAGAAAGGGGGATCTCCAAGTGGACTGCGAGCGCGCGGGGGGTATAAACAACACAACTCAGAGACAGCGCGTCGTTGGTATCGGGTGAGATGATCCCTTGGGCATGGGGATCGCTGCCCTGTTTCTTGGCTTTGTTCCTTTGTGACACCACGAATCCAGCGTCATCTTGCATTTTGCTTTCCTCTTCTTTTTCTTGAGAATCGGCACTCCAGACCATTTGGTCCATTGGGATGTACCCTGCATACCCCTCGACGTTTAGAATAACGTAGTCAGAGTCTCGCCCCGTCACGTAGCCCCGAAGTCGGCCGGCGAGCTCAACAGCGAATGGATCGCCTTCGTCATCAGCCATGTAGATTTGGACGGCACCGCCGAGCGATCGTAGGGCGTCAAGAGTGGCCACATAATAAAGCGGAGGCAAGATAGAATTCTCCCGCAGGAAACGTGGTGAGGCCCGCGAGAGGGATGACGTCCTGAAAAACAGCAGAGAAGGTTGTATGGTGGACTGTTCTACGCGGATTGTGCTCGTCGCGAATTTGGATCGGTGGTAAGGGCCTAGTTCAACGACCATGAGCTACATATCAAAGCAACGACGATGCCGATCTTACCGTCAAAAACAAAATTGGGTCTGAGACCGACCGAGATCCATGCCCTCACAACTTGCGTTACCAGGCCGCGGAACTCGACAGGTTCGCCACCATACACCCACGGTAGGCGAGACTGGTTATGAAGTTCATATATGAAACTGCAAGGTCATTCTCAATGACGTTGGGTAACAAGCCAACAGGCGGCACTACGTACGACCAGCCGTCGACGACAAGGGGGATCGTGGCTTCGGATTTTGATCGTTCTTGAGAAAGGACGAGTGGAGTCGATAGCTTGCGCTGATTTTCTCGTAGATAGGTCGCAAGTCCATGAACACCCATGAGTCGCAACCGAGAAGTGATACAAAGTCCCCCGACCAAGCGATGGATCGTCAAAGCAGAGCACACATGATCATGTCATGGACTCGGGCCGTAAATAACTACATGGTGGCTCTGATCCTGCCCTTGGAACCCTCTCCAGTGCCCGATAATTTAGTCCACCACTTTTCTTTCGTACTGCCGACTCCACCTTTGGTCGTCATCGACGGATGCCGTACAATAGTGGACATACCAGAGGAGATACCTTTTCGTTGTGTCGTCAGTTCCCGCACGCATCTCTGAAGGGTGAGATGTAGCCCGGGATTCTCTATCGGACCTCGTTCGCCCAGAAACCTCTCGTACAGGTGGATCGCCATCATTAGGCTCTTCCTTTGCCCTCTCTTTCCATGGGACGCGGATCGAAACTACAGCATAGCCGCTCTCCCATTGCTTACAATGGAGTCTGTAGATCGCCATGGTAGCACGAGCGTCTGTCACCTGCAACTATGTTTAGTAGATGAATTCGGCGAGGGGTCGATGCATACACTACTATGTTCGCCTTGCTGAATTGTTGCCCCGAGCATATCGCGTACCAGGTTTCTCAGAGCAGGTCGAGCAGAACGGCTTTGGCCATACTTGTGAGCTAGGTGTTGCGTGTCGCGAATTTTCGCTCGCGGATGTGAGAGCATAAGTGCCTAGCGCGAAGTCACATGCGAGTCGGTCTACACCACAGGCAAGTGAGCGTACCTTGAGATCGTTCTGAATAGCATGTCCGACGACGATGCGATCCTTGATGAGTTCGGCCACTAGACCCTGCACCTCCTCGAATGTCTTTGCTAGAAGTTATAGTAAGACCAGAAATCCGAATCGTGCACAGATAGCGGTACTAGTCACCATTGATCATGTCTTTTGCCCGAATGCCACTCCACTGGGTTCGCCAATCGGTGACTCTTTCCTTTTGTCGCACAAACTCATCCAGCAGGACTGCCCCAAAGTAGTTAACCACCGATACCCGTGCGAGTGTTGACTCAGCCCCCATTGGCCCGACACCGACCATTTCGCAGTCCAAGGCTATGTACGAGCCTGGTAGGCGATCCTTGGGGGGAAGACTGGGGGAAAACGGAGTTGGGGCGAATATGAGGGGGCGAAGCACCTCCACCGTATTTTTCACGAAGAGAAGATCCATCGAGAGGCGAAGGGGTGACAAACTGCGGCTTGACATCTGAAGGCGTAGGGGAGTCGGAGGCACGAAAAGAGGAATCTTGCGTCTTTTGACGTTTCTTCTGAGGTTGATCTGGAGAGGTGTCGGTTTGGAGCTGCTGCGCAAGAACAACTATCAACGACAGTGGCCTCGGGTCAACATACTACTGGAGGTCAACCTTATGGAGAGTGCGCCAATTTCCGGATGGTTTGTCCTTCATCGATTCATCACAGCAAGTTGATACAAAGATGTATTATGTCAGCTAAATAATCAACTACAGTCTGACTTTGCCGCGTGGCACCTAAACCAAAGGAAAGTGAATGAGCACTGGCAGAGCTACGCACAGCATCAAAAAATAAAGTAGTAAAACGAGAGCTCAGCAGTGTCAAAAAATTTGGAGCACACTCGTTTCCATCGGAAAGGATATCCTCCCTGAAGAAATTCAATCAAGTTTTGGGAACATCATTCGAAACAGGGGACGAGACCCTCGCAACGGACACACAACTCACCTCGCACCATTGGGCACCAGAAGCCTAGGAAAACAGTCGAGCTGTTTGGTGTGTGGAAAAAATACGAGGGTGCCGCCGCACAAGAGTGAGCCCCATTCAGTTACCAAAACCCTGCAAGAAGGCTCGGCAATCGCATGACTATTTCCTAAGAGCAATGTGCCCGAATCACCTGGTCCGCTCGTATCATTGCGTATATGACCAGGCGTTTGAGCTGCAGAGCCCCAACCCAAGCCCCAATCTACATTCCTGAAGATGGGATGAGCGGGCCTTGTAGATGCAACGCGAACAGCCTTCTTAGTGGCAGATGCTTTCCATAGCGTACACATACAAGGTCGCGTACTCTGCATCTCCGGGGACTTTCCCCGCAGCAAGAAGAAGGGGTTGCTAAATGAACCCCTGTGCGTGAGCTGCGATAGCGATTCTTTGTGCGGCGGCGGTAAGTTGAGGGAGAGAAAAATGAGTCGAGCTTTCTCCATATTGGTCACGTGTTTTCCGGATACAGCCGTTCCCACTGTCGCGGTCCACGCAAGGTCAGCGCAGTTACTCGTCGGTCTTTTGTCTTGTCTAGATTTCCGGGAAACAATCAGCCAAATTATCTGGAATGTCTTCACCCTCGGAACAACGTGATCCTCCTTCCAGACATCATTCCTCTGACCCTTCTGCCCCCGGTCCCTCAACACACAATCCCCCTCCACGACCTCGTCCCAAGGTGGAACCTCCCCCACCTCCCCAGCAAGTCCCAGAGCCGTCTTTTGTAGATCGCATACCTTCTATTAGACTGTCTGTACCTCCCAGAGGTGTGCCCGATCTCATCCATTCTCATGGCTTATGTATCTCATGACCACAGGACGCTTTTCTCCGGCGACATCTGAGCGCTGCTTCACGTATTGTTCACAATCCCACCATGGTCGCACTCACAGAAGTGAACCGAAATGTTACACATTCTGCCTACGACGCGTATTTAATCATGAAGTTGATCGTGTCCTCACCAGTGCCAATTACGGTCCCATTGTCAAGTCACCCACAATTTCGGCGAACGTCCCACTCCCTCAGGAGGCCAATACGACGTTGAGCCAATATATCTCCGATCCTTCTACACGCGCTAGAGGCTTCCGATGGATCTTCCTCATCGTCATCACATACACCCACCTCTCCACAGCCCGAGAATAAGCAACAGCATTGGCAAGAAGGGTATTACGTCTGGCTCTCTCGCTCGAGGCAGGCTACCTCAGAGCACATGTCCCACATGAAGCGAGACCTCTTCCAGCAATCTGCGTACGAACGCTCCAAAGCCATGTGGGCCCAGGCTGTCCGAGAGGGTAGACAACATGAGTTTTACCACACCCCAGAGGCACGTATTTTTGGTTCTGAGTGGACCGCGAACATGCATGAGGATATCCTGTGCGTAGATCTGGCCAACCCTCTCGATCTGCACCAACGCTCAACTTTGCACGCAGTTCTCCCCCATATTATAGCATGCTTTTCCCGTTGTCCACGCCTGTTCCAGAGGTTAAGCGCATGATTTCCAGCTATCTTGCTCCTACGCATGTTGTCCTCACTACACTTCGCGACTCGTTCACGTCTGGCGACCAAGTGAAATTCGCACATCGAATGCGTGAGTCCATTCAAGACGGCGCGCCATGGGCACTCGCTCGGAACGTAGGAAGGAAGATATGGGGCTTACTATCGGGAGAGGGTGAAGGGTAGGAACATAACTGACTTGGGCATTCGTTTCCGTCACTCCTTAATTTGAGCATTCTCCGACTCTGTGCTAGTATGACTCCCCCCTCAGCAGAAAGTCTAGACTGAGACCGCGTGTTAAGTGTCCCAACTCCCTTGTCAATACTTGACCGCGACGGCGGTATCGCCTTGTTTTCTCACGTTGTCTCGCCTTGATCCGCGTCTTGTCTCGTGCCGCAAACGCGTGTCTTGGCTGAAATCAGCCTCAAGTGGGGACAGCAGTTTGATTGGGGAGTGTCTGGGGTACGAGTTCCCATGGTGGACTTCATGCCGCTGTCCACGGGAATACCAGGCACAAAAAGCTGGGTGAATGGTGACGGCATCTGTAAAACAGGAGTCCCAAGCGACTGAACGATGGGACCGGCTCTCAACAAGTTCTGAACAGTTTCAACGAACGGGTATCGAGATTTCGGCGTCGTTGCTCTTGATGTCCGTTCCCCGACTGCTTGCAACGGTTCACTCTGCCAAAACATCGGGACAGAGCGGTTGACACTCCGTCGCACATTCATTTTTACTGACTAATCCTACAGTAACGGTCCCGGAGTTTAGGGTGTTAGGTGGGGTCCCGTAAGCGGTCATTAACATTCCAGACACTTCCTTATTTTACTTTATGGGTGCTCACTGAGTCCTACAGTTACACATGAAGCAACCTAGTAATGTACACGGGCGGCCATGATACATAGGCGTTGATTCGTTGCTCCTTGCTTCTACTCTCGCCTTTCCTCGTGTTGTTGGCGCCGACATCGGACAAGCGCTGGCTACACTGCCAGCGTTGCCACGTGGATACTTCAAACGCGCGGGGTCACCTCTTTGGGGATTCGAGGTTTGCTAAACTGTGGCTGATTTGACGACCTACGTGCGGACAATTGCGACTTTCTCACAACGTACCCGCAATTTTTTCAAAACAAAAAGCAAGATCCGTAGTCCGTAGGCTAGGTCGTCGACCCTTGCGAGCCTGAGACTGTGCCCAGGCAGTCACGGAACATGAGCGCCTGGTAGTTGCCGGTCGTTGACACTATGGAACTCTCCCAAGATTCATTTCTGCTACACCGCCAGTAAGTGGTGCCGGAGTTTTTTGTGCACGGCACCAGCATGCCTTTAACCTCTGCTGGACACACACACTCATGGTTTCCTGCTACCATCGTATGCCCCCGTCTGTTCTTGACGGGCTATTGCTACGAAATCCTTCCCTGGCGACTTTTTCGCATCGGCATTGTGGCGCACCTCACGGATCCAACATGTCTATGACTCTTGCGACAGCCGTGTCAGAGTGCATCATCTCAAGAATCTAGGGACACTGGATTTTGCACTGCATAGTTGCCGCGCGTTTTGGTTCAATCGTTGAAGTGACATCACAACTGTTCCTTTGGGCCTGATGCCGTGCCCATTCCCAGACTCGGAGCCATCATCCGGAACTTCAAGCTTCGACGTTCAACTCCCGCCCTGACCGGTTGGAATTGCCTGAAATGGGTGCTACGTTCGAGTTTCAGGAGTCCTCCTCAGGGAGGGGCCGGATTTGTGGATGCCCGTCAATCCCCCTCTAGCTCAAAAATGGAGTTCAGCTAAGCTTAATTCTCCAGCGATAATAAGTTGTTCTCATCCGGTGCGACCCTTGAAGCTTTTCACGTTCCGATATGGCTCCCGTCCTATGATTGGTTGCCTCTGGTTATAGATCAGACCCCCCCCGACCCTTCCATGTTCCGGGGTGATTCTCGAATTATTACGCCCGTGTCCCACAACTAGTTCCAGGTGACCTTGTGTGGTGATGGACTAACCGAGATGGGGTAAAGCTGCAGGCGAGACGCGACAGGACTTGCTATATCTGCTGTGGACTATTGTCCGGAGCCCTGGAGAGACAATGCTCGGCAAACAGGTACAGTGTTCCCAGCCCTAGTACTCAACAGGAACCCGGAACCATGTATGGTGGAAGTTTTCTCGCCAAGGATCGCGCGCTTTCAGGATCGTGCTGGCACGCGGAAAACTTCAAAGGCAAGCCCATATCTCCATCTCTGGCTACAGCCCCGTAAGGCGTGTCAGAACGAAGGGTCGCATCTAATTCAGTGGGCTACATACCCTATACACCGATCGTTGGTAAATGGGTTAAGCTAATTGTGTGTCTCAAATCAGAAAGACGACGATTAGGTTTGGGACTGGACCTCGAGGTTTTCACTTTTGGACTGAGCAAGGCTTTGTCGGCGATCTGCACAAGAATAAACCCCGCCGTGAACACTCTCGATCGTCTCTTAGTTAGTCTAGTTCAGCAAAGAAAGTGATATTGTATCCCTTCTTGTAGAATATCACTTCCGGTACAGATCACGACAATAACGAGTATGAGACAGGAAAGGTTATCTTGGGCGCCAAAATGCCTTGTTTGTCCGCAGCAGCACCGGTGCAATCTCCATCAGTGCCACAGCATCACAGCATTCCTCAGGCGCCTCGGCGGTACATCGCCAACTACGCTGGATTGTCGTCGGCCTCATGTCATCCACGTTCCAAGGGGGTTGGCTAACGCCCCGTAAAGTGGCAAGAACTCGGCCACGGACCACCTGGCTTTCTTAGATCGGGTTAGTAGTTTGCTAAAGAGGTAAAGATATGACCGCATCCACTCGCAAGGGGCACGGAGCGTGTGTTCTCTCCAAGGTCATTCAACAGTGGCAGGAGAACACGCTTTTTGGTCAGACTGGTGTGGATTTAGAAAGTGGTTTCACAACAAGGGTCGTATTTGAATAATAATCAAGTAGGGTAGTAGAGAAATTCGAAGTGATGTTGCCTATGCATTATACGAACGGTAAGACGTAACTGTGGGCGTCAGTACGCAAATAAAAATACAGTCATGCGCCGGGCGTGCTGGAAAGTGGTTGGATACATAATATAGCGTAAGTGGGCTGTCAATCGATCATTCAAAATGCCAGAACGGATGTTCTAGCATGCAAGGGAAGGACGTGTGCAGCCATGAGCCAGACCTAGAACACACCATGGTCAACGTCGATGATGTGTGCGAGATTCACGGACGTACGTTAAATATTAAATATGATTTTCTGTCAGCTTCCAGAGTCCGCCAGAGGTAGTAGCGCATCCCGATGTAGGTACAAAACAAACGAGAAAGGCGGTGCTGATGGGGCCGACCTCCCAGAACCAACTGAGAAACATAGACCATACGATAGTAGCAATGAGAGTAAAGACCCGAGAGAACTCGGGTGCATAGATAGGGAAAGTCATACGTCCTAGAGGCCTTGTCTCCTTCGACGTCAGGGAAATCCTGTGCTTGATTGTCGTAAAATAAGCATGCCGCTAATAATGACGGCAGTGACAGACACGTAGTCCATCGCATGGTTAGCGCCTGATCTCATCAGCACCCGCCAATCGAAGCTCGCACAAGCACATACCAATAATGGTCGTAGCACCAACTTCGAAAGAAGCATAACCACCAATGTTACAGAAGTTTTTGCCGACGATGTGACTAGCCGCGCCGAGTTCGTCGTATATGAATGTGGTGGCCACGAGGCCCAACGTCGTCCAAACGAGATCTTGATCATAGATTGATGACCAAAATACACAAAAAAAGACGATGGCCCAGCGGAGGGCGACAGCCTGGGCCTCGGTGATTCGTCCTGCTGGGAGAGGACGCCATGGGCGGTTGAGCTTGTCTTCCTCACAGCTGCGGGCTTGGTTGGACACATTGCACAGGAGTAGGTGGAACCAAATCCATAACCAGGATTGTAGCAGGCTGGAGAACGACTGTACAGGTGCAGTTGCACATGCGAAGGCGGTCTGCGCAGCAAGGCGTCACTACAGGCGCAAAAAGAAGAAAGGGTGTGCTCACAATGGGGAGAAATATGGTCTTGTAGTCTGTCCAAGTAAACAGGATAGCGGTGTGTATGTGATACGATGCGGCTGAGAAGAAGCGTCGTAGAAAGTCTTCCGCCTGGCTGAAGGTCAGATTGACGGAGACCGACCAAGGCGAATTGTTGGCGTAGTGAGGGGTGAGTGATGGCATAACCATTCTCGCCATGATGCTATGGGCAGGAACAAAGGTATGAGCAAAGCGAAAGGACGATGGGCAGGGCGGAGAGGGGTACATACTGGATGAGGTCGTCACTAGAGAAGCGCCAAAGAATTGCGTTGGGTGAATGTCGTGAAGTAGACGAGGGGGCTGGCACACACGAAACTCGCAGAGGTGTGGGAGCACATAAGTACCTCTCTGTGTGATCGAGCCGCCCATTTGGTGGAGGATGTTGCAGGTAGATCACACCTGGTTTCGGCGTTGCCCTAGAGCGAGCAATAGAAATCTGTGGCAGATTTGAGTTCGGTCCGCGGCGAGTAAGGAACGGGAAAATTCAAACCGTCGAGACAATAAGGTGCCGTCCTCCATTTGATTTAGAATCGGATGTGGGTGAGATTGAAGAAGGAAAACGGATGCGGCGGCAAGAAGTAGCGTGGCGATTGTAGGGTGAGTGAGTGACCGAACTGTCGGTTCGATTACCGGTCCAGTAACCGTAACTAGACAGAGACGGAACAAACAAACAATGTAGAACAGCGCACAATGCTCCCCGTCTCAGACCCCGGGAACCCCTCTTGCACACTAATTTTTTTTCTTCTGCTCGTCACCGATCCCCGGCCATTTCCCACATCCGGCGACTCACTCGAGTCAGCATTTAAACCCATCACGTGCGGAAATTTAAGAGACACGCGACAAGGGACAACGCTCTCGAAAAACAATAGGGAAATCCTGACAAGGAATCATTCGTTTATTGCGCTGAGACTGATGATATCACACTGCCGCGAGGGAGTACTGTAGGCCCTGTGCGGCGTACTACAGTAGTAACTATACTTCAACCTCAAACAGTTCCGTGGGACCGGTACCAAACCGGTACCTGATCGAGGTGATGAGCGGCTGGATACGCTGATAGCCTGGGAAACGCTGTGGGCTTTTTGCTGCTATGATGTTCTTGGTCTGGTTCCGCAATACCGTTGGTGTGCCCTGTGGTGAGTCTATCCCGGCTCATTGGCTGCCACACATTCACGGTGCTGACCCCCATTCGCTGGGGAGGTATTTGTGATTCTTGACCTGCTTCGGACCAGATGTCGCTTTTGATCTTGGCCGCATCCCGTCATTTCCCCAGTTCGGTCGGTATTCCGTGGATCGTGGAGCATCAACAACAAAAAAATTTACCTTAGCTGCGGAAATGGAAAATGCAACCCCCACACTGGACACTTGGACGCATTTCCCCCCGTAATACTCACAGAACAACTGATGTACTGATGCACTGATGACTTGAATTCTCATTGGAACGCTTGCGGGAGAACTACAAACGCGACAACCCTTGCAGTCCAATGCGAAAACCAGGTAATCCTTAGAACCAACTTGTCCTACTCGTCCTATTGCTACATGCACTCGTAAAGAATACAACGGGTCCACACCAGGATAAGACCCGCAACATTACGTCTGAGGGCGTTCGACACGCCGGTGCCGCATATGGCCTAACCACTGTCCAGGGAGTGAGATCACCCTTTGTCGACTGCCACGCCGACCTTGAAAATCACTACTGCACGCATGGGGACTGGTTATATCTCATCCTGGCGAACATTTAGCGTCTGGTGCCACGTCCACTCGATAAGGATGTAAAAGATACGCACCATTACCAGGAGGGATACGAGTGATCTTCCTGCCTGCCACACGCCCATCCCGTGTGCACTCCAGCGCTCTCGGAGTTGTTCAACTTGAGCAGGCGACTAGCCCAGACGTGCCATGCATATGTACGTGGGGAATGGTGGGGGGCAGCTCGAGGCGCGTTTTAGGGTAATTCCCAGTCACTCATTCAATCTTCTAGCATGTTGGGCTGGAGGCGCTCACGGGAGGTTTCGGGACCGAAGCGGATGCGAGAAAGAACCCAGTGCGGCATACATCTAAGTAGGAGGTAGTCCAGAAGGATACGTACAGTATATGGAGGGAAATGACACAACCCTTTCTGCGCTCTGCGCTCATTCCCAAATGGAACTATACGCATCACTATTCGGAAGAGCGGACTTGACCCTGACCACTTCCGCTTGCTCAGGCCCTCAGGATTGAGCTGGGCAAGAAGCCACAACTCCGAGCTTAGGGCACTATTTACGGCATATATTCCAACACTTGGCTAGGTTACGAGTTACAGTAGGTGGAGAGCTACCTGCACTGGCAAGCAAGCGAGATGTCGAGATGATAAGGTTTCCCACGATTAAAAAAAGGAAGGGGCTTAGTAATGCCTCACTGGTGCCAGTCGCATAGCGCAACCGCCGCCACCCGCTGTCGTACGTTTAACGCTCAACACTCACGATACGAACCAACCCCAACCCTTTTCCAGTATGGCATCTCTCTTGGAGCGCATGAATGTGGACACGGCCCCAAGTGTCGGGCCTGTACGCTCAAAGACTCGACGTGCAGATTCAGCTCCTTATTCACGCCCACCAAAAGGTGACATTAACTCGCCATGGAAGCACGACATGTATCAGCAAGGCTCTGAATCTGGGAAGTCTCTATCTGATCGTCTGGGTGCTCCGCAAAAAGACACGCCTCCCAAGATGAATTTTGGAGGTGCAGTGAGGGCTCTCAAGGAGGCTACGGGATCGGCGACGGACAAGGAGTTGTCAATTCGTGGAGCGAGCACTCGGGGAAACGTCGTGGAGGTCACCGGTCTTGTAAAAGGGACAACGGCAGAGGACGTAGAAGTGAGTGATTACATTACCTGTGGGACTGATCTGGCGATTCGCTGGCAATAATTCCACGGTACTGAGCTCAACCCCTCAGGCTATCTTCAAGCGATGCGGTCATATCACACAGTCATCTGTGAAGCAATCGCATGGGAATGCGGATGTCACAGTGCGCCTGACTTTCAAGCAAGAAAACGACGCTCGGGAAGCCGTACGTGTCTTCGACCAGCAAGTCGCAGATGGCCGAACACTCGGAGTGCGGGTCGTTGGTGGCGTCAATGCTAGCTTAAGCGGTCGTTTGAGCATGGGCGTGGTGGATGGCAGCGTCGACGCACTCATGGAAATCGATACGGACGGTGGCTCGTGCGTACTCTTGTGCCCTGACCCTCGAAGAAGTGATCTTGATGCTTGCATCTAGCAGCAAAATGCGCTCGGACGATATTATCTCTCGTGACCCAGAGGCCGCAGCGCGTGCACATATACTCGTCGCGCCACCAGGTGCTGATCCAAAAGACTATCTTCCGTCGTCGGGTCGCGGTCGTGGTCGCGGTCGGGCAAGGGCACGTCGTGGAACGGCTGGTGGGGGTAGGTGAGAACACAAGGACGGGGAGATGGACTAGGAAACGATATATCTATCTTCCTCTCAACGACTTTCCTTACTATGGCTCATTGTTTCACTGTTTTGGCTAACGACTTTTCTACTCACTAGTGTACTAGGTTTTATGTACGCGCTTTCCCTCTTGCTTCATACACTCCAGCGTATGCTTTCCAGGGCAGGCTTGTAAAAACGAATGAAAGCGATCTGTTTCATATGTCGTTTGCAAATGCGATTGTAAAACAAGTAAGTAAAAGTAGATATAGCAGGTCCGATCTTGCTTCAAGCCACATTCATCGAACCTATCCTGCTCGGATCGGGAAGACATCATACCCCAACTGTTCATCCGGTGTTCACCTCCGTTAAGAGGACAATTATTGCTCTGGTCCCCGCAGCTGAATGTTATATAGAGCCGGACCCGTTTATTCACTCTCAGAAATAAGTGCGACAATCATCCTGAAATGAGGAACACGTGAGGTCACCACTGCAAAACTGGAAGGTGACATACCGGTAGAGATAATAGAAGAAAGAGAGCAAGTAAAAGCCGAGCTTGATGAAGCTCTCTTTCTTATGCCCGGAGAGGGTGCGAAAGATTTCTGTTGCATCGTACATGTGGTTTTTGTTTCGTATCCTTAAAGAAAGCGTCAGTTCGAAGCACGAGACACTTGCTGATATTATAGCGTACTTGTTGACATTAAATGCAAGTAACGGCGCATTGAGAAGGAATGCAGTCCATTGTCCAGAGACCAGGAACAGTATTGTTAAAAATGCATGGACAGAGTTTTCGGGGATGACAAACTAAAACCAAGACACGCCAGAGTTCGCCATTCACGTCAGGAGGCCGAACAAAACAAAAACAAAAGAGACGAACTTGATTCAGCTTATTACACAGGTCTATTGGGTTGATATAATCGCATTCCAAGTCAGAGAACATGATGATCTGTGAGAGGATAAAGACAATTAGCTTGACAAATTGAGAAAAGAGAGACGCACGAAGAAAACCATGGTGAACAATAACCCTGCGGCCATGAGCACTGCGAAGAGGAAAAGCCAACCTGTACAAGTAAGTGAGTGAGGTGTCCCTTGGGACATAAGAGAATACACACCAGCGCCACCCATGTTGTATATCTAAACGCGCAGAGTTGCAGATAAAGAGTAAACTAGATGGGGGGTTTTGAACGTGAAGTGACTTGCGTGACTTGCGGAGGGAGACGGCACGTTGAAAACAAACGCTACAGCAAGAGGAAGAGAGGAAGAGGAGGCTGACAGTGTTGGATGGTGTCACATACATCGCGTAACGCGTAACGCATCACACGTGCCTGTGTACAGTCACTCGGACCGCACGTACTTCCTTCCGTTCACACGCTCTGGCTACTGTAATTTATTTTTGTTCGCGTCTGAATTTTCATACTGTACCTATCATCACTGCATGTCTGATAGAAGGGTTTTGACTTGTTACGATTCAATCTGATCTGAATTGGTGCCATTATAATTCGAGCGTACGGTAAGTCTGTAACATAAATTCAAGCTGAATTCAAGCGTAAGTTCACTAATTACCGTAAGTTGATGGGAACCATCAAACGCTCTTTGCCTCGCTCTGCTGGCATGTGGCAAAGCAAATCATGATAGCGAAGCCATCTTAACGAAAGAGTCAACAAGGCCGCGGCTCCCGCAAATTCCAGCAGCCGCAAACGGAAAACCTAACTAGTGCGAGGCCTGAGAGAAGGGAAAATATATATCACGGCAGATAAATTTGAAATAAGTGTCTCAGTGCGCACAAAGCGGAGTGTGATATCTGCTCACAGAAACATATATAACGTCTTTTGCGGAGGCGGTTCTTGACGCGCAAACGCCTGGATGTCTTCGGAGAATGACAAGTGCCAGTGTGCAGCAAAACATTCCTAACTTAGGCAAGGGTGCAAGCCATCAATGTGATGACAGCTTCTATCCATCGGGCGACATGGAAGTCGATGCAATTACGACTACGCTAATGGCATTCTATCCCGGTCGTTCTCAAGCGTTCAGTAGATCAGATAACATCTGCCTTGAAATGCGATGGATGACCGCGGAATGAGAGCCTCTGCAAAACTTTCATTTAGTACGTACATCCGGAACTTCGCGTCGGTGGAACCGAACACACCTTTCACCTAGCGCGGTGCTATGAATCAGGTTATATTGGGGATTGCGTGCGATCAACGCCCTGGACGAATGCAGATTAGACGGCAGTATTCGAGGATTTTCAACAAGGGCAAAAGAGACCGCATCAGGGTAGCTGGGGTACCCCGGAACAGAGCGAAATAAATTGTTTCGAGACCTGTCGGTGTGGGTTCGGTACGTCGAATAGATGAGACAGCTACATGTTATTGACAGCTGCCGCCACATGGTCGCATTGCAATTGCGGCAAAAATGGAACATCTTGAACACATGTAGCATTGTTCGGGAAAGGAGTGACAGCGAGGATGATCTCTGCCAAAGTCTCTGCACCCGGCCACCCGTAGTACGTATCAAAGCCCGCTGCTATATACATTCTCCTGAGGTCTTCAGCGTTTGAATATTACAGTAACGCTCAAGCATCTAGTGATTTCCAGGTTCCCCCGGGTTCGTTCCCTATGGCCATGCCTTTCGTCCATTAATTGATTAAGTGTCTTGTTAGGTTTTCACCGGTGGCAGCCTAAGCCTTGTCTGCCAAATTTAAGGTATCGATATCTCAGGCTGTACCCAAAAGTACAGTCGCGTCCTCGTCCCAAGATTGACACACATCACTCGTTTTCTCGGTGGTGTAAATAACGACTGAACTACCGATTTTTAGTAGAGAGCGCCTTGGAGAGGGACGCCAGTGTTTGGCTCACGAATCGAGAATAGCCAGGCAAGTTTTCCTGCAATACCATATAGTACTTGTATGTGGCACCGTCCGACTGCTTCGATGTCACTTTACCGTTGGGAAGCTTTGGATGCGTCCAGGCCTATAGACTTGGGCGTCGAGTCTCCACTGGCATGGTGCTAATTCAGCCACATCGAAGAACAGAACACCGTTCTCAGTATGTATCGCTCGGCATTTGGTACCCCTTCCAAGTTCAACCTCTCTTGATAATTAAGGGCGCAATGCTCGCCCCGAGTTCATTTTGACGCATGATGTCAACCGGATCTTATTGAAAAAACAACCGGAGTGAC
Source organism: Lactarius akahatsu (assembly GCA_021524915.1). NCBI lineage: Eukaryota > Fungi > Basidiomycota > Agaricomycetes > Russulales > Russulaceae > Lactarius > Lactarius akahatsu. The sequence continues at coordinate 556,422 of JAKELL010000009.1, read as the reverse complement.
ATGAGTAGTATCTAGGCAAAACAATAGCGCGGCGTGAAAAATGATCTAAATATAATATATAACGTACTTTCGTGGCTCATATGACCAAGTCTCGCCTCTCCATTTTCGTTGAGTCAGTTGCTCCGAGTCCGGGAGAACTAGTCTAAAAAAAAGCATAGCTTCTTGTTTCCAAATGTCCAGTGTGAAGGCCAATCCGTATCGCGCCGTTGCGCGAGCATTTTTTCGGTTAAAGTGTAGATGCCACAACTCAAACCCAGATGCACATAGGAGAGTTCATTTGTGAAGCCGCTGCAAAGAGGCATTTCAGGTAGGGTCCCGACGGGACACTAAACCCAGCACGGGTACTAGTAAGTCGAGTTTGAAGCGAATGGACCAATGACGAGCGGTGTGACGCGGATCCACTAATTTGCTGCTCAGATCTTTGATGAGAGTAGAGCGGAGTATTCCACTGCGCATTACAGTATCTCAGCCAACTGGATTGGTACACGGATTTGACCGAAAGATTTTTGCGAAACATCTTCTACAGATAAACCGACTCGGAACCAGGTAAGTTCTGAGTTGAGACTCCACCTGTTGCTCGAAGGCGGTATACAGTTTTCCGTCAGATGATGGTTGCGAAGGGATCGTAGCCACAATATAGCCACTGGCAGTTTACGTCTGTGGAGAAAACACGATGTGGCCGGAACGAGGCACGACTCATCATCGCCGTGGATTGATAAATTACAATAAGCGACCTAAACTGACAGGTGAATGTTTCGAAGTCGACATCAGACTACCAGGGCTCAACAGACCGTGTCCGCCACGCCACCAAGTGTTACACATATCATTCCTGAGAAGAAAAGCGGATCCAGGCTGTTAACTTACTTCCCTCTCCACGTCGCGACCAATGCGTGCGCGCCCACTCCCGCCGCATCGGCAACAACCTCGACATGTTTGAATACATGTCCTTCTTCCATTAATGTCGTGAGGACAAGGTCGCGGTAGCGGTCTATACCCCCCAACGAGCCCCCAATACATAAAACGCTAGACTCTGCGCGGGCCTTACGAGGGTGATCCTATTGGTACAGTTGGTCGCGCACATCAGACGAAGAGACAGGGTGTACTCGTACCTCTTTGGCAGAAGGGGAGAGGAGCACCGCCGATATTTGCTTGGCCAGCTTGTGTGCACAATCACGCAGCACTTGTACGGCAATGGGATCGCCGTCCTCGAATGCCGCTTCGAATACAAGTGGGCAGAGCGAAGAGAGCCGTTTCTCGCGTGGTAGCGAACCGGTCGAGTCAGATGCGTGCACGGCCGCCAGCAGCTCCACCACCTCCGCGACACCGAACTTTTTGAGGACCTTCTCTCTCAATGCACCGCGGGTTACCGCAGCACCTGTGGTTTCCGAGTCTTCCTGCGCAAGCAAGGCACGCACTGCGGTGCGCCCCACGTCGAACCCACCACCTTCGTCTCCGAGGATCCAGCCCCAACCTCCCACGCGTGCGAGGGCCTCTGGCAGCGCATCACCGGGACCCTCGCGGAAGCTGGAAACGATGCTCCCGGTTCCCGCAACCACCACGACGGCAGTTTCAACGTCAAGTAAGAGGCGCAACGGTGCGGCGAGGAGGTGGGTGTCATTGGAAATGATAAGACGTTCGATGGGGACAGAGAGCAACGTCGATACACGGGGGAGAAGGAGTGAGATTGTAGCGGAAGAGTCCACGCCCGAGACGCCTAACCAGGCTGCTTGAAGAGTGTAAGGTGGCGTACTAGCTCCAGCAGCATCGACGTGTGTCGTGGGGTCAACTGGGAGAGCGACGGGCGTCGGTGACTGTAAAGCCGCGGTCAAGACGGAGGATACCGTCGCTTGGATGCTCTCAAGGAAGACGTCGAGGCCAAGATAGGTGAAATTTGAGCCCTTGGTCACTGCGCGAGCGACTGTATCTCCGCTTGATAAACACAAGACAGCGGCGGTCTTGGTACCCCCACAATCGATGGCAAGATACAATTTCAATGGTGAGGGCATGTGTACTGTATCATTAGCTTGGGGAGTTAGAGGGACTCATAAGTAGGTTCTGAAGGCGATGTTTTTAGCATCCATCGTTACTACTTGTTGAGGCACAAGGGTCAAGCTGACGTCACGACCTCTCTTGATGATCGTATCGATCGATGGGCCCAGACATCGACACTCTGCGGCAGACCAGATTCTGATTTCCCATACTGTGGGTCCAATCGATCCGACGCAGCTTACTGGCGACCACCAACATAGTCGAGGACGATAATAATCTACGGTTCAAGTTAGAGGGACGGTCAAGATCTCGGTAGCACCTGGATTAAAAATTGTGGCAAAAATACATACATGGAACTAGAATGTGCAGATATAATCCAAATCAGTAGCAGTATACTATGTGCCTCCATTACCGGGAAGAAGGTATCAACCACGGCGAAAGCGGAGCAATCCCGGGCCAGGATAAGTAATGTAGGCCCAGGTCATCATAGCCTCGCCTTGGGTGTCGAACCCGCCATGGGTTCTGACTTCGCTCGCTCACGTAGTTCCCGACGTAAGATTTTTCCCGCGGCGCTGTAAAGATGTATTCAACACATGCGACACGTATTGTGGGGAAAATGGGCAACCTCTTGGGAATGGCGTCGAGGACAACAACACCACCGCGTAAAAACTTGTGTCTCGCAACCTGGGATTCTATCCACAACTGCACGTCCTGAGGGAACGACTTTGGCGCATTAGCGGATCCCGCCTTATGAACGACATACGCCCTACAGACGAACGGATTAGTTGTGGAATGTATAGAAGACGAATTAGTTTACCGTGGAAGCTCTGTAGCCTGGGCAGCGTCCTCGACTCCAATCACTGCAGCATCAACGATATTGGGGTGTCGAAGAAGAACACTCTCTAGCTCAGCCGGTGGTACTGTGAAAAAGAAAAATAATTATGGCCCCTATTACTTCGCGGTGCCGAGGTAAATTGTAATCAAAGTTACCTTGGAAGCCCTATAAATCTAGAGTCAGCGAAGTGGTCAAAACATGATCAAGCACTCTTTCCTTGTATTTGATCAACTCTTTCTTTCGGTCCACAATTTTATAATACCCCTCTTCATCTCTAGTCGCGATGTCGCCAGTCTTGAACCAGCCATCAGCGGTGATCGAATTCGCAGTGGCGGACGGATTGTTGAGGTACCCCTTCATCACAGTGGGCCCACGGACCCAGAGTTCGCCTGGCTCTCCGGGTGCGGCGTCAATGATGTTGTCTTCGTCACTAGCTATGAGGCGAGCTTCGAGGTTCGGAAGGAGTATGCCGATGCTGCCAACCTTCCTCACGCCATCTTTGGCTGGGAGCAGATGCGTTACGGGTGAGGTCTCAGTCAAGCCATAACCTGAAAGTAGAATGAGTTCCAATCCGCATATAGAAACCAAGGGATGTGGAACCTTGCGTGATGTCAACAGTTGCACCGATCGAACTGAATTTTTTCCTGGCCAAGTCAACAACACTCGCACTGAGTGGAGCGGCGCCAGATGACAGCAATTTGAGAGACCGCAAGTTGTATTTGCTAGTGGCTGCGTAGGCAGTGAGCATAAGCGTGAGGCGAAAACGTGAGCAACTCTCACTCACCAGGATGATGGACTAGAACAAGAATGATTGGTGGAACAACGAAGGCCACGGTGACCTTGTAACGCTCGATACTTCTGCAGAACTGCTCGGGATCAAATTTGGGCATAATGACTACGGGAAAGCCTCGATAGAAGGGGTACAATAGGAGCTTGGCGACACCTGAGTGACATGTTAACGAGCGGACGGTGGACGCGAAAGTATGGGACATACCATAGATGTGAAAATAGGGCAGAACACCGAGCATTACGTCTCGACGAGGAATAAGTTGCGTCATTACAACGCTGGTCATGGGTAGCACGGAGGTAAGATTCCTATGCGTTGTCTAGGCCATATCAGTCAATACAAGGGAAGAAAAGCCAGCCAGAATCGAACGTACCTCGACGCCTTTTGGCTTGCCAGTTGTTCCAGACGAGTAACATAACAGTAGAGTCTCGTCGGTTTGACGACCAGTGAATTTCTCCTCCTCCGGAAGGGCACCATGGCCAAGGAGGTCCCCTAGCTCCAACAACCCAAACTTGCGAGCCGTTTCAGCGCCGTTTCCGTAGATGTCCATGACTACCAATCGGCGACGCGCCTCGTCCTCCGGCACGCCGATGATTTTGAACATGGAGAACACGACTGGAACTAAGTCGGGATGGGAGAACACGACACGGGCGCGACTGTCAGCGTACTGAAACGCGAGTTCCGCAGGGGTGTAAGCGCTGTTCGCCAGGGTGGAGCGAACACCGCCAGCAAGGAGTCCGAGGATGGCGACAGGCCATGCCAGGCTGTTGGGACAGAATATCATGGCAGTGTCTCCTCTGAAAAGGCGGTTTCCCTGCGGAAGGCGGGTACGGATTCCGTATGCAAACTCGAGCGAGAGCTTACGGAGGTCAGCGCGTGAAAGGACGCGACCAGTCGCAGCTTCGACGAAGGCGGGAAGACTAGGGTCATGTTGAGTAGTTTGAAAGAGAAATGTCCAGAGGGACTCGGACACAAGTTCGACATTGGGAAACGGGGAGGTGTAGGTGGTCGAAGGCATAGCGGACAAGTCGGAGTGCATCCGTCAAGCATACGCAGTCCCGCGTTTTATTTATGACCGGTCATCCGGTCATGACCCGATCAGGAGGCGATGTGCTAGCAGGATATGAAATGTGTAATTCCCAGTGGCTGAAGGGCGGTGTCCGACTCGGAGAGGTGGAAAACACGGGCTTGTTGCCAATCGTCACTTCCGCCCATGTGCCCCAATATATACGGTACGGGTTGCTTCATTGTTGGGGGCTTCGCCCCCAAACCCCCACTTTTCTCACTAAAGTCAATACAGTATCAAAGTTACCATTTATTAGCCAATGATTCTGTTTTTTTCAGAGTGTGCAACATTTAACAAAGCAGTTGGTTTATTATATTAATAAATTTAAATTACACAAACTATCAGTGGGGTGGGTGGGCATACCAGGAGGCAAACCCACTTGCGTGTCCCAGTCGTCCAAGTCTTCCTCCTGTTCACACGCTCCCCTGTCCATAAAGGGGATACGTCACTCCTTTCTCCCGATAGTGCTTGATAATCGGGGGCGTGCAACCATGCCGCTCGTGTGCCGTTTTGTTCCTGTGTAGTTTACTCAGGGGTGGGGGAAGCGGAGGGGGGTATGGGCATACCTTGTCCTGCACAACCCCGTGGGCATGTACCCCTTTTGCATGGGTGGGGTGCAACTGGGGGATTACCATTTCCACCGCCCATTTGGATGCGAACAGGCACGCAAACATGGGCAGGGGTCATTCCTTGACCATGTGTCAATGGGAGTGGGGGGAAAGGGTAAAAGAAAGCGACACACCGATTTATGTGTCTCATTAATACCATTGCCTGCTGGATGTGTCTGTGTGCCACATTCACATGCTAACGTGGCGGGCAAACTAAAAAAAAAATTGAAAAGGGGAGAAAGCGACATACATTGTTCATGTTCCTTTGAGGCAGATAAATGGGGGCTGGGGCTGGGGCACTAACCAGAGCGCAAACGTGGAGGGAGGAAGTAGAGAAAGGAGCGGGCCACTCAGAAGGGGGGAGGTCGCCATGTTATGCTGCACCAAAAAGTAGGTTCCTGTCTGTGTGTCAATAGGGGTGCGTGGAGAAGGAAAACACTTACTTTGAGCTATCCGGGGGCGCAAAGTGGGGAGGGTTAACGGAAATAGGGACTGGGTACACAAAAAGCGTCGCTTTAACTTGCTTACATATTGCTTGCCTTTTCGAGAAGTCAGCCACAATACACGACGCGTTTTTGCTTAGTCATTATTGGTCAGCAGCTGACGAAGAACATTTCCTTTTCAAGGACTCCCGTGCTCTGGCTCCGCACCAGGGAGAACGGTCATCACGTGGCCCCCCGTACTGTAGTATCATATCAGAGATCGCAACCGAGCCTGGAACTCGGTTCCATCCAAGGAACCAATTTCTGAATTTCCTGAAACAGCTGCAAGTTGAAATGACGTCTGCGCAATGCACCATGAATGTGACTCACAATCGATCGATACTATAGCCCCCGCATGTCGGCAGTCGTGTCCCTCTTTCCCCCGCTCTCGTCGATATAGACTTATTACTATCCCGCATTTGTCATAACCGATGTGTGTCCCCGTTCCATTGCCGGAACGTTTGAAGGTCGTTCCCGTGATCAAGTCTGTATTACCAAAGGTTTGCTGTACCCATAAGCACCCTGCCTGTATACATTGGAGGGTCGACGCTAGCTTCACTCTCTTGTACAATCCAAGCCCTGTTTTAAGCCTTCGCGTGCCTCAAAGGCCGTCTACTCCACGGCTCAGGATCGATTGGCTACCAGTATCGAATGCAAGGTATATATTGTCCGCGTGAGAAATGTCAGTAAAACGTCCTAGTCCATTAAGAGAGAATGTTCAGAGTTCAAGGTTCCAACACAACCACCACAACCACTCCCATCAGCATCATTAGTTCCCTATCCCTAATAAACGTTACAAGACATCATGAGAGAGCAAACGCTACCGCAGCCGCGAGGAGTTGAACGATTATATTTCCCGAGTGGTTCAACGCTGCATTGTTATTGCCCGTGCCATTGTTCGTGCCGTTGGAGGAACCATTGCTTTGGGCTGCAGATAGGACGCTCGGGGGTAACACGCTCGCCGGTGCCGTCGATTGTGGACCAACTTTCCCATTTCCAACAATAACGTATGTGCCATTGCTAGGGATACCGTTGATCGTCACAAACAGGAACGCGGGCCCAGGTTGGAACAACGCGGGGAGTGGGGGTAACTGTGCCGTGTGCAATGTGATTGTTCCATCGTCGTGGACGGTAAACGTATTGTTCAGCTGCATGATTCGCTGACCCATGTTCATTGCGTGCGTCGTGAAGCCTTGACGAATTAGCCATACTGATGTGTTGGTTGCGGCAGCATTCCCGGCGCCAGAATAAGACGCAGAGGGAACGGTGATGTCGAAGGAATTGCCACCATAAGACAACGTCGTCGGGATGTTTTGTGGAACAGGACGCGTCGAAGCAGAAAAGTATGGCGGATAAAAGTACTCCGCAGTGTATGTCGTAGGATATATCGTGGTCAAGTTCACGTCGACGTTCGGGTTTGAACCGGCGATCATAACGGAACCATCCGGTAGCAATAATGCTGACGAATGGTACAACCGAGGAATGCTAGAAGAGCCTAATCCCGCCGTCGACCACCGGCTGCCAGCAGGTGCGTTCGGATTATAGATTGCAGGCTGACCGACAGGCCCCGTCGCAAGTGATTCCCCATATGGCATAGCTCCGAGTGTCGTGGTCGTCTGCGTCCTCTGAGCATATCCTGCCGTACCGTATTGTCCGCCATTGAGGACAAGCAGTGTGCCGTCAGGAAGTGCGACAAACTGGCCCATTGTGCGTCCAACCGGGAGGTCATCGTCCTGAATGTAGACTGGTGTCGATCCATCCTGAGGTTCGGGAGTTATGCGTTGGCAATCAGCGGAAGCGGGAATAGTCCATGTGTCAATGAATGGATAGGCATAATTGCCCCATTGCTCGTCCTCTAAGTGTTGGCCACCGCAGAAAATAATGGTCGGGGTATAGTTATTGGCAGGGGTCAAAGGCAGCATGGCGTTTGCTCCCGATGCAGGATATACTCGAGTGATCTGCCCAGGCATGTCAGGCAGAGGCGTCTCAGTATTAGTATTATAGTCCCACAGAACTGATGATAGTTAGTAAACGAGATTGGTAAGAGGTTACATCGACTTAACTGGTCGAATAATTGGCCTGAACGAACATTTTGCCGGAGGGCATGAGGTATGTCAAGGCAAAGGAATTCAGCCCGCTTGTTTTGACCATGAAATTCATGACTTGAGGAGCTTGTGAGCGAGAGGGGAAGAATTCGAAAGTTGGTTCAGCGGCACCCCCTTCGTAAGCGGGGTCGGTGTTTGGGTAGTTACGATTGATGTAGCCGCCGCCGTTGAACCCACCGATGAGGACGATCGTGCCATCAGCGAGAGGTTCTGCACCAGGATACCAGCGAGCCCGGGCCATCTGGAGTCCCTGAGGGGAGTCGTACCAAGAACATTGAGGGGAGTCGATGTCGCCCTCACAAGGTGAAATGACGCGGATTGCGCGCATGCCGCTATAATCCTCGTACGTCGGGTCGAACTGATTGGTCGATCCTGGAGTATGGTTATCGCCACCTGGACCCACGGCATAGTTGCCACCAAAGGTAGCGTAGGAACCATTGGGTAGATGCATTCCTGCCGCACAGAAGGGGTTTGTTTGCACATCCATTGGCGTCGCGGTCCGCGAGGTAAGATCCCTGTTGGGAGTTTGAGCGAAAGAACCGAAAATGGCGAAATGTGCTCACCAAACTGAAGCGTAAAGAGAATGACCATTGATCTGATGAGCATTACCCTCAACCTTGTCGATGATGTACACCTTATCGGAGCCACCAACAAACATCTGAGACGGGGAAGGGATGAGAGATGAACTTAAGGGGATGTGTCACGGGGCACACCATCATAGCGCTGACGAGAGTATCTCCTGCGACGACGAAGGAACCAGGCTGCTGAGCAATGACGGAAGGGACCGCAAGTCCGAGGGCGACTAAGAGAGGCACTTTCATGACGCCAGATTGAACGGAAGAATGGGAGAGAAGGAGGGGAGAGGGAGAGAGGGAGAGAAGGAAAGACAGGACCAGGGAATATAGTTGAAGAGGACTGCTACCGGTTCCCTACAACCTTTTCTCGGGAAAGCGGTCTGGTCATGCTGCCAAGACTCCGGACCTGATGAGCGTTAGCGCTTCCGAGTGCCAAGGCTGAAAACGGCGAGGGAATGACACAGGCTTCTGTATTGGCGCCTCCAGTATCGATGGGGAAGGGAAGCTGCCGATCATTGATCATCTACCGGGTGCATGTGCAACACGAATTAATCGATGGCACCCTGTGAAATCGTCTATGTTGCCTCAGAGAACCTCGCAAAGGTCCGTTTAGGCTCGACTCTTTCTCTTTTTGCTCATATCCCTTTTCAGTCTTCGTCACTGCTTCCTTCAAACCGAAACCGCTCCGCGTTTGTCCACGCCCTCGTCACCTCTCTTGGCCTTTTCCGGAGGAGCGCCCACAGTCACCCCCTTCCGTCCCATCAACTCACCGTGCTACGCCCCAACCCTGCTTCACCACTTGAGCTCGCGTCGTATCATGATCGTTCCTACATTGATGCCCTACTCGCTAAACCCCCGGGTCCTGACGCGGCATCCTGCAAGGAGTTCGGTCTCGAGGACGTAATTACCCCTCCCATGCTCCCTGTGACCATGTTTACGTTTGCATGCAGGATTGTGCGCCGTTTCCCGGCCTCCGAGAATACGTCCTCGGAATAGGCGGCGCGTCACTCACTGCAGCACGCGAGCTCGCAGAAGGCAGGTGTGATATCGCCATCTGTTGGGACGGTGGAAGGTCTCTGCAATCTTTCACTTCATCACAACTTGCCGCTGAGTACCCCTAGACACCACGCTCATAAATCCAAGGCTTCCGGATTTTGTTACATAAACGACTGCGTGCTAGCCCTCCTCGTTCTCAGGCGGGCGCCACCGCCAAGTCTCTCGTCGTCAATATCCAACCAGGCGCGAAAAAAGTCTCGTATCATGTACCTAGACCTAGACGTCCACTATGGCGATGGCGTCGCCGCGGCGTTTCGAGGTGCCGGCGCACGAGGTCAGGTGCTCACACTATCCGTTCATTACGCCGCTCGTGGTTTTTTCCCTCCCTCCGAGCATTCGGCCCTTCCAGATCCGTCCTCAGATCTCTTCGACCCTTTCACCCTCTCTTTGCCACTGCACGCTGGGGCTAGCTGCGCCACATTTATGCGCGTGTGGCAGGCCGTTGATCGGATTCTCACCGCTTTCGCCCCTGATTATCTCGTTTTGCAGTGCGGTGTCGACGGCCTTGCAGGTGATCCGATCGGTGCATGGAATTGGTCTCTTGGTGGTGAAGGCGGCCTCGCCTGGTTTGTTCAACGTATACTCGACTCCTCCGCAAAAGTATTACTCTTGGGTGGTGGTACGTTGTTTTGTCGGTCAATGGAGGGTGGCCCTTCACGCATCACCTAGGTGGATACAGTCCGACCAACACTGCCCGTGCGTGGGCACTACTCACCTCTATAGCAGTACGTCAGGAGTGACTGACCAGTCACCATACTATCTACTTATAATGGTCCGAACAGTGTGGAGCGCCACTCGCTCTTGACACACCAATTCCCACCCATGCAGCCTTCCCGATGTATGCACCGTCTTTCACTCTAGATGTGCCGGCAGGCAACCTTCGCGACGAGAATTCGGACGACTACCTTATGGAAATTGCCACTGTGTTCGAACGTGTTGCTGAGGTCTTGCGAACTCAGCTCGCGTAGCTGCCGGTGTTGCGCACAAACTCTCTAGAGTCTAGACCTTGTCCCACCGTCAAGCTGTTCCCCGTTTGTTCAATCAGATACAACCTTTTGTTTGTGTAGCTTCTCTCGATAGGCTCATTACGTTGCGAGCAACCCCAAATTTGTGAGGCAAGTGCACCTCCGTTGCTAAAAATATGAGTACGAAGTCCCTAGTGGCTCCTCAAAGAACCGCCGACAGATGGATCGGTCTAACTAGATAGTGAGAACCAAACCAAATTGACCACCACGGCGATGATCTGAATATGGCTTGGAATATGGACGGTCTTCGTCACCAATCTGGTCAAATTAAAGCTAGCACAAGATCTTGGAGAAATGCCAGACAAACAAGTCTCAATCAAAAGGAGATCTTACTAGCTAGCGTGAAAGTCGGTTTTAGTAGTACACGGCCAAACGGTGAAACCGTCCTGAGGTTGCTCTGGCCAAAAATCACCGTGTTTTCAATCAGATGCACTCTGTAGTTAATAAATGAAAGCGAACCCTGTTTTGATATTGTATAACCTGCAATCTAACTTCAAATTGAAATGGTTGCCGGATTGACCCGAGGACCTACCATTTTTGGCAGGTGCTTAGTGTTGAGCCACACTGGGGACGCTGGCAAGAACAACCTGAGGTTGAACTGCGTTGGCACTCCGGTTATCGAGAACCCAGTCCATCGACTGCCACATCACAATACATAGGTTGTCTGTCATGTCACCACAGTCTCTCTCTCTGAATACCCTGTGGCTCATATCATTACTGACAGCTTCCAGTTCACAGCTTTCCCTTTGCCAATTCTCTGGCTTCTCAACTTTGGTTTTAAACATGATATGCCACCTCACATGAGCTTGTACCATGACCATGACCACCTCCCCTAAGCTTTCAACTTCAGTGGTCTGGTCAAGGGTGTTCCTGGGTTGTGGCTGCAGGAACGTACATTGACACCTTCAGGGTGCTGCTAATGTACATCTGTCCCTCTTTTTCATCCCCATTGTCACAGGCAATGTTGACACCTACCCTTGGACTCCAGTACTTGTCAAGAATGCCACAGTGTCTACCTACTGAGTTAACATCTCCTGGACATTTCCCCTACCAGGGGAGCTGTTTTTCAGTGCTGTCTTTTACCTATTTTCGCCAACTGCCAACCACCCCTCCCCATCATCTTCAACTTTGGGCTTTCCCCTCACCTTTTTCTAGTTTATAATCACTGTGCCAACTCATTTGTTTCCTTACCCACTTAGTTCACTTTCTAGACTACTGTTTGTCATACCATAGCAAGCAAGGTGTGCAATAAATCTAAAATCTTTTTAAATAAAATGGGAGGCCACTGCAGACCCATGTATGATGTGGTGTTCACGCTGTCCATACATGGTCCACATAGGGATTGTCAGGGGTAACCCTGGGGTCAACCAGAGCTACCTGTACCTGTACCTGGAAAAACCTGTACCTGTGAGTCATGGGTATGGGTTTTTCTGGGTATTGGGCACAGGTTTAGACAGGTACTGTGGGTATGCAAACCCACATGGGTTCACCTGCTTTTCTGCGACTTCGGCACCAGAATGAGGAATACAAGTGCAATGCCATGAGCTTCATCAATCAGAAGATCTCTGAAAAGGAGAACATCTGCAATCTCATCCACAGGCACAGAAAGATGAGTATAGTTACTACTTTAGACTAGCTACTAGTATACTGATTCCCACTGCAACTGTAACGTTCCACCGGACGTTCCTTCTTGTACTGCGGACAAGGCTTTCGGGACGACCCAACGATCACCGGGATATGTCGAAGTCACGTGCTCGATCCTGTACTAGCTCGATAACAAGGCGTAGTAGCGTTGCCCAAAGGATACAACAGCTGATAAGGAGAGCAGGTCGAAGTTGATATGACAGAATGGTCGGCAAGACAGCACAACCAAAGGAGAATGATGCAGCACGTTCCTTGAACGGCGAGAGTAAAGCGGAAAGGAATGAATAGGGGCCTCACGGCGATCCCTCAGCTAAGGACGATTCAACAGATGTATAGGCACCAAGGGTAGCTATCAGCACACAACTGGCAAGACAGCGCAGGAGTGGCACTACAATGGGTGGTATAATCCAAGAAGTCAAGCTTAGGTCTTCAGCGACCATAAGCCCCAGTCTATATACTACTCCAAGGAGGTTTGAACCCCAGCTTGGAACTCCGAAACCCTAATATCCGGATCCTAGGAATGAGTCACAAACGAGTCAGAGATAACAATCCACCAATGGCAGTAAGGCGCAAAGGTATGAGTCAGAGATAAAGATCCGCAGCTGTATGAGCGCTGCTTCCATCCAATCAGAACACAAACGTGTACAATCCATCAGAATCAAGGCACAATCGATCAGGCACATACGAGTCATCACAAACACGAGGCAGTCGAGACCGGTCCAGGCACAAGCTCATCTGGACCCTTCTGGTGCGAGTCTAGCCAGGTCACGTGCCAGGGTCACGTGACGGGCGTTTGACGTAAGATCACGTGATCTACTCCCAGTATTCTTGAGCGAATCCGTGGTAGTTGGGAAAGTCACGTGACTTAGCTGGTTGTTGGGTAGTCCAAGCCCCATATCCCATAACTACAACCTCTTCTTCGGCTTCTTCAGCACGTGATCGCTTCACGGCAGTGTTCCGAGGTCATGCAGGGGTGTTCGGGGGAACAGTTACAGGCGAAACCGTAACAGCAACGCTGCTGACTCCACCGTCATTGCTGATGAACAGAGCACATAGAGATCATACTCACAGTGGACAAGGGAGACTGTGGTGAGATATGAAGGGTGTCTGGAGAGCAGCAACAGAGTAAACTTGCAGTGAAGCAGATAGAGTGTCTGGCACACAACAGATGAGAACTGATGTTACATTAGAGAAGTGGAGACATACCTGGCACACAACAGATGAGAACTGATGTGGACCAGGAGCGTACAAGCTGTACTACTTATACAAAATACAGGAGTGACACTAGTACAACAGAAGTAACACAGGGTCACATAATACAAGGAGCGTTGTTCTATAGAGGGACACAAAGGAGTATGCAGAAGGAGAACAAGAGCGCAAAGAACAAGGGAAGGCTAGACTATGATATCATAGTGACATCACAATAAAGATAAAACAAAGGAGGTGAGTACAAGGACGAAATACAATAGGAGTCCAGAGGAGTCCATGATGTCATTGTACAGTGATGTCATAGATAAGAAAGTCCGAGATTGTAAAGATCATAATAATCTAATCTACATAAGTCCAATATATCTTATCTAAAGCAGTCCGTTATCTGCGTGTCCATTGAGCCGCTAAGTGCGCACAGGTCACTTATCAACATCTCCCCGTGATCAGCAATCTGGGACTAGCACAAGCCCATGTCAATATTGTGTTGCTGCAGCAGGACACGCGCAAGCGACTTGGTGAAGCTGTCCGCAACCATTTCCGCAGTAGGGGTTCTAATAAGGGTGATGGTCCCCTTTTCGATGTACTCCCTTATGACATGATGCCTAATGGCAATGTGCTTCGATCGCCTCCCAGTGACAGGGTTCAAGGCCAAGTCAATGGCACCCTTGTTGTCACCATGTAGTGGGATGGGGTTGTCGACCTCGTACCCGAGTTCTGCAAGGAAGCTCTGATACCAAGCGGCTTGGTTGGCCGCATCGGTCATGGCCATGTATTCCGCCTCTGTAGTGTTTTGGGCCACTGTCTTTTGCTTTCGCGAAGACCAGCTTATTGCACCATTGGCTAAAAGGAACACATAACCCGAGGTGGAGTGTCTGTCGTCAACCTGGTCACCCAGGGAAGAATCAGAGTAGCCATGAAGGCCATCTCCACTGGCGCCATCGTAGACTATCCGCATGTCCACAGTGCCTACTAAGTAAGCCAGAACATATTGCGCAAGTCGCAGATGTTGAGGTGAAGGATTCGCTGCATACTGCGCCAGACGTGACACAGCGAAGGAAATGTCCGGTCTAGTACCAATCTGAACGTACAGCAGACTACCAATGAGTGACTGGTAGTGCGTAATGTCAGAGGCAGTAGCCTGACCCGTATATTTATGGAGGTGCTCGTCAGCACCAGCGGGCAAGGGTGTGGAGTGTGGAGTGGCATCAGACATGCCAAAGCGTTCAAGGACATCCTTGACATAGCCAGACTGATCTATTTCGATGCGTCTGAGGGAGCGGTCGCGCACAATGCGCATACCAAGATAGGACTCTATCTCCCCGAGATCTGTCATCTCATAGCGTTCAGAAAGATCTGACTTCAAACGCTTAATCCTCTCCAGTGAGGCACCCAATATAGTGATGTCGTCAACGTAAACGATAACGAAGAGTGGATCATCCCCCTCTCGTTGAGGCAACACATATACGCCGGCATCGGCAAACGTCCGCTTGAAGCCGAGTGCAAGTAACACTCCATGGAATTGCAAGTTCCATGCACGGGAGGCTTGTTTGAGACCATATATCGCCTTGACTAGGCGACACACCTTCGTCTCTGCACCAGTGGTGATGAACCCTTGTGGTTGCTCCATGTAAATCTCCTCGTCAAGCACGCCATTGAGGAACGCAGACTTGACATCCATCTGATGGATGTGCCAGTCCTCCAGCGCGGCCAACGCCAGAAGTAATCTCAGCGACTCGAATCGTGCGACGGGAGAGAAGGTTTCATCAAAATCAATGCCAGGGATTTGCGTAAACCCCTTAGCCACCAAGCGAGCTCTGTAGCGGCCATCCGCCTTGAGCTTGAAGACCCATTTGGATTTTACTGCCTTTCGATTAGGCGGGAGATCTACTAACTCCCAGGTGCCATTATGGGCAAGTGCGTCCATTTCATACTGACACGCCTTAGTCCACTCATCTGCATCCACAGACCGCATGGCCTTTGCGTAAGATGCAGGGTCTCTTCCAATATAAGCTGCAGCCAACAGCTCTGCATATCCCAACCGTCTGCCGCGCATGGCCACATTATCCACTGAGAAATAGCGGGGATTGGGCACGGGTGCACGGGCAGAGCGTCTAGGCGCATTGTCCATTTCGCGCAACAGCTGACTACGCTGTGCATGGTCCTCAAAACCTCCCGGCATATCTGGGGAAGGAGGAGGGACATGGCGCATAATGCACGTTGCGCTTTGACGTGGCGGTGGCGAAGTGGGAGTGGGCTGTTCACGCTTAGGTGTAACAGGAAGAGTGGGTGGTGCAGGTGGTGGTGGCATGTGTGGACGCTCTTGTTTGGGGTCTAGTATATCCTCAACATCCTCCTCCTCACTACTATCTGAGTGTGCAGGGGAGGGTACTCGCTGTGGTGGTAACGCCGACGTGCTAGGTATGGCAATCACTGGTGGAGGTAGTGGTTGTGAGGCCACTTGAGAAGGTTGTGGGTGTGGCTCAACACCCTGGAGGGACGGGAAGCTGCTCTCGTCGAATGTCACATCCCTGGACAAACGGACAGAGCGGGTTTGGCGGTCCCAGAGCTTATAGCCCTTAGATTCGGGCTCAAACCCAATAAGCGTGACCTCAATGGCCTTCGCATCTAATTTGCGACGCTTATCAGCGGGTACGTGCATGTACCCCTTGCATCCAAAGACGCGTAAATGAGAGACATCTGGTACCTTGCCAGAGTGCCAGAGCTCATGAGGTGTGTGCCACTTGAGCGTACGGGTGGGAGAGCGGTTATAGATGTGTACCGCAGTGCTCATAGCATGCTCCCAGAAGCCTTTAGACATGCCTGCTGTGTGAAGCATGGCCATTGCCTTATCCGTAATGGTGCGGTTGAACCGCTCGGCTTTCCCGTTCGACTGTGGTGAACCTGGCATCGTGAGGTGATGCTCTATCCCTCTCTGCTTGAGAATGTCCTGTACTTGGCTCGCCATGTACTCGCCTCCGCGGTCAGAGTGGAGTGCACGCAGTTTATGGGATGTTTGGGTTTCACCCCAGGCCAAATACATCTGCAGCGCCTTCACAAACTGATCCTTCGACTTAATGAAGTATACCACTGCATGTTTGGAGTGGTCATCTATGAAGGTGGCGGTGTACGTGGAGCCTTGTAGGGACTGAGTTGTTGATAAGTGACCTGTGCGCACTTAGCGGCTCAATGGACACGCAGATAACGGACTGCTTTAGATAAGATATATTGGACTTATGTAGATTAGATTATTATGATCTTTACAATCTCGGACTTTCTTATCTATGACATCACTGTACAATGACATCATGGACTCCTCTGGACTCCTATTGTATTTCGTCCTTGTACTCACCTCCTTTGTTTTATCTTTATTGTGATGTCACTATGATATCATAGTCTAGCCTTCCCTTGTTCTTTGCGCTCTTGTTCTCCTTCTGCACACTCCTTTGTGTCCCTCTGTAGAACAACGCTCCTTGTATTATGTGACTCTGTGTTACTTCTGTTGTACTAGTGTCACTCCTGTATTTTGTATAAGTAGTACAGCTTGTACGCTCCTGGTCCACATCAGTTCTCATCTGTTGTGTGCCAGGTATGTCTCCACTTCTCTAATGTATCATCAGTTCTCATCTGTTGTGTGCCAGACACTCTATCTGCTTCACTGCAAGTTTACTCTGTTGCTGCTCTCCAGACACCCTTCATATCTCACCACAGTCTCCCTTGTCCACTGTGAGTATGATCTCTATGTGCTCTGTTCATCATGAGTTTGCATTGGACTGGCAAGGTCACTGTGTACAATCTCAAAGATATGGGTTGTCCTCTTGGTGGAGGACGCAGAGAAGGGTTGGCAAGTGGATTTGCCTAACTCGCACCCACGACACACAGCAGTGTGCGTAGTAGAGCTGTCAATGTCCATGCCTGTAGTGGCAGAGGGACCGTACGACTTAAGAGCAGCAGGGGAGATGTGTCCCATGCGCTGATGCCAGATATCAAGAGTGGTGGCAGCACTTTTGATGTGAGCATTGAGGCCAATGCTTGAAGCGTCCAACCAGTAGAGGTTGTCCTCCAAATAGCCAACAGCTACACATTTTTTACTGACAGATATTTTGAATGAGCCACTGTCAAAGGCTACTTCCACACCCTTTTGTGCTAAGGCACGCGTCGACAAGAAGCGTGTCTTCACCTGTGGAAGGTGCAGCACATTACTGAGGGTGATAGGAATGCCCTGGCTCGTAGTGAAGACGACGGAGCCTACACCAATTTGGTCGATTGTGGACTTATCACCCAGGCGCACAGCACCTTTACACGGGGTGTAGTCCTTGAAGTCAGACCGATGTGGTGTGATGTGGTGTGTTGCACCACTGTCCATCATCCAACGCACGCGTGAGGCAGCATACAAGGCAACTCCAACTGTATTTGCGGCCCAATCAATGGCCGGTTCATCACTGACCTCCTTAATGGAGGCGGTGGTAGGTATGAGTACATGAGAGTTGGCAGCCTTGTTGCCAGTGTCCTTCAACTTCCCCGCAGCTTCATCCTTCTTCCTCTGCCTGCAGTCAGGCTTGATATGCCCCTTTTTGTTACAGTAGTGGCACGTAAGCTGAAAGTGATCCTTCTTCTTACGGGCACCACCACTAGGCTTGATAGGGGCAGCTTTATTGAGCGAGGAACCAGAGGGGCCAGAGCGGCGCGCCTCCTCCGAAACAATGCGCGCAATTATTTCAGCATGCTTGAGCTTGGAGGGTGTGCCACTGGCAAGGATGGTGGATGCCAGAACCTCGTAGGAGGCTGGCAGGGCGTGGAGGAGTATGAGACAGAATTGGGTGTCAGTGACACCCATCTGTGCGTTGGTAAGGCCGACCCGTAGCTCATTGAGCTTGGCCAACTGTGAGGCCATGGGCGCGGAGTCGTCAAGGCGGGCTTGGGTTAATTGGATCCACAAATTAAAGATGGTGGTGCTGCCGCTAGCACCAGCATAGACATCCTTCAGCTTGTCCCACTTCGACTTGAAGGTAGGATAGACGAGGGGGTCGGCAACAAGAGAGTATACATCAGGCTTAAGGTAGAGGCGGAGGTACGCCTTTGCCCGACGCTGGATAGAGTCCCACTCATCAGCGGTGACTCCTGAGGGGGGAACTTGGAGGAGGAACACATCCTCAGCTTCATGGAGCGTGAGGATAGCCTCCAAGGTTCCGGCCCACTCGTTCCAGTTGGACCCATCAAATCGGGTAAGATGAATGCCCGAAGGCATGCCAAAGGAGTTGCCGTATGCGTTTGCAATATGCGAGGAGGGTGTGGAACCAGAAGCAGGTGGAAGTGAACCACCTGCTGTGGCGCCTGCAGCCGCACCGGTGGCACCAGTGGGCGAGGCAGCGCGAGAGGAGGTGGCAGACATGGGGATGATTTATCTGTCGCCGAGGAGCAGTCAGCGACAGTGCTTCTAACAGTTTGCAAGATATGATGGGGATACCACTCCTGTCTGTGAATCTGTAAGGCCAGAACGCTAACGCGTCCTGCCTCCTGTGGTATGCCAGTGATACAAGGGCTAGGCCCAGGATGGAAGATCCCTTTGCCATACTAGGAGCCAGCTGCCAGCCAGGATGTGTCTAGGACACGGCTCACTAGTTTGCGTCAGGGGAATATGGAATGGATGCTTTCAGAGCCCAAGGCTGTCTACCTCAGCCTCCTCGGCCTGTTGGTTGCCTCATCGCCACAAGTGGCTTTACTGAATCCTTTCCCATTGCCGCTACAAGGCAGGTATCTGGTTGCAGAACACCATAAGGTGAACACCCCCCAGAGTCTGAACCAGGTTTTACACTCCCATGGTGAGGAGATCCTGCGCCCAGTGTGGAGCACCAGAGACAGCTGGCGCTAAGCTCCACAATACACAGCCCAGTGGGCCATGCACACCTGGATATGTATTAAGGGGCTACCAGATCCAATCTCCTTGCGCATAGCGCAGGGGCTAGGAAAACAGTAGGGGTGAAAGTAGGACTACTGGGCAGTGTGCAACAGGAGGTTCCTTAGCAGAGACCACTGGCGCCCCAGTGTCTACTGCCTTGGGCAAGGCTGGTGAGGCCCCAGACAGACCTTAGCCTGGTGTGTGATCCTAAGAACACAGTGACCAGCCAAGTGGAGTGGCTAGGGCACCAGGGCCCATAACCTGATGAACAGAGCACATAGAGATCATACTCACAGTGGACAAGGGAGACTGTGGTGAGATATGAACGGTGTCTGGAGAGCAGCAACAGAGTAAACTTGCAGTGAAGCAGATAGAGTGTCTGGCACACAACAGATGAGAACTGATGTGGACCAGGAGCGTACAAGCTGTACTACTTATACAAAATACAGGAGTGACACTAGTACAACAGAAGTAACACAGGGTCACATAATACAAGGAGCGTTGTTCTATAGAGGGACACAAAGGAGTGTGCAGAAGGAGAACAAGAGCGCAAAGAACAAGGGAAGGCTAGACTATGATATCATAGTGACATCACAATAAAGATAAAACAAAGGAGGTGAGTACAAGGACGAAATACAATAGGAGTCCAGAGGAGTCCATGATGTCATTGTACAGTGATGTCATAGATAAGAAAGTCCGAGATTGTAAAGATCATAATAATCTAATCTACATAAGTCCAATATATCTTATCTAAAGCAGTCCGTTATCTGCGTGTCCATTGAGCCGCTAAGTGCGCACAGGTCACTTATCAACAATTGCATCACTGCTATTGACAGTACCTGTTACGGTTTCGCCCGTAACTGTTCCCCTGAACACCCCTGCAAGACCTCGGAATGCTGCCGTGAAGCAATCACGTGCTGAATATGCCGAAGAAGAGGTTGAAGTTATGAGGCTTAGGGTTGAACACGCCCAACAATCAGC
The DNA here is from genome assembly GCA_021524915.1 of Lactarius akahatsu. Lineage (NCBI taxonomy): Eukaryota > Fungi > Basidiomycota > Agaricomycetes > Russulales > Russulaceae > Lactarius > Lactarius akahatsu. Next base: position 536,164 of record JAKELL010000009.1, on the reverse strand, counting down.
TAAGTCACGTGACCTCCCCGCCTACCTTGGAATTGCTCAAGAATATTGGGAGTAGATCACATGATCTTACATCAAACACCTGTCACGTGACCCTGGCACGTGACCTGGCTAGACTTGCACCAGAAGGGTCCAGATGAGCTTGTGCCTGGACCGGTCTCGACTGCCTTGTGTTTGTGATGACTTGTATGTGCCTGATTGATTGTGCCTGAATTCTGATGTACTATACAATGTTCGTGCTCTGATTGGATGGAAGCAGCGCTCATACAGCTGCGGATGATTATCTCTGACTCATACCTTTGCGCCTTACTGCCATTGGTCGATTTTTATCTCTGACTCGATTGTGACTCATTCCTAGGATCCATGTATTAGGGTTTCGGAGTTCCAAGCTGGGGTTCAAACCTCCTTGGACATGTATATAGGCTCTGGCCTACGGTCACTGAAGACCTAAGCTTGACTTCTTGGATTATACCACCCAAATGTCTTGCCTCTTCTGCGCTGTCTTGCCAGTTGAGTGCTGAATAGACTTTGGTTGTCAACTCCTAGTCCTTAGCTGGTGAATCGCTGTAAGGCCTCACATTCAATCCTTTCCCCTCTACTCTTGCCGTTCAAGGAACGTGCTGCACCATCTCCTGAGTTGCGCTGTCTTGCCGACTACCCTTGCCACATCTACTTCAGCTTACTCTCTTCATGACCCTTTGCATCCTTTGGGCAACATTACTACGCCTCGTTACCGAGCTAGTAGAAGATTGAGTACGTGACTTCGACATATCTGGTGATCGCTAGGTCATCTTGGTAGCCTTGTCCGCGATACAAGAAGAACGTCTGGTGGAATGTTACAGTACCCCAACAGGCTCATTCACTACCATTGCATTGTTGTTGTGTTGGGATGTTGCTGTCATGTTTGGGGCAGAAGCAACCTTGCATTTGCAGGGTGCTGGTGGTTGTTGGTAGCATGTTCAGCTTGGGGTTGTGTGGGCAAACATCTGTGTTTTGCCATGTTGTCGTGGTTTACAGTACATGTGGCTGCATGGGTTGGCAGGCTTGCTACTGTTACTATTTCACCTGTAACGGACCCCCAGACACCCCTTGCACAACCCCAGAATACTGCCGTGAAGTGATCATGTGCTGATTTGGCTGAGGAAGAAGCTGAAGTTATGAAGATTGTGGCTTTTGACACCCAAGAATGAGCTAAGTCACCTGACTACCGATATCACCTGGGCACCACTCAAAGGCCTCAGGATTACTGGGATTAGGTCATGTGATCTTACACAACTGCACGTCATGTGACCCTGGCACGTGACCTGGCTAGACTTGCACCAGAAGGGTCCAGATGAGCTTGTGCCTGGACCGGTCTCAACTGCCTTGTGTTTACAATGACTCATACGTGTTACCGATTGTGCCTGGTTTCTGATGTGTACCATATGCTTCTCATTCTGTGATTGGTTTGTGACTGTGCTCATACAACTCGTGATTCCTTATCTCTGACTCATGCCATGAGGGCCTTATGCCATTGGCTTCTGATTATCTCTGACTCATTGTGACTCATTCCTAGGATCCATGTATCAGGGTTCTGGAGTTCCAAGCTGGGGTTCAAACCTCCTTGGAGTAGTATATAGGCTCTGGCTTATGGTTGCTGAAGACCTAAGCTTGACTTCTTGGATTATACCACCCAATGCCTTGCCTCTTCTGCACTGTCTGCCAGTTGAGTGCTGAATAGACTTTGGTTGTCATCCTCCATTCATCCTTAGCTGGTGAACCACCGTAAGGCCTCACATCCATTCCTTTCCACTTATCTCTTGCCACCTCAGGTGTGCTGTCCATCTCCTTGCTGCACTGTCTTGCCAGCTGTCCGTTCATCTTATTCGCTTTTGTAATGTTCCACCAGATGTTCTTCTTGTGCTGCAGACAAGGCTACCGAAGTGACCTAACAATCACCGGATATGTCAAAGTCACGTACTCGATCAACTACTAGCTCATGGACGAGGCGTGGTAGTGTGGCCCAAAGGATACAAATGGGAAAGTAGATGAGGAGATGAGAGAAGTAGATGGCAAGCACACCCATGGTGGCTAGGGATGAGGATGAATGGGATAGTTGTTCAGCTGGAAAGACAGTGCAGCAAGGGAGAAGGCAGCACGCTCCAAGTGGCAAGAGATAAGCAAAAAGGAAGGGATGTGAGGCCTTACGGCAATTCACCAGCTAAGGACTAGGAAGATGACAACCAAGGTCTATTCAGCACTCAACTGGCAGACAGTGCAGAAGAGGCAGGCGTTGGGTGGTATAATCCAAGAAGTCAAGCTTAGGTCTTCAGCAACCATAAGCCAGAGCCTATATACTACTCCAAGGAGGTTTGAACCCCAGCTTGGAATTCCGAAACCCTAATACACAGATCCTAGGAATGAGTCACAACAAGTCAGAGATAATCAGAAGCCAATGGCATAAGGCCCTCATGGCATGAGTCAGAGATAAGGAATCATGGACTGTATGGGCGCAGTCGCAAACCAATCACAAAGCAGGAAGCATATGGTACACATCAGAAACCAGGCACAATTAATAACATGTATGAGTCATTGCAAACACGAGGCAGTTGAGACCGGTCCAGGCACAAGCTCATCTGGACCCTTCTGGTGCGAGTCTAGCCAGGTCACATGCCAGGGTCATGTGATGGGTGCTTGCATAAGATCATGTGATCTAATCCCAATAATCCTGAGGCCTTTGAGTGGTGCCCAGGTGGTATCAGTAGTCAGGTGACTTAGCTCGTTCTTGGGCGTCTAAAGCCACAATCTTCATAACTTCAGCTTCTTCCTCAGCCAAATCAGCACGTGTTCTCTTCATGGCAGTGTTCTGGGGTCATATAGGGGGTGTCTGGAGGTCCATTACAGGTGAAACTGTAACAGCTTTGCTCTCTACTGCACCCTCTGCATCCTTTGGGCCACCCTACTATGTCTCATCCATGAGCTAGTAGTCAATCGAGTACGTGACTTTGACATATCTGGTGATCATTAGGTTGCTTCAGTAGCCTTGTCTGCAGCACAAGAAGAACATCCGGTGGACTGTTACTGCTACCATCACTACTGTTGTCTGGGTGTGCATGAACAGCATTGCGATTGGCTGAGTGACTGCAGCTGCCACCATCGTCATGATTGTGGTCAAGGCAATACACTGATGAGTCATGGGGTTCTGGCATTTGCCAGTTTTGTTCGCTACATTCACCACTGTCACTTTCTGAATCAATACTATCAATCACGACTCTGACATCCTGTAGTGGGCTTCAAGTTCATAGACACAGCTGCATGAGTTACTGACCGCCACCAGTGCCCCACCCATGTATGGTTGGTTCCAGCAGCACAGCCCCCAACTACAATGATGGTGGCAGTGGTGATGGGTCCGATGGGATGTCGGCAAGATGATTTTGACAACAACGCTTGTCATCTCCTCACTGTCATGGGGCATGCAATGATGACAGAGACAATCCCGTCACTTCAACAACAAGGTGATCGCTGCAACCACTACTCACGCTCTCACTTGCGGGTACTCACAGGTCACGGGTCACCTCACAGCACCCCCTACTTTGTGTGCATGGTGCACCCAAACTCCACCACTGTAATGTTCCACCAGACATTCTTCTTGTGCTGTGGACAAGGCTACCAAAGTGACCTAACAATCACTGGATATGTTGAAGTCACATACTCAATCTGCTACTAGCTTGTGGGTGAGACGTAATAGGGTGGCCCAAAGTATACAGATGGGGAAATAGATGAGAAGGCAAGAGAAGCAGATGGTAAGCACACCTGTTGTAACGCCACCACAGGGGCGTTAAGTACGACGTGTACTTCAGCAAGTCAACGGGATCGGATAGGTGTGAGTCGGTTAGGACTCAGTTCAGGTGATGAACAAGTATCACTTGGTCTCCCAGGGACACAAGGATAATAGCGGAAGGTCAAGGCTCAAGCTGAAGAGGCGAGCAAAAAAAGCAGGGACTCAAGCGCAAAGGCAAGTCAAAGTCAGTTCGTGAGGCAAAGACAATGTGGTATTACACAAGAAGTCAAGTCTACCATACAAGCTAGGTAGGGCATGACTTATATACTAATACAGGGTGTTTGGTTAAGCCAAACACATGACACCAGACCTGACACCTTGCGCTAAATGGAGTACAAAGGGATATACCATATCGAGGGTTACAAGAACACATGGGTCCACGCGTGCGTCAGATCAACTCGGAAAGGTATAGTGGTTTTTGATGACACAAACCACCTGGTCGAAAGGAGTCGGGTGCAAGTGGAACGAAGCGAAACGGATGGGCATGTGACAAATGAGAAGTCCGCGGAAACCGCATATCGTACAGTAGTAAATAGAACAAGCCAAAACACGTACAGCGAGGAGCAAGAATTATAACACCTGTGGTGGCTAGAGATGATAGGGGATAGAGTGGATAAAGAAGGGACAGTGGCAAAACAGCGCACACAGCTAAGGACTAGGAGAATGTCCAGTTATGGCTCAAAAGACAACATCAATTGATAACAGCCAACAGCCTATACAGCTACTAGAGCAGGCACTGGGTGGATAATCCAAGAAGTCAAGCTTAGGTCTTTAGCAACCATAAGCCAGAGCCTATATACTACTCCAAGGAGGTTTGAACCCCAGCTCGGAACTCCGAAACCCTAATACACGGATCCTGGGAATGAGTCACAACAAGTCAGAGATAATCAGAAGCCAATGGCATAAGGCCCTCATGGCATGAGTCAGAGATAAGCAATCACAAGTCATATGGGTGCAGTCACAAACCAATCACAAAGCAGGGAGCATATGGTACACATCAGAAACCAGGCACAATTGATAAGAATGTATGAGTCATCACAAACACGAGGCAGTCAAGACCAGTCCAGGCACAAGCTCATCTGGACCCTTCTGGTGTGAGTCTAGCCAGGTCACATGCCAGGGTCATGTGATGGGTGGTTGCATAAGATCATGTGATCTACTCCCAATATTCCTGAGGTCTTTGAGCAGTACCCAGGTGGTATCAGTAGTCAGGTGACTTAGCTCATTCCTGGGTGTCTAAGGCCACAATCTTCATAACTTCAGCTTCCTCCTCAGCCAAATCAGCACGTGATTGCTTCACAGCAGTATTCCAGGATCATGCAGGAGGTGTCTGAGGGTCCATTACAGGTGAAACTGTAACAACTGCCAACCTGCAGAAAGACTTACTAGTAGATAAGTTTTCTTTTTTCTTTCTTTTTCTTTCTCATCTCACTCAAACCAGTGTGGGCAACATGGCTATGATGCTGCTACCATCCCCTCCCTCACATGCACTGAGGCCACCTCAGCTTGCCAACTGCCATCAACACTCACAGCTCACCACTGCACCCTATCGCCCACATAACAACCCACCAACCCTGTTGCCTCCAACCACCACCACCACCACCAGTCCACCACCCCACATGACAATGAGTGTGGGGTGACAACCATACAGCAGTGATAGCAACAACAACAGCATCACGACAACTACAGGGACAGTTGCAACCACTGCGATGGCAAGGGTAAGGCAGTGATGGCAAGGGTATGGGGGCAATGGCGAGGGTCAGGCAGTGATGGCAAGGGTAAGGTGGCAATGGCAAGGGTAAGGCGGCAGTGGCAGGGCAGCAGCAACAACGATGAGAATGGGGACAACAACGATGACAACGACGGACTCAGATTCAAGAATGTACTTAGTTGTAATTATAATATACAGTCCCCTAGTCCTGTCACAAAAACTGAGAAGTGGGCCTTGTTTGTGTGAAAAACCCACCACTACCCACTTTGATGGGTACAGGTTTTTGAGGGGTAGGAAATTGCTACCCAGACCTGTACCCATGACAACCCTACCCATGACCCACACGGGTTTGTAATACCTGTGACAATCCCTAGGTCCACAGGATAGATGAAGGATGAAACCCAAGGCAGTGTGCAGACCAATTTGTCACTAACTGATCTTTGACGGAATGACAACCTCAGGTTGCCTTTGCTTCAACCTGAGTGCAATTTAGTATGTATCCGTAAGCAGGACCTAGAACCATCCCATAGTACAATCTCAGATAACTGAGGGGTGAGGGATTTGCCAACACTGTCCTGCTTCTGCAAGGTACTCCAATGAGGTACTCAGTTACAACTGGAACCAACCACAGGCTCAACAACCACCAGCCCATGGTGTTTGTACCCACCAACACAATTATATCGTCTCATCCATCCTGCCATCCAGCAACCAAAAACTACCATAGGTTGTAACTAGAGCATCCTCAGGCTACTTTTCCCAGGGCAGCCTCAGGATGGTTCCACCGTCTGGCCGTGTAGGTTAGAACGGGCGATCCGGTTACCAGTTACCGGTGACCCATTACGTACCGTGCGATCTTGGTTCTCAAACTACTTGTTGTCCTCTACGCCTACACGCATAAGTACAAACCCTGGACAAAAACTTAGAACACATGACACGGGACTTCGTTGACAGCTGTCACATTTTATCCACAGATTCGTGCATATTCATGCATTGCATTCATGCTTGATGTCAACTTGGATGTCGGTCGAACTGATACTTGCATCCTTGCTGTCATGATCTTGCGCCCTCGTGCCACCCAATTAGATACAGTACAGTCCTTTCGTCGGTGAGTCCGAGCCAGATACCGTAGGCTTGAGAGCCAAAGCTACCCAAACGGACCTTTAAAATCTTCATATTTCAGTCCCCCAGAGCGGTCTGGGAACACCGACCTCATCCGGAGGTGTCTTCTGTCATGGACGTCTTGCAGAACACACAATGGAAGCATGCATACCGCTGACATAACATATACAGCCTAGGCTAGATTTGAACATCTTCGATGACGGCGTCTCGGGCTCTCCACTCGATATATAAATATCATCATCATCACCCCCCTATATCCTCACACCTCATCGGTTCGACTTCGCTCACCTACTATACCATGTCCCACAACCAAGATCGTGATGGCGATAGCTATGGCTCGACCCGTAACAGGGATGACGCCAACACCTCTGGCAATGACTATGGGTCCAACAACAGGTCAGACAACCACCCCCTTCATGAGAGCGGACGGCAATGATAACTGCAGATCGTCCAATAGAAATGATTCATACGGCAGCAACAACAGGTCATCCAATGCCGATGATGGCCTCGGGTCATCGAATGACTACGGCTCTGGCAACACCGACTCATACGGCAGCGGTAATAATAGGTCATCGAACAACGACAGCTATGGATCGTCGGATAACACCTACGGGTCTTCGAACAACGACAGCTATGGGTCGTCGAACAACGACAAGTACGGCTCGTCGAACGACATCCGGTCGTCGAACAACGACAGCTATGGATCGTCAAATAATAACACCTACGGATCGTCAAACAACGACAGCTATGGGTCGTCGAACAACGACAAGCACGGCTCGTCGAACAACGACAGCTATGGATCGTCGGATAACACCTACGGCTCGTCGAACAACAAGCACGGCTCGTCGAACAATGACAGCTATGGATCGTCAGATAACGCCTACGGCTCCTCGAACGACAACCGGTCGTCGAACAATGACAGCTATGGATCATCGAACAACGACAACTACGGATCGTCGAACAACGACAACTACGGATCGTCAAATACCGATACATACGGTAGTGGCAACAACAGATCGTCAAACCAGACCGCACGCCAACAAGACTGGGCCGACAAGGGTGTCAATTTTGCAGCACAGAAGGCAGGACTCAATTTGGTAGGTGTGAATTGCACATGCCGGCGTGTCTTGTCTTATTGATCGTTACTATGGGACCTCAGGACGACGAGACCGCAGAGAAGATTGGCAAAGGGTTGCGTGAAGGTATCTTGAAGTTTGGAGGGTTCCGAGTGAGTGACCAACACTAGTCGTGACTACTGCTTTTTCATTGGTTCACCTTTGAAGGCCTCTGAGTAGCGGGAGTTGTCGCAGAACTGTTGAAAGTACCAGAGAGGAACTTATGACCAATCGTGCGTGCCTGAGTGTACCTAAGCCAGTGTAGAAAGTATCAGGTATCAAATCGGAGTGAATGCTTGGATCTGGTGTGCCTATGAGTGCAAGCGCTTGCGTGTCTGCCACGCATTTAGGGTCTGTGTCTCACACATAAGGCCTGCATGAGGTGTGAAAGCTCCCCGAAGTTGGATTTTCAATCGTTCAAGCTTTCGAGTTTGCTCCAACATTGCCGCCATGGACAAACCTGATCAAAGGCTTTCTTGGAAATGCGGAACAGTTGTCAAGCTTCTGATCAAAGGAATTTCAAAACAAGTATTAGCCTGTCTGCGTCCACAAAGCCATGATTCCCTGCCTCAAGTTGCTGTCATATAGGTACGTGCCTTTGAATTTCATGTGAATGGAATTGAGCATTACCACGTCGCATCCCACGTCGCATCTTTAAGCCGATAGGAACCACCGGGAGCAGAACTCCACCAACAACCACTACTGTAGCCGTCGTCATAATAGAGGTGTGTGAGTGATGACCCATCAATGACCTATAAGTATGATTGTAAATTCGAGGTAGTTGCTGTTGCCCATGATATTTACCGAGTCACGATCCCAGAAGCCAATCGGTTTTGGATGGGATGGATCATAAGCCGAAGGTGTTACTGCTCAAGTACATCATGGCATGTTCGCAACTACGGATTGCCGTTTGAAATTTTAGGAGTACTTGTTACGACCACAGCCTGGTGTGGCCCAGGCCACCAAGATAGACCAAGATATATATAAAAACTCCCTACGCCATTGAGAGGCTATTGCAGTGACTCCGCCGTGGTGGTGGACTGGCGGCCTAGTCAGAATGGGTCGTCGTGTTCCAACTCTTGAAGCTTGAAGTCCGACATCACTTCCGCTTATTTCTAGCTTCTCGCTCGAATGACTATCTGGTCAGTTTAGATGACGTAGGGTCGTGCCACTAAACGTAGATCATCGATCATCTTCCCCCCACCGGTTCATGAGAAATCCCTGCTTGAGGCCGAAAGCTTTATGTAAGTAGAAACTGTACCTCCAAATAAGGTAGTCGAATATTGCCTCGGCCTCAGCTCCCCACACACACACTCCCGCTCCTTGCCATCGGGGAGACAGGAGACAGGATTGGGACCGAGCTCCGAGCAGCACCATTGGTCTGCCATCTAAAATTGATTCTCCTTTGATCTCTCGCAGGTTTTGGCTGAAAGCATCTATCATAAACGCAGAAACCCCCCAAAGATTACGATGTCTATTGGGCCCCATAACCGCCTCCACGAGGCGTTTCAGGCAGAGCTTCATTGTAGAGTTATGAACTAATCCGCCATGACCATGCTTGCATCAGCGCGCTTCAAGCCTCAAGAACTCGTATGGAAAAAGGACCCGTTTGCCTGAAATTCGCTCCTATGCTACCAGCAGGATGGAAGAATGATGTATAAACATTTTATCTAAGGAGATAGTCCCTTCGAGGGGTTGCTCTTAACGAACCACGCCTGGCGCTCGTTGGAAGAAAGAAAACGCCATGAATGTGCAAATATGTGGCGCTCCCATGTTAATGCTCAAAAGAGTGATCCGTCAAAAGAACCCTGTGGTGTATTACGTCAAAACAAAAGTGTTTGGACATTGGCTGGATGCTTACAATAAGCCGCGGCATACTTGACCGTAATTGGACCTGATCCGGGCGTACACTATAAGGCACACATCAGCTGCGCGTTATTGTTGCAGATCGGGAAAAATTTACCGTTGAGGGTGGCTTTCCCGCCTTTGTGTCAACGCGAAAGACTAGATCTGCGAGTCCGCCGTCCACCTTTTTCAACTCCAGCCAGTCGACGTCCTGAGAAGCTGGCGCGGGGATATTTCCAGCTTTAACTGCAACAACGAAGTTGTCGGGGTTGCCCGTAGTCTGTGTAAAGTCGAATTTTGGGCTCAAAGCGCCGTTAAAATTAATAAAAATGTGTTGGCCAAGAGGTTTGATCCTAAACTTCTCGCTGAGCCGAGGGGCCAGTCCTTTTTCGAAGGGGTCTGTGCTCGGGCAAGACGACCAGATAGCAAATCCATCATCTTGGATGGTCGAGAACTCAGGTGTTCCAAAGAGAGGAGATATGTCGAACAACTGGGCAACGGCCCCGATAGATCTACCCAACGTCTTCGTTACTGCGAACAAACTACAGACCACCATGACTCACGTGTAATTTCCTCCAGCTGTACAGGAATAGTTCTGATTTCCGAAGCCTGCTGCGACAAATTTTGGCGCGGTAGTTGGAGCAACAAGCTGCGTCTGGCCACTAGGGAGCTTCAGAGCAGAAGCAGGAACGGCATCGCGTCCTTTGTGGGAAGGTGCGGCAAAGGCCATGGTAGCTAGGAGGAGCGAAAGGAGTGGCAGAGCAAACATGACAATGGCCCAAATGAAGTGAAGGCGAGGAATGGGTATTTTTTAAATTTTTGTTGGGTGGATTGAAAAGGTCTGGCTTTATAGAAGATTCGACTCTTGTGGTGGCGGGCTTCTCGACATTTGTTGATGGGTTACCAGTCACCAGTCATCTCTGTCTTGATCGGTCTCTCGGTTCGGAGACGGTACCGCGCTAGTATCCGGTACAAACTCCCCAGGGGACGCTTATTGAAGGTTATTAATACTCCTTTCAGCCATTCGCGATCGACTACCCCACGAATCACTGTGCGAGCTGCACACTTCGTCAGACGAACTCGGTTGTGACGCACGTTGGACGACCAGGTTACTGTAGGGCTTCACCGTGGTCAGCGGTCAGCGGTCACCAATCACCACCCAATCGCAGCTACGGTACTGTATGACTACGAGAGGCGGCTGATGAGCACCTTAGTATCGCTAAGCCCTGGCGGAACACACCCCTGGCTGGCACTCCTGGGTTAGGCATATCAAAGGCGACATAGCCGCGTTTACGTGAAACTCACCCTTTGTATCTACATGACTGGCAGCGCTATGGGCGGTGGGAACTGCCGTAGACACCCCTTGGAACGCTGGACCTCTGACATTTGGTCAGTGGGTGCCTACTGTATAAATTGGCCGATCCCGCGGAGTGAGGCAACCTAAATGGACATAACACAAATATAGCTATTGCATTGTACAATAAGTTACGTGCCTGAATGGTCGACAATAACTTCGCCGCAGCCGTCGCCTCTGGAAACGAGTTGTCTGCTTTTGTAAGATATATATATTGTGGTGCTGTTGGCATGGCACCGTAAACCACAGAGGATCCCTGTATGCCCTCTTATGACCGATGGTTTGCGTATTGATGGGCCTTGTTGCAGTCGCTGAATATAGCACGTGGGCTGGATAGTAAGTAGCAATTCTGTTTCTGTAAACAAGGGACAGGGTACAAGCACCTGACTGCTTGCTGTAGACAAGACCTGAGAGTATCAAAATCTAAGATTTCGTCTCGCCTCTCTTGGTACCAGCTTGCGCACGTATGGGCAGAGGAATAGGGAAGACCTAGTTAATGGGTTATTGAACGGTAACGGACCCCTCTAAACCCCTCCTGACCGGTGGACAGCAGATCATTTTCACAGTATTTTATTGGTAATGACGTTCTGATCCTTGGATTCCGTGGCGCCGAATATATGAGGCCTTGTAAACGTGTAACGTTTGACTAGCCAGCGCTGTGTTCTGAGTTTTTCCAGAATTTAGGGATAGCAACCTACAGTAACGTACCTTTTTTCCGTTGATAGCTAGACGCCTAGTATAGGGGGACGAACCCAATCTTTTTTTTAACGCCAACAAGGCGCACAGAAGCAAGCACAGAAGCGAAGAATTGAAATATTGAGCCTTAAGAATCAAGAGCTATTTTGTCCTGCTATTATAGAAGAGTAAATGCAGCTAAGAAATAGCTGCGAAAATTGAGGGCCGTATAATAAAGATGTGGCAAAATCAAAGGCGAAATGAGGGCTACTAACAGTAACTCACAGTAATATAGCATGCGATTTATGAACGGTATGAACGCATGAGCGCTCTGAGTGGTCGTGAAGTACAGTAACACGGTTTCTGCCGTACAGGTGCCAGTGTGTCCATCAGGAAATGTATGACATGTAGTATGACTGCAACTTGAATGAGCAGCCTTCTTTGGCGCTTAGTGTAGCTGGTACATCACCGTGGTTTCTTCCTTTCATGAATGCGCCCAAACCAAGGCCTTGTGGACAGGGGAAAAAATAGGTGCTGGTGATATAATATTAATGAGAAATCGCGAAACTCCAGTCCAAAGAAAGTATCCCATCCGCACGAGCGCCAACGCCCCTTGCATTTTTTTATGCATAAATCGAGGTCCATAAATATCGCCGGAAAGATCACTTTTCAGCCAATAGAATTGGCATTGAGACCTTCCTGCAACGCGTACACGACGCCCTGTAAAGATTAGCACGCAAGGTTTGTTGATTGTGATGAATCCAACTGAGTCGAGTATGTTCAGCAGAAACAAATTGTACTTTGCAAGACAGAAAAGTTAAAGGCAGACCCGAGCACTCGCGGGCACTGTGCCAAACAAAGATGCAACACTTAGTAAGTAGCGTAAGACATTTGTCTTTAGTATAGATTCATGTCCCCCTCTTTTCGAGCGGTGGCACGGAGCTATCAGGCTACCAATACACTGCGCAAAAAGCAAGAGGTGTATGAAAACAAAACTTATTCATTGTGATCGTGATATGGTCCCTGTACTCGTAGGCCGCAAATTGCATTTTTGCACAGAATAGAATGGAAACGGTCCAGCTTACTCATTCCACTCTCTCATCACTTCTTTTCTAAGCCGAAGCTCTGCATGAGTCGCGCTGTTAGACAAGGTAAAGTGTGGAAGTCTGAAATGCCACAGGGTCGAATCAGGGGTGTGGGCGTTATATAACTTAGATGAGCTACAACGTAATATCGGAACATTGCACGTTGTGCTTGCCCAGAGTAACAAAGCTACTTGTGTAGGAAAGGAGACTAGGGGTTGGATGGTGGCCTTCTTGGTCTGCGCGCATTAGATAGTATCCGGACAGCGTCTTTTGAGAATATATAGGATAGACCACTCGAGATAGTAGTCACGGCTACGGTCCACCTATGCCGTATAGTTATTCTTCGTAGCCCCTGAGTGCCCTGCTGTAAAAAACTCACTGCAAACCTTTCAGGTAGAGGCCAAAGCCAACAGCCATACCCGGTAGGAGAGGACTTATGGTTGTGGAGCCCATCAATAGAAGTTGGAGTGCTGTGTTGACTTTACTAATTGTGGTGGGACGCACTTCCGCGGAAGGGATTGAAAAGTCCCAGTAACGTTGAAAAGTTTTCTGAGGACGGTTGAGGGCGGAACGCAATGAACGTTATGATATGCTTACCGGATATGGAAGCGACGTATAGCGAATATGGAACGCAGAAAGGGACAGTAATAAATCACGGCCAAGTATGATCGCGCCCAGAGGCACTGCTCCGGTCGTGAATATTAATTCCTGGTTTCGGCGTTGGACAACTCACAAGGAAGCAGGCCTTGCATCGTCAATGTGATAACAAGGGTGCTGACGAGTGCTTTGTCTGCAGCGGGATCGAGGATAGTCCCAAGGACAGATGTCATTCCATACTTCCGTGCCACGAACCCATCAAGCTAGCACAGTCGTATCGGGGTCAGCGAGACGGGAGGCTATTTCGAACACTCACCCAGTCCGTGATACCAGCATAGAGCAGTAGGCAGGCGGCCGCAGAATAGTTGTCGGATAGAATTGACCATCCTAGTGCGGGGCAGGCAGCAATGCGCGAAACAGTCAAGAGGTTAGGAAACGTGTAAATGTTTTCGCGAAGTGAGGGCTTTCGTTGTGACGACTGAGTATGTTGAAAGCGGTAGCTGGTGTGCAGTGAGAAAAAAAAAGAGCGGGAACGGGGCAGAAGGAATGCACGGCGTAAGACACCAGCGGTGGTGCGTTGCCCGACGGTGAGTACGAACATACAGTATATAAGAGGCAAAGGTATATAGTGGCGACAGTGAGTGTCAGCGCTGAGCTCATTTGCACATGGCCATCCCTGGTCTCTACGTAGCACTCGCCTTACTACCCGTCCTTCTTGGCCTGCTCCGACCACTGCATTCGAGCAATGTCTTTCCATTTGGGCCTGCTAGCGACAGTTCCTCGCCTCGCCTCTTACTGTTAACTGCTCACCCCGATGACGAAACTTTTTTCTTTGGACCGACTTTGACCTCCTTGATTCCTTCGTCTGGAGTGTCATTGTCCCCGAGCCCCACCCACTCGAATTCTGTTCCTTTCGCCTTCCCACATGTGTACTCACTCTGTTTCTCGGTGGGGAACGCGGATGGACTAGGCTATGAACGGAGGCGTGAACTTCAGGATAGCCTTGATGTTCTTGGAGTAGCCGAGGACAAACGATGGGTTCTTGACAAAAAGTATGTTTTGTATTGCTCTTTCTGACACAGGTAGCTCACGCGAGCTTCAGCGAATTTCAGGACAACATTACTGCAATGTGGAACGCTAGTCTCATAGCCGCTACAGTGTACGACTTTATCTCCGATCACGACATTTCCATCGTACGTTCTGCTCAACAAGATCTGAGCTATGATATCGCGTTTATCTCGCTCATAGATCCTAACTTTTGATTCATACGGGGTATCTGGCCATCCGAATCATTATTCTCTGTATCACGGGGTGTCGCAGCTTCTGGCTATGCCACCAGCAAGTTTCAAATATCCTTTAGCAGCGTATTCCCTCACCTCGAAGTCCGTCGTCACCAAATACATCGGGATCATGGCCCCTATTCTCGCCAAGCTGAAAATGACGTTTTCCAGCGTCCTGCAGTTAACGGGACGCGGCACTGAAACTGGCAGCCCAGACCTCCCTGTTCAGCCTATTTTTGTTGCGGGAATAGGAGGGTACTACCGAGCCGTCCTCGCCACGTTGCAGCATCGATCCCAGCGCGCTTGGTTCCGCTGGTTGTATATGGTTTTCTCTCAGTACTTGTGGGTGAACGAGTGGGAGCGTATCCATGCGACCGTTGATGTAAAGACGTTATGATCCGAGTCTTGGCGGTGGATTGACTTGATTTCTGGTGGTATTATAATCTTAGCTCGTGATTTCGGCACGGCACACTACAGTGGCCACATAATATTGTTACTTCTTACATCGTCCGTGTGTACGAGTACTGTATAAAGGCCTTGGCATGATGAGAATTTCCGAGGCTGGTGTTCTTGCCAAGTGCCAAGACTGGTGCACTTGCCATGTGTACCCCAGTTATGTCACTATTTACGATATAGACTGAACGCTCCCTTGAGGTCTCCGCTAGCGGCCTTAGACCCAATGGCTCCGGGACTACCTCCCATCAGCATGCTTCGTTTTTCGTCTCGTCGCTGCGGCCTACCTCCGCTTACTGCCGCACCCCGAAACTCTCTCCCAAATAGACTCTTTTCACAACATTCCTTGCAGAAGCGATCGTTCTCGCGGTCACATTTCCTTCGCAACTCGGGTCCCGAAGGTCCCAAGAATTCTGAAGACGGCTCACGACCGTGTGTATCAGACACCAAAGCTCATTGTCCGTGCTGCGCCGAATGGAGAGCTGTGAGGACGGTCCAGGTGCCAAGTGCCAGCGGATCACCGTACTGGGACGCTGCGCTCGCCACGTTGATGGGTATCGGATTCGGTAAGCCCTGTATTCTGAACAGCACACATACATATATATTTTGTTTTCAAAACTCTCGTTCGGACGCGTACCCATCATTGGCCTCTATGCACCGCCTCCCTGAGGTAGACCCCCCACTTTTTGGGTGCACCTTGCGTGCCGACGTGCGTAACAGCAACGGTCGAGGGCAGCAAGCGTGTCAAATCTCTGGGTGGCCACGCAGCCATTTTTCAGTCAACTTCATGCCTCTATCCGCAACCTCGGAGGTTAGCATGATACTTACCGAATCGAATGCACTCATTCTGCACTTTGTGACATCTTCGCACTGAATATTAATGCATTGATTGTTTTAGCCTTCGTAGGTGGCGTTGTATATTATGCTTGGTATAAGAAAAATGTTCTGGATAAGGTGCTAGATATGCTTCTCATGAGTGTTAAATTTGCTGATTCCTGCATAGATCGAGCAAGCATTTCAAGGAGGCTATGACCCCGCGCTGGAATTAGTCGTACACGCGAAGAACTCAATGAGAAGCCCACGCACGGGAGATGCTATCGATGAACTCGAGATTCAAGAGAATGGCCCTTGGACGGAACATCTGCGACGAAAAGAGCAGGACTTCCTTGAGCGTGTAATACACGGAGCGGAAACAGGTCATTACTTTATGATTCTCGGATGCAAGGTTTGTCTTTATCTTCTTTGTCTCTACGTCGCTTATCCACCTTCACATCGTGCAGGGGACTGGAAAGACGACCATGATCTTAGACGCAATGCAGGCTAATCAGGCGGAAGGTGTCGCTATGTGTGACGCTCACCCTGATCTAGAAGTTTTTCGCCTGCGCCTCGGGAAGGCCCTGAACTATGAGTACAGCGAGGATTCACAGACGGGCCTATTCTCACGGAGAGATCCAAGAGAAGGTAAAATTGCTATGGTGACCCACAATTCCTACTGACACGAACGTGGTGAAGGTGGCCCTGGGCTAGATATCGAACGAGGTATGTACACCCTTGTACTTAAAGATGCAATGGAACAGACAGTGTTATGCAGTCATGAACAAGCTCGAAAAGGTGGCTCTTCGATTAGCCAAAAAATCGGGAAGACCACTTGTCCTCGTGATTAATAACGTGCACCTCTTCAATAATGACGACAGCGGGAAAAACATGTTACTTCAGCTTCAGCAGCGTGCAGAAGCTTGGGCAGCCAGCGGTGAGCAGTTTTGTGTCACAGAGAAGGCATCTGTATCTGACAATGCACCCGATAGGGATATTGACACTTGTAATGAGCTCGTGAGCACCAGTTTCTTGCTATCTATCTACATCATTCAACAACGTTTATCAGTGACGATTTCTGGCCATATTCCGTACTTCGTAAGCCCTCATTAGTTGTTCGCATGTCTTGACCTGACTTGCTTAGGAAAAAACGGGAGCCGTATGCACGTAAAGTGACGAATTCCTCTCACCCCAGTTCGGTCCTTAACGGTCACTAACACTGCAGGTCTTGACTGTATATGACCTAAGTCCGGAAGAAGCGCAAGGCGCTTGTAAACGCATGCGCCATTCCAAATCTCTTCCTTTACCCTCCCAGGAAACTTTAACACAAACCACATCCCTCCTGGGTGGCCGGTTGGCGTATCTAAATCGTATCTCCAGATCTCGTGATATGGTGGAAATGGCACGCGGCATGTTAGCCGTTGAGAAGGGGTGGCTTCTCAGTCGAATCGGTCTTATCGAGGACTGTGACGACGATGTCATGGACGAGGTGCGGTTGGTCTAACGTTGACTATGGGGTTCATCTAACGCTACATTAGCAAAAATGGAGCTCTTGCTCTTGGTTACTCCTGCGCGAGTTCGTGAAGATAAGACTGGAGCAAGAACGTCAACGAGATGACGCTGTAGCAATCGGTGAAGAGATCCCACCTCATGACCTGCCTCTGCCTTCGATACCATATGCAAGTTCCATTTGTATTTTCCAGGAAAGCACATCACTTACACTCATCTCAGCATAAATGCCGACAGATTATGACGAGGGCCGACTTCTTAGAAGGTTTGTGTCATTCACGCTTATCACTGGACTCCTCCCGACGCTGCCCTACCTCCTTCCTCACAGAACTCGATAGCGCCAATATAATTTCTATAGACGTGAGTGCGTCCTTTGTTCATCAGCCCCGACTGACTGGCGATATGGATCATCGTCCCAGATCAATCACGATGTCAGACCTGACTCAATGTTGATTCTTCAAGCCGCACGAGAGGTTGTCGAAGAAGAAGGATTTGATGACTTGTTGGACTCTGTTCGCGCTCGTATCGACGAGATCGAGAGTTTACATAGGACACGAGAGCTGACAGTATGTGTTCCCATGTGTTCCTGTTACCTGACCTCACAAGCACGATACAGTTTAAGGACGTAAATAGCGGTGACCGCATACGCCTCACAGTTGACAAAGGCGGGGCACGCTTAGTAGAAGATTAGGGGGGTTGGAGAGATCTCCACTTTGATATGCTCAGATAGTTGGGGCGCCGGCGTTCTCGTTAACAGTGGTCCTTAGTGCACTAGACCCTCGTGTTCCGATCTTTATTTTATTACCTACGGTTTACCGATAGAGAAGTAGAGCGGTGCGCCCGAACTGGATTGTGGGTTACTGGTCACCCTTCTTTTTGAATGCTTTTATGCGATGAACATGGTCATCCAATTGTTGAGTACATTAAAGTTCTCATCATGCAAGTTCTCATGCGTGATCTCGTGATAGCGGAGACCACGTTTGGCACACACACGTATGGACTCACTCATCACCAAGGCCAACACGGCACTCCCTAGATCGCTCAGGACAACCGATCCTGTACCGCAAAATGCACGAAAATACAACCACATAGCTAATAAGAAGCTACGAACAACTCTGCGCCGACAGTTGACCAATGCTGAACGATCGAAAGCTCTGGTCAAAGATGCTGAACTCCTTCTACCCAATGAGGCCGGAAAAATGGAAGTGGAGGGGGATATGGATAAGACATGGCGAACATCACAGGACGATATAGTCAACGCGGTGAGTGTCGAAGCGGCGCACGGTCGGAAGGAATTCCAGCTGGACGGAGGCCCTTACCGCGCCAAATACACTCGCAACGGCAGACACATGGCCGTTGTTGGACAAAAAGGCCATGTATCAACTTTTGACTGGCAAACTGGAACCATCCACTCGGAGTTACAGCTACGGGAAACCTGTAGAGATATCACGTATGTCCTGTCTTTGTTCCCTGGCACGGTCTTACCTCTTTCAGTTTCTTGCAGGATCACTCGCACTACGCAGTTGCACAGAAAAAATACGTTTTCATCTATGACCGTGACGGTGTCGAGCTTCATAGGTTGAAAGCTCACGTCGAGCCTACGCGACTCGAGTTCCTTCCCTTCCACTGGCTTCTTGCCACGGTTGTGTGTGACCCCTCCATGAATCGCGTCACAGTATAGCCTAACCCTCCCTGCAGGGGAATTCGGGCTATTTAAAGTATCAAGATACCTCTACGGGGCAGCTCGTTGTGGAACACCGCACAAAGCTGGGGGCATGTGTCACCATGACCCAGAATGTCCACAACGCGGTCATACATCTTGGCCATCAGAACGGCACCGTGACACTATGGACCCCGAACCTTCCACATCCAGCTGTGAGACTCTTGGCGCATCTTGGGCCAGTCTGCAGTGTCTCTGTGGACCAAAGCAGTGGGGGTCGCTATATGGTCACCGCAGGTATGGACGGAAGCGTGAAACTATGGGACTGTCGAAGTTGGAAGGAAGCTTTGCGGTCTTGGAACTCTCGTGGTGGCAACGCTACCGTTGCGTGGAGTCAACGGGGATATCTCGCCGTCGCGTCTGGCGGCGCCGTCAACGTACGTGCGATTCTCAGCAATCTCACTCATCTTACATGACTAACCAACATCTTGTGCCCTGTCAGGTACACTCACCGCCTTCAATACACATAGCTCACCCCGCACCGTCGCCGCCTCCACTATATCTAACACACCCTCAACCTGCGAAGCCACACACTTCCCTCTCATTCTGCCCATATCACGATGTCCTTGCAATCGGACACGCCGCGGGTGTCTCGTGTATACTAGTCCCAGGCGCGGGTGAGCCTAACTTTGACAGCTCCGAGGCAGATCCCTTCGAAGGCTCAAAGGCACGGCGCGAACGCGAGGTCAAGTCTCTACTCGATAAGGTTCTGTTTTCCTTCCCATTCCCCGCTCCGGGGAGGATCATCCAACGAGGGCGTCACGCTCACCGCTGTTTCAGATCCAACCAGACATGATCACGCTCGATCCCGAGTTCCTTGGCAAGTTAGCCACACCGAGGAAGATGACGGAAGGCGTGGATCCAGATACTCTACCGTTTGCCCGGCGGCCGCGCCTCGAGCGTCTGCGTATTCAGGGGAAGGCGGACGTTACGGAAGATATGAGTGAAGCGGATGTAACGACGGATGACCCAGCGGACGCCGCGGTCGCAAGAGAACGCGACCATGCAGAGCGGGAAAGGCGTAAAATGCGTGGTAAGGGTAAAAGCCTCAAGCGGTGAGTGGGGCCATCACTTGAGCTCTGTTTCAGTGCGGGTTTAATTAGGTCCGTATTAGCTACCTGCGCAAGAAGCGGAAAAATGTCATCGATCCCAGATCTGTGGGTTCACCTGACACTTTTTCTTGTATCCACTCAAGTACAGTTTTTAGGTCTCGGTGCGCGAGCACCTTGCCAAACAAAGAGCTGAACGTGAACGGGTACGGGAAATATCCCGCGACGAGTCCAAATCTAAGCTGCCCTCAGCCCTGGACCGGTTCCACCATCGGTGAAATTCGCGTCACTCGTGTATGTTATACCATCGTAGTGTAATTACTTTCTGATCACTGTCCTTATTGATTATGATATATATTCTGAAGCGACAGCCAGCTGTATGTGTTATGTTATAAAGAACGTGCCATAAGAATGAAAGAAAGCTTTAATAGTCCGACCAAGTTCCCAGTCACATACAGTAAGCAAAGCTCATCAGGTAAAAGAGGGGACGCAGGATATATATGGGATATGGGATTACATGTCCGTCATTGTCCGTCACGAAAGACAGTAAGATAGGAGGGTGATAAGTATAAGACAAGCCCCATAAACATCACACTCGCAGCTTCTGTCACGGTAAGATGCCTAGATAGGGTGATGAACGTCACGATATGGGTCAAACTCGCCACTCTGTGCAAATTGCGAACTCGGCCGCGGTTCGAATTGGTCGCGGTAGGGAGAATGCATGAGGCTGGCCGCGCTCTGATTACCCTGCTGTAAGGGCACGAACGCACTTGAATCGGAGCTCCGCATCTCGCGTCCCGTAAAGCCACCTAGCCCCGAACCGGACAGAGGGTATGTCGGACCGGAGTTGGCGAGGGCTGCTTCGCGACGGCGCCTGGCGAGACAGATACCAAAGACGGCCCCAAGGACTCCCACTACGGCAATGCCAGCAACAACAGCGCCGATGATTAGACCCTTATGTGAGGATAAACTGCTGCTCTTGTCGCTATTGCTTGAGGAGCTACTGGGTGCTGACCCTGACGCTGAGCTGACAAGTACATTAGCTGGGAGTGCAGACACAGAACTCGTCGGTTGAGCGCCAGTTTGTCCGTTCCCGACGATCACGTATGTCCCATTACTAGGAATGCCATTGATGGTCACGAATAAAAAGCAAGGCCCAGGTTGGAACAGATTGGGGTTGGGTGGTAGCTGCGCGGTGTGAAGAATGATTGATCCATCGGACTGCACCGTGTACGTGTTATTTAGTTGCATGATCCGCTGGCCCATGTTCATTGCGTGCGTCGTGAAGCCTTGACGAATTAGCCATACTGATGTGTTGGCTGCCGCATCATTCCCGGCGCCGGAATAAGATGTAGAGGGAATGGTGATGTCGAAGAAATCTCCACCATATGAAAGCGTCTTCGGAACATTTTGTGGAACAGGACGCGTCGAAGCAGAAAAGTACGGAGGATAAAAGTACTCCGCAGTGTATGTCGTAGGATATATCGTGGTCAAGTTCACGTCGATGTTCGGATTCGAACCGGCAACCATAACGGAACCATCCGGTAGCAATATTGCTGACGAATGGTACAACCGAGGAATGTTTGAAGTTCCTAATCCCGCCGTCGACCACCGGCTGCCAGCAGGTGCATTCGGGTTATAGATTGCGGGCTGACCGACAGGTCCTGTCGCGAGTGACTCCCCATATGGCATAGCATCGAATGTCGTGGTCGTCAGCGTCCTCTGAGCATATCCTGCCGTACCGTATTGTCCGCCATTGAGGACAAGCAATGTACCATCAGGAAGTGCGATGAATTGGCCCATTGTGCGTCCAACCGGGAGGTTGTCGTCCTGAATGTAGGCCGGTGCGGAACCATCCTGAGGTTCGGGAGTTATGCGTTGGCAGTCTGTGGAGGCGGGAATAGTCCAAGTGTCGACGAATGGCCAGCTGTAATTGCCCCATTGCCCATCCTCCAAGTGTTGGCCACCGCAGAAGATGACGGTTGGGGTATAGTTATTGGCCGGGGTCAAAGGCAGCATGGCACTCGCTCCCGACGCAGGGTAGACTCGAGTGATCTGCCCAGGCATGTCGGGGAGGGGCGTCTCGACATTAGCATTATAATCCCAGAGAACTGATGATAGTTAGTAAATGAGATTGGTAAGAGGTTACGTCGACTTAACTGGTCGAATAATTGGCCTGAACGAACATCTTGCCGGAGGGCATAAGGTATGTGAAAGGATACGAATTGAGCCCGCTTGTTTTGACCATGAAATTCATAACTTGAGGAGTTTGTGAGCGAGAAGGAAAGAATTCGAAAGTGGGTTCAGCGGCGCCGCCTTCGTACGCGGGGTCGGTGTTTGGGTAGTTGCGATTGATGTAGCCACCAGCGGTGAACCCACCAATGAGGACGACTGTGCCATCGGCGAGGGGTTCTGCACCAGGATACCAACGAGACTTGGCCATCTGGAGTCCGTTCGGAGAGTCGTACCAAGAGCATTGCGAAGAGCTGACATCGCCAGTGCAGGGGCTGATGATACGGATTGCACGTGTGCCACCATAATCTTGGTATGTGGGATCGAACGCGGTGGTAGAGCCGGGAGAAGAGTTATCTCCGCCAGGACCGACTGCATTGTTCCCGCCAAACGTAGCGAATGAGCCGTTGGCGAGGTGCATGCCGGCAGCGCAAAAGGGATTGGTCTGGACATCCATAGGTGTTGCCGTCCGAGAGCCAATGTCCCTGTCATGAAAGATGTTTAATGAAGCCGTGGGGGAAGTGCGAAACAGCTCACCAGACGGACGCGTATAGAGAATGGCCATTGATTTGGTGGGCGTTGCCTTCGACCTTGTCGAGAATGTAGACCTTATCATCACTGCCTACAAACATCTGGGCAAAGAAAAACAAAGGATGTGAGAGTGTAATGTATAATGCAATCTCTGAACGTACCATCATTGCGCTTACGAGGGTATCTCCCACAGTCTGAAAACTGCCCGGCTGTTGGGCAAGCACTGCAGTGACTGCGGATAACCAAAGAGGGAAGAGCGGATGGAGAAACATCCTAAGAGAGGGAGTGAAAGTTCCGGATTGTCACGGTGCGGAAAAGGAAGGGAAAAGAGAGAAAGAAAAAAAGGGTTTTTATGTGCGTACCCTGCTGAGGGGGGAGAGGGATGTAGAGTGAAGAGAGGATAAGTCTGGGCAGGGAGGTGTCAGTTTCTGTTTATGCCCGTTGCGAGCGGCTTGTGCGTGACGCGTGCCTGTCACACCTCTATTTTTATAATATAATATATTTTCTAATATCCTGACTCCAACAGTTCCCGAAGTATCTCACTCAGGCTCTTATCATTGAGCTCGTGAATCAGTGTCTGTAGTCCATCCCCTTCCATCATCGCCTCGCAAGAAAGCATGCTCCCCTTTCCAAGCCGGTGGTCCGTCACGCGGTTCTGTTCACACGAGTCAATCAATTTGATGTGGGAAACGCTTGGCACGTGGACGAACCTGTGGATAGTTATATGTCCTAATTTTCTCACTGCGATCCGCGGTCCGCACAAGGCTTTTCCGCGTCGCGCGGCGCTCTGCCTGGTCCTGCATTATTTTTAGGTCCATGAGCCGTGCCCGCAGTACTTGGAATGCTCGTCGTTTATTCTGATTGCGGATCAAGCCCCAGCTCTCTAGCCCGAGTCGAGACGAGACGTACCTGATGTTGACTCCGTTCGTCTTGCATCGAAACGGTAATCCCAGTCGGTATGTGTGTGAGGCGCACTGCAGATTCCGTTTTGTTGACATGCTACGATCCCATACCCACACACGCTTAAAGATGGACAAGAGTGTCAAGCTGCAAAGACGCACCTGGCCACCGGCACCACGTGCACGCATAACCTCCATCCGTACGTCGTCCTGCTTCAGTAGATCATCTACACCATCAGGTCGCGATTCTTCGGAGAGAGGTAAAACCTGTCGACATGTACTCAGAACCAGGAATACAACGCTATACCCACCTACCACTGCCGCAACAGTACTCGTATGCACGCGACCACTGGCTTCTGTCGCAGGGACCCGCTGCACGCGGTGCACTCCACTTTCCCAGCGCAATGATTCATAAGCACCCGTGCCTTTGACCTCAAGAAGAGCATCCTTGAACCCCCCACCGTCGCTCTCAGAACTCGCCAGTACAGTCGGCGACCAGTTGTTCAGTCGGGCAAACCGCCCGTACATCCGTAACAGATCTGCGACGAACAAAGAAGATTCACTGCCGCCCACGCCGGCCTTGAGTTCGACGAGTGCAGACAACTCATCAGTTTCGGAGGGCGGAAGAAGCGCGTTCGGAAGCTCATGCACGAGGAGCGAGCGTAGACTTGAGAGGAGAGTGTCGCTCTCAACGACGGCGAGGTCTAGAAGCTCGGGAGAGTCAAATAGCTGCACTGTACCTTCGTATGCCTACTTGCAGTGATGAGTAAATGGATGGAAAGTTACAAACTCGACTGACAGCTTTGAGAGTACGGAATCGCTCGAGGTAGTTTTGCAAATCCTTATTCGCTTTGCGTGAGTGTACACCGTCATCGCCACAAGTTTCTGTAGTATCACCCTGAGATACGCTTAAGAGGCAGTCACTGAGTATGTGGCAAAGACAGTACCAAAGGAATACCGCCCATTGTGGACCTGTCCAGGTAGGTAATTAAAGGGGCGTGCTCGCGGAGAAGTTGTTCATATGTGGCAGTAGCCTCTGACTTCATCGAAGAATTCAATGCAAACCGTCTGGAATGCCAGGATGGCAAAACGAATAGGTATGGTGGACGATGTAGGCATTGTCGCCGAAGGAGCATGACCGTGACCTCGGTCCGTGACGCGTGGCAGCAAACGCGCCGCGCACAGGCTGGCGCTCAACTTCATCATGTCCTACAGTGGGCAACAAGATATTGAAACAACGACAGCTACCACACAGTGAGGGGCTTCACAACTATCTACTTCTGGGCTCAAACACCCTCAGATCCCAGCCAGACAGTAAGACTCGTCGATATGATCGTCAGCTCAGGTAAGCTTCGCCAGCCCGAGCCCCGCCTTGAATCACTCTCAATCTGGATAACCGTCCTAGACTCTGGGCCGCTACGGGGCAATCTGCGTTGGAATCTGCGCGCGTGTTGGTCATTGGCTCTAGTGCCACTGCAACATCCATTCTGAAGAACCTAGTACTTCCCGGGATTGGCCATTTTACGCTACTTGATCACGATCATGTCTCATCTGCTGACGCGGGGAACAACTTTTTTTTCGACGGGCCGACTAGTATCGGTCGCAATCGCGCCGAGGAAGCCGTTCGTTTATTGGCAGAACTAAATGACAGCGTCGACGCTTGCGCAGATACACGCGACGTCGCAGATGTTCTCGCCTCAGATCCGTCTTACTTTCTCGGATTTTCCATAATTATCACGCACAACCTCCCACCCGTAATTTTGACAAGACTGGCCGATCTTCTCTGGAAAGACCCGTCTGCTCCTCCCCTCATCACAGTGCGTTCGGCAGGCTTCCTCGCCGAATTTTATGTGCAGTTTCACACCCATGAAAGTGCGTCGCCGTTTCACCGCCATGTGACAATCTCAAGTGATCCAAATGTGACGTTCAGTTATCGAGAGTCATTCAGAGACCTCACCGTCTCTTCGCATAGACAAGCCGTTCCCAGCGCTCCTCCAAGCAGCACGTGCGCTTGATTTCGACGCTATGGACACGACCGACCACGGGCACATCCCTTATGTGTATATCCTCGTTCGTGCCCTCGATGACTGGAAAGCGGCAGTACGTCACCCTCATTGACATCACACTCGCCCTACTCAACTGTACAGCACAACGGGCTGCCGCCTCAAACCCACGCAGAAAAGCAAGAATTTAAGTCCGTTTTAAATGCTCAAATGCGTACCCCAGACGAAGAGAACTTCGAGGAAGCGGTAGCGCAAGCTTACCGGGCTTGGACGCCGTCAGCTGTTCCGCCTCATATTATAGAGTTGTTCACGGACACGACAATACCGTCGACTCCTTTTGGACATCTACTGGCAGCGCTTCGATCGTTTTCGGACCGTTCGTCACATGTCCTGCCTCTCAGCGCTGCGTTACCTGACATGAAGAGCGATACGGAGAGCTACGTGCGCCTCCAGAACCTCTACCGTACGCGAGCTGCAGAGGAACGTGAGCAGTTCCGTGCGCTTCTGCAGGTTCCCATCGAGTCCGAACTTGTTGAACTGTTCGTCAAAAATGCGCATGGTGTACAATTGCTTAGGGGTGTGCGCTATGGCGCACTGGATGCTGCCCCCGAAAAACTCAGTGAGTTTGTCCTCGTGTAATACATATAAAGGTGGTGCCCGCTAAGATGAACCAGAGGACCATCTTGGTTCCCTAACGAAAGAAGCGGCCACACATCTTGCCCTTTCCGCGCTGGACAAGTGGCGGTCCTCCCCTCCCAGACAAGCTGGTGGCCCCACGGAGAGCGAGCTTCATGAACACGTCGTTAGCTTGGTTCTTGGTACGGAGCATGGAGAAAAGGAGACCGCGGACGCCGTTGGCGAGATGTAAGTTTTCTGGATTTGGCCTTCCAAAGACGGGTGCTCACGGCGATTAAAGCGTCCGTGCGCCAACAGCTGAGCTTCCAAATGTTGCCGCGTTCTTGGGAGGAGTCGTGGCACAGGAAGCAATAAAGATGATCACAAGGCAATACATCCCCGTGAACGGGTATTGCGTTATTGACCTTGTCGATACTTGGACTGGTGTACTGCCGTCGTGAAATGTCAAGACGGGAATAAGGGAGCTATCCAACATTAGAACGTGTAAACTACTGTACAAGAGCGCATGCGAAAACAAGGAAGAGGTTGCTAGGGGAGAGATACTTACAATACAATCGGTCGTTGATCATGTCAGGTCGATGACATCGTTGAAAACATCTCTCAGGACGGGTCGACCTCGTAAAAGTCCAGTATCGGGACTCCGTCGTATCCTCTTGTTTGTTCCCGCATCGTGAGGACTTCGCTTCCCTATTTTTTCCTCGGACTCTGGGTTATTTTGGTCCCCCACAGAGTCCTGACGCCCACGCTTGATGTGTGCGTTTTCGGGCGGGAAGAGCGCTTCTGCATGTATTTCGTGGGCGCCTCTCGGTAGCTGGAGTATCCAACCTTCGCCTTCCATCAACTGGAAAAATGACTCGAGAAGTGGTGTGCGCGCGAGAGTTGTGCGTGAACCGAAGATGATCAGCTTGGAGCGAGCTCTCGTGAAAGCGACATTCATACGCCTCCAGTCCTTCACGAGGTCACCAACCTGTGAGAGCAGTTCGTAAACCCACCTGCGAAATGACGAGCGGAAAACGCACCATTCCTTCTTCGTTCGAGCGCACCATAGACATGATGATACAGTCTTTGTCCCTTCCCTGGCTACGGTCGGCTGTTAAAATCTCGATGTCTGGTTGACTGCTGAGCAGATGCGAGAGCAGTTTAATTTGTTGTCGGTAGAGTGTAACCACAGCGATCTGCTCCGGGCGAATGCCACTGCGGAGCAAACACTCTGTAAATTGGCGCACAAGCATGGCCTCGGTCACGTTCTGCACAAGGTCGCTGACAAGTGACTCTGTTGCTGGGACAAGGTCCGTGTCCACGAAGACGGCTTTTCGGCTAAATGAAATTGGTCAGAACTGCCAAATGATTCACAGTAAACGAGGGCCCTTGCCTCGGAAGCAACAATTCTTTCATCCAACACTGGGCCCCACAAGAAGGGACCAGCTCGTGAAGTCGTTGAATGAACAAGTTGTCGGGCATAATTAGACTTTGGTTCGCGACTTTTTGGTTTCCGCAACTCAAACGATCACTGTAGATGAGTTTGTTGGAGAGGAGCATGATATCTGAGTTCATGCGATACTGTTGTGTCAGTTCGACAACCGCGTGCGGATGCGCCTCCGAAAGTCGCCGGAATAGGGAGACGTCCAGACCGCCTTTCCGTGCATCACGGTTGCGAACCTGCGAATCAGTCTGTCAAGTTCAGTACTTTGATATGGATCCTAAGCCCTACCAACGGAGGAAGCTGATAATGATCGCCGACAAGTACGAACTTATGGGCGAAACGCAAAGGACCAAGACATGTCGGCAGGGTGATTTGGGAAGCTTCGTCTACAATGCAGTAATCGAATTCTCGGCGTGAAAATAGTTCGCTACAACTTAGTATTAGTAGTAGGGTATTCAGAATGGCCCCGGACGCACTGGTCGATGGAAAGCGCGGTAGTTACGACCACTCGTGGGGTCATGAATTGACGCTCGAATTCCTCAATTGAAGTGGGTTGTCTTCGCGCAGAGAGATGGTAGGGTCTCGAACTGGGGTGGACCTGTGGCAGTCGTCACCCACTCTGACTATAATAAGAGAATAAACTTACCTTATCAATGTTTCCAAGCCGCAATATCCCAAATTTCGCATCTTTGAGCTTTGCAAGGATTGTGTCCACAGCGGAGTGCGTATACGCCGAGAGCAACACAGTCTTACCCATCTCAACCAGCATTTGGATGAGGTGCGCCACAACTGTCGTCTTTCCCGTACCAGGCATTCCTAGGATCAATGTGTAATCGCGAGAGCAGAGCACTTTCTCAACGGCAAGCATTTGATGTGCATTCAGCGACCGCGCCAAGGCTCGGCAGCACGGCGAGGCTTGTACCGCTCCCAGCAGCTCATTCTCAGAGTCGAAAATTGGCGGAGCGAGGTCAACAACGAGACGTAAGCGTGTTCCATCTCCGCCAACGTAGAACAAAGATGCAAGATTTTCGCGTAGCCGGCCCATTCCAGCGGAGAACTCGTCTTTGTCGATGCGAAAAGATATTTGTATGGTAGACTTTTTGGCGTCTGATTCGCTGTGATGTGACCGCTGGTGGAGACGTTGACGAATTACCACGACATCGAGCACGTGATCAACGCCGAGAACTACGTGTTGAGGACCGAGCTCCAGAATGAAACCTCGACAAAGGGCAAATAGACTTGGGAGAACAGAAACTGTGACTGCGTCACCGACACTCATGTGTCCATTAAGAAGACTCTCTGCGCCAACTCCCACGCGTCTGCGGAAGCGATACGTGAACCTATGGATCTTGCTCGTTCCGGCGTTGACAGTACCATCTGTGATAGGAGACGTGTCCAACACCATATCTGCGAAGCATCGACCCAACATTTCTCGCTCGTCCGCGCCGAGGACCCACAGTTCCTTCTTGAAGCGCATCATGTCCCGCTCCTCAAGAGCAATGAGTCGCTCCCATGTTTTGAAGAAATCCGCGTGCGATTGGCTGAGGTGTCCCGTCTTCTCTGCATAGATGTCCGCAATCTGCGAGGCCTCGTCGGTGACATTTTCCACGGCCTGTCTACGTTACCATTGTGCCATGCTTTCCGAGTAAAAGAGCACCTACCCGACGATATAGCATACATGCGTCGAGAGCATAACAACGCCCGCATAACTGCTCGCTGTTTATCGTTGGTGGTAAGAAAGGTGCTTCGTCCTTGAGTGCGTTTCGTCCGGATCCTCTGAAGCGACGCGCCATCCACTCAGCGATCGCATTCCTCACTCCAATGAGTGCCCGTAATTCGTGTCGGGTAACGGGAACGGATATCACTTCCTCGCTTTGTGTGTAGTACAGTAAACCCAGGTCCACGGGCTCACCGTAACGGTCCTGCATCAAAAGACCATACAGCATGGTTTGGGCGCGGTGTTCGAGGCCCGCAACGGCACGACCAGTCTTGATTTCGAAAGGAGCTGGGTGCGTGGATAATGACCTTTGGCTACGGTCAATGTTGGCCTGCACGGAAGCATCGAGTTTCCCCCGGAGCCCGTAAGTTGGAGACCAGATATCTTCTTCAACGTCGTGCAACGAGCTAATTGCCAGCAGCGCCGTTTCTCCACGGGCCGCCCGAGTGTCGGACAATATAGCCTCACGCTTGAAAAATAAGGGTAAGCACGCAATGAACACGAGGTTGAAGAAAGTACCTTGGGATGGTCTCCGATGTACCGCCGTCCAAACGTCTCGACCCCAACAGCCCGGCGCAATATCTCATCCTTAGCGGTTGACAGTGAAATATTAGCACGCACGAGGTCTCCGAAAGATGCGGATAATGTAGAGTCCACACGCGCTTCTATCCATGGCGCATCCCAACGGCCTTCTTGGAGACAGCTCTGAAAGACCTCGTGTAATACGGTGCCGTACACGAGAGAGGGCGTCGGAGGGCTCAAGGCCCTAACAAGTGCCGTAACTAGGGGCTTACGCTGGCAATTTGGCGCAGAAGCAAGTAGAGAAGGTGTAAGAAGAGTGTCAGGATGGTGAATAAGTAAGTTCTCAAGGGTCGTCAGAGTGATAGATTTCTGGCCATTGGCCAAGATGTGAAAGGGTCCGATGATGTTCAGAACGTCACCTGTTCGCGTCTTAACGAGGAAGAGATAATGATAGGCTCTAGACCCACCCTCGTGAACGTCGGTAAACACCCAATCGTCCTTCAGCACCACATACCGAGGTTCGAGCCCGGGCTCCGTTGTAGCGAGGACATGCTGGTCAAGTCGTCTCAATGGCGTTTCGTTGGGTAGATAGCAGCTTTCTTACCTTTTCTCGCACACCATTATTACAGAACTCTTCCACTGTTTGTACCAAGCATCGTGTACAGGGTTCGGGGGTATACTCGGGTGCAATTTGAGTTTGGAGTGCTGTGTCCTGGTGTTCATCTTCGGCCAGGACCGTTTTCCTAGGCAGTTTTTCCGGAGTTGGAATATAGTCAGAAAGGGCCTCCCAGTCCCAACCAGTGAGCTCCTTTTCGAGGTCAATCTTTCCAGCCGAGTAGAGTTGATTCTTTGGGGGGAGTGTGATCTTACGTGTAGAATGACGACGGGTGGGTGTCACCGGAACTGGAGAATCTTTGAGGAGTTGTGCCATGAAGGCTTGTTCCTCCGTGGTAGACGGTTTCGCGGGAGGGTTCGGAAGCATAACTCGAAGTGGGTGGACTGGCGTTCAGTAAGTTACAATGGCATAAACGCGTCCAAGTCACGGGATCGCGTGGCTGACACTCATACAGCCACCCACAACGCCGCCACAGCGTTCGTAAACAGTCCGACGAAGTATGTTGTCCTCAATCCTCACTTTCCCGTTCCACATTTTGGCCAGTTTAGTTCGCTTTATTTTCCACACACTGCGTATTCCTATCCCGCGAGTTCCGTTTTCGTCCCTAAATTTCTATCGTCCTCTCATCGCAAGACCCTCAACACGCTCCGACCCTTACACAGTCTCAGACCGTTGGGTTCGAAGCCTCGAAGAAGAGACGGGTGCCCACTGTTTGAGTCGTGCAAGTCCAGTGACTGGCGCTGGCCCCTCCACTTCGCAGCTCCAATCTAGCGAACTTCGCAGCAGACATAGCACGGCCTCGCCGAGATTGCTGCCCGACTTCACCTTAGGCAGCTACGACGAGATTTTACGATTATGCCAGTCGGAGATACGCATTGGTTGTGTTATTCTGGTGAGCAACGAGCACGATGATGTTCCAGATTTCAAGCGGTAAGCTGTCGTACTTTTTCATCACATCCCTTTCTCAATTGCGATACAGACATACTTTGACGGACCCTACTCTCATCGAACTTTTCCATAAGCACAAGTTTGTTGTTTGGGGAGGTGATGTCCGTGAACGTGAAGCATGGAGTGGTGCGTTTTCTTTCCACAAGTCTTTCACATCTCACACAGGGTAACAGCCGCTCAGAAGCTGCAAGCTACCACTTTCCCATTCGTGGCATTTGTTGCACTCCAGCCCCCTCGTGCTTCTTCCTTCATGGGCGCATCTTCAAGGTCGTCCTCATCACCTTCCCTTACTATCCTCTCTCGGCATCAGGGACCCTCAACTCCAGCTTCTGCCCCAACGAGCGCACGCTCGTTGGTTGATCAAGTCACTCTTCAACTGATTCCTCGTGTCATGCCATTTCTAGAAGGTCTCCGGGTAGCCGCGGCAGAGCGCGCCCGTGAGCGCGCCTTGCGTGATGAGCAGGATGCTGCATTTCGCGAGAGCGCACGTCGGGATCGCGAGAAGGAGGCACACCGCATTGAAGAGGCACGCCGGGCTGCGGAACTCGAGAAAGCTGAATTGGAACGCAAGCGCGCCGAAGAAGAAACTCATGCTCGTATTGTCAATGCGCGGGACCGTTGGCGGCGGGAGTTCCGACAGCTGCTGATTCCGCCCGACACGTCGAGCGTAGACCAAATCAGGGTGACTATCCGCCTGCCAGATGGCCAACGCCTCGTGTGGTTGGCTGTGCGGAGCTCGACTGTGACCTCCCTCTACTGTTATGTTGACGCACACCTTTCCCATATCGACATTACCCTAACCGACACAAAGGCTCTCGCATCTGTGGCAGAGAAGGACCTTCAGGAGCTTATACAATCGTCTGGGCAACTTGCCGAGGCTTGGTGGGGTTTCTCTTTGTTCACTGCGTACCCCCGCCAAGAAATTCCTTGGCAACCTGCTGCTCGCTTGATGGACATCGAAGGACTAGGTAACGGTGGTCAGATCGTTGTGGAGACGAGAGGGGAGAGTAGTGGTCGCCATGACGATGGATACGATACAGAAAAGAGCGAATAACGTGGTTCGCGTTTTGACTTTTCAACTAGTTGAAAGTGGTATGCATGGTGTATAGGGTACATATCATGCAGTACAGATATTCATGGCATTACATGACCTCGCTATGAAGGACCCAGCGCAAGTCACCAATCACTGGCTCAAAATCGTACGCACAAATGATTCATAATTCACGTTCCCATCGCTGTTACCAGGTTATTTGTGTGTCAAAGAGATGAGGAATGAGACACTTACGCGCCAATCTGCACACCTTTGAGCAGCTCGTCCACTTCCTCATCGGTCATCTTCTCCCCAAGCTGGGTTAGCACGTACCGCAACTCGCCTGCGCCAATAAAGCCGTTGCCTTCCTTGTCAAAGACCTGAAACCCACGAACGAACTCCTCTGAGACAAGGCGTTTAGCAGAGTGTCTATCGTCTCCCTAGCAGAGAAGTACCAGGAGTACCCGCGGGTTTGAAGCCGTCTGGCCGGTTCAAAATCGTCAAAAATGTTTTATAATCGACTGCGTAGAGCGTCAATGATGAGCCAGTGGCTGGGACTCCCGAGACTCACCGTCCCGTGGAGCGTTAGCCACGATATCAGCGACTTCCGCCTGAGTAGGATTTTGCCCCAGCGCACGCAAAAGATCACCGAGAGTTTCGCGGGGTACGGCGCCAGTACCCTTCTTGTCGAAGAGGGCAAAAGCCTCCTTGTACTCTGCCAAATATGAACATCGGCGAGGACAGCATAGAATGAACACAACCTGCATTGTCACTCTTGCGGAAAAGTATAAGTCGATAGCCCAGACACAGACTTCGTGGGCACCTACCATGGTCGTTCAAAATATAAAGACTGTTTGCCAGTGATGATGCTACCCAGGCGGACCAGCAGCACTTACCACAATTGGGCAGTGTCGGCCGAGACGAGCCGCTTCCCCGCTA
Organism: Lactarius akahatsu; assembly: GCA_021524915.1. Classification (NCBI taxonomy): domain Eukaryota; kingdom Fungi; phylum Basidiomycota; class Agaricomycetes; order Russulales; family Russulaceae; genus Lactarius; species Lactarius akahatsu. The sequence goes on along the minus strand of JAKELL010000009.1, from coordinate 502,526 downwards.
TGGCCAACGAGAAAATTGAGTGGCTACTCATACAACTTATACATGGGCGAATACTGGTAATAATAGTTTACATGTACATCCCACCGTCGCCAATATCACCTCGGCGTTTGATCCCTGACTGCTTCGGCAGCACTACACGACCTGTGCTCTGCCAAGACTGGTGTGCTCGCATTCCAGAGAGCTCTGCAAGACAAATGTGGATCTCTTGCAGAATATTTTCCGACCAGATGGGACCATTCTCATCAGTGGAGGGGGGTGGAGACGGTGGGAAGTCATGTCCCCGAGGAATAGAGATATATGGAGAGGGTAAGAGAAGCACGATTGCCTGCATTTGCGATGTTGGGAGGGCCGCGATAGATGCAAAAGCTGCGCAGGTCGCTTGCATGAGATTGGGTGGCGAAAATGGGACAAGAAAAGGGGCCTAATAAGAGACAAGATCAGTAACGTTGACATGAATGACCAACTACGTACAGAGGCCTCCCCGCTGCGCGTCCGCAGGTAGCGCACGGGGGCACGATAAGCCTCAAGCGGTGCCTGGTTAACATATAAGGGAACCGAATATATGTCCAGAAGCAAAAGCCTTAACCGTACGTCAGATTGGATTAGAGCAGACAAGTGGTGCTATTCACCGTTTGGGGTTGAAGAAACCGATGATACCCTCTGCATAGGTATGCATTTCCCAAGTGGATAGACTTGCAGAAGTTTCGGATACTATAACCGCTGCGTCTGACCAGGAGGGCAAGAAAATGCAACCAACCTTATACATTGTATCAACGGGGCTGGTAGGTAGTCATGAGAAGAACGCGAATTACCGCAAGCTCGTCCACGATGACCGTTGCCCGCTGCTCGCCGAGGTGCGCTCCTTGAGCCCAAGCTTTCCCTGCCTCACCGGACGCGATGATGACAACTTCGGGAGGTTGATCAGAAGACGGGTATCCTTGGATGGAGACATGGGTAGGCCTCTGTATTGATCTATTGAGAAGTGGGTTCAGCTGATCTTCCTCGTCAGATTCATAACCGTATCGGGGCGCTGCCGTGTCGCTCAGTAGTTCTACATTCTAGGGATTCGCTGAGAATCGCAGTGTGAGGAAAAATATGTGAGCATACTGTACCATTGTCAACAAACGCGTTCAGAGCCGGGCCGGGGAATCCCCTGACCCGGCTGTTCTTCGGCCAAGTCTTCGGCGGCGGCCCGATCGCAGACCGCATTGGCAGCAGGCTCATTACTCCTCCTGACTCAAGGACACCACTTGGACACAACGTTGTCCATGGCTACCTACGTCCATACCTCGTTCGATGAACCGGGGGGCCCGCCGCCTGGTTCTCCTCCCACCAGTATGTTCCTCCCTTCCGTTTGGTCTTACTTCGTTATCTCATTCACTCCTCAGTAAAGTATCAAGGACCATGGTTATCAACGCAAATAATGCTTTCCTCGTCCATTGGCGTGACCGCATTTCTCATCTTCTCGTACTGTCGGACAAGGTGGCCTCTCCTCTTTGCGCCTAGAACGAAACTCAAGGGTACGAAACTCTGATTGTCACGGAATAACCGATCATCACGTCTTATCCCTACAGGCTTTTCGCCCCACGAAGCGCACGCCCACGGCGCTTTCTTCGGATGGATTATTCCCACTCTGAGGACGTCAGAGTACACCGTGCTTCAGATAGTCGGCCTTGACGCCGCTGTGGTATGTCGCTTTCAGGTTGGACGGGCTAAGTCTTACACTCGGCTAGCTCTTAAACTTCTTCAAGATGTCATTTTACTTATTCTCTCTGTGTTCGGTGTTTGCTGTGTCTATTTTGATGCCCGTAAATCTCAAGGTATGCACATTTCTGTCTTGGAGTATTCTCTATAACCGGATCGAAGAACAACATTGGCATTGGGGACGAAGATGACGACGACCCAGACTGGCACACAGTCCAAACCCAACACAAGTCTCTGCGCAAAGAAACAGACTGGTTTGACTTGGTATCAGATGCCAACTCATATCTCTCGCTCCACCTCGTGTTCACATATCTGTTCACCCTGCTTTCCTTGCGCTTCATCTTCCTGAACTATAAACGATTCATCAAGGCAAGACAACTTTTCTCACTTGAGCTCGTGCATTCTATTGCTGCGCGCACAGTCATGGTATCTGGGCTACCGTCTCACCTGCGTTCAGAAAGGGCGCTTGCTGAACACTTCGAGAACATGAAATTGAGCGTAGAGAGTGTTAACATCTGTCGTGAACTCGGTTCTCTGGAACGTCTTATTGACACTCGAACACGTGCACTGCTCAGGTTGGAGGATGCTTGGGTTCAATACGTCGGCAATCCAAGCACAGTAGAATCGTATGACCCTTCCGACCACGCAACAGTCGGGGAGGGGGACCTTGCGACAGCAGAGGCTCAGGCTTCCCATCGCCTTGTTATCCCGCATCACAAACGGCCAACACTTCGCCCGAGCTGTTTTTCTCGGCCCGTGGACGCCATCCAATTCCTTGAAAAGAAGTTTTTGGACGCGGACGACGAAGTTAAGCGTTATCGTCGCGTGGGAAAATTTAGGCCTACGGACGTGGCGTTTGTTACATTCGAAAAGATGTCTAGTGCGGTTCGTCACTTACCCACCCTCCTGTGTGTTGCGGCTAACGATACACGTAGCAAATCGCTGCTCAAGCAGTTCATACATCCACCCCGTTTCAATTAGAGACTTGCCTTGCGCCAGAGCCTCGTGACATCGTATGGACGAACATGGACTATTCAACTAGGGCACTCCGTTTACGTGAAGCGATAGTACTCGGCTCTCTTACCCTTCTCTTCTTTTTTTGGGTCATCCCAATCACTGGTCTTGCGGGCTTACTCAGTTATAAAGAGATCAAGAAGACTATGCCTTGGTTAGGTCACCTCATCGACAGGAACGAGAAGATTCGTGCCATTGTACAAAATTCTCTGCCATCCGTAGCAATGATCACGCTCAATGCACTCTTGCCGTTTGTGCTAGAAGGTCCGAGTTCCCTCTTGTTATATGGTTCAAAAGTTAATGCGGTACAGCTCTCACCTATGTACAAGGGTTCCGCGCCCGGAGTTTGGTCGAGTACTCACTCATGAAGAAGTCTGTTCGTCTGTTTCGCTTATGGCGATCAAGTTGGCCTGATTATTTATAGATACTTTCTGTTCCTGCTAGTCAATGTCGTATTCATCTTCCTACTGGCGAGCACCTACTGGCAACTTGTGCGGGACCTAGCCAATTCACCAGCAAAAATTCCGGAGAAGCTTGCTCAAGCTCTCCAAATAGGTAGCGCAAGGTTAGGGTATTGTCGGATAACGTTTAAAATGCCAGTGCTCATGTACAATTAGGCATTTCTTCCTCTCTTATGTTATCCTACAAGGTGAAGGACTTGGGTGCTCTTATCCACGACGATGCCAAACTGAAACACTTTAGGGCTTGGTATCATGCCATTACAACTTTTGAATTTGGGCGTTATTATCCCCCGAGTTTTTTATCGCATGCTGGTAACCCGCACCCCGAGAGGTAATTATATTGTATGTCCGTGCTTCAGCCGTTTAAGCCTTCCAACAGATTTCGCTGAACTGAATGCGCCTCCTGTGATCAACTACGGCACTGTGTATCCTCAGGCTATCTTGATATTCGTGATTACCCTCTTGTATAGCATCGCCCAACCACTCATCCTCATTTTTGGCGCCATATACTTTGGTGCCGCGTATCTCGTGTACAAATACAAACTTCTTTTCGGTGAGTAAGTGTTTGCTTTGAATGTTATTATATTTAAATGGTACAGTATTCTACAAACCATACGAGTCTCAAGGGCAAGCTTGGCCTATCACCTTCACACGCCTTATTTGGGGCGTCCTCATCTTCCTCGTCTTCATGTCAGGAAATTTCGTTTTAAAGAGATCTTTTGTACTCTCGTCCCTTGTCGCCCCTCTCTTCGTGTTCACTGTGGCTTGGTCGGTCCACATCAGCAACTCATTCCATGGCCTCACAAAATTTGTCAACTTGAGCGCGGTATTTGAAGTACAGCGCGGAGAAGAGACAGAGGAGGTTGTACGCTTGCGAACAGGGCACCCAGTATCTTGGTCGCAAAGGTGCTTATGATTTCCATGTAACCTTTTCCCTCGCTGATTGCAATCTAGCAACCTTAATAGGCGTCGATACGCTCAAAACGATGAAATATTATATGTTGCACCGGAGGATGATCACACGGATTACGTGGGTTTTATTCGCTCCTGGCCTATTGCCGATCGACAAACGGTCTTTTCAGTCACAGCCGCCAATGGCAAACTGGTACAACGGCGTGCTCAAGTACGTGAAACCCACGCCCGCGGGTTGCCAACGGTTACTAATAAATGGGTCATCAGTACCGGGAAAAAACGCTATGGACACCCGGCGTTGACCGGTTTACTCCCTCAACCATGGCTTCCCCTGAAAAAGGGTGAAACATTGGTCAATACTCACAATACAAGCCATAATTGTCAGAAGATCAGTCAAGCAGTTGTTCTGACATTACGTAAGCGATACAGCGTTCATCGGGTGGGTGACGGTACACTCCCGACTGGAAGCGCTCCGAAGACGGTTGCCAAACAAGATAATGTACGGAGCGCAACCCCCAGTCCGGGAGAACTAAACGGCGAGGTGACCAACAACCCATGGCAGGAGCAAATAGCTGGTTCATCGAGCTCCTCCCAGACGCACCGCGCCATCAGTCACAGGCTAAGCTACGACTTTGATTCAGGTGTCATAATATTGCCAGATGATGGTGTCTGGCCGGAAGACTTGGACAGCGATTCAGAAGACGATGCCGGCATTGCGGGTAATAGTCCGCGGCACCCTCAGGTGTTGTCCGATTCCGCTATTCCCGGAGGTGGCCAGGAGGTGGTTGGAACTCCAGATGCGCAGAACGTCAGTGGGTCAACGAAGACACGATATGGAACCTATTTCCATCATCCTGAGCGTCGGTGGCAGTCGGTGCCTGGAGCATTTCCCACTAGTTCATGAGGCAGAACGTATTGCTGTATGCTGTCCGTTATGCAGAATGATTGATTTCTTGGCACCTTGTACCCACGTAGGTGCCTGGCATAGACTCCGTAACACCCGTGTTGCTTGCTGTGTGGTGACTTTGACTCGACGGCATCATCCAAAATAAAGTCGTCAAGACGACGGGCCAAGGCCAAGGCCAAGACGTAGCACACGCACGTGGACAGAGTGACCAGGGGTATTTATACCACCCGAGCGAAACGAACACCTCATCGTTTCTCTTTTTCACCCACCAGTGTCCCCCGCACGCCAGACGCATTATAGGCGAGCACTGTCACTCTTTTGATCACTCTCTCGTTATTTCGTCGTTCTTTACAACCCTGTACTTGCGAGAATGCTCGTTTTTTCCCTCATTGCGGTCGCCTTCTCTTCGGTGTTTGTACACGGTGGGTGGTTGTCTTGACTCTTGAGCTCTTTTCTTCACTAATAATAACAACAGTTCTTGCTACGTCGTGCACGCGCACGTACACTGTTCAAATCGGTGATATTTGTGACTCAATATCAGCTGCCAATAATGTGTCCACGTGAGAGTCCAGCCCACCCATTCCGGCCAGTCCTGATCTATTCGTAGTTATCAACTCGCGGTCGTAAACCCAGAGATCAACCACGATTGTACGAACCTCCTTCCGGGGCAACAATTGTGCTTGGGGCATTCTGGCACGGACTGCACGACTACATACGTGGTCAAGCCTAATGACGACTGCAACATTGTGTCCTCTGCCTACAATATCAACGCGACCGTCCTCTCTCACAACAACCCCCAACTGAACGCGGATTGCTCCAATATGTATATTGGCGAGGTATGTGTACCCAATGAGTCTGGAGTTATTTAGACCCTCATGCCCCATAGGTGCTTTGCGTCGCTGGGGCAGTCACTGTGTCCCCCCCCGAGGGTCAGCCCCCGGCTACTAATATACCCGCGATAGCCACACCAGCAAAGCCCTATCACACGGGAAGTCCTGACCATCATGATGACGGTGATGACGATGATCTCCCTTGGTGTGATTAGCTCGTGACCCTGAGAGCCACTGGCGTCAAGTCATACCCATTTATTACTTTCTTCACGACTGGGTCTTGTAGTCCTTTGTTCATTTACTTGGGCGCTGGCGTGCTGGTTATCGCTTAGCGTGTCTATTCGAATCATTTTGAATCATTATGAGGCTTACACCGCATTTTGTACAATTTGACAGGTAGTTGGACTCAAATCGAGGTATGATGAGAACTTGAAGGTGGTGAACTTCATGAGAATCGGTATCCCTTCAGTTATCTTCCGCGTGTTGAATCGGAAGTGGTGTGCACTGTCCAACCATACCGGTACTAGTAGCATCTAGTGCTCTTCGTAAGAGATCGAGGGAGATACCGTGTTGGGGCTCGGGAAGGATTGAATCGATTCTGTGATGACTGATGAGGGCTTGAATTGGTTCAAAAGAATATGTTGAGTGACTACAACAATCGGGTCAGAGCATAGTGCGATAATTATCAGGGTTGGGTACGTACACCTTCCACTCGGCTGGCTGACCGGTGAGGCGCGCTTGTCCGGACACAACGAGCCCAATAGATACACGGAGCTCGCGAGGATGCGACTGTAATGGCATATGGGGCGGTGACGGGCGTTTGACCATACATAACTCAATGCCGAGATCGGTGTATATTGCATTGAGTGTGTGCTGTACAAACATCGCGGATGCAAGATACAGAGGTAGGCCTGCACCACATTTAGCTAGTCGTCGTGGAGTAGATAAAGTGGATAGACCTTTAACATGGAAATTCTGTGGTAGCGGAGCCAGAAGGGCTGTTGGGTGTGCATATTCGAGGCAGATGGAAGGACTGTATATGGGAATTTCCTGATCTTCGTTCGTACAGTCGATTCGGTCTGCATTCACGTTCATCCCGGTGAGACTGGCCAGAGGTAATACGGATGGAGGATTTATGATTTGCGAGGTAAGCCCGTTGATAAAGAAGTTGGGAAGTGTTGCTAGAAGCGTGTCTACGATGCGGCCTGTTCACGTAGTGTGAGTGTGAATGGAGCTACGCCCGGGGCGGGATTGGACTCACCAGTGCGGAGAACCCACTCGTGGTCAGAAATAGCGCAGACCCGGGTAGGTTTGTCAGTCGGTTTCTTATGGTGCGGGTGAATGGCGGTGGAATTAAAACGTCGTCTGAGGTAAACGCATTGGCGGGACTTGCCCAGACTGAGGTATGGTCCGTACGGAGCCACTGCCGTGTCTGTGAAGACTTGCAGCTTCTTAAGAGGTGGCCGGGCCAGGTGGGGCAGGAGTAACTGGGGGAGGAGCATAGCCATGATGGAAATTTAGAAACAAAATACCAAAGTGCCTCTTGAAACGAAGTGCAAGACGACGAAGCGTCAATATGCGCTCAATGCCCACTTTATTTGTCACCTTGCTTGCTTTCTTTTTTTCTTTTTTTTTTTTGGAAAGCACTCTTATTCTGGACTACATATTACCTAAAATACACAGGAGCCAGAATAAGATGTTAGATGAGGGGAGGTTGGAGGTCAGCATGCTAAATCTGGGCTGAGGCTTGGGAGCAAGGTAAAATATGAATTTTATGTATACCATAGGAATACCAGTCAGTAACCAGCTGAGAGGATTCTGGATTATTCTGATAACATGAAGTAGCTTATGATGAACAGTGCACATGAAGGGACTATACTCACAGTGACAAAGTAGACTGTGGTGAGATACAGAGGGTGGCTGGAAGCAGCAACAGAGTAAGTCTTGCAAGTGAAGCAGATGGAGAGTCTGGCACACAACTGATGAGAACTGATATTTATACAAGGGAGAGAAACATACCTGGCACACAACAGATGAGAACTGATGTGGACCAGGAGTGTACAAGCTACACTACTTATACAAAACTACAGGGTGATGCAGGTAACACCAAGTCACAGTAAATACAAGGACGCATTGTTCTATACTCAGACAAAGGAGTGGACTAGTTAGAGAACAAGGTGTAAAGAACAAGAAAGGTCCAGACTATGATATCATAGTGACATCACAATAAAGATAAGACAAAGGAAGGTACAAAGACATAGTACAGGGACAATCCAGAGGAGTCCATGATGTTATGTACATAAGTGATGTCATAGATAAGAAGATACAAGAAGTCCCAGATTGTACAGATCATAATATCTAATCTACAAGTCCTGTATATCTAATCTAAAGCAGTCCATTATCTGCATGTCCTTTGAGCTGCTAAGTGTGCTCAGGTCACTTATCAACAGCTTACCTAACATGTAAAGGCTACACTGGGCCTATTGAATAGGGGTAAAGGGCTCCTTGAACTGCAACCACCTGTTGATAAGTGACCTGAGCGCACTTAGCGGCTCAAAGGACATGCAGATAACAGACTGCTTTAGATTAGAGATACAGGACTTGTAGATTAGATATTATGATCTGTACAATCTCGGACTTCTTGTATCTTCTTATCTATGACATCACTTATGTACATGACATCATGGACTCCTCTGGATTGTCCTTGTACTACGTCTTTGTACTTTCCTTTGTCTTATCTTTATTGTGATGTCACTATGATATCATAGTCTGGACTTTTCTTGTTCTATACGCCTTGTTCTCCTAAACAAGTACACTCCTTTGTCTCTTTGTAGAACAATGTGCTCCTTGTATTTACTGTGACTCTGTGTTACTAGTGTCACCCCTGTAGCAGTATAAGTAGAGTACTTTGTACGCTCTGGCACATCACCAGTTCTCATTTGTTGTGTGCCAGGTATGTCTCCCTCTGTATAATACTACCAGTTCTCATCTGTTGTGTGCCAGACTCTCCATCTGCTTCACTTGCTAGATCTTACTCTGTTGCTGCTTCAAGCCTACCTGCATATCTCACCACAGTCTTCCCAGTCCACTGTGAGTATGCCCTTCATGTATGCTGTTCATCACCACCACCATGGTCTGGAATTTCCCATGGCTAAGCCAGGGCCCAGGGCAAGGATGGGGAAGAGTGTAATGCCACCACAGGGTGTTAAGTACAACATGTACTTTGTCAAGTTGATATGGGTTATGGGGGGTAGAGCAAGTCAGTTACAACTCAGTTTGGTGGTGCACAAGTACTGCTTGGTCTCCTGGGACATGAGAATAATAGGAGGGAATCTAGCAGAGCTCAAGCATGATAGCAAGCAAAAGGGAAACTCAAGTGTAGAGATGAGTTTATGGGGGGTTCGTGAGACAAACACATGGTATTACACAAGAAGTCAAGTCTACCATACAAACTAGGTAGTGCATGACATTTATAGTAGTACAGGGTATTTGGCAAGGCCAAATACATGACATGAGAATGGGGTCTTACCCCTAAAGCAAGTACAAAGGGATTCACCATAGTGGAAGTTCTGAAATACATGGAGTTCTGTGTGTATCAGATCAACTCAGAAAGGTATACTGGTTTTTGATAGTGCAAACTACTGGTCAAAAGGAGTTGTGTGCAAGTGAAACAGATGGGCACATGAGAAATGAGAAGTCTGTGGAAATCATGTATCATACAAAGAACATCAGAATGAATAGAAGCACATACCAGAGATACATGAAATCTTAACATTACCCCCCCTTCAGACTTGAAGTCACCACAACTTCAACTATGTTATGTTTCAGACTAACTGGTGCCTCAGTGTTACAGTTTTGGCTGCTGCTATGTATGTCTTGACTCATTTCATTATCTACTGTACGATATGTGGTTTCTGCAGGCTTCTCATTTGTCACACGCCCATCTGTTTCGCCTCGTTTCAATTATGCCCAACTCCTTTTGACCAGCGGTTTGCGCCATCAAAAACCACTACACCTTTCCGAGTTGATCTGACGCACGCGCGGACCCGTGTGTCTTCATAACCCTCAATGTAGTACATCCCTTTGTACCCAATTCAGTGTAAGGTGTCAGTCAGGTGTCATGTGTTTGGCTTAGCCAAACACCTTGTATTAGTATATAAGTCGCGCCCTACCTAGCTTGTACAGTAGACTTGACTTCTTGTGTAATACCACATCGTCTTTGCCTCATGAACCGACCTTTGACTTGCTGTTGCACTTGAGTCCCTGCTTTCGCTCGCCTTTTTGCTTGAGCCTTGACTTTCTGCTATTGTCCTTGTGCCCCTGGGGGGCCAAGTGATACTTGTCCACCACCGAACTGAGTCTTAACTGACTCACACCTTTCTGATCCTGTTGACTTGCTGAAGTACATGTTGTACTTAACACCCCTGTGGTGGCGTTACATTAAGTCAAGTCTCTCACTGTGGCGACGTCCAGTCGCAGCCGAACCAAGTTTAAGCCCAAATATATTGATTGTCTCAGCTCCGACAAATTATCTGACAGAGTTAAGGGAGCGGCGGTCTGGGCAGAAAATAAGGGAGTCGAGGGATACTTCATCTTCGACCCCACAACAAGATCCTACCAACAAATCCATTACCTTGAAGACAAATGCCTCTGGGCATTCATTGAATACTCTCCAAATGAAGGAGCATGGTACACTACCAGACCAGTACCCCTCACCCTACAAACTGGCCCTTTGGGATCATCCAATCCCTCAGGAATTGATATTGACCCCCAAGACACTACATCTCTGAGTATATCTGTGATGAACAGCGCACATGAAGGGACTATACTCACAGTGACAAAGTAGACTGTGGTGAGATACAGAAGGTGGCTGGAGGCAGCAACAGAGTATAATCAAGCAAGTGAAGCAGAGGTAGTGTCTGGCACACAACAGATGAGAACTGATGTTATTTACAAGAGAGGAGACATACCTGGCACACAACAGATGAGAACTGATGTGGACCAGGAGCGTACAAGCTGCACTACTTATACAAAATACAGGGTGATGCAGGTAACAGCTGGTCACAGTAAATACAAGACACATTGTTCTACAAGTGGACAAAGGAGTGTACTGCTCTGGAGAACAAGGCGTATAGAACAAGAAAGCTCTAGAATATGATATCATAGTGACATCATAATAAAGATAAGAACAAAGGTCAGAGTACAAGGATGAGATACAAGGGGAGTCCAGAGGAGTCCATGTTGTCATTGTACAGTGATGTCATAGATAAGAGAAGTCCGAGATTGTAAAGATCATATATAGTATAATCTAATCTACATAAGTCCAATATATCTTATCTAAAGCAGTCCGTTATCTGCATGTCCATTGAGCTGCTAGATGTGCTCAGGCCACTTATCAACAATCTGTACCAACAACAAACCTCCCAGTCTCAGCATTTCCATCCTACGCAATGGCTCAGCAAGGACAAGCATCCGCATCAGCAAGTACCACCCTCACCAGTGGGGGAGGAGCACCCAGTGGAAGTGGAGCTCCCGCCAGAGGAACCCCTGCCAGTGGTGGCAGTGGCAGAGGTGGTGGGGGTGGTGGTGGTGGTGGCAGGACCGGCCCCAGCTGGAGGAGCCGTACCACCCATGCCAGTCCTGGGAGGCAATGGCCACCTAGGAGGGAACCCACCCCCAGAATTCAATGGAAATCAAGAACAAAGCAAGGCATTCTTATGAGCCTTCAAACTGTACCGAGGAATGAACCCCACTGTCGACCTGCTAGCAGTACCGGCCCAGCGAGCCATGACATTCCTATCCTACATTAGAGGACCACTCATCGATGATTGGGTTGACGAACAAATGAAGTGGATAGAAGCTCAGCTAACAGGAGGAGTTCTTCAAACCGAAGAGAACCTCTGGAATGAGGTTGAGACCTGATTCACACAGGCCTACACTGATACTGCTGAGCAGACCAAGGCCCGCAAAGCCTTGCAGAACCTCATGATGAAGGGGGAAGACATTGACTCTTACATTGTACAATTCGGTAACCTAACCACAAAAGCCAGATACAATCCAGATGAAGCTACCACGCTAGAATTGTTCCAAGAGGGACTCCCGAACCAGTTAGTAGTCAACAGCCATCCGCTTCCAGCATCCCATTACATGGGAAGACTGGAAAAGAGCCGCCTGTCTACAACAGGCTGAATACTTGGTTTTAAAGGACCGAGTTGGAAAGAATAGAACCCCACGACAAAAGAAGGGAGGGCATAACTGTGAACAATGGGTACAGGCTCTCAACAAGAACCGCGACCCGAATGCCATGGATGTTGGACGCACCCAAGCCTCCACGGCTCTTACAGACGCCAACCGACTTCAACTCCAAAAGGAGGGACACTGTTTTAGATGCCATGTTACGGGGCACATCTTGCGTAACTGCCCACAAAAAAGCACTTGAATTGCTACGTCCTCCACGATCACCCGACAAACTCCCATCCCCTCTCCCCCAACCGTACCAACTCCTGCCAGTCACTACTATCACCTGTACAATCTAGCCACGTACTATTGGTGGAGGAGCAGGCTGAAGCGCAGATTGCTGCAATGAAAGCACAACCATAGGAGGTACAGGACCTCATGGTGGAAAAATTATTCGCGAAGGAGGATTTTCTCAATGCTTGAACCTGACGGCCTGGGCTAGAGCACTGAATGTAAACGTGTACCATAGCAGATATCAATCCATGAGAATCCCAGTTCTTTTCAAATCTGCACACACAATGGCCAAACTGACAGGTCCTCCTAGACTTGGGAGCCACCGACAACTTTATCTGCGCCTCCTTATTAAAATGACTGCAGATTGGAACATGTGACGTCACACAACCAATACGCATCTGGAACGTGGATGGAACTCATAACCAAGACAGGGCCATTACCCAATACACCAATTTGAATGTCCGCACTGGGAATGACACCAAGACACTTCGCTTCCTAGTAACAAACCTAGGAAGGGACGAAGTTATATTAGGCTACCCTTGGTTTTTGGCATTCGAACCACTTGTAAAGTGGGGCAAGGCAACTCTGAATGAAGAGTTCCAACCAGTAGTTGTATCCAGCCTCCAGTCATCGGATGAATCCACGCCCATTGGAGCATCCATATGGGCATTGGAGACGTACCAACTTGATGAGGAGGCATGGGAACAACTGATGGACGACAAGCAGGAACCCTGTGTGGCGCTAATACGTAAAACTATGACCGCATCCGAATTGGCGCAACAAGAAGTGGCCAAAAAGGAGAAATGAACCTTTGAGGAAATGGTCCCACCAGAGTATCGATGACACCACAAGGTCTTCAGCGAGGAGGCGTCCCATCGCCTCCCACCAAAGCAACTGTGGGACCACACCATTGACCTAGTACCCGACGCCCCTGCGACAATGGACTGCAAAGTGTATCCACTAACGCAGGAAGAGGACAAAGCACTTAAGGTATTCCTCACTGAACAACTTGAGAGGGGGTATATTTGACCATCAAAGTCCCCATACATCTCACCCTTCTTCTTCATAAAGAAGAAAGATGGGAAGCTCAGACCCATACAAGACTATTGACGACTAAACGAGGTCACTGTTCGCAACCACTACCCACTACCCCTCATCCCTGAACTTATTGACAAAATCCGTGATGCGCAACTCTTCACCAAGTTAGACATCTGCTGGGGATATAATAACATCCACGTAGACGAAGGGGATGAGTGGAAGGCCACCTTCAAAATGAACAAAGGAGCCTTCAAACCACTTGTAATGTACTTTGGCCTCACAAATTCCCCAGCTACGTTCCAAGCAATGATGGACTTCACGTTCAGAGGGCCAGTACTAATGGGAGAAGTAATCGTATACATGGACGACATTCTTATCGCAACCATCGATAACCTTGAATGTCATCGTGAGAGAGTACACCAAGTCCTGACGATTTGCGAAGAAAATGACCTCTACATCAAGCCAGAAAAGTGTGAGTTTGAGGTACGCAAAACAGAATACCTCAGACTCATTATTGGACACGGGAAACTGCAGATGGACCCTGTAAAAGTACAAGGCATCTGTGAGTGGCAGCCTCCAAAGAACCTCAAGGAAGTGCGCGCCTTCATCGGCTTCTGCAACTTTTATTGCCGGTTCATTAAAGGATTCTCATTGCTCGCATGCCCCCTTCATGACCTTACAAAAAAGAACGTCCTGTGGCATTGGGGAACGGATCAACAACGCACATTCAAGCATGTTAAAGATCAGATATGCCAAGAACCGGTCCTCCTATTTCCCAACTTAACAAAACCATTCGAATTGGAGGTAGACGCGTCCAACGTTGCGATTGGTGCAGTACTCAACCAGTTAGGAGGTGACCAGAAACTCCACCCAGTTGCATTTCACTTGGAGTCATTATCTCAAGCCAAGCGAAACTATGACATTTACGACAGAGAGCTACTTGCAGTAGTCAAAGCCCTCTGCACCTGGCGCACGTATCTCATTGGCTCCCCCCATAAAATTATCATACACACCGATCACACCAACCTGCAGTACTGGAAGGAACCACAGAAGATCAGCCACCGAGTAGCGTGCGAGTTCCTGGAATTGTCAGAATATGACTTTCTACTAAAACACATTTCTGGCATCAAGAACAGTTGCACAGATGCCCTATCACGTCGAGCGGATTATGCACCAAATGATGAGGACAACAACAATGTTATCATCCTCCCCGCTGAGCGCTTTATTCGAGCCACAGAAATGTCAATGCATGACATGGACATTTGGACACAAATTGTGCAAAACCTTGACGAATCACAAGTGTTGCAATGGGTCAAACCACACAACTTGAAAAAGCACAACGGGTTATGGTGGAAAGGAGAAGCCCTTGTCGTTGTCAGGGACAACAATCTTAAGTGGGAGGTAATCACCTTCTTCCATGACATGCCAGCGATGGGACACCCTGGAATCACAAACACCTATGAACTCTTATGACGGGACTACTGGTGGCCCAACATGCATAAAGACGTAGAAGAATATGTCAAAGGATGCGCTATGTGCCAAGCAAACAAAATCAACCCCCACCAACAAAAACCACACCTTTTCCCCATCACAACAGACCCAGACACAGAACCATTCGAAGTTGTCACCATGGACTTCATCACAAAACTACCACCATTGCAGGGATATGATTCAAGCCTCACCATCACTGACCACGACTGTTCGAAAGCAGCTATCTTCATCCCATGTAACGAAACCATTACAGCAGAAGGCGTAGCTCAGCTGTACCTTCACCACGTCTATCCCCACTAAGGGATACCCCAAAAACTGATTACGGACTGAGACCCCCGATTTACATTGGCATTCATGAAACAACTCTGCCAAGTCCTTGGAATCTGACAAAACATCTCGTCAGCATACCACCCTCAGACGGACAGCCAATCTGAGCAGACAAACCAGTGGCTGGAACATTACCTACGCCATTGGAGCAATGTGCAGCAGGACAATTGGGCGGAGGCCCTCCTAGTAGCACAATTTGTGCATAACTCATGGCCCAACACGACCACAAAACACTCCCCTTTCTCACTAATCATGGGCTGGGAACCGCACACCTCATGGACCCCAAAACCCACAACATCTCCATCCGTTGATCGGTGACTAGAAGAAATGAGCACTTGTCGACAACATGCACAAGATTGCATCAAACACGCCCAAGAACTCATGATGAAGCGAGGGTGTACCCACTTTATCCCCTATCAGGAAGGGGTGCAAGTGTGGCTAGAGGGGACAAACCTTAAAACATTCTACCCCACAGCCAAATTAGCTCCCAAGCGTCATGGGCCATTCCACATCAAGAATGTAACGCCACCACAGGGGCGTTAAGTACGACATGTACTTCAGCAAGTCAACAGGATCGGATAAGCGTGAGTCGATTAAGACTCAGTTCGATGGTGAACAAGTATCACTTGGTCTCCCAGGGACACAAGGATAATAGCGGGGATCAAGGCTCAAGCGAAAAGGGCAAGCGAAAGCGGGGACTCAAATGCAAAGGCGAGTCAAAGCAGATTCATGAGACAAAGGCAATGTGGTATTACACAAGAAGTCAAGTCTACCGTACAAGCTAGGTAAGGCGTGACTTATATACTAATACAGGGTGTTTGGCCAGGCCAAACACATGGCACCAGACTGACACCTTGCGCTAAGAATAGTACAAAGGGATATGCCATAATGAGAGTTGCGAAGACACACGGGCTCGTGCGTGTCCCAGATTAGCTCGGAAAGGCATAGTGGTTTTTGATGGCGCAAACCGCCGGTCGAAAGGAGTCGGGCGCAAGTGGAATGAAGCAAAACGGGCAGACGCGTGACAAATGAGAACCCCGCAGAAACCACGTATCATACAGTAGCTGACAGGACCAGTCGAGACGCACACAACGAGAAGTGGAAATTGTAACAAAGAAGGTTTTATCAATGGTGTCTTATGAGTTGGAACTCCCAAAGTCATGGAAGATCCACCCCGTGTTCCATGCCAACCTCCTCACCCCATATAAGGAGACGGAGCTGCATGGGGAAAACTTCACGCAACCACCCCCTGACCTCGTGGACAGAGAAGAAGAGTTCAAAGTGGAGCAGATCCTCGGATCAAGACTTCATGGCCGAGGGCACCAACTCCAATTCCTAATCCAGTGGAAAGGATTCCCTGTGAGTGATAGCTCGTGGGAACCACTCAAAAATGTCCGACACGCACCTGACCTAATCGCCAACTTCTACTGGCACAACCCTACCGCTGAAGGGGCTGGACGAAAGATATAAAATAATGCCCAATGAACTCGAACAATATATCCCCCTCCCACTATTACTATCACCATGACTTCTACTCCCATCGTCTCCAGAATACCCTCACACCCACCAGCGCAAATCATGCTTGAACAACTAACTGTATCATCACAGGACTTGGGTGTCCCCTCGCAACCAGAGGGTTGCATGCCGTACTCCGTGATCAATAGTCCTAATCCACCTGTGCTATCCCTGATTGCCTCCACTCTTGACCGCCTTGCCCAAGAAGAAGCCGCCACCTCACTACTCACACTTGCTGCCCCGGCTGTCGACACCCCTGTTACCGCACATATTCCTGCTGTCCCCACTCCCCCGGAATCACAGACATCTACATCTCCACCTCCCCTCGAATGTGCACCCACTCCCCAATTCCCCCCAGGACTTGACCACGTGCCCATGCCCCCCTCTCACCCACGTCGTGTAGAACCTGACCCCACTCTTGCAACCTACGATGATGATGAAAGAGAGGACGTGGAAGACGCGGGGCTTCCATTCCTTCGCAACAACCCAGACATCACCTATCTGTACTTCCCCATGAAGATCGGGGAAGCTGGATATCCCAAAAAGATAGCCCAGTTCATCTATTACCGGAAGAATTACCCAGAGGTCGTTGGCACCATGGGTAAGGGATACCCCTGCTATGTGCAGCCGGTATACCTGAAGGATGTATACATGGGTCAGCTTGCCCAGCACATCCCAGATCACCAACTCACCATGTTCCATCCCTACGACCCCTGCGCCATATGCCTCAACGAAGTCTTGACAGAGCTTCGTGATGTTCACCTCCATGTGGATGTGTCTTGCCTTCGGGAGTGTTTGCTATGGCGAGACGCCATCACCGTACGGCAGTCAGAGCTTCATCAGATGGAAACTGAGCTCACGCGAGATCGTCTCCACATGGACATGGACCTCGCAAGTGTACGCAAGCGGCTACAGTATGCGCGGGCTATACCCCTCATCTCAGAAAAATATGACAAACGTCAAGCTAAGTTCTTACGCCCACGCCCCACTCCTGAAGCCATCCCCATTCCCCCGCACACTGGAGGGCCCTGCAAAATGCCGCATCTACAAGGGGAGAGCAGCAAGAGGACCTGCAAGTGTTTCCAGTGCAAGTCCACTGACCACTTGATTGTGCAGTGTCCACAATGGAGGGCCAAGCAGCCATGTCAGTGGTGTGGAAGTCGCACTCACCAGTATGACATATGCCTCATCCGTCGCATCTCCCCCATGTCCCCAGCCTATGTTGACCCCAATGATCGTCCTTGGTGGTGTGGCAAGTGTCTGCAGTACGACACATGGCATGCGGAGATCCACTGCCCTCAGTATGAGCAGTGCAGAGAGTGTGGGGAGCGTGGTAAGCACATGTTCCTGTGTCACCATACATGTTACGTTTTGGTTTAATTGGCACCTCGGGCCAGGAAGTGGACACTGACACGTCGACTATGACATCGCTGTCAGCAGGATATCGTCATGGACTTGTAGGATCAGTCAGCTGGGTAAGCTCTGGCACATGTGATTGTATGATAGCAGATCGGATCTTGTAATGACTCGACGTGACTCATACTAGGATAGCTGTACTAGGGTTCACGGTACTTACGCTATTGGCTAGTAGTATTCAAGTGGTGCTTCAAAGCCCGTGCGTATCTGTATAAGTAGAGTAGTGCGAAGACCAAGAACGGCATCTTGGTCTTCTTCCAATACCACCATCATCTACTCGTCTTTGCTAAGAGGTTCCCCCTCTTAAGTGAGTTGTCCGGCATATCCCCTTAGACCAGGGATCCCTGTGACTTACCTATCACCTGTCCCTTTGTGGATCAGTGGACTATCCTCCAGATGTTGCGGCTTATCAAGTGTACCTATACCACAACGAACGTGTAGCCGCCTCGTATCACTCTTTCTTCATACTTGACAGCACCTCTTGGGCAAACGCCAGGTATATTGATAAGATCCCTCAAGGAGTCATCCAGCTAGAAGATCTCCATGCCTACTTTGGGAGAGATGAAAGCCTTCAGCCTCACCCCGCCTTCTACCCAGATACCTTCACTAACTGTAACTTTCGACATTCAAGGATCGCCACCAAGCAAGAGGCCTAAGTCAGGCATACGTCCATGGTAGACGTTACATTAAGACCAAGATCCCACTGTGGCCAATCCTATGAGAACAACCAAAGACTTCTGGGTTCCCTTCCGGCCCTACTACATCGACAGAAGAGGAGACCGCAACATCCCAAAAAGATACCTAGAAAACGCATTTTGGAAAGACGACGCAGAAAACCCAGGATACTTCACCTACTACACCAACCGACAGGGACAATCCCAACTTATCCCTGTAGAATTCAACTTCGACAACCTCTACTGGGTTGAAATCCATTGGAGTGACACGCACAACAAATACCAAGTCAACAGACCCGCAAGCTCAAGTCTCAACCTCGATATCCTCCAATCCAACGTCACCACTAGAGATCAGTGGGGACCAATTGATGGAGACGAAGAAGAACCAGTCCGTTCACCAACGCCTAAGACACCAGCACCATCCCCATCCATCACAAGCAACCCGGAAGAGATCCGCATCATTAGGGACCAACAGGAGGAAGAGCACCTTGAACAAATCGCTAAGTCCATCCCCACAGACATGTCCGCTACAGTAACAATGGCCCAAGCTAGAACCGCATTATTCGGAAAATCCCCTGACGAAGGAGGAGGAGGAGGAGGAGGAGGAGCACCACCGGGAGGAGACCCCGACGACAACCCTCATGATGACGGACAGACAAACATACCCGCATTCACCATGCCCAACATGGACAAGTTCCTAGGAAAGGAGCCCAAGATATTCACGGGTAACCGTGATGAAGCAGAAGCATTCCTCTCCCAATTCGCAGGAGTCAACACCGCCAACAGAAGCATCAAGGTCCCCTACATCAAAGCAATGATGTTCCTGACCTACATCCAGGGACCACTCGTCGACAAATGGGCAACAGAAACCACCAAGTGGCTCGACGCCCAAGCTAATAAGAATGACCCATGGCTCTGGGCAGGAGTAGAACTTGCATTCAAAGGGCAATTCCGCGACAACCTAGAGAAGGATTGCGCAAGAGTAGAACTCAACAAGGGGTTCTGTCAACGAGGATATTGACAGCTATGTCACTAAATTCGAAAAACTGGTCCGACAGGCTGACTATCGGTTGGACAAACCACTGGTCCTCGACAAATTCACGCGAGGCGTCCCCCTCAAGCTGTATCAAAACGCCTATCAATTCCATAACCCACGCAGCTACTCCCAATGGAAGAGCACACTCATTGAGCAGCAGAAACGATACCTGCATATGAAGGCCAGGTCAGACGTATTCGGGAGACAACCACAAGCCATGCCACGTCCTTGCCCAAATCAATCTCTTCGATTCCAAGCCCCGCAAAGGCAAGGAAACCAACAAGGATGGCAGCAATATCGAAACCATCCTGACGCAATGGACACCACCCCAGGAAGAGTCTGGGCACGAGTCGCTGAAATAGGTGATGTCAACCGCAATCACCCAGAAAACCCAAGAGACTGGACCCCCGGAAGACCCCCATTCCCACCAAGAGCTGGGTTCATGCAACGAAGAGGAGGAGGACGCGGAGTCCTGAACATAAGGGACGTAACTTGCTATAACTGCAACCAGAAGGGACACTTAGCACGAGATTCTCACCAGCCCAGAAGGACCAATGGAAGAAGCGCCTACATTGAGGAAGTACCTACCGCACCCCAGAGCGTGGCAGAAGAACCCCTCATCAACTTAGATGAACCTGTCCAAGCCAACCGCGCCACCACCAACTCCCAGGTAGAGGACCTTTGGGAGAGAGTCCAAGCACTGCCAGATGAACAACGGGGAATATTTGTGAAAGGAATGATGGGGAGGTTGGATTTTCCGGACGCCTGAACCCAACGGCCTGGGTGAGGGCTTTAAATTGTAACTCAATGTTCATAACGCACTATTGATCTATGCATGTTCCAGTTTCGATTCGCACGAGTTACTACATGGCCGAAAGGAAAGCATTGGTGGACTCTGGGGCCACCCACAACTTCATACATCCAGACTTCGTAAAGAAGATGGGGAAAGAACTACCTAACCCCGAAACATCTGGAACATAGATGGGACACATAACAAAGGAGGGAAAATCACTCACTGCATCGACCTAAACATACAAACTGATGGAAAACTCAAAACCATTCAGTTCTTCATCACCAACGTAGGAGGAGAAGACCTCATTCTGGGGTACCCCTGGCTGGCAATGTTTCAGCCATGCATACAATGGGCCATGGCCACTATGGACACCAAACAATACCCGATCATCATATGCACCATTAACCCCAACAAACCCCTGAACTCAGCCACTATCCAAGCCGAAATCCGAAGCATCGTCACAAGGATACAAGACGAAGAACGAGAACTGGGCCTTTCAAGAGCTGGAAGAGGAAATGAACCCAATATATGGACAAACAATGGCAATGGACTTAGCAATCTTGGCACACTCGACAGAAACGAAGGAATTACCTGAAGAATACAAGAGACACGCAAAGGTATTCAGCGAGGAAGAATCCCACCGATTTCCACCTCCCAGACCATGGGACCATGCCATTGACCTCAAACCAAATGCACCGGACCACATTAACTGCAAAGTCTACCCGCTCAACCAAACGGAAGATAAGGCCTTGGAGGAATTCTTGGACAAACAGCTGGCCAAGGGATACATTCGACCATCTAAATCCCAGTACGCAGCCCCATTCTTCTTTGTCAAAAAGAAGGACGGAAAGCTACAGCCAGTACAGGACTACAGGGAACTCAATACATGGACCATACGCAATCAATACCCACTTCCGCTTATACCTCAGCTAATTGCAGACCTCAGCAGAGGATGGATCTTCTCCAAATTCAATGTCAGATGGGGATACACAAACATCAGGATCAAGCCAGGAGATGAACACAAGGCAGTGTTCAAAACTAAACAGGGACTCTTCGAACCATTGGTAATGTACTTCGGCATGACAAACGCACCGGCGACCTTCCAAGCAATGATGAACTTCATCTTCGAACCACTCATCGAATACCACGAGAAGAAGGGAACTATCATTCGCGTCTACATGGACGACATCGGAGTCGCCACAGCTACAACGAGCGAAGCTCACACGGAAGCTGTCCACGACATCTTAGACCTATTGGAACAGCACGACTTGTATCTCAAACTGGAAAAGTGCACCTTTCACTCAGACACCCTCGATTACCTGGGGGTAATCATTAAGAAGGGGGTGATTCGCATGGACCCCGTCAAAATTTCCAGAATTCGCGAATGGCCAACCCCAAAAAACGTTAAACAGGTGCGGTCATTCCTAGGCTTCTGCAACTTCTACCGCACTTTCATCCGAAATTTTGCCACACACGCACGCCCACTCAACAAACTCACATGCAAAGACATGGAATGGTCATGGGGAACAGAACAACAAGTAGCGTTCAACAAACTCAAAACCCTTGTAACAGAAGAACCAGTGCTCAAACACCCAGAACTAGACAAACCCTTTGAACTGGAGGTTGATGCCTCAGGATACGCAGTGGGAGCGGTACTACTCCAATGGGACAAGGACAACAAGTGGCACCCAATTGCATATTACTCCAACACTCTCAACACAGCAGAATGGAACTACGACATCTACAACTTGGAACTGTTAGCCATCGTCAAAGCACTGAGGAACTGGAGAGCCTACCTCGCGGGATCCCCACACAAGATCAAGGTATTTTCCAACCACATGAACCTGCAATACTGGAGATCCCCCCAGAAGATAAGCAGACGAGTAGCAAGGGAAGTGCTGGAACTCTCTGAATATGACATAGAGATTCACCACATCAAGGGAATGGTGAACGGAAGGGCTGATGCCTTATCAAGGAGACCCGACTACGACCAGGGAGAACACGACAATGAGCAAGTCATGGTACTCCCTGACCACATATTCATCCAAGCTGTGACAATTGACACCACAGAAAACCTGACATGCAGGAACCCGGTGATTACGGTGGATGAAATGCAACCCACGCACCCAGTATACATCCAGAACAATGACATCACCACGAAATGGGTAGATCCACACAAGCTCAAGTGCATCGAGAATACGTGGTACAAAGAAGGATGAAGAGTGGTTACAGGAGACGCTCATGAACGGAGACGTATTATACAGGCCCATCACGACACCCTCGCATACGGACACCCTGGAATCAGCCGAACCATCAAGCTGATTGAAAGATACTACTGGTGGCCAGGACTTCGACAGGAAGCACAGGATTACGTCAAGGGATGCGCCGACTGCCAACGAATCAAAGTCAACAACCAGCCGACACATTGTTACAATTTCCACTTCTCGTTGTGTGCGTCTTGACTGGTCCTGTCAGCTACTGTACGATATGTGGTTTCTGCAGGGTTCTCATTTGTCACGCGTCTGCCCGTTTTGCTTCATTCCACTTGCGCCCGACTCCTTTCGACCGGCGGTTTGCGCCATCAAAAACCACTATGCCTTTCCGAGCTAATCTGGGACACGCACGAGCCTGTGTGTCTTCGCAACTCTCATTATGGCATATCCCTTTGTACTATTCTTAGCGCAAGGTGTCAGTCTGGTGCCATGTGTTTGGCCTGGCCAAACACCCTGTATTAGTATATAAGTCACGCCTTACCTAGCTTGTACAGTAGACTTGACTTCTTGTGTAAAACCACATTGCCTTTGTCTCATGAATCTGCTTTGACTTGCCTTTGCGTTTGAGTCCCCACTTTCGCTTGCCCTTTTCGCTTGAGCCTTGATCCCCGCTATTATCCTTGTGTCCCTGGGAGACCAAGTGATACTTGTTCACCATCAAACTGAGTCTTAATCGACTCACGCTTATCCGATCCCGTTGACTTGCTGAAGTACACGTTGTACTTAACGCCCCTGTGGTGGCATTACACACGTGCCCCCTTACAACCAATATTCCCCAAGCTGGAAGCAACCCCATTCGAAGTCATAGCACTGGACTTCATCACCAAATTACCCCAATCGGATGGCTGTGACTCGATACTGACAGTAACAGACCACAACTGCTCTAAAGCAGCAGTATTCATCCCATGCCTAGAGGAGATAAGCGCGGAAGGAACTGCGGCCCTGTACGTGTCACATGTCTTCCCCAGATTCGGACTGCCAGCGCGCATCATCAGTGATCGGGACCCTAGATTTGCATCAAAGTTCACCCGCAAGCTATGCCGAATACTCGGAATCGAACAAAACATCTCCACGGCATATCACCCCAGAACCGACAGCCAATCAGAAAGAACCAACCAATGGCTAGAACAATATCTGAGGTTCTGGGTCAACGAGTGGCAAGACGACTGGACGCGATACCTACCTATGGCAGAATTCACGCACAACAACTGGCCAAATGAGTCCACTAAGGAGTCCCCTTTCAACGTCCTTATGGGGTATAACCCGCGCGCTGATTGGACTGATCAACCCTGTTGATAAGTGACCTGTGCGCACTTAGCGGCTCAATGGACACGCAGATAAACGGACTGCTTTAGATTAGATATACAGGACTTGTAGATTAGATTATTTTGATCTTTACAATCTCGGACTTCTTGTATTCTCTTATCTATGACATCACACATGTACATGACATCATGGACCACTCTGGATTGCCCTTGTACTTCGTCTATGTACTTTCCTTTGTTCTTATCTTTATTGTGATGTCACTATGATATCATAGTCTGGACTCTTCTTGTTCTTTACGCCTTGTGCTCTTTGTAGTCCACTCCTTTGTCCGTGTACAGAACAATGCGCCTTGTATTTACTGTGACCTGCTGTTACCAGCGTCACCCTCTGTAGCAGTATAAGTAGAGTACTTTGTACGCTCCTGGTCCACATCAGTTCTCATCTGTTGTGTGCCAGGTATGTCTCCACTTCTCCAATGTAACATCAGTTCTCATCTGTTGTGTGCCAGACACCACCTCTGCTTCACTTGCTTGATTACACTCTGTTGCTGCTTCCAGCCACCTTCTGTATCTCACCACAGTCTACCTTGTCACTGTGAGTATAGTCCCTTCATGTGTGCTGTTCATCAAACCCTCTCCTATTCCACAGGTGGCGCTGCAGGCGCAACAGTTCAAAGAAGCTAGAACACACGCCCAGGAATTGATGATCAAAGCGCAGCAGGGGGGATCAAACACAAGGACACCCCAAAATACCAAATTGGAGACCTCGTATGGCTCGAAGGGCGCCACCTACGCACCAACCAGCCAACTGCGAAACTCGCGCCAAGGAGACATGGACCTTTTCCAATTGTCCAGGTGATGTCCGCAGTCAATTACCGCCTAGAACTTCCCACACAGTGGAGCATTCACCCAGTATTTCACACGGACCTTCTAACTCCGTACAAAGAAACTCCCACACATGGGCCCAACTATCAGCGCCCACCACCGGACCTGATTGATGGGGAAGAGGAATACAAAGTCAAGAAGATTCTAGACTCTCGGCAGTTCGGCAGGACTAGGAAACTGCAGTATTTGGTCAAATGGTGTGGATACCCAGACTCGGACAATCAGTGGGTCTCCAAGGATGATGTATTCGCTGATGAAGCAATTCGGGAATTCAAACGTTCAAACCCTGCCAGAGAAACGCATATAAGTGCAGGGAAATCCCAAGAGACGTCCCCATCTCCTTCACTCACTTCTCAACCCACTCATGTCCTCATCCCCAGTTCAAGTCCACTATGTCCTCGACGACCTCCTCCCTATCTCAGTACAACCTACCCTCATCATTCAGAACGTGCCACCATCACCCCTGTTGCTTCCCCAGTCCATTCACAATGGAAGCAGTCGTCCATCTTCCCCCATACCATCCCTACTTCCTTCGCCAACCACTACAAGAGTTGGTTCAAGAGAGCCTTTGCCACCCGACATGCCAACGACCCAACAGTCTGATACAGACTCGACTCAGGTACAAGAGGACCAGGACTTCGACCGGTACCTATCAGAGGAACATTGCCCTCTACACCAACACCTCGTATATGGGAACCACCTCACTACCACGCACAACGAAACCCCACCACTATGCACCACAGATGGGGAGCCTATCCATATGCCAAAAGCTCCTCGACCCAAGGTCCACATCTATCGTGCGGAAGAACACAGCCCGGTTTCCCAACGCGAAGTGGAGACTCCTCCACCCGTCAGGGTTCCAACACAACAGGGGAGCACATTATATCCCTTTCCAGATCCACGATGCTCAAGACCGGCTGCACCCAGCTCGGTATATGCAGCTCATCCTCATGGCGGACCCCTTCGTCCTCGCCTACAGGAGAGGCAGCAACCAGCAGTACAGCAAGCCGGTGCACGCCGCCCCTGACTATGAGTACCCACGTGACAACTGACTACTGCAATGACAACCTGATCTTCCTAGATCAGCACAGCATCATGAGAGAGTCGGTGGATCGGGCCCTTACGGGTATGAAGGACCTCACACTAACGGCAGAGGTCCACCGCTACCACTGCGCACAAGCGGGCGTCGAAGCCAAAGAGGCGGAGTTAGCCAGGGTGACGGAGGAACTAGACAAGATCGCCCAAGTAAGACGAGAGTGCGTACTCCGCTTACAGCGCGCCAATGCAATAACCCGCATCGAGGCGGAGCGGGACTCGTACCATCCCAGACTAGAGGAAGGGCAGCGAGTTGCGACGCAGAGGGAGGCCACCCAGCGGGGTCAAGCTGGGGCTCGACTGTAAGAAGGGGGTGATGTTACGTTTTGGTTTAATCGGCGCCTCAGGGCCAGGAAGTGGACACTGACACGTCGACTATGACATCGCCGTCAGCAGGATATCGTCATGGACTTGTAGGATCAGTCAGCCGGGTAAGCTCTGGCACATGTGATTGTACGATAGCAGATCGGATCTTGTA
Organism: Lactarius akahatsu; assembly: GCA_021524915.1. Classification (NCBI taxonomy): domain Eukaryota; kingdom Fungi; phylum Basidiomycota; class Agaricomycetes; order Russulales; family Russulaceae; genus Lactarius; species Lactarius akahatsu. The sequence goes on along the minus strand of JAKELL010000009.1, from coordinate 475,941 downwards.
ATGACTCGACATGACTCATACTAGGATAGCTGTACTAGGGTTCACGGTACTTACACTATTGGCTAGTAGTATTCAAGTGGCGCTTCAAAGCCCGTGCGTATCTGTATAAGTAGAGTAGTGCGAAGACCAAGAACGGCATCTTGGTCTTCTTCCAATACCACCATCATCTACTCGTCTTTGCTAAGAGGTTCCCCCTCTTAAGTGAGTTGTCTGGCATATCCCCTTAGACCAGGGATCCCCATGACTTACCTATCGCCTGTCCCTTCGCGGATCAGTGAACTATCCTCCAGACATTGCGGCTTATCAAGTGTACCTATACCACAACGAACGCGTAGCTGCCTCGTATCACTCTTTCTTCATACTCGACAGCACCTCTTGGGCAAATGCCAGGTATATTGATAAGATCCCTCAAGGAGTCATCCAGCTAGAAGATCTCCACACCTACTTTGGGAGAGACGAAAGCCTTCAGCCTCACCCCTGCCTTCTACCCAGATACCTTCGCTAACCATAACTTTCGAACTTTCAAGGATCACCACCAAGCAAGAGGCCTAAGTCAGGCATACGTCCGTGGTAGACGTTACAATACATGCCTGCAACCCCCTTCACCAACCCTGGATAACACTCCTGTTGAGGATGACTGGTACTACACCAGCGACTAGTCAAAGTCGTGGCAACTTCGAGTCTGACGGGGGGGTAATGTTACGGTTTCGGCTGCTGCTACGTATGTCTTGACTCGTTTCATTATCTACTGTACGATACGCAGTTTCCGCTGGCTTCTCATTTGTCGCACACCCATCTGTTTCGCCTTGTTTCAATTACGCCCAACTCCTTTTGACCGGCGGTTTGTGCCATCAAAAACCACTACACCTTTCTGAGTTGATCTGACGCATGCGCGGACCCACGTGTCTTCATAACCCTCAATGTAGTACATCCCTTTGTACCCAATTCAGTGTAAGGTGTCAGTCAGGTGTCATGTGTTTGGCTTAGCCAAACACCTTGTATTAGTATATAAGTCGCGCCCTACCTAGCTTGTACGGTAGACTTGACTTCTTGTGTAATACCACATCGTCTTTGCCTCATGAACTGACCTTTGACTTGCCGTTGCACTTGAGTCCCTGCTTTCGCTCACCTTTTCACTTGAGCCTTGACTTTCTGCTATTGTCCTTGTGCCCCTGGGGGGCCAAGTGATACTTGTCCACCACCGAACTGAGTCTTAACCAACTCACACCTTTCCGATCCCGTTGACTTGCTGAAGTACACGTCGTACTTAATGCCCCTGTGGTGGTGTTACACTCAGGCTGAGAAGTGGCTGGCAGGAAGGGAGGACATCCCTGGCAATAGTTTCCCCATTCTTGGTCATTGTTTGGGTTTGCCTCATCTGATCCTGCAACACATGCATGAATTCTCCCTGGGGTGGTATCCATTGCGTTGGGATGGTTGCAGTATTGCTGCCACCCTGGTTGCTGTCCTCCTTGCCTTTGTGTAACGTCTACCATGGACATTTGCCTGACTTAGGCCTCTGACTTGGTGGTGATCCTTATTTGAAAGAAGTTCCTGTTCACAGGAGAATCAGGGTAGAACATGGGGTGAGGTAGAAGACGCTCATCTAGTCTGAAGTATGTGTGGATGTCTTCGTGGATAGGGATGATGAACAGCATACATAAAGCGCATACTCACAGTGGACTAAGAGGACTGTGTGGGGATATGCTGGTAAGCTGGAAAGCAGCAACAGAGTAAGTCTTGCAAGGAAGCAGATGGTAGTCTGGCACACAACAGATGAGAACTGGTGATGTGCCAGAGTGTACAGAGTACTCTACTTATACTACTACAGGGGTGACGCTAGTAACACAGAGTCACAGTAAATACAAGGAGCGCATTGTTCTACAAAGGGACAAAGGAGTGTACTTGTTTAGGAGAACAAGGCGTATAAAACAAGAGAAGTCCAGACTATGATATCATAGTGACATCACAATAAAGATAAGACAAAGGAAAGTACAAAGACGTAGTACAAGGGCAATCCAGAGGAGTCCATGATGTCATGTACATAAGTGATGTCATAGATAGGAGAATACAAGAAGTCCGAGATTGTACAGATCATAATATCTAATCTACAAGTCCTGTATCTCTAATCTAAAGCAGTCCGTTATCTGCATGTCCTTTGAGCTGCTAAGTGCGCTCAGGCCACTTATCAACAAGGGATCCCTGGGGGTACTTCTTGAATGTAGCAGGCCGATCTCCACTGGTCATTGTCAAGGATATAGAATGACATATAGGGTGAGGCAACTCGTTCATTGCGATACAAATAGACTTGATAAGCTGCTGTGCCGACTTCCACTACCTGCAAAGGGGATTTTGGGATAAGTCATGGGGGATCCCTGATCTAAGGGGATATGCCAGATGACTCACTTAAGGGGGAGAGCCCTTGAGAGATGAGTTAAGATGGTGGTATTCAAAGAAGACCAAGATGCCGTTCTTGGTCTTCGCAGTACCCTACTTATACAGATATGTGTGGGCTTTAAAGCACCACTCCAAGAAGTACTAGCCAATAGCGTAAGTAGAGCAAACCCTAGTACAGCTATCCTAGTATGAGTCACTATGAGTCATGCTGAGATCTGATCTGTATTGTACAATCACATGTGCCAGAGCTTATCTGGCTGACTGATCCTAAAGTCCATGATGATATACTGCTGATGAGGGTGTCATAGCCTGTATGTCAGTGTCCACTTCTCGGCCCAAGGTGCCAGTCAGTCCGAAACATAACACTTTGCAGGGCTTGGAATCTTGCAGGTTGTTGCTGTCAGGGTTGTTGCTGCATGTGTTGTCTTCTGTATCTGTCAATGTGGGTCTTCATATGAAGGTATCTCCACTGTTGCTTGATGACTGCAGTTTTCCACTGGTGATAGGTCTTTGGGCTGTGAAATTGGTAGGCATTTCAGTATAGGTCTGCTGGTAGTCCTCTGGTGAATTTGTTGAGTACCAGGGGTTCATCCAGGTGGTAGTCAGCCATTTGGACTAGCTTTTTGAATTTAGTGACATAGCTATCTATATCTGTGCCCATCATCTTGAATCCTTTATCGAGTTCTAGTCTGGTGTGTTTCTGTTCTATGTTGTCACAGAACTGCCTGGTAAAGGTGAGTTCTACTCCATTCCAGAGCCATGGGTCAGCTTTGAGTCTTGCACAATGATCTGTGGGTGTGAGCTTGCTACTTGAGAAGATGCATTCACATGGAACAGACAATGCTTGACTTGGGAGGACATCAAGGGCAATGTGGGACAATGTAGGATATACTTTGATGTGGTGCTACAACTAATTGGTCACCACAATACCTGAAAATTGAAAGGAATATAACTTATGGACCACCACTCAACAATGTCTGTGTCCTGAGTCACATCTGTGGGAATGTCCTGGAGATATTGTCACAATTCTAGCTTCCAGTCCTCACTAATACCATCAGTGAGGAGTGCAAGTCAGTGCCAATCATATTTGGACATGAAGGTGGTGACTTCTTCATGATCTTGATTAGAAGGCAACTGGGACTAAGACCCAGCAGACTGATGTTGGTGTTGATGAACAGCACACATAGGGACTATACTCACAATGGCAGAGTAGACTGTGGTGAGATATAGAGGTGAGCTTGAAGCAGCTGTTGATAAGTGGCCTGAGCACATCTAGTGGCTCAATGGACATGCAGATAACGAACTGCTTTAGATAAGATATATTGGACTTATGTAGATTATATTATACTGTATATGATCTGTACAATCTCGGACTTTTCTTATCTATGACATCACTATGACATCATAGAATCTGGACTTTGTGTTGTATTCAACGCTCTTGTAGTCTCCCTTTGTTCTATCCTTATTATGATGTCAGTATGATATCATTAGTCTAGATTCTTCTTGTTCTCTTGCCCCTTGTTCTCAGAATGTCCACTCCTTTGTCTGTCTGTAGAACAATGTCCCTTGTATTTACTGTGACCTAGTGTTACTTGCGTCACCCTGTAGTTTTGTATAAGTAGTGTAGCTTGTACGCTCCTGGTCCACATCAGTTCTCATCTGTTGTGTGCCAGGTATGTCTTCTCTCATGTATAAATCATCAGTTCTCATCTGTTGTGTGCCAGACTACAACTCTGCTTCACTTGCAAGATCTCTCTGTTGCTGCTTCAAGCTCACCTTCATATCTCACCACAGTCACCAGTTCACTGTGAGTATGATCCCTTCATGTGCGCTGTTCATCAGCAGCAACAGAGATGATTTTGCAAGTGAAGCAGATGGGGTGTCTGGCACACAACAGATGAGAACTGATGTGGACCAGGAGCATACATAATGAACAGTGCACATAGAGGGATCATACTCACAGTCAACTGAGAAGACTGTGGTGAGATATGACAGGTGGCTAGGAAGCAGCAACAGAGTATCAAGCAGGTGAAGCAGAGTTAGAGTCTGGCACACAACAGATGAGAACTGATGTCTATACAAGAGAGAAGACATACCTGGCACACAACAGATGAGAACTGATGTGGACCAGGAGTGTACAAGCTGCACTACTTATACAGAACTACAGGGTGACGCAGGTAACACCAAGTCACAGTAAATACAAGAGACACATTGTTCTACAAAGAGACAAAGGAGTGCACTGTTCTGGAGAACAAGGCATATAGAACAAGAGAAGTCTAGAATATGATATCATAGTGACATCATAATAAAGATAAGAACAAAGTACACAGTACAAGGACGAAATACAAAGGGAGTCCAGAGGAGTCCATGATGTCATTGTACAGTGATGTCATAGATAAGAAAAGTCTGAGATTGTAAAGATCACATACAACATAATCTAATCTACATAAGTCCAACATATCTTATCTAAAGCAGTCCGTTATCTGCATGTCCATTGAGCTGCTAAGTGCACTCAGGTCACTTATCAACAGTACAAGCTGCACTAATACAATTTTACAGGAGGTGAATCTAGTAACACAGGTCACAGTAAATACCAGGCACATTGTTCTACAAAGAGACAAAGGAGTAAACTGTTCAGGAGAACAAGGCATATAGAACAAGAGAAGTCTAGAATATGATATCATAGTGACATCATAATAAAGATAAGAGCAAAAGACACAGTACAAGGACAGAATACAAGGGGAGTCCAGAGGAGTCCATGATGTCATTGTACAGTGATGTCATAGATAAGAAAAGTCTGAGATTGTAAAGATCATATACAACATAATCTAATCTACATAAGTCCAATATATCTTATCTAAAGCAGTCCGTTATCTGCATGTCCATTGAGTTGCTAAGTGTGCTCAGGCCACTTGTCAACAGGTGTTGTGGGTGGGTCCCCCAGTATTCACCCATCTGACATTGTGTTGTTGCCATTCAGCATCACATAGTATGCATGTGAAATACTCACAGAATTCTCAACAATATTCAAAGCTTCCTCTTGCCAGTTCTTGGCATGTTTATTTCTGGCCTCCCATTCCACAGCTTGCTCCTCTTCTTCTCCCCATGTGAGTTTGATGTACTGTAACTTGAAGTACAGGTGTAGTACTGCAAACATGGTTTAATATTGAACAAAATAGCATGGCACAAAACTGACCAAGTGCCAGTATACATGCAGGCTTCTCATCAAACCTACAATAATACTTCTTCAGTTTAGCAAGGCTGTCTCTGATTGCTTTGTGGTAGATTTCAAATTGTGGTTCCTTGAGCTTTGTTTCCCAGGCACTCTGGAGGTCCTCAAGCACAGGAAGCATGCGATAGAGACCTGGGTATTTTTCAGCTAAAAAAGTGTGAAGGATATGATTGGAATCCTGGCAGACATGTAAGCAGCATGACAATGTGGAAAATGCAAAAAAAGACGCTTACAGCAAGAATCATCTTTGCATCAAGTACTTGTGCCCAATCAAGGTCTGAAAGGGTGAAGGTGGCCCAAGGAATTTGTTTGAAGACACAACCATCATGTTGTAATGTTGTGATGGGACCATAGAGTTGGTCTGCAGATGAGATGAACAAATTTACAGCCTTTGGCCTTGATGAGGCATACAACATAATGATTAGTGGCAATGACAGACTTACCATGTGAAGTTTATATGCACGGTCCAGCATGCCAAATGCTGAACCCCAGCATGTGTTATTGTGGAGCATGATCTTCAAGGGTGTTGTGAACTTGCATTTTGACCTGGATTGACTCAAACTCCTGAATCTGTTGACCTGAAGCCTGGATCTATGTATGAGTTAGCTGTTGACAAGTGACCTGTGTGCACTTAGTGGCTCAATGGACACGCAGACAATGGACTGCTTTAGATTAGATATACAGGACTTGTAGATTAGATATTATGATCTGTACAATCTCGGACTTCTTGTATTCCCTTATCTATGACATCACTTATGTACATGACATCATGGACTCCTCTGGATTGTCCTCATACTATGTCTTTGTACTTTCCTGTGTCTTATCTTTATTATGATGTCACCATGATATCATAGTCTGGACTTCTCTTGTTCTATACACCTTGTTCTCCTGAACAGTACACTCCTTTGTCCCTTTGTAGAACAATGCGTGTCTTGTATTTACTGTGACTTGGTGTTACCTACGCCACCCTGTAGATTTGTATAAGTAGTACAGCCTGTACACTCCTGGTCCACATCAGTTCTCATCTGTTGTGTGCCAGGTATGCTTCCCTCTCTTGTATAAACATCAGTTCTCATCTGTTGTGTGCCAGACACTACCTCTGCTTCACTTGCAAGATCATCTCTGTTGCTGCTTCAAGCTCACCTTCATATCTCACCACAGTCCTCAGTTCACTGTGAGTATGATCCCTTCCTGTGCACTGTTCATCATTAGCATTAGATAAAGCAATGCTGATGAAATAGCAAACCTTGATTGTCAGTGTGTGGATTGTTGCAATCACATCCAGACCACCACCCAGCACTTGGTTGTTGGGGTCTTCTGGGTTGTATTCCCAGATGGCATTAGTGGTCTTGATAACTGCAAGCTTTGTGATGTGAGACATAATGTCTACATTTGCTAGGTTGACAATGTGCTCAAGGCAGCTACATCAAAGACACATCAGCAAATCCTGGGTCCCTGCCACAGAGGCCACAGTGACCCACAGTAACCTGTAGCACTCCTGCAGCACACCACAGTGACCTGCAGAGACCCACGGTTTGCTGATGTCACTCACTGTAGTTATGAAGACTATAAAAGTTAGACACACTCACAGCAGTTGTTTATCAGCTGCTGACCAGATGGGCAGCCAGTTGAGATGGTGTTGAGACTCAATGGTATTGCAGAACATGTTGTTTGATGAGGTGTTGTCAAGTGTTACTGTATAGAGTGTAGCAGTATGACACCTCGCTATGCTAAGCTCAAGTATGAACTAAAAGTGAACCGTCAGGTGAGCACACTCAAGCCTAACACGGAGATAAATCACACGCTGAACGTACAGTCACAGCGGAGTGGACAACGACTCAGAGTCTTTATGCAAGAACTCAAGTTATCAGTGATCACGCTGTGGTATGCTGAGTGGAGAACCAAGAGGACAAGTTCAGATTGGAAAGAGTAAGGAATACAAAGGAATGTGCACCTGAGTGGAGAACCAAGAGGACAAGTTGGTTCCACTCAGGATGCTACAGAGAGGTTTATATACGCTACATGTGCTGAGCTTCGAACTGAGTCCAAACACTATTACTAAGTGTACAGTAAGACTCCGTGACTTAGGAGCTGACACATTGTGTCTATTAATAGCACTATCTATTGTGCTGACTGATGCACTTGTCATAGCACTGACGCGATGCCTTATCTTTGCTGAGTAAAACCTAATACAGCGAGTAAGTGTAAACTACTAAGCATGGTCTAGAACTATCTGGAGGGTTCCTTCCTTATCTACCAATCGTATAAGTCCGTATGTATATGGGAATGTGACTGGATTGGGCTGTCCATTAAAGGTGCAGCTATCTCAGGGTCACATGCATGAGGGTGCACATGGTGGCAACATGTGACTCACAATGTCTTGTACTTTGGCCCTTTATATCTTCCTTGAATAATTCAATAAAAATACAGAAAAATAGGAAAATAAATATACATGTCCATGACATCACCCCCCTTCTTAAGGGTTGATGTCCGCATTGGCCTCTGTACATATGAAATGCTTGCCAAGGCAAGGATGCGTAGATGAGAGCTGCTATTTTTCTAGGCACACCTGGGTTAGAGGAGTGGAACTCCTTAACTTTATCCAGGGCATGAGCTAGATTCTTGGCTGGCTCCCAAGTGTCCTCGCCCTCACCATAGCCTTTCCAGCAAATGAGGTACTTAAGAGTACGACCAAAGAGTTTAGAGTCTCATGGTCTACTTTGTACTCTTCTTCCCCTTTGACTGTGATAGGGTCAGGTGGTGGTGGCATAAGCCTGTTAACTTTATTTCCCTTATAAGGGGAGAGGCGGTCTACATGAAATACATCATGGATCCATAGTGCAGGGGGGAGTGCAAGCTTGTAGTCAATGTCACTTCTGACTTCAGCGACCTCAAATGGGCCAAGTTGCTTAGGACCCAGTTTGGACAACTGTTGGTGTATCTTTATTTGCTTAGCTTGCAACCAGACTTAATCCCCTGACATTAAAGACGTGTGGCTTATGTCTTTGTTCAACGTCTGTCTGCATTTGCCTTTTACTTAGGTGTAGAGCTGCCTCTGCATCCTTTCTTGTGGAAACTAAGTGCTGTAGATGCTTGTCAAGTATCAGGATACCAGTGGGCCTACCAGCAGGAATGGTGAAGTCCGGCATATAGCCGTACAGCAGTTCAAAGGGAGTGTGTCCCATGGCTGAGTTGAGTCTGCTGTTGACTATGAATTCTGCTGTAGGGAGCAGGTCTGCCCAATCATCCAGCCTCTTACTAATGAACAAGTGCAAGTAGACTTCTACTTCTTGATTTTTGTGCTCTACCTGTCCATTAGCTTGAGGATGATAGGCTGTAGTGAGACCTGCATCTATCACAAGTCGCTTGTAAAGTGCCCACATGCTCCTTGCAGCAAACTGGGGTCCCCTGTCACTGATGATTTTCTTGGGGATCCCATGTGAGGGGAAGACTTGCTCAAAGTAGATGGATGCTACCTCATCGGCCGTAATCTGAGAGGTTACAGGAAATAGATGGATCTGTTTGGTGTAGTGATCCACTATGTTAAGGATCATATCCTTTCCTCATGACATGGGCAGGGGGCTGATTAAATCAACTCCAACTATCTGCCAAGGACCCTCAGGTACTTCTTGTGGCTGAATTGTAGCTTTGGGGTGGAGATCTTTGCGATAATGTTGGCATTGATCACATCCTTCTATGTATGAGCTTATGAAGCCTGCCATGTGTGGCCACCAGTAGTAGCGACTGACTAGCTCAATGGTGCCATTCTTATCAGGGTGACTGGTGGTGACAGAGTTGTGGCATGACTTGACCACGTCTTGTTGTAGAGTCTGGTCGTTGGGGACATATAGTTTCCCCTTGTGGTAAACTAGGCCATCATCTTCTTCCCACATCGCAACTCCATCCATGAGAGCTTTGGGAGCGGTCTTTTGTAATCCTTTAAGACCCTCTATAACTTCAGCCTCTTTGATGGATGCAGGTCTTATGCGATTCCCAAGGGAGTCCACTTCTGGGTGGAAGTGTGCTTGGGTGGCATTGAGGAAATGCTTAGGTTGTAAAACCTGAACCTGGTGGTTATCCTCATTATCTTTGACATGGTCTTTTGAGAATCTACTTAATGCATTGGCTTGCATGGAATCTCTCTTTTTGTAAGTGATTTTGAAGGTGAAGTGACTTAAGTACAGTGCCCAGCGAGCTTGCTGGTGGTTTAAGTCTTTCATGCTTGCCCACCATTCCATGTTCTTATGGTCAGTGATTACTTCAAAGGAGATGCCTTTGAGGAAGTGTCTCCAGTCCTCTAAGGCGCAGATTAAGCCGAGCATTTCTTGGTCATAGATTTCGTAGTTGCGCGCTTCTTTGCTCATTGACTGTGAGCAGTACACAACGGGGTGCCAAAGACTGTCAGGATACTTCTGAGTGAGTATACTGCCAGTAGCAAATCCTAAAGCATCAGTCTCGACTCTTGTCAGAAGCTGTGGGTCATACACCTTGAGAATAGGTTCTTGTACAAAGCTTTCCTTCAAGTGGTCGAAGGCTTTCTGCTGTTTGGAATGCCAGTGCCATGGAGTGTCCTTCTTCATGAGGTCATGCAAGGGTCAGGCAATAGCTGCGAAATCCTTGATGAATCTACAATAGAAGTTGGCGAACCCAATGAATGCTCTGACTTCCTTCAGCATTGTGGGTGTAGGCCACTCCCTTACTGCAGTGACCTTGCCAGGGTCCATCTACACTTCTCTGGGATGGATAATCATCCCAAGGTACTCCATTTCTTGCCTCTTGAAATTGCATTTCTTGGGCTTGAGATAGAGGTCGTGTTCTTGCAATCTCCTTAACACTTTGTGTACAATTTTGCAATGGTGTTCTAGAGAGTTGCTATAGATGAGGATGTCATCCATGTACACAGCAACCTCTCCGGATGCAATTAGGTCAGCAAATACAGCATTCATGAGGGCCTGGAAGGTAGCAGGGCTGTTGGTCATACCGAAGTACATGACCTTTAGTTCATACAACCTGCAGTTGGTGACAATAGCACCCTTCCATTTGTCTCCAGCTTGGATTCGAATATTGTGGTAGCCCCATCTTATGTCGAATTTAGTGAAGACCTTAGTTCCTTTTAACTGATTGATAATGTTCGCAGCAAGTGGAAGTGGGTATTGGTTCTTAATGGTGATTTTGTTAAGATGCCAATAATCCTGCACTAGATGGAGTTTGCCATCTTTCTTTTTGATAAAGAATACTGGTGAGGCCATCAGTGACTTAGATGGGACCAGGTATCCTTTAGAGATATGTTCTTGCAGGAATTTGTTGAGTTCCACTTGCTCACTTGGGGACATGGGATACATTTTGACCTTGCAGTGTTTAACAGCATCTGGTATGAGGTCTATAGCATGATCCCATGGCTGATGCTCAGGGAGCCTCTGGGATTCTTCCTCAGAGAATACTTTCGCGAAGTCACAATAGTGCTCGGGTACCATTTCTTCAAAGGTTTTCTTAGGTTTGGAGGCGGTGGCTTTCTTGGCGATTTGCAGAGAGTATGTAAAGCCTGCCAAACAGAAAACTTCATCTTGGACTATGTCTAGCACTTTCTCCACAAGGAGATGGCGGCATTCCATTCAGTTTGCCATGATGCACATCACCTCTACCTCTAACTCTGGTTGCGCTATTTCAGCGGTTGAGTTGAGGCACATAGTGCCTTCCTGCCAATCTATTTGTGTGTTCTGTTGCCAAAGCCAAGGCAGTCCCAAAATGATGTTCTCTGGGCCTAGTGAAGTGACAAGGAAGTCATGACTTTCTTCACTTGGGCCAACTTTCAGAGTGAGTCTGACTTTGTGGGTGATACTACCAGCTTCGTTGAGAGTTCCATCTATGTTATACAGAGTGATGGGACTGGCAAGGGGAACCTGCAACATCTTGTGGTGGTCAGCATACCTTTTGTCTAGGAACAATGAAGTTGCCCCAGAGTCTACCATTGCTGCTACTTTTACAGTACAATGATGTCCTTTTAAATACACAGAAATATGAAAGTGTGATTTTTTATCTTTTGTTTTGGGAATAATAGTGGAAGACAGTGCTGCATCAGAAATCATCACGTGCAGCATTGCTTCTGAAGAAGGTGGAGCAAAAGGAACACTACTATTGTTCATCTCTGAGGCAGATGTAGATGTAATAGAACTAGAAGAACAAGAAACTGAACTACCACTACTATCTAACTTACAGGCAGGAGTCTGGTGAGTACAAATTACAGAGGCTGAGTCCGAAACAAGGCAAGAGCATAAACATATACTACAACTACATGAGGCTGAGTCATCTACTGTAGAGGGGCTGGTCACAGCTATATGTGACCCCTGAACTAAAAAGCTGCTTTGAACACATCCATCTGTTCTTGCTGCTTTTCTAACATTCCCAATAACTTTGCCACATCTGCCTGTGATGTCTGGGTGGGGGAAGTACTTGTGGCGGCTGCTGCCGCAGTAGTGGATGAGGATGGTGGACTTGGGGATTCCTGTAACATCTACCACAGACGCTTGCCTGACTTAGGCTTCTGATCGAGTGGCAACCCTTGATGGGTAGAAGTTCCTGTTAACGACGGATTCAGGGTAGAACGCAGGATGCGGTAAGAGACGCTCATCTAGTCCAAAGTATGTGTGGAGGTCCTCATGAATTGGAATTCCTTGAGGGACTTCTTCGATGAAGTGGGCTGATCCCCAAGTAGGGCTGTCAAGGATGTAGAAGGATGTATAAGGGGATGTGACCCTCTTGTTGCGGTATAGATGAACTTGGTAGGCTGCAGTGCTGGCGGGATATTCCACTGCCCATGAAGAGGATCTCGGGATAAGTCACGGGGGATCCCTGGTCTAAGGGGATATGCCGGACGACTCACTCAAAGGGGGAGAGCCCTGAAGATGGTGAGTTAAGATGGTGGTATTGAAGAAGACCAAGATGCCGTTCTTGGTCTTCGCCATACTCTACTTATACAGATATGTGCAGGCTTTAAAGTGCCGCTTCAAGAAGTACTAGCCAATAGCGTAAGTAGAGCAAACCCTAATACAGCTATCCTAGTATGAGTCACTACAAGTCATTCCTAGATCCGATCCGTATCGTACAATCACATGTGCCAGAGCTTACCTGGCTGACTGATCCTACAAGTCCATGATGATATACTGCTGACAGGAGTGTCATAGCTCGCACATCAGTGTCCACTTCTTGGCCTGAGGGCGCCAATTGGTCTGAAACATAACATCACCCCCTTTTCACGGTCAAAGCCCCAGCTCAACCACACTGGGCCGCCTCCCTTTTGGCTGCAACTTGCTGTCCCACCTCCAGTCCAGGGCGGTATGAGTCCCACTCAGCCTCGATGCGGGTGATCACGTTGGCCTGCTGGAGCTGGAGTACGCAGTCCCTTCTCACCTGAGCTATCTTGTCTGCTTGTCCATCTTCTTCATCAGCTCCGCCTCCTTGGCTTCGTACCCTGCCTGTGCACAGTGGTAGTGGTGGACCTCTGCAATAAGGGTGAGGTCCTTCATGCCCGTGAGGGCACAATCGACTGACTCACGCATAGAGCTGCGCTGATCTAAGAAGATCAGGTTGTCGTCGTAGTAGTGGTCGTCCGTGGGGTGGTTGTAGTTGGGGGTGGCATGCACCGGCTTCCTGTATTGCTGGTCGCTGCCCCTCCTGTAGGCAAGGATGAATGGGTCTGCCGTGAGGATGAGCTGTGTATACCGAGCTGGGTGCAGCCAGTCTTGAGCATCTCAGATCTGGAAAGGGATATAATGTACTCCCCTGTTGTGTTGGAACCTGACAGGTGGAGGAGTCTCCACTTTGCATCAGGGAATAAGGCTGTGTTCTTCTGCATGATAGCAGTGGATTTGGGGTTGAGCAGCTTCCGGCATACAGATGGGCTCCCCATCGGAGGTGCATAGTGGCGGGGTTTTGTTGTGTGTGGTTGTGAGGTGGTTCCCATATGTGAGGTGTTCGTGTAAAGGGCAATGTTCCTCTGATAGGTACTGGTCGAAGTCCTGGTCCTCTTGAACCTGAGCTTGGTTCGTATCAGGTTGAGCAGCTGTCAACATGTTGGATGGAGAAGAGTCTCTTGTATGCACTGCTGTAGGAGTGGGTGAAGGAAGGAGGGATGGTATGGGGGTAGATGGATGACTTCCTCTTGTGAGAATGGACTGGGGAAGTGACAGGGGTGATGGTGGCACGTTTTGAATGATGAGGGTAGGCTGGATCGAGATGGGGAGCAAGTTGTTGAGGACATAGTGTACTTGGACTGGGGATGAGGACATGAGTGTGAGTGGGAGTGAGTGAAGGAGATGGGGACATCTCTTGGGCTTTTCCTGTGCTTATATGTGTTTCTCTGGCAGGGTTTGAACGTTTGAATTCCCGGATTGCATCATCTGCGAACACATCATCCTTGGAGACCCACTGGTTGTCTGAGTCCAGGTATCCACACCATTTGACCAAATACTGCAGTTTCCTTGTCTTGCCAAACTGCCGGGAGTCTAGAATCTTCTTGACCTTGTATTCCTCTTCTCTGTCAACTAAATCCGGCAGTGGGTGCTGATAGTTGGGGCTGTGTGTGGGAGTTTCTTGGTATGGAGTCAGAAAGTCTGTATGGAACATGGTGTAACGCCACCACTGGCGTTAGTCCGACTTGGACACGAAAGGGCGTTCATGACTTAGCAGAATGTTTCTTCGAGGTCACGTGACCCGATCACGAGGTACACGGCACTTACGGGCACGTGATCTAAGTGTACACTAGGGCAAGTCGTGCCACTAGGTAGTCCGATAATCGACAAAGACGACTTGCTCTGAAAGAGACAAGTGAAGCACGCGTAAGAAGAGGAATAGAAGGTGGTGATTGAAGAAGACCGAGATGGCAGTATCTTGGTCTTATCGAGCCACTATTTATACATATACGAGGATGCTTTAAAGCTCCTCTCCAATCCGAGACGACGAGTAGCGTAAGTAGCTCGAACCCTACTGCTGCTATCCTAGGAATGAGTCGTAGTACTGTTTACACGTGATACTACGACTGCTGACTGATGATGAAGTCCATGACACATTACTACTTACTAACGTGGTCATATTCGTAAGTAAGAGTCCGTTCCCGCGATCGTGACATCACCCCCTTTTCAGCTGCGACGCCCGCGGCGCCGAGTGGGTCCAATGCCACCGACCCATGCCTCCTGCCTTTCCGTAATTCGATCTAGCACGTTAGCCATCTCCAGCCTAAACTTGCACCAGGCAAGTTCCGCCTGTACCCCACCAAGCGCCTGAGCCAGGGCGTGAAGCCGCTGCTCCATCCTCTCCGCCTCGTGTCAGTACGTGCGGAATCGGGTTAGCTCGGCCTTGAGCCCTACATCCTTCAACTCGTTTACCGCCCGATCCGTATGGTGCTGGTTACTGTGCCCGGCTACAAGGGCGTATAGGTCTTCCGGGGCGTAGTGAGGCTTGCCCGCTTCGCGTACTTGTGGTTCCGCATACAAGGGGCGACTGTAGACCTTGTCGCTGTCGTCGACGAGGCCTAGCACGAGAGGGTCTGGCCCTCCGACTACCTGCACGAATGTGGCCTGGCGTGTGACTCCTCGGGCGTCGGTAATGGGATAGTGAATGAAGTCGTCCCCGCGGTTGTGCTTGTAGCCGTGGGGAGCGGAGCGTGCGGTGCCTCCAAGATACCGGAGGCGAACGGTGGGGAGGGGGTTCGCCTCCGTGTTGACAACAACTCCGCCTCGGTAGAGGGGGCGACCCTGTGGTGTCGCACGCGTAGGGGGTTTCGCGAGGGTCATCAGTATCGGTGGCAGTGATGAGGTAGGGTTGCTCAGCTGGGTACCACTCCCTCAGAGTCCCTTCGACCGCTTCGTACACTGCTCTTTCAGCATCGTGGTGTGTTGTCGGCGTTTGATGAGCGTGCATGCCTTCCGTGCTGCTGCCGCCGCCAGCTGCTCTCGCCGCCACTGCTCCACAGGGTGGTTTCCATGGCCTGTTCCTCATCCACTCCTGCCACCTCAACGTCGCCGGTGTCTTCTTGGTCTTCGACCTGGATGGGGAGAGGTTGAGGTAGGGGACTCGTAAAGAGTCCGACAGCTGTATGAAGCCGAGTAATTTCGGCTTCGGTATAGGGCGCCGTGTTGAGGCGGTCCCCGTTGTCATTGAGGAGCCAATAAGTGGCTGGCTGGTCGGGGTCTTCGACGTCGATGATGGACTGTGCGGTGGCGAGAGCCTCACGAAGCTCTTCGTGGGTGAGGTTGTCGACGAGGTGGGGAGCGAGAGGGGAGGTAGAGGTGGAAGCGGAAAAAGACATGTTGGTTTGAGTGAGGAGTCCAGGTTGGGAGGATGGGGGTTGAGTCATTGTTCGCCCTCGTCTTATACGTATTCCCCTGGACTTCGAACTCCGTTCATATTCCGCCAGGGCCTCATCAGCAAATACGTCATCCTTATCGACCCACTGGTTTTCCGAGTCAGGGTATCCTTTCCATTTCACAAGGTATTGCAATTTCTTGCTCCAGGCCGAATCTTCTGGAGTCTAGAATACGCTCCACCTCGTACTCCTCTTCTCCATCCACTAGATCCAGTGGCAGGCGTTGGAAGTTTTCCCCGTGCAGGGGCGTCTCGCGATAAGGCGTGAGTAAATCGATGTGGAACACGGGGTGAATACTCCACTGTGTGGGAAGTTCCAGTTGGTAGTTGACCGGTGACAGTACGCGTGTGATTTTGAATGGACCATGTCGTCGCGCTGCTAATTTAGCAGTTGGTTGGTTGGTTCGGAGGTGTCGTCCTTCCAGCCACACTTGATCTCCAATTTGGTATTTGAGCGTGTTTCGGTGCTTGATCCATAGCGATTGTGCCTTCTTGATAAGGTTTTGGGCTTCCTTTCGTGCTTCTCGGAATTGTTGAAGCCACGTGAGTACCTGTGGGATAGGAGAGGGCTTATCGATCCAATCAGCGCGCGGGTTGTATCCCATCATGAGTGAGAATGGGGACTTCCTTGTTGCCTCGTGTGGCCAATTGTTGTGCGCGAATTCCGCCATAGGTAGGAATCGCGCCCAGTTATCTTGACGCTCGTTGGTCCAGAACCTTAGATATTGTTCTAGCCATTGATTGGTGCGCTCTGATTGCCCGTCTGTTCGTGGGTGATACGCTGTGGAAATATTCTGGTAGATGCCGAGGATTCGGCAGAGTTCCCGCGTGAATTTGGACGCGAATCTTGGATCGCGGTCGCTGATAATTTTTGCCGGTAGCCCGAATCTCCGAAACACGTGGGTGACGTACAACCCTGCCGTTTCCTCCACAGTTATTTCTTCGTTACAGGGGATGAATACCGACGCCTTAGTGCAGTTGTGGTCGGTTACGGTGAGGATAGAGTCGTATCCCTGCGATTCCGGTAGTTTAGTGATGAAGTCAAGGGCAATGACCTCGAATGGCTTAGCGTCGGGTGTCAGTGTGATGGGTACTAGCGGAGCCTTTGTCGGGCGGTTGTTGACCTTGTGGCGTTGACATTCTGCGCAGCCTTGGACGTATTCGGTGATGTGCTTCAGCATGTTCGGCCACCAGTGGTCGCGTTCGATGATTCTCGCGGTTCGTTTGATTCCGGGGTGACCGTAAACAGGGGGGTCATGGTGGTTGGCGATAACCGTGCGGATTTCTTCTGGGCTTCCAGTAACCACTCGTGTGCCTTGGTGGTACCAAAACCCATCGACCTTTTTGAGTTTGTGTGGGTCTACCCAGGGGCGTAGGGTGTTTTCATCTTGTTCGAGGATTTCTGGTGACTGCGTGGTGACGTTTCGCACAAATACCTTTTCAGGTAGGACGACGACTCCTTCATTGTCGTGTTCTCCTCGGTCATAGTCGGGTCTTCGTGATAGGGCGTCTGCACGGCCATTGTTGGTCCCTTTGATGTGATGGATCTCGAAGTCGTATTCCATGAGTTCCAAGACTTCTCGAGCTACGCGACGACTTATCTTCTGCGGTGTTTTCCAGTGCGTAAGGTTGAGGTGGTCCGAGAAGATTTTAATTTTGTGGGGGGATCCTGCCAGGAATGGCCTCCAGTGTCGTAGTGCCTTGACGATCGCCAGGAGTTCCAGGTCATAGATGTCGTAGTTGCGCTCTGCCTCATTTAGGGTGGCCGAGAAGTAGCCGAGTGGGTGTCTCTTCCCGTCTTGCTTCTTTTGAAGGAGTACTGCACCCACTGCGTATCCTGATGCATCTACTTCGAGTTCAAACTGGTCGGTGAGTGTGGGGTGTGCGAGTACAGGTTCGCTGGTGACTAAGCGTTTGAGGGTTTGGAATGCGGTTTCTTTGTCCTTGCCCCATGTCCATTCCGCGTCCTTGCGTGTGAGTTTGTTGAGGGCTCGTGCGTACGTGGCGAAACCGCGAATGAAGAGGCGGTAAAAATTGCAGAAGCCTAGAAAGGAGCGTACGTCGCGTACCTTCGTGGGTGTGGGCCAGTCGCGTATGCCAGCGATTTTTACCGGGTCCATGCGAGTCACCCCCTTTTCAAGAATTACCCCCAGGTAATCCATTCGCGGTTGGTGGAAGGTGCATTTGGACGGTTTGAAGTAGAGGTCGTGGTCTAATGCGACTTGGAGTACAGCGCAAACGGCGTCAATGTGGGCTTGGAGGCCTGCGTGCTCGAGCGTTGCGATTCCTGATGTCGTCCATGTATACGCGAATGATGGTACCCATTGTTGCAAAGACTCGGATCGTGTCGCCTAGGATGTCATTCATCATGTTCTGGAACGTTGCCGGTGAGTTTGTGAGTCCGAAGTACATAACGAGCGGTTCGAAGAGCCCGTATTTCGTTTTGAATGCTGCTTTGTATTCGTCGCATTCCTTGATGCGTACGTTGTTGTATCCCCAACGGACGTCTAGTTTGGTGAAGATGTGTCCGCCTCCCAGGTCGTTAATGAGCTCCGACATGAGGGGTAATGGGTATTGGTTGCGCACCGTACAGGCATTGATACGTCGATAGTCTTGTACCGGTCTCAGTTTTCCGTCTTTCTTTTTTATGAAGAAGAACGATGATGCGTAAGGCGACTTTGAGGGTCTGATGTAGCCCAACTTGAGCTGTTCGTCTAGCCACTCGCGTAGTTGTCCTGTCCTCATCCTGCGACATCGGGTAGATTTTGCAATCGATGCTGGGAGGTGTTCCGGGTTTGAAGTCAATGGCGTGGTCCCATGGTCGCGATGGTGGAAATCGGTGGGAGGCTTCTTCGCTGAAGATCTTTGCGAATCGTTGATACGGCTCGGGGAGAGCGGCCACGACAGTGTTTTGGTTAGCGGCAATAGCGAGTTCGGTGGCTGTGGTACGTATCTGACATTCCTCTTCGAGTTCTTGGACCACATCTTCAGCCTCCTCTTGGGTTATTGCGCCGGCGATTGTGGTCTGCTGTTCTGCGGGGTTGATCGACCGGAGTACTACTGGAAGGGCGCCTTCGTGTATGGTGGCGTGTGCCCAACTGATTGTCGGTTCGTATGTTGCTAGCCAGGGATATCCGAGGACCAGATCTTCGTTTCCTATGTTGGTGACTAGGAATCTCATAACCTTAGAGACGTTGTTGGTCTGGACATTTAGATCGATGAAGTGCGTGATGGACCCAGCTTTGTTTTCCGTGTTGTCGATGTTCCATATTTTTTTTGGTTTCTCAAGGGTTTGTAGCCCGAGGCCCATGCATTTGGCAAACGCAGGTCTTATAAAATTATCTGTGGCTCCGGAGTCGACGAGCCCTTTGATGTTGGCCATTGAGTAATTTGTACGAATCAATACTGGAATTCGGAGCGAACGGTAGCGAGTCATTATTACAGAATTACAATTGACTGCCCTCACCCAGGCCGATGGGTTCAGGCGTCCTGAAAACCCTCTTGGGTCCAGAGATCTTTAAACACAAGGTCCTTGACCTCGTCGCTTGCCCTTCTGAGTGTTTCCATCCACCCCTTGGCTTGTTCTTCGGGCGTGGTTTCTACGCGGCGCGCCGTTGTGGGTTCTTGGGCATAGTAGTCGGTTTCCATACTACGGCTCGTGCTTGCGCGCGGTTGGAACTGCTGCCTTAATTTTCTGGGGCGTGTACAGTCTCGTGAGAAGTGGCCAGGGTTGTCACAATTGTAACATATCACTTCCCTCATGTCGCAGTGTTGCCCGCTTCCTCGTCCTTGGCCTGGCCCTCCTCTTGGCGGGAATGGCGGTCGTTGGTTTCCGCAGTTTGGGTCCCCTACTTCTGCGACGCTGTGCGGAGTTCTCTTGAATCGATGTCGCAGTTGTAGTTTCTTCCTGCGGGTCGTATTGCATCGTAGCGGTTGTCTATTGGGTTCCACGTAATCTCAACCCAGCATAGATGGTCGAAGTTGAACTCAACGGGGCGGTATCAGGTTGGCCCCGATGCGAAATCTACGAAGTATCCGGTTTCTCCGCGATACTCTCTCCACCGAGCAGCTCCTAGAAATTGTGTTGGTACGTTGCGATCTCCTCGTCGTTCGAGGGAATAAGTCTGAAAATCTCTCCACTGGTCTCGGGTTGTGAACGCCACGGTGAGTAGATCTTGGTCTTAATGTAACGCCACCACTGGCGTTAGTCCAACTTGGACACGAAAGGGCGTTCACGACTTAGCAGAATGTTTCTTCGAGGTCACGTGACCCGATCACGAGGTACACGGCGCTTACGGGCACGTGATCTAAGTGTACACTAGGGCAAGTCGTGCCACTAGGTAGTCCGATAATCGACGAAGACGACTTGCTCTGAAAGAGACAAGCGAAGCACACGTAAGAAGAGGAATAGAAGGTGGTGATTGAAGAAGACCGAGATGGCGTATCTTGGTCTTATCGAGCCACTATTTATACATATACGAGGATGCTTTAAAGCTCCTCTCCAATCCGAGATGACGAGTAGCGTAAGTAGCTCGAACCCTACTGCTGCTATCCTAGGAATGAGTCATAGTACCGTTTACACGTGATACTACAACTGCTGACTGATGATGAAGTCCATGACACATTACTACTTACTAACGTGGTCATATTCGTAAGTAAGAGTCCGTTCCCGCGATCGTGACACATGGGGTGGATGCTCCACTGTGTGGGAAGCTCTAGGTGGTAGTTGACTGCGGACATCACCTGGGCAATCTGGAATGGGCCATGTCTTCTGGGCACAAGTTTTGCGGTTGGCTGGTTGGTACGTAGGTGGCACCCTTTGAGCCACATGAGGTCTCCAATTTGGTATTTTGGGGTGTCTTTGTGTTTGATCCACCCCTGCTGCACTTTGATCATCAGTTCCTGGGTGCACGTTCTAGCCTCTTTGAATTGTTGGGCGCACAGTGCTACCTGTGGGATAGGGGATGGTCAGTCGATCCAATCAGCGCGCGGGTTATACCCCATGAGGACGTTAAAGGGGGACTCCTTGGTAGACTCATTTGGCCAGTTGTTGTGCATGAATTCCGCCATTGGCAGATAATGAGTCCAGTGGTCCTGCCGTTTGTTGACCCAGAACCTCAGGTACTGTTCTAGCCATTGGTTGGTGCGTTCTGATTGGCCATCGGTTCTGGGGTGGTACACTGTTGAGATGTTTTGTTCAATGCCAAGTATTCGGCATAGTTCGCAGGTGAATTTTGATGCAAATCTGGGGTCTTGATTGCTGATGATGTGTGCTGGCAGTCCAAATCTGAGGAAAACATGTGTCACATACAGGGCTGCAGTTCCTTCAGCGTTGATTTCTTCTAGGCACAGGATGAATATTGCCACTTTAGAGCAGTTGTGATCCATTACTGTTAGTATAGAGTTGCAGCCATCTGCTAGTGGTAATTTCATAATGAAGTCTAGCGCTATGGTCTCAAATAGGGTTGCTTCTGGTTTTGGGAAGATCAGTTGTAGAGGTGCGTGCATTGGCTGATTATTGACCTTGACTTGTTGGCAGTCGGTGCATCCCTTGATGTAATCCTGTGCTTCCTGTTGGAACCTGGTCCACCAGTAGTACCTTTTGATTAGCTTGATCGTTCGGTTGATTCTGGGGTGTCCATGGGCTAGGGTGTTGTGGTGAGCCTGTATGATGCATCTCCATTCGTGGACGTCTCCCATGACGACGCATTGTTCATCCTTGTACCAAGTGTCTTCGATGCGCTTGAGCTTGTGTGGGTCTACCCATTTTGCGATTGTGTCGCTGTCTTGGGTGTATACTGGGTGCACGGGTTGCATTTCGGTGACGGTGATCATTGGGCTGGTGTGAGTGGGGTTTTCCGTGGTGTCAATTGCTGCTGCCCTGATGAATATGTGGTCAGGGAGGACAGTGACTTGTTCGTTGTTGTGTTCCCCTTGGTCGTAGCTGGGTCTTTGTGATAGAGCATCAGCTCTTCTGTTTGCAGTGCCTTTGATGTTGTTACGTCTTCTTCTTGCTTCAGTATGCACCTTAGTCATTTCCATGTCTCATTGTACAATATGCAGTTTCTGCGGGGTTCTCATTTGTCATGTGTTGACTCGTTTTGCCTTGTTCCACTTGCGCCCAACTCCTTTCAACTGGCGGTTTGCACCATTGAAAACCACTATACATTTCTGGTTTGATCTGATGCATGTGCGGACCTGTGTGTTCCAAAACTCCCATTACAGAGAATCCCCTTGTGCTCAATTCAGTGTAGTACACCATTCTGGCGTCATGTGTTTGGGTTAGCCAAACACCCTGTATTAGTATATAAGTCATGCCCTACCTAGCTTGTATGGTAGACTTGACTTCTTGTGTAATACTGCATTGTCTTTGCCTCACAAACCATCTTTGACTTGCTGTTGTGCTTGAGTCCCTGCTTTCGCTCGCACCTTCACTTGAGCCCTGACCTTCCACTATTATCCTTGTGTCCCTGGGAGACCAAGTGATACTTGTTCATCATCAAACTGAGTCTTAACCGACTCGTGCCTTTCCAATCCTGTTGACTTGCTGAGGTACACATTGTACTTAATGCCCCTGTGGTGGCGTTACATTAAGTCAAGTCTCTCACTGTGGCGACGTCCAGTCACAGCCAAACCAAGTTCAAGCCTGAATACATTGACCATCTTACCTCCAACGAATTATCTGACAGAGTCAAAGGAACCGCAGTCTGGGCAGAAAATAACAGAGTTGAGGGATATTTCATCTTCAACCCTACGACAAGGTCATACTGACAGATCCACTACCTTGAAGACAAGCGTCTTTGGGCTTTTATTGAATACTCTCCAAACGAAGGGGCATGGTACACCACCAGACCCATACCCCTTACCTTGCAAACCAGTCCTTTGGGATTATCAAACCCCTCAGGAATTGACATCGACCTTCCAGACACTGTGTCCCCAAGCATATCTGTACCAACAATGAACCTCCCAGTCTCAGCATTCCCGTCCTATGCAATGGCTCACCAAGGACAAGCATCTGCAAGTACCACCCTCACTAGTGGGGGAGGAATACCCAGCAGGAGTGGAGCACCTAGTGGAAGTGGAGCACCCGCCAGAGGGACCCCTGCTAGTGGTGGTGGTGGTGGCAGTGGCGGTGGCAGTGGCAGTGGCAGTGGCGGTGGACTGGCACCAGCCGGAGGAGCCGCACCACCTGCACCGGCCCCAGGAGGCAATGGCCACCTGGGAGGAAACCCATCCCCAGAATTCAATGGAGACTGGGAACAAAGCAAAACATTCCTATGAGCCTTCAAGTTGTACCAAGGAATGAACCCCATGGTAGACCTCCTAGCAATACCCTCACAGTGGGCCATGACATTCATATCCTATATTTGAGGACCACTCATCAATGATTGGGTTGACGAACAGATGAGGTAGATCGAGGCCCAGCTAGTGGGAGGGGTCTTACGAACCCAAGAAAACCTCTGGAACAAGGTAGAAACCTGGTTCACACAGGCCTATACCGACACCACTGAACAGACCAAAGCCTGCAAAGCCTTACAAAATCTTGCAATGAAGGGAGAAGACATCGACTCTTACATTGCACAGTTTGGCAACTTGATCACAAAGGCCAGGTACAACCCAAATGAAGCCACCACGCTGGAGCTGTTCCAAGATGGACTCCAAAATCAGTTAGTAGTCAATGCCATCCACTTCCAGCACCCCACCATGTGGGAAGACTGGAAACAGGCCACCCATCTACAGCAGGCTGAGTATCTGGTTTTGAAGGACCAACTTGGCAAGAACCAAACCCCGCGACAAAAGAAAGGAGGGCATAACCATGAGCAGTGGGTACAAGCCCTCAACAAAAACCATGATCCAAACACCATGGATGTTGGACACACCAGAGCCTCCGTGGCTCTCACCGACACTGACCGACTCCAACTTCAAAAGGAGGGATGCTGTTTTAGATGCCATGCTACAGGGCACATCTTGCGTAACTGCCCACAAAAAGGCACTTGCATTGCTGTGTCCTCCATGACCACCCAACCAACTCCCATCCCTTCTTCCTCAACCATACCAGCTCCCGCTGTCACTACTATCACTGTACAATCTAGCTGCGTACTTTCGGTGGAAGAGCAGGCTGAAGCACAGATCACTGCAATGAAGGCACAACCACAGGATGTAGCGGTATGACACCTCGCTATGTTGAGTCCAAGTGTGAAGTAGTGGATGAACTGTCAGGTGAGCACACTCAACCCGAACGCGGAGATAAATCACGTGCTAAGCGTGCAGTCAATGCGGAGGGGACCAAAACTCAGATCCTTTATGCAGGGACGCGAATGGTCAGTGATCACGCAGTGGCATGCTGAGTGGAGAACCAAGAGGACAAGTTAGGATTGAAGCAGAGTAAGGAGTACAGTGGAATACACACCTGAGTGGAGAACCAAGAGGACAAGTTGGTTCCACTCAGGACGCTACAGGGGAGTTTATATACGCTACTGGAGCTGAGCTTAAACTGAGTCTAAACACTATTACTAAGTGTACAGTAAGACTCCATGATTCAGGAGCTGACTGTGTCGTGTCTAATAATAGCGCTATCTATTGTGCTGACTGATGCACTTGTCATAGCGCTGACGCGATGCCTTATCTTGCTGAGTAAAACCTAATACAGCGAGTAAGCGTAAACTACTAAGCGAGTTCTAGAACTATCTAGAATGTTCCTTCCTTATCTACCAATCACAAGAGTCCATACGTAAATGGAATGTGACCGGATTAGGTTGTCCCGTTAAGGGTGCAACTATCCCAGGGTCACATGCTTGTAGGTGCACATGGTGGCAGCATGTGACTGACGATATCTCGTACTTTGGCCCTTTATATCTTCCTTAAATAATTCCGTAAAAATACAGAAAAATAAGGAAAATAATATACGCGTCCGTGACACAGGAGGTATGAGACCTCATGGTGGAGAAGCTATTTGCAAAGGAGGATTTTCTCAACGCTTGAACCCAACGGCCTGGGCTAGAGCACTGAATGTAAATGTGTACCATAGCAGATATTGATCCATGTGAATTCCAGTCCTTTTCAAATCTGCACACACAACAGCCAAACTGACAAGTACTCCTAGACTCAGGAGCTACCAACAATTTTATTTGCACCTTGCTATTAAAGCAACTGCAAATTGGAACGTGTGACATTATGCAACCAATATGAATCTGGAATGTGGACAGAACCCACAACCAGCATGGAGCCATCACACAGTACACCAACTTGAATGTCTGAACAGGAAGTGACACTAAGACACTCCGCTTCCTAGTAACAAACCTCAGAAAGGACTGAAGTCATATTAGGCTACCTTTGGTTCTCAGCATTTGAACCATTTGTGAAGTGGGGAGAAGCAATGCTGAATGAGGAGTTCCAGCTGGTGGTTATATCCAGCCTCCAGTCATTGGACAAAGCCATGCCTGTAGAAGCATCTATACAGGCATTGGAGACATATCAACTCGATGAGGAGGCGTGGGAACAGCTGATAGACAACAAGTGAGAGCCCTGTGTGGCATTATTGCACAAAACCACTGAACTCGTGCAACAGGAGGTGGCCAAGAAGGAAATACGCACCTTCGAGGATATGGTCCCACCAGAATACCAATGGTATCACAAAGTCTTCAGCGAGGAGGCATCATGTCGCTTCCCACCAAAGCGACTGTGGGACCACACCATTGACCTGATACCTGATGCCCCTGTGACGATGGACTGTAAGGTGTACCTGCTGACACAAGAGGAGGACAAAGCTCTTGAAGTGTTCCTCACCGAGCAGCTTGAGAGGGGGTATATTCAACCATTGAAGTCCCCATACATCTCACCATTCTTCTTCATAAAGAAAAAAGATGGGAAACTCAGACCCATACAAGACTATCAATGCCTGAACGAAGTCACCATTTGTAACCACTACCCACTACCCCTCATCCCCAAACTCATGGACAAAATCTGCGATGCATGGCTCTTCACCAAGTTAGATATTCGCTGGGGATATAACAACATTTGCATAGACAAGGGAGACGAGTGGAAGGCCGCATTTAAAACAAACAAGGGCGCCTTCGAACCACTTGTAATGTACTTTGGCCTCACAAACTCCCCAGCCACATTCCAAGTGATGATGGACTTTACATTCAGAGGACCAGTGTTGACAGGTGAGGTGATTGTGTACATGGACAACATCCTCATCGCAACTATCGATGACCTTGAATGCCATTGTGAAAGAGTCCACCAGGTCCTGACAATTTGTGAGGAAAACGACCTCTATATCAAACCCAAGAAATGTGAGTTTGAGGTGCACAAGATGGAGTATCTAGGGCTCATCACCAGACACGGAAAGCTGCGGATGGACCCTGTAAAAGTACAAGGTATCTGCGACTGGCAACCCCTGAAGAACCTCAAAGAAGTGCACGCTTTCATCGGCTTCTGCAACTTCTACCACCGGTTTATTAAGGGATTCTCTTTGCTTGCACGTCCCCTTCACGATCTTACAAAGAAAGATGCCACGTGGCACTGGGGGGCAGACCAACAATGTGCATTTGAATGCATTAAAGACCAGATATGCCAAGAACCAGTCCTTCTATTCCCAGACTTAACAAAACCATTCGAATTGGAAGTAGATGCATCTAATGTTGCAATCAGCACAGTACTCAACCAATTAGGGAATGACCAAAGACTCCACCCAGTCGCATTCCACTTTGAATCACTGTCCCAAGCTGAGCAGAACTATGACATTTACGACAGAGAACTACTCACAGTAGTCAAAGCCCTCCATGCTTGGCACACGTACCTCATTGGCTCCCCTCATAAAATTATCATACACACCGACCACACCAACCTTCAGTACTGGAAAGAACCATGGAAGATCAGTCACCAAGTGGCATGTGAGTTTCTGGAGTTATTGGAGTACAACTTCGTGTTGAAACACGTCTCTGGCATCAAGAATGGTCGTGCAGATGCCCTGTCACGCCAAGCAGATTACACGCCGAGCAATGAGGACAACAATGATGTTATAGTCCTCCCCACTGAACACTTCATCCGAGCCACAGAAATGTCAATGCACGACATGGACATTTGGACCCAAATTGTGCAGAACCTTGACAAGTCACAAGTGTTGCGATGGATTGAACCACACAACCTGAAGAAGCATAACAGGTTATGGTGGAAGAACAAGGCCCTTGTCGTTGTTGGGGACAACAATCTTAAGCAGGGGGTAATCACATTTTTCCACGACACACCAGCCATGGGCCACACCAGAATCACAAACCTTATGAACTCCTGCGACAGGACTACTGGTAGCCTAACATGCGCAAGGATGTAGAGGAATACGTCAAAGGATGCGCTACATGCCAAGCCAATAAAATCAATCCCCACCAACAAAAACTGCACCTATTCCCCATCATGACAGACCCAGAAGCGGAACCATTCGAAGTTGTAGCCATGGACTTCATCACAAAACTACCACCATCGCAGGGATACGACTTGATCCTCACCATTACTGACCACGACTGCTCAAAGGCAGCTATCTTTATCCCATGCAACGAAACCATCACAGCAGAAGGCATAGCCCAGCTATACCTTTGCAACGTCTACCCCCATTATGGAATACCCTGCAAACTAATCACAGACTGAGACCCCCGGTTCACATCAGCATTCATGAGACAACTCTGCCAAGTTCTTGGAATCCGACAGAACATCTCGTTGGCATACCATCCTCAGATGGATGGCCAATCTAAATGAATGAACCAGTGGCTGGAGCAATATTTACGCCATTGGAGTAATGTACAGCAGGACAACTGGGCAGAGGCTCTCCCAGTGGCGCAATTTGCACACAAGTCATGGCCCAACGTGACCACAAAACACTCCCCAGTCTCACTAATCATGGGCTGGGAGCCATGCACCACATGGACCCCAAAACCCATGACATCCCTGTCCATTGATCAACAGTTAGAAGACATGGGAACTTATTGACAACATGCACAAGATTGCATCAAGCACACCCAAGAACTCATGATGAAGCGAGGATGTACTCGCTTTATCCCTTATCAGGAAGGGGCACAAATGTGGCTAGAGGGGACAAACCTTAAAACATTTTACCCCACAGCCAAACTGTTGATAAGTGACCCCTGCGCACTTAGCGGCTCAGAGGACAATCAGATATGGACTGCTGTAGATAAGATATACAGGACTTATGTAGATTAGATTATTATGATCACACAATCTCAGACTTGTTGTACTTACTTATCTATGACATCACTGTATACTATGACATCACAGAATCCGGACTTTGCGTTGTTTCTAACACTCTTGTAGTTTCCCTTTGTTCTATCCTTATTATAATGTCAGTATGATATCATTAGTCTAGATTCTTCTTGTTCTCTTGTCCTTGTTCTCAGAACGTCCACTCCTTTGTCTGTCTGTAGAACAATGACCCTTGTATTTACTGTGACCCAGTGTTACTTGTGTCACCTTGTGATTTTGTATAAGTAGTGTAGCTTTCACGCTCCTGGTCCACATCAGTTCTCATCTGTTGTGTGCCAGGTATGTCTTCTCTCATGTATAAACATCAGTTCTCATCTGTTGTGTGCCAGACATCATCTGCTTCACTTGCTAGATCTTACTCTGTTGCTGCTTCAAGCCTACTTGCATATCTCACCACAGTCTTCACAGTCCACTGTGAGTATGCCCTTCATGTATGCTGTTCATCACAAACTAGCCCCCAAACATCATGGGCTGTTCTGCATTAAGAAGTCCTTATCAGTGGTATCTTATGAACTGGAACTCCTGAAGTCATGGAAGATCCACCCCATGTTCCATGCTAACCTCCTCACCCCGTATAAGGAGACAGAACTACATGGGGAAAACTTCACGCGACCTCCCCCTGACCTTGTGGATGGAGAAGAAGAGTTCGAGGTGGAGCAAATCCTCAGATCAAGGCTCTACGGCCAAGGGTGCAAACTCCAATTCCTAGTTCAGTGGAAGGGATTACCCATGAGCGACAGCTCGTGGGAACCATTTGAGAATGTTTGACACGCACCCGACCTAATCGCCGACTTCTACCGGCACAACCCTACCGCCGAAGGGGCTGGACAAAAGATATAAAGGAACACCCCATGAACCCAAACAACACATTCCCCCTCCTTTACCACTACCACCATGACCTCCACTCCCATTACCTCTAAAGTGCCCTTGTGCCCACCAGTGCAGATTATACTTGAACAACTAACTGTGCCATCACAGGACTTGGGTGTCCCCTCACAACCAGAGGGTTGCACGCCATACTCTGTGATCCTTAGCCCCAACCCTCCTGTCTTGTCCCTGATTGCTCCTGCTCTTGACCACCTTGCCCAAGAGGGGGCAGCCACCTCATTACTCACACTCACCACCCTGGCTGTCGACACCCCTGTTACCATACATATCCCCACCATTCCCACTCCCCCAGAACCACAGTCGTCCACACCTCCAACACCTCTTGAACGCACGCCCACTCCCCAGTTCCCTCCAGGACTCGATCACGTGCCAACATCCCCCTCTCACCTGTGTCAAGTAGAACCTGATCCAGCTCTTGCCCTTCTTGACAACAATGACAAAGAAGGCGGCACGGAGGATCTGGGACTCCCCTTCCTCCGCAATGACCCTGACACCACCTATCTATACTTCCCCATGAAGATCGGGGAGGCCGGGTATCCCAAAAGAATCACCCAGTTCATCTATTACTAGAAGAGTTATCAAGAGGTCATTGGCACTATGGGCAAGGGACACCCCTGCTATGTGCAGTCGGTATACCTGAAGGATGTATACATGGGTCAGCTTGCCCAACACATTACAGACCATCAGCTCACTATGTTTCACCCCCATGACCCCTGTGCTATATGTATTAATGAAGTCTTGACAGAGCTTTGTGATGTCTGCCTCCATGCTGATGTGTCTTGCCTCCAGGAGTGTCTGCTATGACGAGACACCATCACCACATGTCAGTCGGAGCTTCACCAGATGGAAACTGAGCTTACACAGGATTGCTTCCACATGGATATGGATCTCACAAGTGTACGGAAGTGGCTACAGTATGCATGAGCCATACCCCTCATCTCAGAAAAGTACGATGAGCTTCAGGCTAAGTTCTTATGCCCACGTCCCACTCCTGAGGCTATCCCTATTCCCCCACACACTGGAGGGCCCTGCAAGATGCCACACCTGCAGGGGGAAGGCAGTAAGAGGGCACACAAGTGTTTCCAGTGCAAATCCACCAACCACCTGATCACGCAGTGCCCACAGCGGAGGGCCAAGCAGCCATGTCAGTGGTGTGGAAGCTGCACCCATCAGTACGACGTGTGCCTCGTCCATTGCATCTCCCCCATGTCCCCAGCTTATATCAACCCTGACGATCGTCCTCGGTGGTGTGGCAAGTGTCTACGATATGATGTGCAGCATGCAGAGATTAACTGCCCCCAGTACAAGCAGTGTAGGGAGTGTGGAGAGCGAGGCAGACACATGTTCTTGTGCCGTCATACATGCCTGCAGCCTCCTTCACCAACCCTGGACACCACTCCTGTCAAAGACGACTGGTACTACACCAGTGGCTAGTCGAAGTTGTGGCAACTTCAAGTCTGACAGGGGGGAAATGTTATGTCTTCTTCTTGCTTCAGTATGCACCTTAGTCAGTTCCATGTCTCATTGTATGATACACGGTTTCTGCAGGGTTCTCATTTGTCACACATTGACTCGTTTTGCCTTGTTCCACTTGCACCCAACTCCTTTTGACCAGCGGTTTGCGCCATCAAAAACCACTATACATTTCTGGATTGATCTGATGCATGCACAGACCCACATGCATTGTGCAGCAATGCACGCAGCAAACAGGAATGGAGTTCTCACCTTTTAGTAGGCTGAGAGACTGTAGAGTGGTGTTACATTTTGGACTGATTAGTGCTCCGGGCCAGGAAGTGGACACTGACATACAAGCTATGACACTCTCATCAGCAGTATATCATCATGGACTTGTTGATCGGTAAGCCAGGTAAGCTCTGGCACATGTGATTGTACGATACGGATCGGATCTCAGAAGTGACTCACACTAGGATAGCTGTACTAGGGTTCACTCTACTTACGCTATTGGCTAATAATTCTTGAAGTGGTGCTTTAAAGCCTGCACATATCTGTATAAGTAGAGTAGTGCAAAGACCAAGAACGGCATCTTGGTCTTCTTCAAATACCACCATCATTACTCGTCATCTTTAGGGCCCTCCCCCTTTAAGTGAGTTGTCCGGTATCCCCTTAGACCAGGGATCCCCCGTGACTTATCCCGAGTTCCCTTCATGGACAGTGGAATATCCCATTGGCACTATCGCTCACAAAGTTCACCTGTATTGCAACGAGCGAGTCGCCTCACCTTACCACACCTTCTATATCCTCGACAGTCCCATTTGGACTTACGCACGCTATATCACCGAGGTCCCAGCAGGAATACCAATTCACAAGGACCTCCACGCCTACTTTGGGCTAGACGAACGTATCCTACCCCATCCTGCCTTCTATGCTGACGCTGCAGTGAACAGGAACTTCTTTGTACAAAGGTTCGCCACCATCCAAGAGGCCTAAGTTAGGCAAATGTCCATGGGAGACATTACAAGTGGAGAGGGTGCGCAAGTGAAGAAGAGAGTGAATATCCTATTTGCCTCCCTCCCCATGGGAGGGTTTTTATACTCTATGGTCCTACCCTGACCATTTGTGTAAAAGTGATGAGTACAGGCATCCACAATATCGTGTTTTTACACATGCCTGATGTAAACTACCACTTTGAGATAGCCGTAGGGCTTCTCTCACTCAGAGGGCATATTGCGCCCATTATAGTACATATCCTGACTACCATAATGGGAGAACATACTACCATAATGTTGTAACTGCTATAGATAAGGTCCTTACGTACTGATCTCGTTCCAACACTCCCCCTTGCTTAGTGCAGCTACTAAAGCACATCTAAGCAATTACCTAGCAATCTCACGAGCATTGGGAATGAGCATCAAGTGAGCATTGCATAGGAGTCAATGAGACTATGGCTGTCTCTAACCTGTCTCATCAAGTTGTGAATGGCTATCATCAACAACATTCTTCCAATCTTGAGGTATGATTACTATGTCCCTATCAGGGACAGGACGTACGAACTCCCTTCTGGTAGTTCGATGAAAGGCTTAGAGCCAGATGTCTGCTTTGAAAAGCAACATTGCACCATGTCTAGTTAGGTGATTCTGTCCTGTTCTATGAGGAGACAGTTGCTCATGATGCTCTTCATGAAGAAGAAATGATGGACGCGGAGGACATAGAGAAACATGTGTTCCTCTAGAAGAAGTAGTGTACTCAGAGGTACAAAAGTTCCTTCACGCTCTCCATCATGAATCCCCATCATCAGACATGGTGCGTATGAGTGGCGGGGAGCCAAAATCAGAGCCCTAGCTGCTCCTTGAATTTTAGGAATTTAATGTGGCCCAGATTCTTAGTAAAAAGATTGGCAGGGTCCTCAGCTCCTTCAATGAAGAATAGTTCTATCTTCTTTTCCCGGATCACATCACGTATGTAATGGTGACGCAAATCAATGTGTTTGATCCGTTTCTCCTGAACAGGATTAGAAGATAAGAATATGGAGCCTTGATTGTCTCTGCATAATGGAATAGGTCTGAGGTTTATTCCAAGCTCACTAAAAAGCAAGTGAATCCAGACCAATTGTCTGCTTGTATCACACAGCGACATGTATTCTGCTTCAGTGGATGAGAGTGCGATAGATGTCTGCGCTCTAGAATTCCAGCAGAACACTCCATTAGCCATCTTTACTAAGTATCCTGTAGTGGACTTTCTGGTAACTGGGTCAGAGGCCCAGTCAGAATCTCTTTATGCTATTATACCACCATCGCTTTTGCCATCAAAGACTAAAGCATAGTTTGAGGTACCAAGTAAGTAGCAGCAAATATAAAGTGCACACTTATAATGGTCCTCAGATGGGTTGGCAGCAAACTGCACCATTTTTGTAACAGCATAGGCAATATCTGGTCATGTACCAATCATAATGTATAGGAGAGATCCTATCACTTGTTGGTATGACACACGGAGCTCTGGGGTTGCGGTTCTCTTATTAGGGGTTGGATGATACCCTTCTGGTAGTGGGGTAGGTACTGATTTGGTGTTAATCAGGTTAAAACGCTGCAGCACTTTCTGAAGGTAATCCTGCTGATCTATTAGGATTCTACCCTTAGAATGTAATATGTGCATGCGTAGAAACTCTTTGGTATCACCCAGGTCTCTGCATTCCCATATGTCCATAAAGCGTCTCTTCAGGGGTGCTATTTCCTTTTTACTTCTTCCAAGGAAAAGAACATCATCGACATAAACAATAACTACAATTGTTTTGTCTTCATTCACAAACAGACCTGAGTCTGATTGAAGTCATGTGCAGCCAAGGGTGCTCATGGACTTATCCAGTGCTCTCCACCAAGCAAGTGCTGCTTGTTTAAGTCCGTATATAGCTTTCCTAAGGCGCATGACTTTGTTTTGTTGGCTAGGGTCTTTAAACCCTTCAGGTTGTTCCATATAGAGTTCCTCATCAAGGTCTCCATACAGAAAGGCAGTTTTGACATCAAGTCCAGAGATGTGCCAATCCTTCAGTGCTGTAAGTGCAAGCATCATCCAGACAGTCTCAAACCATACCACTGGTGAGAATATTTCATCATAGTCTATGCCTTCAACCTGTGAAAAGCCTTTGGCAACTAGCCTGGCTTTCTTGCAGCCATCTGACTTTAAGTCAAATACCCATCTATTCTTGATCACCCTTCTGCCTTGCAGCGGGTTAACAAGATCATAGACCTTGTATTTGCGAAGAGAGGCAAGCTCTTCTTTGCACACATTATGCCACTCCTCCTGGGGTTCACTTGGCATTTTAAGAATGTCCCAATAGGTCCATTCACAAATATTAGAGGTATCAAGTGACTCTAGATCCAATGGTGAAACTGCTTTGGTGAGCAGAAGATCTAGAAATTTGACTCCCCTTTCCTGAGCTAGGCAGATCAGAAGTTGCTGATCTACTTTGTCTGAATCATGTGGATTATCACTCTGTGCACCAGAAGAATCAGGAACAGCTTGTTCAGGAATGTCACCTGAAGCCGTCCGACTCAGACATTGATGCTGCTGGGAGCTACCCAGCTGTGGCTGTGTCAATTGTTGCCAGGTGTGAGTCTGCACAATGTCTCAAATAATCATAGTAGGAGGCCTATCTCCATAGACATTATCAGGACAAGTAACTGGTTTCCTTATATGCCCCAAACATCTAGGTTCACTAGGACCAGGTACTGGTACAGGGGGTAAAGGCGGAAGTAGCTGCAATCCAATCCCTCTAGTATGAGTACTAGGAGGGGGTCCAGTGGCTGGCTGGGGAGCGCTTCTCCCTTTGGTAATAGGAGGCTCAGGTGGTAGATTGTCATCATCACCAGGAGTGGTATGGTCTTTAGACAGCTCATCTGGAACTGTTTCATCTAACTGAGTTACACCACAGGGATCACGTCTAGGATTGTCGACAGGACACCTAGGAAATAGAGCTTCATCAAAGAGTGCCTTGTCTGAATAGAACAAGGTATTTGGTGTGCACATGAAGACATCAGCCTTCATTCCAGGTCCTCTACCAAGGTAGATCATCAGCTCACTTTTGGGAGAAAGTTTATTCACCCAGCGAGCTTCTGGAATATGTACATATGCGCCACAACCAAATACTCTAAGATGCAATATATCAGGGACTTCATTGTATAATAGTTTGTAAGGAGTCTGCCACTGAAGGCAACTTATGGGGGTTCTATTGTAACAATGTGCAGCATGTAAGACTGCAAATTCCCACCAGCTCTGTGGTAAACAAGCATCAAGGTGCATAGCCTGAGCTTTGTCCATTATAGTGCACATAAAGCACTCAGCGCGCCCATTTTGCTGAGGTGTATGTGGTGCTGACTGTAGCACTGTAATGCCGGCATCCTTAAGCTGCTTTAGGAAAGCATCCAATTTGTATTCACTGCCAGCATCAGACATCCATTCTTTTATGGTAGTGCTAAATTGATTTTTAATTAGCGCAAGCCACTGCTTTAAGGCAGTGATAGCAGAGGCTTTATCCCGTAAACGAGTAATCCATGCAAATGAAGTATAGTCGTCAAAGAAGATGATAAAATACTTGTATTTATGGTATGATGGTAAAGGGAAGTGTTTCAAATTGGAATGAATTCGATTGAAAGAGGCTTTAGCCCTTGTATTGGACAGAGGATGTGAGGCAGCAGGCATTTTGCCTTGCGTGCACCCAGGACATATTACATCAGAGATAGGAATTGTAATCCCTTCTGGAAAGCCCTTAGTGTGTTTCTTAGCTCATCTCAAAACCTCTTTAGATGTGTGACCAAGGCAACAATGCATAAGGTCATAGTCTACATTGAGTAATGCAGACTGGTTCACAATTAGCAACTCAGTTAGACTGGATATAGAGGCATCTAGCCAATATAATGATTGTCCATGAAGAAGGGGTTTACATTGGACAATCATTTTCTTTTTACGTAGCAAGTTAATATGCTGTGAATTCCCCAAAATGTGCAAACCTTGCTGTAAGAAGACCCCCATAGATAGAAGACACATGCTCATTCTAGGGATGTATAGGACTGGATATACCCGTGTGGTCATGAGTTTGTCTGCAATGTAATGCTCTAGCAAGACAGCTCTGGTTCCTTCAACATATAGTGTATGAGCTGCAGTCTTTACAGGAATCTTGTCAGACTTAGCAGTTGGCTTATAGTCGATGAAGTCACTAAGTTTATTAGTGAAATGTGCTGATGCTCCTGAATCAAGGAGCCACATATTTTTTGTACACTCTAAACACTTAGCGCATTGACTGAAGTACTCATTGTGCTCACACTCAAAAGAATCAAGGAGAGCGCTGCTAATATTGTACATTTTGAGTGACTTCGGTACTACTACATGTGATTCTCATTGTTGGAATGAGATAAGTATGTAAGGACCTTATCTATAGCAGTTACGACATTACAGTAGTTAGGATATGTACTATAATGGGCACAATACACCCTCTGAGTGAGAGAAGCCCTATGGCCATCTCAAAGTGGTAGTTTACATCAGGCGAGTGTAAAAACACGATATTGTGGATGCCTGTACTCATCACCTTTATGCAAATGGTCAGGGTAGGACCATAGAGCATAAAAACCCTCCCATGGGGAGGGAGGCGAATAGGACATTCACTCTCTTCTTCACTTGTGCACCCTCTCCACTCTATAGTCTCTCAACCTACTCAAAGGTGAGAACTCCATTCCTGTTTGCTGCATGTGTTGCTGTGCAACACTCATAGATATACGGAACTATTACAGCCACCCCATTCTGGATTTTTTGGGGGGCAGGGCTAATACTGTAATGTTATCAGCATGTGGTGCGCAAAGTGAAGAAGAGACATACTCTTCATCACATGATCCCCAATTGATGATCTCTGTATCCGGTCCAGTCAAGAAAGACTCCAGTGTCAAAGAGTGGCCTTCAGAGGCTGGAGGAGAGACAAGGGTGTCGAAATGGGGGTCCGTTTCTTTGCCATTATCTTTCAGGTACTGCTGATTGCTATGCCAAATCAATTCAATCCATTCGTTAGAATGTGATCGAGGAGGGAAATGGCTTTCACCAGTAGTAGCCCACCTGACTGTTGCTTCGACAATAGAAGCTGGATCAATGTAAGGGGGTGTGGGGGCACAATTTTCTGCATCAGAACCCCCATTGCTTATTGTTAGATCTGATAAGTCAAGTTGGAGAGCGTTGGAGTGCTCACCAAATATCTTGGTGTCATTGAGGCTGTCCATGTTCATGATAAGTTGTGCGCTGTCTGGGGGCTGCTGCAACATATCAATATCAAAGTCAGAGTCATACTCCTCATCCATGAACTTTTCAATGTGAGGGTGCATCAATGCATCAACATCAGCAAAGTGCTGCTCAAGCATCTTTACAGTCTGGACTGTACCAGGTACATCCAGCCATTCAGTGAGTGTCAATGCCTTATTGACCAAAGGGAAGAAGCCAGAAGTCCTCTGAGGGGAGGATGATTTGACTTCTGTCCTTGTGGAGACACCAGATGACCCAATATGAGTCACCTTGTGGGAAGTAGGGGGGGCTAGTGTGGCGACGGAGGCAATATGCGAGTGCTGTGGAGCATGGGCAGGTGCTGGTTGATAAGTGACCCTTGTGCACTTAGCAGCTCAAAGGACAATCAGATATGGACTGCTGTAGATAAGATATACAGGACTCATGTAGATTATATTATTTTGATCACACAATCTCGGACTTGTTGTATTTACTTATCTATGACATCACTGTACCATATGACATCATAGAATCCAGACTTCGCGTTGTACTCCTATCTTGTCCAACTTGTCCATCTTCTTTGCCAGCTCTGCCTCCTTGGCCTTGTACCCCACTTGCTGCACAGTGGTAGTGGTGGACCTCCACGATGAGAGTGAGGTCCTTCATGCCTGTGAGGGCTCAGTTGACTGACTCATGCATGATGCTGCACTGGTCCAGGAAGATCAGGTTGTCGTCGTAATAGTGGGAATCCACTAGGTAGTCATAATTGGGGGTGGCATGCACTGGCTTGCTGTACTGTTGGTTGCTGCCTCTCCTATAGGCAAGGACAAATGGGTCCACTGTAAGGATGAGCTGCATATACCGAGCTGGGTGCAGCTGGTCTTGAGCATCTCAGATCTGGAAAGGGATATAATGTACTCCCCTGTTGTGTTGGAACCCGACGGGTGGAGGAGTCTCCACTTGGTGTGGGGAAAGCGGACTGTGTTCCTCCGCACGGTAGCAGCAGATCTGGGGTCAAGTAGCTTGTGGCATGCAGATAGGTTCCCCATCAGTGGTGCATAATGGTGGGGTTTTGTTGTGCGTGGTGGTGAGGTGTGTGCCATACTTGAGGTGTTTGTGAAGAGGGCAATGTTCCTCTGATAGGTACCAGTCAAAGTCCTGGTCCTCTTGAACCTGAGTTTGGTCTGTATCAGGTTGAGCAGCCGTCGACATGTTGGCCAGTGAAGATTCTCTTGTATGCACTGCTGTAGGAGAGGGTGAAGAAAGGAGGGATGGTACAGGGGTAGGTGGATGACTTCCTCCTGTGAGAACAGACTGGGGAAGCGACAGGGGTGATGGTGGCACGTTCTGAACGATGAGGGTAGGTTGGACGGAGATAGGGAGAAGGTTGTTGAGGACATAGTGGACTTGTACTGGGGATGAGGACATGAGTGGGAGTAAGAGTGAGTGAAGGAGATGGGGATGTCTCTTGGGATTTCCCTGCACTTATATGTGTTTCTCTGGCAGGGTTTGAATGTTTGAACTCCTGAATCGCATTATCAGCAAACATGTCATCCTTGGAGACCCACTGGTTATCTGAGTCCAGGTATCTGCACCATTTGACCAAATACTGCAGTTTCTTTGTCCTGCTGAATCACTGAGAGTCTAGAATCTTCTTGACTTCATACTCCTCTTCCCCATTAACCAAATCTGGCAGTGGGTGCTGACAGTCTGGGCCATGTGTGGGAGTTTCTCAGTATGGGGTCAGAAGATCTGTGTGGAATACAGGGTGGATGCTCCACTGCGTGGGAAGCTCTAGGTGATAATTGACTATGGACATCACCTGGGTGACTTGGAATGGGCCATGTCTTCTGGGCACTGAGTTTTGTGGTTGGCTGGTTGGTATGTAGGTGGTGCCCTTTGAGCCACATGAGGTCTCCAATTTGGTATTTTGGGGTGTCCTTGTGTTTGATCCACCCCTGCTACACTTTGATCATCAGTTCCTGGGCACGTGTTCTGGCTTCTTTGAATTGTTGGGCATGCAGTGCCACCTGTGGAATAGGGGACGGATGATCAATCCAATCAGCACATGGGTTATACCCCATGAGGACATTAAAGGGAGACTCCCTAGTAGACTCATTTGGCCAGTTGTTATGCATGAATTCCGCCATTAACAGATAATGGGTCCAGTCATCTTGTCATTTGTTGACCCAGAACCTCAAGTACTGTTCTAGCCCTTGGTTGGTGTGTTCCAATTGGCCATCGGTCCTTGGGTGGTATGCCATCAAGATATTTTGTTTGATGCCAAGTATCTGGCATAGTTCACAGGTGAATTTTGACATGAATCTGGGGTCTCAATTGCTGATGATGCATGCTGGTAGTCCAAACCTTGAGAAAACATGTATCACATACAGGGCCGCAGTTCCTTTGGCGCTAATTTCCTCTAGGCATGGGATGAATATTGCTGCTTTAGAGCAGTCGTGGTCCATTACTGTCAGTATGGAGTTGCAGCTGTCCACTGGTGGTAGTTTCGTGATGAAGTCTAGTGCTATGGTCTCGAATGGGGTTGCTTCTGGTTTTGGGAAGATCAGTTGCAGAGGTGCATGTGTTGGCCAGTTGCTGACTTTGATCCGCTGACAGTCAGCGCACCCCTTGATGTAGTCCTGTGTTTCCTGCCGGAGTCCAGGCCACCAGTAGTATCTTTCAATCAGTTTGATCGTTCGGTTGATCCCAGGGTGTCCATGGGCTAGGGTGTCGTGATGGGCCTGTATGATGCATCTTCATTCATGGGTGTCCCCTGTAATGGTGCATTGTCCATCCTTGTACCAAGTGCCCTCGATGTGCTTGAGTTTATGCAGGTCTACCCATTTCATGATCATGTTGCTGTCTTGGGTATACACTGGGTGTGTGGGTTGCATCTTGGTGACAGTGATTGTTGGGCTTGTGCGAGTGGGGTTGTCTGTGGTGTCAATTTCCACTGCTCTGACGAATATGTGGTTGGGGAGGATGGTGACTTGTTCATTGTTATGTTCCCCTTGGTCATAGTTGGGTCTTTGTGATAGAGCATTAGCTCTTCCATTCACAGTGCCTTTGATGTGGTGAATCTCTATGTCATATTCCAAGAGCTCTAGTACTTCCCTTGCTATGCATCTGCTGATCTTTTGCGGGGATCTCCAGTATTGCAGGTTGATGTGATCAGAGAATACTTTGATCTTGTGTGGGGATCCAGCGAGGTATGGTCTCCAGTTCCTCAGTGCTTTGACGATTGCTAGTAGCTCCAGATCATAGATGTCATAGCTCCATTCTGCTGTGTTGAGGGTGTTTGAGTAATAGGCAATTGGGTGGCATTTGTTGTCTGTGTCGCGTTGAAGGAGCACTGCTCCTACTGTGTATCCCAAGGCATCAAATTCTAGTTCAAAGGGTTTGTCAAGTTCCAGGTGTTTGAGTATGGGTTCTTCAGTTATCAGGGTTTTGAGCTTGTCGAATGCCTGTTGTTGTTCTGTTCCCCATTGCCATTCCAATTCCTTGCGTGTGAGTTTGTTGAGAGGTCGGGCATGTGTGGCAAAATTTTGGATGAAAGCACAGTAGAAGTTGCAGAATCCTAGGAATGATCATACCTGTTTGACATTTTTGGGGACTGGCCACTCACGGATTCCAGACATTTTGATGGGGTCCATGTGAATCACCCCCTTTTTAATGATTACCCCCAGGTAATCGAGGGAGTCAGAGTGGAAGGTGCATTTCTTGAGTATGAGGTATAAGTCATGTTGTTCCAGAAGATCTAGTATGTCATGGATTGCTTCTGTGTGTGCTTGCTCTGTTGTTGATGTGGCAACACTGATGTCATCCATGTAGACATGGATGATGGTTCCTTTCTTCTCGTGATATTTGATGAGTGGGCCGAAGATATGATTCATCATGTCTTGGAAGGTTGCCAGAGAGTTTGTCATGCCGAAGTAAATTACCAGAGATTCAAAGAACCCTCTTTTTGTCTTGACCTCCAGCACAGCCAATGCCAGAAGTAATCTTAGTGACTCAAATTGTGCAATGGGAGAGAAGGTTTCATCAAAATCTATGCGAGGGATCTGCATGAATCCCTTAGCAACCAAGCGAGCTCTGTAGTGGCCATCCGCTTTGAGCTTGAAGACCCATTTGGATTTTACTGCCTTACGGTTAGGTGGGAGATCCACTAACTCCCATGTGCCATTGTGGGCAAGTGTGTCCATCTCATATTGTCAAGCCTTAGTCCACTCATCTGCATCTGCAGACCACATGGCCTCTGCATAGGATGCAGGGTCTCTGCCAAGATAGGCTGCAGCTAGCAGCTCCACATACCCCAGTTGCCTGCTGCATAGTGCCACATTGTCCCCACTGTAGTAGCAAGGGTTGGGCACAGGCACATGGCTAGAGCGTCTTGGTGCATTGTCCATCTTGTGCAACAGCTGACTCCGCTGTGCACAAGCCTCAAATCCTCCAGGCATATCTGGTGAGGGAGGTGGGACATGGCGCATAATGCGCGTTGCACTTTGGCATGGCAGTGGTGAGGTAGGGGTGGCTTGCTCACACTTTGGAGTGGTGGGCAGAGTGGGCAGTGCAGGTTGTGGTGGTGGCGTGTGTGGATGCTCTTGTTTTGGGTCTAGGAGCTCTTCAACATCCTCCTCCTCACTACTGCTGGAGTGTGCAGGGGAGGGAACTCACTGTGGTGGTAACGCCAACATGCTAGGTACAGCAATTACTGGTGGAGGTAGTGGTTGTGACACCACTTGAGAAGGTTGTGGGTGTGGCTCAACACCCTGGAGGGACGGAAAGCTACTCTCGTCGAATGTCACATCCCTGGACAATCTAACAGAGTGGGTTTGGCGGTCCCAAAGCTTATAGCCCTTAGACTCAGGCTCAAACCCAATAAGCGTGACCTCAATGGCCTTTGCATCCAATTTGCAACGCTTATCAGCGGGTATGTGCATATACTCG
Organism: Lactarius akahatsu; assembly: GCA_021524915.1. Taxonomy (NCBI): domain Eukaryota; kingdom Fungi; phylum Basidiomycota; class Agaricomycetes; order Russulales; family Russulaceae; genus Lactarius; species Lactarius akahatsu. The sequence goes on along the minus strand of JAKELL010000009.1, from coordinate 434,129 downwards.
CCACCGCGGTCAGAGTGGAGTGCACGCAGTTTATGGGACATCTGGGTTTCACCCCAGGCCAAATACATCTGCAGCGCTTTCACAAACTGATCCTTCGACTTAATGAAGTACACCACTGCAAACTTAGAGTGGTCATCTATGAAGGTGGCAGTGTAGGCAGAGCCTTGTAGGGACTGAGTTTGCATAGGACCAGCTAGGTCACTGTGCACAATCTCAAAGATATGGGTTGTCCTCTTGGTGGAGGATGCAGAGAAGGGTTGGCGAGTGGATTTGCCTAACTTGCACCCACAACACACACCAGTGTGTGTGACAGAGCTGTCAATATCCATGCCAGTAGTGGCAGAGGGACTGTACGACTTAAGAGCAGCAGAGGAGATGTGTCCCATGTGCTGATGCCAGATGTCAAGAGTGGTGGCAGCACTTTTGATGTGAGCATTTAGGCCAATGCTTGAAGCGTCCAACCAGTACAGGTTGTCCTCCAAGTAGCCAACAGCTACACAGTTTTTATTGACAGAAATTTTGAAAGAGCCACTGTCAAAGGCCACTTCTGCACCCTTTTGTGCTAGTGCATGCGTCAATAAGAAGCGTGTTTTCACTTGTGGAAGGTGCAGCACATTACTTAGGGTGATAGGAATGCCCTGGCTTGTGGTGAAGATGATGGAGCCTACACCAACTTGGTTGATTGTGGACTTATCCCCTAGGTGCACACTGCCTTGGCATGGTGTGTAGTCCTTGAAGTCAGACCAATGTGGTGTGATGTGGTGAGTGGCACCACTGTCCATCATCCAACACACACACAAGGCAGCATACAAGGCAACACCAACTGAATTTGCAGCCCAGTCATTGGCAGGTTCATCAATGACCTCCTTAATGGAGGCAGTGGTTGGTACTAATATATGACTATTGGCAGCCTTGTTGCTAGTGTCCTTTGCCTTCCCGCAGCTTCATCCTTCTTCCTCTGCCTGCAGTCAGGCTTGATATACCCCTTTTTGTTGCAGTAGTGGCATGTAAGCTGAGAGTGATCCTTCTTCTTACGAGCGCCGCTACTAGGCTTGATGGGGGCAGCCTTATTGAGTGAGGAACCAGAGGGGCCAGAGCGGTGCGCTTCCTCTGAAACAATGCGTGCAATGATCTCAGCGTGCTTGAGCTTGGAGGGGGCACCACTGGCCAGGATGGTGGTGGCCAGAACCTCATAGGAGGCTGGCAGGGTGTGGAGAAGTATGAGGCAGAATTGGGTGTCAGTGACACCCATCTGCACATTGGAAAGGCCAACCCACAGCTCATTGAGCTTGGCCAACTGAGAGGCCATAGGTGCAGAGTTGTCAAGGTGGGCTTGTGTTAGCTGAATCCACAAATTGAAGATGGTGGTGCTGCCCGAAGCACCGGCATACACATCCTTTAGTTTGTCCCACTTGGCAGCGAAGGTGGGGTAGGCAAATGGGTCAGCAACAAGGGAGTAGACGTCAGGTTTGAGGTATAGGTGGAGGTACGCCTTAGACCGACGCTGGATAGATTCCCACTCATCAAGAGTGACTCCAGTGGGAGGGGCACGATAGGTGAACACATCCTCAGCCTCATGCAGAGTGAGGATGGTTTCAAGTGTCCCAGACCACTCGTTCCAATTCGAGCCATCGAACTGATCAAGGCGAATGCCTGCAGGCATGTCGAAAGTTGTGCCATATGCATTGGATAAGTGCATGGAGGGTGTGGACCCAGTAGTGATAGGGGGCAGGCCGGTTGAGGCACCTGCCACAGTTCCTCCAGCTGCACCAGTGGTGGCAGCACCAGTGGGGGAGGGAGCGCGAGAGGAGTGTGTAGACGACATAGGGATGATTTATCTGTCGCCAAGGAGCAGTCAGCGACAGTGCTTCTAACAGTTGCAAGATATAATGGGGGTACCACTCCTGTCTGTGAATCTGTAAGGCCAGAACGCTAATGCATCCTGCCTCCTGTGGTATGCCAGTGATACAAGGGCTAGGCCCAGGATGGAAGATCCCTTTGCCATACTAGGAGCTGGCTGCCAGCCAGGATGTGTCTAGGACACGGCTCACTAGTTTGCATTAGGGGGAAATGAAGTGATTGCTTTCAGAGCCCAAGGCTGTCTACCTCAGCCTCCTCGGCCTATTGGTTGCCTCATTGCCACAAGTGGCTTTACTGAATCCTTTCCCATTGCCGCTACAAGGCAGGTATCTGGTTGCAGAACACCATAGTGGTGAACACCCCCCAGAGTCTGAACCAGGTTTTACACTCCCATGGTGAGGAGATCCTGCGCCCAGTGTGGAGCACCAGAGACAGCTGGTGCTAAGCTCCACAATACACAGCCCAGTGGGCCATGCACACCTGGATATGTATTAAGGGGCTACCAGACCCAATCTCCTTGCGCATAGCGCAGGGGCTAGGAAAACAGTAGGGGTGAAAGTAGGACTACTGGGCAGTACATGAACAGGAGGTTCCTCAGCAGAGACCACTGGCGCCCCCGTGTCTACTGCCTTGGGCAAGGCTGGTGAGGCCCCAGACAGACCTTAGCCTGGTGTGTGATCCTAAGAACACAGTGACCAGCCAAGTGGAGTGGCTAGAGCACCAGGGCCCATAACCTGATGAACAGCGCACATGAAGGGATCATAGGGACCAACTTTCCACATCCAGTGACATCCCCAAAAAGGAAGGTGCCAAGAACATCACACTTTTCCTGTCCTTACAAAACGGGCGTCCCCAAACAGCATTCGAACTCAGTAAACTTTACTCTTAGTAAGTGCAAATAAAATACTTTTATTGACAAAAAGCCATTTCCTTAATCATACACTTTGTCTTTAGTCATCACACATAAATCTCATATGTTTTTTTAAGATGCTCATACAACCTAACAAAACAATAAATATATTTTTATTATCTAATTAGGCTACGTCTATGTTTTGTCTAAGTCGTACTATGGCGTGTGAACACAGGGTGGGGGCGCGGTGAACGTGGGTGCACGGAGACTGCGCTGGCCCTGCTGCGTGACACATGGGGAGGTGGGCATGGCTTGGCCTAGTGCACCCCTTCCCATGTGAACAGGGCGGCGTGCCCGCGTGCACCCCCTTCCACATGAATGCCCTCACGTGCCCCCTTCTCGCGCATACCGGGCAGCGTAGCCAAGGGGGAAGGGAGGTGCCAGGCAGCATACCTGTGTGCAACACCCTTCTGCGTGAATGGGGGAAGGGTGGTGCCAGGAGTGGTGCTTTGCATGCCCCCTTCCCCCGCGCACGGGGCGGCACAGCCAAGGGGGAAGGGATGCCAGGGGCAGTGTGCAAATGGGGAAGGGTGGAATTGGGGGCAGCGTGCCCTCGTGTTCCCCGCACATATGGGGCAGCGGCCAAGGGAGGAAGGGAGGGGCCAGGGGGTCGTGTGCTGGGTGGCGCAAAGAGAGAAGGGGAAGAGGGCAGGGGCGACACGGAGAGGCGGGGCGGTGTGACCTTGTGCGCCCCCCTTCCACGTGAATGAGAAAGGGAGGGCATGGGGAGAGGGGTGGTGGTGGTGGCTTGCCCTCGTGCGCACTCCTTCCATGTGAATGCGAATGGGGGCTGAGGAGAGAGGGGGATGGGGATGGCGGCCTGCCCTTGTGAGAATGGGTGGTGCAGACAGGGGACGAAAGGGGGCAGAGGAGATGGGGAGACGGTGTGCCCTCATGTGCCCCTTTCCATGCAGGTGGACAAGGGGGAAGGGAGGGCCGGGGGCGATGGGGAGAACAGGTGGCAGCGTGACCGTGCGCCACATGCAAATGGGGCACAAGGGGGAAGGGGGGATGGTGCGCTGCCTTCCGCACAAATGGGGTGGCACAGGCAGGGGGGTAAGGGAGAGGAAGGGGAGGGGGGCGGCATGCCCTCGTGCACCCCTCCTCTCTACAGGCGAAGGGATGGGGGTCAGTGTGGGAGGGGGAAGAGGAAGGGAATAGGATGGTGGGGAGGTAAAGTTACCCTGTGGCGGAAGCAAAATGTGCCTGCCACATACGCTGAAGTGCTGACGTGGCAGGCATGTGTTGCTTCTGTCCCAGGGTCAAGAACAATCCCCCCTCCTTTCCGACACTCTCCTTGACCCTCTTCTCCTCCCCTCATCTACCCCATTCGCATCGAATAGGGAACATAAGAGGGCAGGCCAACACCCCACATTGTGCGCAGAGAGGAGTGCATGAGGGTAAGTTGCCCACCCACCCTTCCTTCCCTTGCATTGACTGCCGCCACCCCCTTTGCACGCAGATAAGGGGCACACAATGCCCCTCGGCCTCCCAGGCCCTCTCTTCTCCCCCATCTGCACCACCACATTTGTGTAGAAGGGGGGTGCACAAGGGCATGCCACTGCCCCCCTTTCCCTGTCTACAGCACTCCAATCATGTGGAAAGCGGGCACATGAGGGCACGTGGCCCCTGCCCCTCCCCTTCCCACTTGGCTGCGCCACCTGGAAAGGGGGCACGCGACCCCCCGGCCCCTCCCTTCCTCCCTTGGCCGTGCTGCCCCGTACACGCAGGGAACGCGAGGGCACGCTGCCCCCAATTCCACCCTTCCCCATTCGCACACTGCCCCTGGCATCCCTTCCCCCTTGGCTGCGCTGCCCCATGCGTGCGGGAAGGGGGTATGCAAAGCACCACTCCTGGCGCCACCCTTCCCCCATTCGCATGGAAGGGTGTTGCACACGGGTACGCTCCCCAGCACCTCCCTTCCCCCTTGGCTGTGCCACCTGGTACGCGCAAGAAGGGGGCATGCGAGGGCATTCGTGTGGAAGGGGGTGCACGTGGGCACGCTGCCCCGTTCATGCGGGAAGCGGTGCACTAGGCCAAGCTGTGCCCACCTCCCCACGTGTCGCGCAGCAGGGCTGGCGCAGTCTCCATGTGCCCACGTTCGCCACGCCCCCACCCTGTGTTCACACGCCATAGTACAACTTAGACAAAACATAGATGTAGCCTAATTAGATAATAATAATAAATTTATAGGTTGTATGAGCATCTTAAAAAAACATATGAGATTTATGTGTGATGACTAAAGACAAAGTGTACGATCAAGGAAATGGCTTTTTTTCAATAAAAGTATTTTATTTGTGCTTACTAAGAGTAAAGTTTACTGAGTTCGAATGCTGTTCGGGGATGCCTGTTTTGTAAGGACAGGAAAAGTGTGACGTTCTTGGCACCTTCCTTTTTGGGGATGTCACTGGAAAGTCGGTCCCTAGGGATCATACTCACAGTGACAAGGAAGACTGTGGTGAGATATGAAGGGTGGCTTGAAGCAGCAACAGAGTATTCTTGCAAGTGAAGTAGATGGGTGTCTGGCACACAACAGATGAGAACTGGTGATGTACCAGAGTGTACAAAGTACTCTACTTATACTGCTACAGGGGGTGACGCTAGTAACACAGAGTTACAGTAAATACAAGGAGCGCATTGTTCTACAAAGGGACAAAGGAGTGTACTGTTCAGGAGAACAAGGCGTATAGAACAAGAGAAGTCCAGACTATGATATCATAGTGATATCACAATAAAGATAAGACAAAGGAAAGTACAAAGACATAGTACAAGGACAATCCAGAGGAGTCCATGATGTCATGTGTATAAGTGATGTCATAGATAAGAGAATACAAGAAGTCCAAGATTGTACAGATCATAATATCTAATCTACAAGTCCTGTATATCTAATCTAAAGCAGTCCATTATCTGCATGTCCTTTGAGCCACTAAGTGTGCTCAGGCCACTTATCAACATGGTAGACATTATAAAAGCTGGTATTGCCAAATAACTCAAGTCTGAGGACTCAAGTGATGAACAGCACACATAGATAGATCATACCCACAGTGACAAAGGAGACTGTGGTGAGATATGACAGGTGGCTGGAAGCAGCAACAGAGTAGATCAAGCATGTGAAGCAGATGTGAAGTCTGGCACACAACAGATGAGAACTGGTGTGGTGCCAGAGTACATGTACAGGGTACTTGTTGATAAGTGACCCTTGTGCACTTAGCGGCTCAAAGGACAATCAGATATGGACTGCTGTAGATAAGATATACAGGACTCATGTAGATTAGATTATTATGATCACACAATCTCGGACTTGTTGTATTTACTTATCTATGACATCACTGTACACTATGACATCATAGAATCCGGACTTTGCATTGTACTCAATGCTCTTGTAGTTTCCCTTTGTTCTATCCTTATTATGATGTCAGTATGATATCATTAGTCTAGATTCTTCTTGTTCTTTTGTCCCTTGTTCTCAGAATGTCCACTCCTTTGTCCGCCTGTAGAACAATATCTCTTGTACTAACTGTGACCTGGTGTTACCTGCGTCACCCTGTAGTTTTGTATAAGTAGTGCAGCTTGTACACTCCTGGTCCACATCAGTTCTCATCTGTTGTGTGCCAGGTATGTCTTCCCTGTTGTATAAATCATCAGTTCTCATCTGTTGTGTGCCAGACTTCACATCTGCTTCACTTAGAAGACTTACTCTGTTGCTGCCTTCCAGCCTATCAAGCATATCTCACCACAGTCCTCTTGGTCCACTGTGAGTATGCACTTTATGTATGCTGTTCATCAGTACTCTACTTATACTCCTACAGAGGGTGACGCTGGTAACAGCAGGTCACAGTAAATACAAGACACATTGTTCTACAAGTGGACAAAGGAATGTACTGTTCTGGAGAACAAGGTGTATAGAACAAGAAAAGTCTAGAATATGATATCATAGTGACATCATAATAAAGATAAGAACAAGGGACACAGTACAAGGACGAAATACAAAGGGAGTCCAGAGGAGTCCATGATGTCATTGTACAGTGATGTCATAGATAAGAAAGTCCGAGATTGTAAAGATCATATATAGCATAATCTAATCTACAGAAGTCCAATATATCTTATCTAAAGCAGTCTGTTACCTGCATGTCCTTTGAGCTGCTAAGTGCACTCAGGCCACTTATCAACATCAAGTACAAAAACAAGCCTAGTATGTATACATGCAGGTACATAAGGTTTGTACTCAGCTAAGTCCACTTATCTGGCTTCTGTGGTCCATGTGCAGACATGGAACCTTCTAGAAAGGTCACATGGTTGATTGCACCATCTGTTGTCAATGCTCTTGGTTGATCCAGCCACAAGTCATGTGATCAGGATGTCACAGGCCTAGGTTCTTCCATAGCATGTCCCTGGCGCTAAGCCAACTGCCACTAGCCTGTGTAGTGGTATGACACCTTGCTATGCTAAGCTCAAGTGAAAGAATAAGTTGAGGTGAACTGCCAGGTCTTCAGGACTCAAGCCTAGCACGGAGATAAATCACGTGCCAAACTTACAGTCACAGTGGAGCGTGCAAGGACAAAGGTGATCCTTAAGCAGGAGCACAACTCATGGTGTCACATGGTGGTAAGCTGAGTGGAGAACCAAGAGGACAAGTTAGATTGGTAAGAGTAAGAGATACAAAGAAATGCGTACCTGAGTGGAGAACCAAGAGGACAAGTTGGTTCCACTCAGGACACTACAGGAGGATTTATATATGCTACTGGAGCTGAGCTTTAAACTGAGTCTGAACACTATTACTAAGTGTATAGTAAGACTCCATGACTCAGGAGCTGACATGTTGTGTCTATTAATAGTGCTATCTATTGTGCTGACTGATGCACTTGTCATAGCGCTGATGTGATGCCTTATCTTGCTGAGTAAAACCTATACAGTGGGTAAGTGTAAACTACTAAGTGAGTTCTAGAACTATCTAGAGGGTTCCTTCCTTATCTACCAATCATATGAGTTCATATGTATATGGGAATGTGACCAGATTAGGCTGTCCCATTAAGGGTGCAACTATCCCAGGGTCATGTGCTTGAGGGTGCACATGGTGGTGACATGTGACTCACAAAGTCTTGTACTTTGGCCCTTTATATCTTCCCCAGATAATTCTGTAAGAATACAGAAAAATAGGAAAATAAATACACATCCATGACAGCCTGCATCAGGCTGCTTGGAGTCTCTGCTTGTTATTTGCAGCTAAAGTGTCATAGTTGCCAGTGTTCTGTAACTGTACAATGCTCCAAGTGGAGTTACCTTATTTAGATATGCTTAGTCAGGTTGGTATATCCTGCAGAGGATGGAAAATATTCCTTTAGTCTTATATCCTCCTCTGCAGGTGAGTAATGTTGATAAGTGTTGATAAGTGGCCTAAGCACACTTAGTGGCTCAATGGACATGCAGGTAACAGACTGCTTTAGATAAGATATATTGGACTTCTGTAGATTAGATTATGCTATATATGATCTTTACAATCTTGGACTTTCTTATCTATGACATCACTGTACAATGACATCATGGACTCCTCTGGACTCCCTTTGTATTTCGTCCTTGTACTGTGTCCCTTGTTCTTATCTTTATTATGATGTCACTATGATATCATATTCTAGACTTTTCTTGTTCTATACACCTTGTTCTCCAGAACAGTACATTCCTTTGTCCACTTGTAGAACAATGTGTCTTGTATTTACTGTGACCTGCTGTTACCAGTGTCACCCTCTGTAGGAGTATAAGTAGAGTACCCTCTACGCTCTGGCACCACACCAGTTCTCATCTGTTGTGTGCCAGACTTCACATCTGCTTCACTTGCTTGATCTACTCTGTTGCTGCTTCCAGCCACCTGTCATATCTCACCACAGTCTCCTTTGTCACTGTGAGTATGTGAGTATGATCTATCTATGTGCACTGTTCATCAATAAGTGGCCTGAGTGCACTTAGCAGCTCAATGGACATGCAGATAATGGACTGCTTTAGATTAGATACACAGGACTTGTAGATTAGATATTATGATCTGTACAATCTCAGACTTCTTGTATTTCTTTATCTATGACATCACACATGTACATGACATCATGGACCACTCTGGATCACCCTTGTACTTCATCATTATACCCTCCTTTTTGTTCTTATCTTTATTGTGATGTCACTATGATATCATAGTCTGGACTTTTCTTGTACTCTACACCTTGTTCTCCAGAACATCCACTCCTTTGTCCATATTAGAACAATGTGTCTGTTGTATTTACTGTGACCTGCTGTTACTAGTGTCACCCCTTGTAAAGGTATAAGTAGAGTACCATGTACAGTCTGGCACCACACCAGTTCTCATCTGTTGTGTGCCAGACTCTAACTCTGCTTCACTTGCTTGATACTCTGTTGCTGCTTCCAGCCACCTATCATATCTCACCACAGTCTTCTCAGTTCACTGTGAGTATGATCCATTTATGTGTGCTGTTCATCAAGTAATTAGTTTTACCTTGATCAATATTGTCTTATATCCTCCTCTGCAGTCCCCTTGTGTCCCCTGTGACTCAAGGGCCCTCTACAGGTCACAATTTGACACTGCCATGGTTGTTAGTCACTCTCACCACATGCAAAACAGAGTTTAAATGAGAAAAAAACTCAGGGAAAACCCTGTGGAGTGTTAAAAGATTTCCAAAGTTTACTTCCCATTAAACTTTGAATGGAGAGCAAGGGTGTAACGTTCCACCGGACGTTCCTTCTGGTACTGCGGACAAGGCTATCGGGATGACCCAACGATCACCGGGATATGTCGAAGTCACGTGCTCGATCTTGTACTAGCTCGATAACGAGGCGTAGTAGAGTAGCCCAAAGGATGCAGAGGGCAGTGAAGAGAGCAAGTCGAAGTTGATATGAATGAATGGTCGGCAAGACAGCACAACCAAAGGAGAATGGTGCAGCACGTTCCTTGAACGGCAAGAGTAGAGCGGAAAGGAAAGGATAGGGGCCTTACGGTGATCCCTCAGCTAAGGACGATTCAACAGATGTATATGCACCAAAGGTAGCTAACAGCACACAACTGGCAAGACAGCGCAGGAGTGGCACTACAGTGGGTGGTATAATCCAAGAAGTCAAGCTTAGGTCTTCAGCGACCATAAGCCCCAGTCTATATACATGTCCAAGGAGGTTTGAACCCCAGCTTGGAACTCCGAAACCCTAATATCCGGATCCTAGGAATGAGTCACAAACGAGTCAGAGATAACAATCCACCAATGGCAGTAAGGCGCAAAGGTATGAGTCAGAGATAAGCATCCGCAGCTGTATGAGCGCTGCTTCCATCCAATCAGAACGCAAACGTGTACAATCCATCAGAATCAAGGCACAATCGATCAGGCACATACGAGTCATCACAAACACGAGGCAGTCGAGACCGGTCCAGGCACAAGCTCATCTGGGCCCTTCTGGTGCGAGTCTAGCCAGGTCACGTGCCAGGGTCACGTGACGGGCGTTTGACGTAAGATCACGTGATCTACTCCCAGTATTCTTGAGCGAATCCATGGTAGTTGGGAAAGTCACGTGACTTAGCTAGTTGTTGGGTAGTCCACGCCCCATATCCCATAACTACAACCTCTTCTTCGGCTTCTTCAGCACGTGATCGCTTCACGGCAGTGTTCCGAGGTCGTGCAGGGGTGTTCGGGGGAGCAGTTACGGGCGAAACCGTAACAAAGGGGGTCGCGGAACTGCAGTGAGATATAGTATGTACCTTTTTCTCATAAGGCTGATAGGGAAAGGGGGGGGGGTATTTATGTAAGCATGCCCCTATCTATATATGGTATTATTTTCCCGTGCCTACTAAATACAGTAACCCAAGTGTCTTTTTATGTAGTATACTGTATAGTCCGTACTAATAAATCATGCATGCCTGCGTTTCAACGCACCCGCATCGCTCAAGCACACTTCACAAGTCCAGCCTTTTGCTGAGGACAAAGGCTCAACACATGACAGATGATACTGGTATGGTTTTATATCAGTGTGCTTGTGTCCGAAACATATAACTCACCCATTTTGTTTCACATCCAGTAATTCTACAACAAACCATGTCTTCCCTCTTGTTACCTGTCGATGGCGCTGCTGAATTTCCACACAAGCACTTGGAGATGTCATGCATATTGCGCAGTTTCCATTTGCAACCAAATGAGGACATCTCTGCACCTCTGAGGAGGCCGCTATCATCGTTGGTCTCCATGGGGCATTCAGTGAGGAGGTGGGCAGCAACATCTGTAGGTGGTAATGTGATGACTCACTGTCACTCGACAGGGAATCACGATGGGTTCAGAAGACCGGGGGTGGTGGAGAACGCGGAGCGGAGCACAGGGACTACTGTGATGGAACGCTTTGGCTCAACCGTCAGAACTGGCGCGACGGCTCAGGGAAAGTGGCGCTTAGTGGCAAGTCGTGCTTGACAGCTGAAGGGGCACTAGTGCTTGAGAGGCGGGAAGAGGCAAAGGGAGGATGTCACAAGTGGACAGTCTGAGGGACTGTCCGTTCTATTGCACTGGCTTATATACCCAGAGGGATGGTCTGTGCGTAAGTTTAGGGCAGGCTTAAGGTCTGCCCACGGGTACTGCGGAATACTGTGGAATGGAACATTCCAGTAACATCTAAATATAGTGTCCAATGGGAAAATCGGGATAGTGTTGTACGACTGCTCCGCAGTCGATGACGCCATATGACGTGACTGCTCTGCAGTCCAATCAGAATAATCGTAGGAGTGGTACGACTGCACCGCAGTCGAGTTGGTCATAATGATTTGACTGCTCCGCAGTCCAATCAGATAAATCCAAGGAATGGTACGACTCTCAGTCGTCAGGTGACTTGATAAACGATGGGAGATCACGTGACTCATCACGTGATCGTAGGAGTACGAAATTCAAACTCCGATTTCGGATTTCCCCTTTAGGAAGGTGATTAGATAAGACCGGGCCGGTGCGGACCGGTCTTAGATGCCCGAGTCACGACCCAAGTTTCTAGGTTCGTGACAGTATCCCCTTTTTAACGCCGTGCTGCACCGACAGCACTGGTTGACTTTGGATGAGGGGTGCGGGGTGGTCCTTGTGGAACTTCTGGACCAGTTCTCGGGAGTGCGTCATGCGGGATGAGGGGAGCCAGGAATTCTCGGAATCAGGATATCCCTTCCACTTGATCAGGTAAAGTATCCCCTTCTTGTTGGGTGATACTTTGGATTGCAAGACCGCTTCAACTTTGTAGTGTTCATCCTCTCCTTGGACGATCTCGGGAGGGGGTCGGGTGAAGTTGGGTCCGTGGATATCATTCTCATGATACGGAGAGATCAGGGAATTGTGGAAGACTGGATGAATACGCCATGTCTTTGGGAGTTGGAGTTTACAATTAACTCCCCAGGTGGATAAGATTTTGAATGGACCATGGCGTCGCGGGGCAAGCTTGGGCTTGGGATGCGTGGTGTGGATGTTGGTTCCTTCCAACCAGACTAAGTCTCCAGACTTGAATTCTCGGGATGGGGTTTGTGACTTGGAATTTCTCATGATTTCCGCCGCTACTTTTAGCGCTGCGGTGACCTCGGATCGGATTTGGTTCAGGGATTTCAGCCGGTCTTCGGCTGCCGGGATGTTGGTCGTGAAGTGGATGGGCGGAATGAACTCGGGTTTGAACCCATACCACACTTCGAAGGGTGATTTCTTGGTAGCACTATGTTGTCGAACATTGTGCGCAAACTCCATGAATGGGATCAACTCTGCCCAATTATCTGCTTGGAAGTTGCAGAAAACGCGAAGGTATTGCTCGAGCTCTTGGTTGACTCGCTTGTCATGGACGCATATATTATTTTCCCTATTTTTCTGTATTTTTACGGAACTATCTGAGGAAGATATAAAGGGCCAAAGTACGAGATATTGTTAGTCACATGCAGCCATCATGTGCACCTTTAAGCACGTGACCCTGGGATAGTTGCACCCTTAACGGGACAACCTAATCCGGTCACATTCCATTTACGTACGGACTCACACGATTGGTAGATAAGGAAGGAACCTTCTAGATAGTTCTAGACTTCGCTTAGTAGTTTACGCTTACTCGCTGTATTAGGTTTTACTCAGCAAGATAAGGCATCGCGTCAGCGCCATGACTAGTGCATCAGTCAGCACAATAGATAGCGCTATTATTAGACACGACGCGTCAGCTCCTGAGTCATGGAGTCTTACTGTACACTTAGTAATAGTGTTTAGACTCAGTTCAAGCTCAGCCACAGTAGCGTATATAAACCCTCCTGTAGCGTCCTGAGTGGAACCAACTTGTCCTCTTGGTTCTCCACTCAGCGTACCACGGCGTGACCTTGACATCTTGAGCTCTTGTATAAAGACTCTGAGTTGATTGTCCCTCCGCCGTGACTGTGCGTTAGCGCGTGATTTATCTCCGCGCCAGGCTTGAGTGTGCTTACCTGACGGTTCACTCTATTTTTAGTCCACACTTGAGCTTGATGTAGCGAGGTGTCATACCGCTACATTAGGACAAGTTCCTTTTCACTCTCTTGAGCCCCGCGCTCACCAGTTTTATCATTTCCCTCCAGGTGGTTGACGACCATCAGTCCTTTGTGTTATCTACCTCACTCTTTGCCTGGAGAAGTCCATAAGCAGAATCTGTGCATTTGTGGTACAACTGTAGTGTCCGTAAAACCGGCATACATTGTGCTTGCCTTTATTGGGTCTATCTGGTCATCAGTAGACGCCTCTGGGTACTGGCTGCAGAACTGGTCACCACGCCAGATAAGCTGCAGTTAGACATCGAGCCAGCCAGGCCTAGCCTGCGACAGCTGTACGCGTACCAACCAGAAAAGTTTGAGAGCGCTTCGGCGTGAGAGGCAGCCAACAGGTCGAGAAGACTGAGGCAGACAGCCTTGTAGCTCTACACAATTCCCTACATCATTCCTGAGTGTCCCTTTATCGCCGCAGCCTCGCACAGTGTGAAACAATCACTGTGTATTGGTCTCGCTTGATAGGGCATTCCAGTCACCCTCGAGTTAGCGTTTCGCGCTCGTTGTATCCTGTCGTCTAAACCCACCCCCACATACTTTCAAACTGCCTCGCATATTTGCGAACGTCCGCACCCGACTTCGTCGTCTCTTTAGGAGGAGACAAGCTTCTATCACACCACCCCAAACTACAGCCTCTGCTTCGGCATCGCTGCACGTACACCCGGACACCCAGTCTGAACAAGACCGGATCCCCTCCCCAGTGTACGCATCACCATCACCCACTATATCAGTAAACTCCTTCCACTCCGCCCACTCCTCCTCCCAAGCCACCCTCGCCCAGTCAGGCGAAAGTTTCATTGACGAAGACGGTGTCAACATCCGTTACCAGGGGTTCCAATTAGAACTGCCCCCTCGTAACCTCGCCGAGCAATACGTGCAGGCAATCTACCACGACCAAGAAATCCGATACGGACTTCTAGACCTCTACGGCCTAGAAATTCCCATCCTCGGAACAAACTTCACAGTCCCGCAGCTGATAGCATTCGCTGCAGACCTCATCCCTCGTCTCGAATCGCCTCCTCACCCCCTCATCTCCCACGTAAGGGAAAACGAAGAACGTGGCTCCCAAGAAAGGGAAACAGACAGCTCGTCTAGCACAAGCTCAGTATCCCAGCGGAGCTCGCTCGAAATTCGCCCTCCCTCCTCCAACTAAAAAAGAAAAGGAGTTCATATCTCGCATCCAAGACTGGGACGAGATCTCCCCAGACGAACAACTCCTTCTTTTGGAAGAATTCCGTCGGGCACAAGAGGAAGCAGAACGAAAGGAGAGACAGAAGAAATTAGATGAGATGTCACAACCAAGCGGAAGCACCCTCCCTCACGCCGCACCACCAACACCACTCCCCCCTCCCACCGTCCAGGACTGCCTGGATCTTATAAATCACCTCGGTATCGCCGTTGGCAACCTCGCACAGCAAGTCACAGCTCTGACTGCACAGGTGGCCTCGGCAACCGCCACTCGCCCAGGAAATGGAAAAAACAAGGAAATAGTGGCCCGCCCAAAACCTTGGGATGGGAAAGGCTCCTCCTCGGACGCCCGTCATTTCCTCGCCGCCTTCCACAACTGGGCAGGTTCATTAGGGGATGCCATGAACACATGGCACACAGGGGATAGCAAGTGGTACGCGGATGAGCATAGATGGATAGCCGCTGCCCTCAACCTGATGGAAGGGGACGCCAAAACCTGGGCACTCCCATACTTGGAGTCCGCCAACCAAGGGACTATCCCCTTTGGAGGAAACTGGTCGGACTTCGTTAAGGAGTTCAACCGCAGGTTTAGCCCCCTGGATGTACAAGACATAGCTCGAGAAGAGCTAAAGAAAACAAGACAAGGAAAAAAGACGGTTGCCGAATATGCATCTATATTCAAGCAGTACTCTGGACAAACCGGGTGGTCCATCATCGACCTCCGCACCCGCTTTTACGATGGTCTCACAGACGAGATCAAGGACCTCCTCGCCATCACAGACAAGCCCCACAACACATACGACGAGCTCAAGCAGAGTGCGCAAATCATCGACCAACGACTGCGCCAACACCAGAGCGAGAAGAAAGGGAAACCTTCATTGTCATCACAACACACTACCTCCAACCCTGACGCCATGCAAGTCGACGCCACGCGTCAGCAAGGCAACAGAGCGAAGGAGGAGATCTTCAAAACTCGGGGCGAGTTTCAAGCATGGATGAGAGGAAAATGCTATGGGTGTGGTTCGAAAGAACACACAAAGAAGGATGGAAACCATGAGCGCGATGTTTGTAACTGGTGCCAAAGAGCAGGGCACCGAGCAAACGTCTGCCAAAACAAGAGAATGGGGAAACCGGCTAAAGCGAAAGCTGCAGCAACAACGGAGTCCCCCAGCCCACCATCATCGTCCAGCACTGCGGCAGCAGCCGCCACAAGTACTTCCCCCGCCCAGACGTCCCAGGCAGACGTGGCGAAGTTGTTGGGAATGTTGGAAAAGCAGCAAGAACAGCTGGATGCGTTCAAAGCGGCTTTTTAGATCAGGGGTCGCGTATAGCTGCGACCGGCCCCTCTACAGTAGATGACTCGGCTTCATGTAGTTGTAATATATGCTTACGCTCTCGCCTCGTTTCGGACTCACCTTCTGTAATTCATACGACTCATGCCTGTAAGTTAGATAGTAGTGTTAGTTCAGCTTCTTGTTTTCCTGATTCTATTACATCTACATCTGCCTCGGAGATGAACAATAGTAGTGTTTCTTTTGCTCCACTTTCTTCAGAAGCAATGCCGCACGTGATGATTTCTGATGCAGCACTGTCTTCTACTATTATTCCCGAAACAAAAGATAAAAAATCACATTTTCATATTTCTGTGTATTTAAAAGGACGTCATCGTACTGTAAAAGTAGCAGCAATGGTAGACTCTGGGGCAACTTCGTTGTTCCTGGACAAAAAGTACGCTGACCGCCACAAGATGTTGCAGGTTCCCCTTGCAAGTCCCATTACCCTATACAACATAGACGGGACTCTCAACGAAGCCGGTAGTATCACCCATAAAGTCAGGCTCTCTCTGAAAGTCGGCCCTAGTGAAGAAAGTTATGACTTCCTAGTCACTTCACTTGGCCCAGAGAACGTCATCTTGGGACTACCATGGCTCAGGCAAAGGAACCCACAAATAGATTGGCAGGAAGGCACTATGCGCCTTAACTCGACCGCTGAAACAGCGCCACCAGAGTTGGAGGTAGAGGTGACGCGCATCATGGCGAACCGAATGGAACGCTGCCGTCTCCTTGCGGAGAAAGTGCTCGACACGGTCCAAGACGAAGTTTTCTGTTTGGCAGGCTTCACATACTCTCAGCAGATCGCCGAGAAAGCCACTGCCTCCAAACCTAAGAAAACCTTCGAAGAAATGGTACCGAAGCACTATAGAGACTTCGCAAAAATTTTCTCTGAGGAGGAATCCCAGAGGCTCCCTGAGCATCAACCGTGGGATCACGCAATAGACCTCGAACCAGATGCAGTTAAACACTGGAGGGTCAAAACGTATCCTATGTCCCCGAGCGAGCAAGTGGAACTCGATAAATTCCTGCAAGAGCACATCTCAAAAGGATATCTGGTCCCATCCAAGTCACCAATGGCCTCACCAGTATTCTTCATTAAAAAGAAAGACGGCAAGCTCCGTCTAGTGCAGGATTACCGCCGTCTTAATAAAATCACAATTAAGAACCGATATCCACTACCGCTCGCCGCCGACATTATAAACCGGCTGAAAGGAGCAAAGGTATTCACTAAGTTCGACGTGAGATGGGGGTATCACAACATCCGGATCAAACCCGGAGATGAATGGAAGGGTGCAATCATCACCAATCGAGGACTGTACGAGCCAAAGGTCATGTACTTCGGAATGACCAACAGTCCAGCCACCTTCCAAGCCCTCATGAACGCCGTCTTTGCCGATCTAATCGCAGCAGGAGAGGTCGCAGTATACATGGATGATATCCTCATCTATAGTAACTCCCTAGAGCACCATCGCAAAATCGTACGCGAAGTGCTTAGGAGACTGCAGGAACACGACCTCTATCTCAAACCTGAGAAATGCGACTTTGAAAGGCAAGAAATGGAGTACCTAGGGATGATAATCCGTCCTGGAGAAGTGCAGATGGACCCTGGCAAGGTCGCTGCAGTAAAGGAGTGGCCTACACCCACAACGCTCAAGGAGGTTAGAGCGTTTATCGGGTTCGCCAACTTCTATCGTCGATTCATCAAGGACTTTGCGGCTATCGCCTGACCCTTGCATGACCTCACGAAGAAGGACACTCCATGGCAATGGCATTCTGAACAGCAGAAGGCATTCGACCACTTGAAGGAAAGCTTCGTACGAGAACCGATTCTCAAAGTGTACGACCCACAGCTTCCAACAAGAGTCGAAACTGATGCTTCAGGATTTGCTACTGGCGGCATACTCACTCAGAAGTATCCTGATGGTCTCTGGCACCCTGTTGCGTATCGCTCGCAGTCTATGAGCAAAGAAGAACGCAACTACGAAATCTACGACAGAGAAATGCTCGGCTTAATCCGCGCCTTAGAGGACTGGAGACACTTCCTCGAAGGCATCTCCTTTGAAGTGATCACCGACCACAAGAACATGGAATGGTGGGCAAGCATGAAAGACTTAAACCGTCGACAGGCCCGATGGGCCCTGTATTTAAGCCGCTTCGCCTTCAAAATCACTTACAAAAAGGGAGACTCTATGCAAGCCGATGCATTAAGTAGATTCTCGAAAGACCACATCAGAGACAATGAGGATAACCGCCAGGTTCAGGTTTTACAACCTAAGCACTTCCTCAATGCCGCCCAAGCACACTTCCGCCCAGAAGTGGACTCCCTAGGGAATCGCATAAGACTCGCCTCCATTCGAGAAGCAGAAGTTATAGAGGGTCTCAAAAGCTTACAAAAGACCGCTCCAAAAGCTCTCATGGACGGAGTCGCGATGTGGGAGGAAGATGACGGCCTAGTTTACCACAGGGGGAAACTGTACGTTCCCAATGACCGGACGTTAAGACGAGATGTGGTTAAGTCATGCCACGACTCCATTACCACCGGTCACCCTGGTAAGAACGGCACCATCGAGCTAGTCAGTCGCTACTATTGGTGGCCACGCATGGCAGGCTTTATCAGCTCATACGTAGAAGGATGCGATCGATGCCAACGCTATCGCAAAGACCTGCACCCCAAAGCCATAATACAGCCGCAGGAAGTTCCTGAGGGACCATGGCAGATAGTTGGAATCGATCTAATCGGTCCACTACCCATGTCACGTGGAAAGGATATGATCCTTAACATAGTGGATCATTATACAAAACAGATCCATCTATTTCCAGTGACGTCCCAAATCACGGCTGATGGAGTAGCATCCATCTACTTTGAGCAAGTCTTCCCTCTGCATGGGATCCCAAAGAAAATCATCAGTGACAGGGGACCCCAGTTTGCTGCAAGAAGCATGCGGGCACTATATAAGCGACTAGGGATAGACGCAGGTCTCACTACCGCCTATCACCCTCAAGCTAATGGACAGGTAGAACGCAAAAATCAGGAAGTAGAAGTCTACTTGCGCTTGTTCATTAGTAAGAGGCAGGATGATTGGGCAGACCTGCTCCCTACAGCAGAATTCGTAGTCAATAGTAGACTCAACTCAGCCACGGGGCACACCCCCTTCGAGCTACTATACGGTTACACACCGGACTTCACCATTCCCGCTGGTAGGCCCACTGGTATCCCAACGCTCGACAAGCGTCTACAACACCTAGTTTCCACAAGAAGGGATGCAGAGGCAGCTCTACGCCTGAGTAAAAGGCGAATGCAAACAGACGTTGAACAAAGACACAAGCCATACGTCTTCAACGTCGGGGACAAAGTCTGGTTGCAAGCTAAGCAAATAAAGATACACCAGCAGTCGTCCAAACTGGGCCCAAAGCAACTAGGCCCATTTGAAGTCACTGAAGTCAAAAGTGACGTCGACTACAAGCTTGCACTCCCCCCTGCATTACGAATCCATGATGTATTTCATGTAGACCGCCTCTCCCCTTACAAGGGAAACGAAGTTAACGGACTTATGCCACCTCCACCTGAACCCATCACAGTCGAAGGGGAAGAAGAGTACGAAGTAGACCACATAAGAGATTCCAAACTCTTTGGTCGCACTCTTAAATACCTAGTTCGCTGGTGTTGCGATCAGACTCATTGGTACGGACTACAGGCTCGTGGGGTTCTGACTACCCTAGTATTAGTCAGGGACAGTCGTCTCAGTCAGCCGTATCGGCTGTGTTATCACATGTACTCGCTATCAGACTCGACTCATACCTAGGACAGTTGTAGTAGGGTTCGAGCTACTATTGCTACTGGGTACCTTACGTTCAGGAGGAGCTTCAAAGCTCCTTGTCAACTGTATATCTAGCTGGCTGTACGAAGACCGAGCTCCTTAGCTTGGTCTTCTTGAATCATCATCGCACTTCTCCAATCTCTCCTCCTCTGTTCCATCCTCTTCATCTGCCTGCTAGTACGTCTGTCCTTTGTAAGGCAGATCGTCCGACGACTTGTACGCCTGGTGGCCGTCGCCCCAGTGCCTGAGACGATCACGTTCCCACTAAGGGCGTGTATCTATATTCGCTAAGTCGCCCCATTACCAGGCCACTCTGTCATCGCTCAAGTCGAGCATCGTTAGGGCGAGCCTAACGCAACAGCTGGAAAGGTTACGGTGAAGGCGAGGACACTTGGGAGCCAGCAAAGAATCTAACACACGCACCGGATAAAGTCAAGGAGTTCCACTCCTCAAACCCGGGCGCACCTAGAAAAATAGCAGCTCTCATCTACGCGTCCTTGCCTTGGCAAGCATCTCATATGTACACAGAGGCCAACGCGGACGTCGACCCTTAAGAAGGGGGGTGATGTCATGGACGCGTATATTATTTTCCCTATTTTTCTGTATTTTTACGGAACTATCTGAGGAAGATATAAAGGGCCAAAGTACGAGATATTGTTAGTCACATGCAGCCATCATGTGCACCTTTAAGCACGTGACCCTGGGATAGTTGCACCCTTAACGGGACAACCTAATCCGGTCACATTCCATTTACGTACGGACTCACACGATTGGTAGATAAGGAAGGAACCTTCTAGATAGTTCTAGACTTCGCTTAGTAGTTTACGCTTACTCGCTGTATTAGGTTTTACTCAGCAAGATAAGGCATCGCGTCAGCGCCATGACTAGTGCATCAGTCAGCACAATAGATAGCGCTATTATTAGACACGACGCGTCAGCTCCTGAGTCATGGAGTCTTACTGTACACTTAGTAATAGTGTTTAGACTCAGTTCAAGCTCAGCCACAGTAGCGTATATAAACCCTCCTGTAGCGTCCTGAGTGGAACCAACTTGTCCTCTTGGTTCTCCACTCAGGTGCGCATCTCCTTGTACTCCTTACTCCTTACCAATCTAACTTGTCCTCTTGGTTCTCCACTCAGCGTACCACGGCGTGACCTTGACATCTTGAGCTCTTGTATAAAGACTCTGAGTTGATTGTCCCTCTGCCGTGACTGTGCGTTAGCGCGTGATTTATCTCTGCGCCAGGCTTGAGTGTGCTTACCTGACGGTTCACTCTATTTTTAGTCCACACTTGAGCTTGATGTAGCGAGGTGTCATACCGCTACATCACTCGGTTTCTCCATCTGTCTGTGGATGGAACGCGGTTGACATAGTGGACTTGACTCCAAGTTTGCTCCAAA
Source organism: Lactarius akahatsu (assembly GCA_021524915.1). Taxonomy (NCBI): domain Eukaryota; kingdom Fungi; phylum Basidiomycota; class Agaricomycetes; order Russulales; family Russulaceae; genus Lactarius; species Lactarius akahatsu. The sequence continues at coordinate 413,070 of JAKELL010000009.1, read as the reverse complement.
CTTCTTGCATCACTTTAGACGCGAATTGGGGTCCTCTGTCCGAAATCACTTGTTGGGGGAGTCCAGTTCTTCGCCAGACTTGTTCCAGGTATAACTTGGCAGTTTCATCAGCCGTGATAGTCTTGTTACAGGGAGCGATGACCGTCGCTTTACTGAGGCGATCTACGACCACAAATAATGTGTCGTAACCGAGGGATATGGGGAGGTCGGTGATGAAGTCCATGGTGATGATTCCCCACACCTCTGTAGGAATCGGATTGGGTTGCAGGGGTACTTGGGTTCTGGGCTTGATTTTCGTCGACTGACAGATAGTGCATCTGTCTACGTAACTCTTGACGAAACTGGACATTCCAGGCCACCAGAAATCTTGGGATATCAGCTTGTAGGTTTTCCATCTTCCTGGATGTCCTACGGCGATGTGGTCGTGATATTGTTTAACGATATCTCTTCGTAGATCATCGTTCTTGGGAACGTAGACTTGTCCTCGGAATAAGATGACTCCATCTTCTAGGTTCCACTCTTCCAAACCCTTGGTGAGTGAACGGGGGCCGCTCTTCAAGAGGGTTTCCAATGCCATACTGACTTCTCTGTCGTATGTCTGCGTGTCTCGGATGCGTTGTCGCAGGGAGGTGTCTCCTAACACCGTGATTGCTGCTCTTTGCACAGCATTGACTTGAAAATATTTCGTATCCAGGAGCACTCGCTTTTCATCTTCATCCGCTATCCCCTTTTATGATCTGGACGCCTGGACAGTGCATCAGACTTGTTCTGACTGCCTGGTTTGTGGATGATGATGAACTGGAACTGGGACAGAAACAGCGCCCAACGGGCCTGTCGACAGGAGAGTTTTTGCTTCTTCATAAAGTAAGCCAGGTTGTTGTGGTCGGTCCACACCTCTGTGGTATCACTACGTCCCTCGAGGTAGTGTCGGAATGCGTGGAAAGCATGGATGATCGCAAGGAGTTCCTTGTTGCAAATCTCGTAGTTGCGCTCCGCAGGAAGGAGAGATTTTGACAGAAAGGCAACAGGATGCCAACGTTCCAAGGCATCAGGTTGTTCCAGAATAGCCCCAGTCGCGAAGTTACTGGCGTCAGTGATGAGTCGGAATGGCTTGGAATGGTCAGGGAGGGCTAAAACAGGGGCCTGGGTGAAGGCTTTGATCAGGGTGCGGAAAGCGCTTTCCGCTGTGGTATCCCAAGAAAAGAGCACATCTTTCTTGGTCAGGTCGAAGAGTGGTCGGGCGACGGTGGAATAATCTTTGATGAACCACCGATAGAAATTACAGAAGCCCAAAAATGCTTGGACTTGTTTGACTGTACGTGGGACAGGCCACTCGGTAATACCAGCCACTTTGGCTGGGTCCATGGAAACTTGGCCGTTGGAAATCACGATTCCAAGGTATTCGACGGAGGTCTGAGCAAATACGCATTTCTCAGGTTTCAGGTAGAGGTCGTGCTGCTCCAAACGCTGGAGCACGTCGTGGGTCAACGCAGTCAGGGAGTCGAGATCTTCCGTGAAGATATGGATGTCATCGAGGTAGACCACAACATGTCCACCATCGATCAGGGGTCCGAAGAGCTGGTTCATGAATGCTTGGAACGTTGCTGGTGCGTTGCAGAGACCGAAAGGCATTACAGTCGGTTCGAAAAGGCCGTGGGAGGTCTTGAAAGCGGCCTTGTACTCATCACCCTCGCGAATCCGGATGTTGTTGTAACCCCACCGGATGTCCAACTTGGTGAAATAACGCGCGCCGTGAAGTTTGTCGATTAACTCGGGAATGAGGGGGAGGGGCGCCACGTTCTTGATGGTGATGTCGTTCAGAGCCTGGTAATCTTGAACCGGACGGAGCTTTCCATCCTTCTTGTCAACGAAAAAGAAGGGACAGGCCATGGGGGACTTGGAAGGGTGGATGTAACCTTTCCGCAGATGTTCAGAGATGTACTCCTTGAGTGCATCAGCCTCTTTAGGCGTCAGGCGGTAGATGGAACAGTTCTTTAAACTCGCTCCAGGTTTCAGATCAATCGCATGATCCCAGGGTTGGTGCGCAGGCAAGCGGTGGGACACTTCCTCGCTGAAGACTCGGGTGTATCGCTGGAAGTGACTCGGAATGTGGTCCGTGGAAGGTTTAGGGGCAGTCTTTGCCGCTAATTTGGTACTCGTGGTGAACTTCGCTCGGATGGCCAAGTGGTCGTACTTGGGAAAACTGTGGCTCCACAGGAATGGCTCGATAGCCTCTTGGAAAAATGTGCGTTCTACAGGTTCTGCTGCGTCAGCAGTCGGGATTAAAGCGTCATCCGTTGTTCAGGTCCTAGCGCTAGGATGTTGGCTCGGAAAGGATCTCGGAAAGGAACTGTTGCATCAACAGAGACTTGGGGTGGAACTTCTGCACTCGCAGGAACTCGGGAAGGAACTTGGGATGGGACGTCTGCACTTGCAGGAACTCGGGAAGGAACTCGGGATGGGACGTCTGCACTTGCAGGAACTCGGGAAGGAACTCGGGATGGGACATCTGCATTTGCAGGAACTCGGGAAGGAACTCGGGATGGAACATCTGCACTTGCAGGAACTCGGGAAGGAACTCAGGATGGGGCATCTGCACTTGCAGGAACTCGGGAAGGAACTCGGGATGGGACCTCTGCACTCGCAGGAACTCGGGAAGGAACTCGGGATGGGGCATCTGCACCTGCAGGAACTCGGGAAGGAACTCGGGATGGAACATCTGCACTCGCAGGAACTCGGGAAGAAGGGGCGTCTTTAGCCGGTGTAGGTTCTAACTCTAGAATGTTGATCGTGGTGTCTCGGGTTTGGGGTACTCGGGAGGAAATGACTACGGTCTTCGTAGACAAGGTGCAGCTACTTGGGCACCGCGTAAAGGCGATCTGGGGTCTTGACCAGTCGATCTCGGGATTGTGCGCTCGGAGCCAATCCGTTCCTAGGATTATGTCGTGCTCCCCTAGAGTGGTGATGTAGAATTTGACGACCTCGTCGTGATAGGCGTTCTCTGCCGTTCTGATCCTTAACTTCTGGATCGTGGTATGCTTGACTAGCCCCATCTTGTTGGGCGACCCGTCCACGTTTCTAACTGGCATCGGGTTAACTAAAGTTCTCAAGGTCAAGCCGTTTGCACGCGCAAACCCATCATCTGCGATGATGCCCTCCACGCCGCTGTCCAACAGGGCGCGGGCACTGATTTCTCTGCCAGATCGCTTTCCTACTAGTGTCACCCTGAGTACGATAGAAGGAGCTCTCCTATTCTGTATCGTCTTGACTGGTACAGGCTCGCCGCCGAGCGTCTCTAGTAAGGAAATGCCGCTCACAGCGCAGCTGGCTATCAATCTTCCGCCCGACAGTGCTACGGGGGAAGGACCTAAAAATCCTCATTAATAGGTGCAGACCGCGGACGCGCGTCCGGGGAATACGGGAGTATCTCTCGATACATGGCTCCAACCAGAGCCGGGTGATCAGTAGGTGCTTCCTCTTGATCCAGGTCCTTGTCAACAAAAACACCTCGCGCTCTACTTGAATTGTTGGGAGGGCGGCCACCTCTGGCCCTCATGCTTTGCGTCTTTAGCTTGCATTCTCGAAGGATGTGGCCTGGGCTACCACAGTATAGGCACAACTTGTTCTGGAAACACCGGTTCCGTTCTTCTTTGGTAAGTTTGCCTTGGAATTTCTCGGGTCAGGATGAAGAAGCGTTGACGTTAACGCTATCGTCTTCGGTCAGGACAGCTCGTCCGAAAGTGGGTCTTCCACTGTTGCGCGAAGGGGAGTTTCTCGGAATGGAATCAGCGTATAACTTATATATGCGGTCGAACTCTCTGGCTTTATCTACCAGGTCTTCGAGTGTCGTCGGGAGGGGGGAAATGCCCATAAGTTTCATGTGTAGGGCCGAAGGAATCGCCTTTCTAAAGGCGTGCATCTGAGTTTGTTCGTTCGCGCCGCTTCGTTTGACGTAAGTGGACCAGTCCTGGTACCACTCGTTGAACGGTCGAGTACCCATCTTTAGGGTATACATCAGGTTGGTGGCTTCCAAAGCCGTATGCGCCGGGATGAAATGCTTGTCAAAGTCAGATTTGAACGTAGCCCACGTTCCGAAGGAGACAGCTGCACCCGCAGCTGGGTTCAAGGCCTTGTGTTGCCTATCCTGGGCCCACTCGCCTGCAGAAGTGCCCGCTTTGAAGTAAGTCAGGGCCGCAGATATTTTCTTGTTGTCGGTATCGAAAATCGACTCATTGAGGTGGAAATAATTTTCCAAATTATTCCAGAACGCTGTCGCTTTGTTGGGTCTTCCATCAAAGGGTTCGGGTGCTGCACCAAGGATCTTTGCTGGATTTGCAGCCATGGGAATTATCGCCGGGGGTCTCGGAGGGGAGCGCGAAGGGGATCTCGAAGGGGAACGCGAAGGGATTCTTGGGAGGCGAGGTACTCGAAGCGAAGGTGATCGGGATCGCGGGGGAACCGTTGCTCTGTGCGTGAGAGGCGGGGACGGTAGTCTTGGAGGGGAGGTACTCGGAGGGGAGTTTATTGAAGTAGTTGCTATTTGATGAAGTCGGCTGGGACCAGGTGCACTTGGAAGTGGACCAGGGGATACGCGAGGGGAAGAAGGCTGGGAAGCCACTCGAGATACGAGACCGGTAAGTCTTTTAGCGGTGTCGTCAAGGATTCGTGAAACTTCTTCTTGTTCACTATTGGAATCCGGGGCATTGGAAGGGCTCAAGGGGGTTAGCGAACGCTCGCTCTCTGATTGCTCTTCAGAGTCAGAAAACCGAACCGCTCGGTTGTTTCCGTATACCCAACGGGAGTGGGTAAAGGACCAGGATACTCTCTTCTTCTTGAAGGATCCGCAAAGGATAGCCCAATCTAGCTTTCGAACCTTTCGGATGTGGGGAAAGACTTGCTCAAAGTCTTGGACTGTAAGACGCTTCTGGGTAATGACGTGTACCCACGGAAAGTGACCGTCGGAACTAGTGATGGGCTGATCGTTGAAGGTGGCGTAGATGAGATCATCGACGAGGGAAAAGTAGGGGTCCAGGAAGTACACAGGAATTCAATCTCGTTCGTCAGAGGTGAGCTCTCTTTTCTCACTCATTCACTGGGGGCATCGGTGTAACAGGGAAGTGTTCCACCTGGTCTTGTTCCACGGGTAGAAGACTTGGTACGCGGGGCGGAGGATCGCTCGATCGGGTTGATTCGTCCTTTGCTGGCGGCGAATCCACTGGTATTCTTCGTAAATACCGAAATGGGTCAGAGTAGTTTTACTTCTCCACAAGAAGTTCTGGAAATTCAACGGGCTTGAGGTAACGTCCCGTGCTTGGGTAAGAGGCGATGCAAGGATTAGAGTCTCTTGCGGATACTGATCGTACTGGAGACGACAGTGATGCTTGAAGACGTCAAGCTCTCGGGGTGTTCTCGTAGGTAGCTGCTCGGAAACGAAAATGGCTTCAGGGAGGTGACAGTGAAGTTCTCGGGGTTGGGTTTCTAGGAAGTGAGCCTCGTCGCTACTTGTCGAATGTTGCCTCGCAACTGGGTTACTCAGGAGGGTCGGATTACTTGATTCGACTGGGTAGATGCTCGGGTAGACGGGTTCGTTTGGTCTACTTTGGTTGGTCCTTGGGATGACCGGGTCTGGAACTATTGGAATAGTTTCGCGAAGGGGGCGTTGGGGTCCCGTAGGTCTTCTCGGGATTACTGGGGAGTTCTCGTGGGAAGAGATGTGGGAATTTCTTGCTTGGAAGCGGCGATGGGGTGGTCATAAATGGGATGAAGCCAGGTTGATAGCCCAATTCGTTATGGGTTCCAGGGTGTCAATTTTTACACTTGTAAAAATGCTCGGAATTTAATTTGTAGCTCTACAAATTAAAGTGTTCTACTCCTATCACTGAAGGGTAGGTAGTTAACACTAGGGGCCCAAAGTACTACGCCTTCTGGAGTAGGGGGAGTCTCTGGTCTGTAGCCACAGATGCACACTTCTTGAGTGCACCAGCAAGGACCATGATTGGTGGTACTTCCCCAATCGTCGCTGGTCGATTGCGTGTTGCTGGTTTCATCTGTTGCCGGGCTGCTCGCAGGGAGGGATAATCGCGCTAGTAGGCTAAGGGGATCTTGAACACGTCCTACTAGGAGCTCTACAAGCTCAGGGTCGTTGGGGTCCGTGGGAGGGTCTTGGAAGACGCGGGGGTTGACCAGGCTTTGGTCTGGGTTTGTCAGGGTGGTTTCCCAGGTAGCTCTACTCCAGGAATACGTGAGCTCGGTTCCTTCGGTAATAACCAAGCGCGTGGGGCCTTCTCTGTCCACTACACGGACTTCACAGAAGTTGATCTGTATTTCTTCGTATGAAAGGCGGAATCGATCGAGGAACCGGATTGAATTTCCCCACTGGAGTTGTCGAATGAAGTAGTCGCGGCGAGGGGGGATGTAATTGAACCAAAGATAGTCGCTCTTTGTCCAAAGAAGGAGTTGATCGGTGACAATGTCCGAGAGGTGCCAGAATAGGAGCTGGTCGTTGCAGGCGTCGACAACGGCTGAGAGGTCGTCTACAAAGTCGTTGTAGGTGTCGTGATCCCAAGTCTCTCCAAACTCAAAGAGATTGACTAGATTCTTGAGCACCAAGGGAGGGTCTGTCCAGCAGTTGATGCGGGACGACTCAGAAAGTTCGTAATAGGAAGTCAAAGGATAATACCGACGGACTTGTCGATCTCTGTGGGTGTCGAAGTTCGCACGAGCTCGTCGGACTCGTTCTTCATTAGTGGGAACGCGAAGGGGGGTTGGAGGCACTTAAACCACTCGGTTTACAGTCCTATCTCAAGGAAATAAACAAAAGAACTTACTCGTCACGTTGAGTTGAATCACTCGATTCAGGGGTCAAGGCAACAAATCTATACCACTAATACTTTATAGTGGTTGAGAGTCGGGAATAGCCGGTACAAAGGAAAAAGGATCGGCCGGGAGTCGTGGAGTAAGACAATGAGACAAGAGAAGGGGGTTGGATCGAATAATATCTTCAAAGAAATAGCCCTGATAGTGGGCAAACACCTGTCCGTTGAAAGCGAAGCGAAGATGTCCGTAAGTAGTAACAACATGTCTGTCCAAAAAGTCCTGAATCTCCAACGTTACCAGGGAGTCAATATAACCAGCTCTGATTATATTGGAGAGGGGCTCAAACGCCGCCTGGAGTCCTTCATGGAAGTCGTATCTCACGCTTCCGAGGGGGAGGTCGACGGAGGGGAGGTCAAAGATCGCCTTCGAACAGACGTAGAGGGCAGGGAAGTCGGGGTGTACGGTGGGGTCGATGAGGCGTGGGAGAAGGGTGTAGACATGTGGGGGCGGAATATGGAACGGAGAGATGGATGGGAAGGTGTGGGGAGCTCTGACAAGAGCGGACGCGAGGGGAATACAACGGAAGTGCTCACGAAGACTTTCCAAAGCGGGGCGCCAAGACTCGCCTTCAGGGGTGTAGATGGCGATGTATTGGTGAGGGTGGTCCTCCTGACTGTTAATGCACGAGGGGGGGCGGAAGAGGGGAACGGCAGGAGCAATGTTCTCCTGGTTGGCGTGGGGGACGAGAGGGGACTGCTCGGCTACGCGCTCATAGTCGATGGGAGAGTCAGGGGTCGGGATGCGAGGGGGAGGGGACGGAGCACGAGGAGGGGCGCTTTCAGGGCGCAATGACGGCGAGGGCTCGGAAGGGGGGTCAGGGTACACCAACTCTGGTGTCTGGGCGTGAAGGGGAACGGAACGGACCGCTACTTGTGTCCGGATATCAAACTCCTCGTACTCAAGAGGAGTCGCAGGGCGGGGGGCGACGGGGCGAGGGGTGTCAACACGAGCGGAGGAGGGGCGAGTGATGGGCGATGGGAGCCCAGAGAGAGGTTCACCGAAGATGTCGGTGAGGACGTACTCGTATTGTACGCCTGAGGTGGACGAGCCTTGTTCGAACTCTTGAACAAAGGCGGAGGGGGATGCGAGGGGAGTGAGGGGCGATGGGAGACGAAGGGGAGGGGTGGTGTCGACGACGGGAGGCGACGGAGGGCAGGGAGTAACGGTGGAACGAAGGGAAGAGTGACGACAAGGGGGGCGAGGATATTGGTGGTCGTTTTCCTCGAAATACGACCCAGAATCTCCGTCCCACTGACCAAACTGCGAGAAGTCGTAGTCGTGGTCAGACACTGGGAACACCCGGGGTCAGGTCTAATTGGGTTAGACTGTCCAAGTGTGATGACTCACTGTCACTCGACAGGGAATCACGACGGGTTCAGAAGACCGGGGGTGGTGGAGAACGCGGAGCGGAGCACAGGGACTACTGTGATGGAACACTTTGGCTCAACCGTCAGAACTGGCACGACGGCTCAGGGAAAGTGGCGCTTAGTGGCAAGTCGTGCTTGACAGCTGAAGGGGCACTAGTGCTCGAGAGGCGGGAAGAGGCAAAGGGAGGATGTCACAAGTGGACAGTCTGAGGGACTGTCCATTCTATTGCACTGGCTTATATACCCAGAGGGATGGTCTGTGCGTAAGTTTAGGGCAGGCTTAAGGTCTGCCCACGGGTACTGCGGAATACTGCGGAATGGAACATTCCAGTAACATCTAAATATAGTGTCCAATGGGAAAATCGGGATAGTGTTGTACGACTGCTCCGCAGTCGATGACGCCATATGACGTGACTGCTCCGCAGTCCAATCAGATAAATCCAAGGAATGGTACGACTCTCAGTCGTCAGGTGACTTGATAAATGATGGGAGATCACGTGATGAGTCACGTGATCGTAGGAGTACGAAATTCAAACTCCGATTTCGGATTTCCCCTTTAGGAAGGTGATTAGATAAGACCAGGCCGGTGCGGACCGGTCTTAGACGCCCGAGTCACAACCCAAGTTTCTAGGTTCGTGACAGGTAATGTGAGAATGCCAACATCTGTAGCTGAGGGGGGGCGTGTTCAGCGGCAAGGGAGCACCCAAATTAGAGGTGACTTACCAGGTGTGTACTCATTTGCCCCTGTAACAAGAGCGACACTAATGCTTGCACTAACAGCCCCTATTCCTGACTCACCTCTCCCATCCACTGTCTCTGACCCTTTCAACATGCCTTCTCCAATGTCCACACCACATCGCACGTCGTTCTCATCCAGCAACATCGGTGCACCCTCACCACTGCCCTCAGCACCACTCCCACCAAACGACTCCACAGCTTCCCATTCCTCTGCATCTATTATTCTATTTCTGATGTTATCATCTTCTTTGGCCTTGTTCTTGTCTTCACTTATGTGTTTGTCATTCTCGTCTTCGCTTTCACTTATGCGCTCTTCAAAGTCTTTGTTTGCTGTCTCGTCTTCGCATGCAATGTAACTAATGTTGGGAATGATTAGTAGGCTTTGAAAGTAAATGTAAGCACCATACCTCGAAAGCCTACGGGAACTGTGTGCCTCTGAAACTTTCAATGGCACTTTTGACTTCCCTTTTCCACATCGCTTTGGCTGTTTATGGCGGTCCTTCCAAATCTGTGCCATTGCTTCCTCATCCTCTGGTGTTAGCTTCCAGAGGTCTTCATGCTTCATGGTGTCGACACCCCGGTGTCACTGTCGAAGATGTATTTGCATGTTGTACCACCAGACCCCTGGAGATCCATCCAGGCAGTAAGGACATTGGAGGGGGACATTCAAGCTTGGTGATGAGCTCGAAGATACCATGGCCGTCAAGTATGAGAAGTTGGTCGCATTTGGGCATGATGCAGTGCCACCGTACCTGAGGGCCCATGGGTAGTTCTGTCTGGGGTGCCTCGTCAAATATATCGTGCACAAGTTAGCAGGCCTGAGGCAGAGCCTGCATGGCTCCTGTGACCTATTGACAGTCGGGTCATGCAGTATGTGGCTTGCAATGTGTGTGAGCACACGCTGACTGTTGGTGGTGTCGAGTTGGACTGGAGGTACGCATGCCAGGCATTCGTGCGCACTGGACTCTCACACGTCGTAGAGGTCTTCTGTGACAAAGCAAGCCTCCCCTAAGCAAGTACAACAAGATCAGCTAAAGCTCAATCGGGGGCAGTAATGATGTGCATTTACCTGATCTCTCATGATAGGGAAAGCTGTCACGATTCACCAATCGTGCCATCGATTATCTCTGATAATCAGATTCCGGAAAAGCCTCAGAAGATTCTCGGTTTCTCGACTACTGTCTCGTGTTTCAGATTCAACTTCCCGTTCCTGTCCGAAGATTCCCGACTGCGCACAGATCACGCCATTGTCACAATAGACTGACGTGCTTAGTTTATATTTAGTTTCCTGCTTACACGTCCCCAGAAAATAGTAGAAAAGCACAGAAAAATGGGTTTCCTGTAAGATACTTAAGCAGCCTGTAGTACTGCCTGTATTCTCCGTTCTAGTCTTGTCTCTTGTCATGAATTGTAGTTCCATTCTCTTGCCCTTTGCTGAAGGACAAGCAGTCTTACATTTAGTGCTCTGCCTGGCTATATAGGCAGTACTCCTCTTGGTAGCTCAAGAGTGTCCTAGGCTCTGTCAAGCTATATTGGCAGCACTTCTCTTGGTGGCTCAAGAAGGCTTTGTCTAGCTGTAATAGATGACACTCCACTTGGTGGCTCAAGCGTGTATCCAGCAGTATGCAACCCGGTATCGAGCCCGGGCCCTGCACGAAGACCCGGAAGTCCCTTTACAACAAAGTGGTAGCATCGCGGATGTGAGCCCACCTCTTGGATCGTGAAAAAAGCAGTCAGTTTGCATGGTTTCTGGGATGAACTTTAGCTGGGGTTTGGTCAGTCGATCTCAAAGGCCAGACGAGAAGGCAATGAGCATGGCAGTTTCGAATAGGTAGAATGGTGCGCATGAGGGAGGCATGGCTAGGGGTGGGTTAATGGGCTGAACGAGATTGCCTGGGACTTTGAATTTGATGGGCAGAAGATGGTGTGTCTTCCAGTCACACTTCTCATAGTGTTGGTCGTCATCGTCAGATGTGCTCACCAGGCTGTAAACCTGATATGTGATGTGAACAGTGTCCTCGAGAAGGATGTTGAGACACAGGTAGTCAACGGCTTTCAATCCAAGGTGAATACCAATCATTTTGCCAACACAAAGGAATATATTGTCTTACAAGAAACAAGCAAAGCAATTGGATTGTTCACCATAAGGATGTCGCCAAGATCCTCAGAGGCGTTGTCTACAAATGTGTCGGGTTCTGACTGCACAAAGCATGCCTGCTGTTGGACTCTGCACAGCTGGTCTGCCGAGCTTGTTGATTTACTATACCTGAATAATAATGACAACGCTCAAGACTTGTTTAGCATGCTTGTGTCATCTTCGACTGTGATGACATTACTGAATGTATGCTGGTCAGGGGCCCACTCCAGAGAGGTTGCAGTGTCTTCGAGTTTGCAGATACCATTGCCAGTGATGGGAATGATCGGGTCTGACAGGACAGCATCTTGGGCCAGGTTACAAAGGACGTCGTCATGTGATGAGTCCTCAAAGTTGTCACCAGGAAGAGACGCGTGCACAAGGAGTGTACCAAAGGGCACCAGCATTGTAGCATCTGGAATTGCCTCCACAGCACAAAGGATGTTACAAACAAATGGGTGGTCTGCCTCCAGTTTGCACCAACCCCGGATCCAGACAGTAGGAGGAGTTAGGGAGTTAAGAGCCTGAGAAGCCCTCCATGAACGCGGAGATATGTGGTCTGCGGAAGAAGGAATTTCAGACGAGTCCAGAGACACACATGGAAGGTGCAGACATCGCGGTGCTTTATCCCATTCAGGGTGCAAAGCCAGAATGTTCACAGATTCCATAGTTCCAGTCAGACACGAGCCGAGTTGGTAGTTGTCAACATTGGCATCATTGCCTATGATCGTCTGTAGGCAACCAAATAGGGTTTCAAGGCGATTGGTGCCGAGGAATACTATGTTGAAGTCATCGTTGGGCGTGTCGATTTTGGCCTTTGTGACACAAAAGAATACATTTTTGACCATCATGATAAGGTCAACATAGAAAGTAGTTGGGATGAAGTTGCTGCATGCCTTCTCGTGAACATAGAGAACCAACGCAATGTGTGCTGCATAGCTCAGGTACTTGAGCTAGTCCTCAATAGACAGGTCGACACAGATATATGGCATGAGGAAATGACAGCACATAGAGCCAAATAGACAAAGGGAATCTCAGGCTTTGATGTGACCTGGCAGACCAGATGTGAGGCAAGGAAGACTCCAGATGTCCCGAAGAAGTGTGTATGCCAGTAAGACATCTTGCTTATCATTCGGATTGAGAACAGCACAAACATGTTGATGTTTGTGCCCAGCTTCAAGAAGGTGACTCTGGAGAAGTGGAGGAGTGATCCACGTCCCCTGCACCAGGAGGCCCTTTTCGCACAAGAGGGTGTTGTGCGGTTGCTTGGCACCAACGTGTTTCCAGTCTTTGTCGCAGGTAATATCATTGTCACCGACATGCAGGTCAAGGAGAGAACATGCAGATAGCCAGGGATAGATGGGCAAGAAGGGAGAAAGCTTTTGCTTGAATGTGAGGAGCACTAGTGCCTTCCCCTGCTTCGCCTCGCCATCTGAGGCGATGGAGATGACCTGTGCGTTCAAAAGTGCTTTTGAAAGTTTGATTGCATCGAGTGCCATCTGGATGAGAATTGGGTGGTTTTCTGTGGTCTCTTTCTTACAGCTCCCTGAGATGAGAAACAGTTTTGCACTGTAAAGTCTAGAATTATTGCAGAGGATGCCAATCGTGCCGATGGTGGCCTGTTGGAACGGAACGACTAAGCATTGACGGGGCCACAGCGTGGGAGACTCGGTTAACACTTACTTCATGCACGAGATGTGTGTTTCTGCATACCATATCCTGGAACAACAGCTCCACATCTGTGATGCTGTTGAAGTCCATACATCTCCCTTTTGTGTGCTCCCTACACCACCCTAGAATTTGATTTGTTCAATCGCACCATCGTGGACGTGTCTCTTGCGTGATCTCATCAAACATCAAGACTATGTGGTATTTCCCTTGGGCTGCCAACATAGCTGACAAACTGTCAAATGCAGCCACCAAATTGGTCTCAAGATCCTTGGCAAGCGGGTAAGATGGTGAACAAATGAGGGGCGGGATCATGGTGCGGCGATGGACAGTGGAAGGGGCAGGGATCCCGAACATACAGTGTGCGATTTCGGCCACTCGTTGACCCCCAAGACGCAGGAATAGGAGTGTTTGCAAATCTTCTTTCTTGGTGAACCCTTTCGGACGATAGAGGCCACACCCAGCCTTTTGAATCAAGTCTAGGATTGCTGCCATGCTCATGCGACAGTCAGAGGTGACACAAAGAATGTGATCCAACTGAGGGATGTTCCCACTTGACATGGCCAGGAGTACCTGCCAGTGCAAGGTGATTGTGCCTTCACGCTTGACAAGTTTCTTCACATCGTTGGTTCACCGAAGACGGAACAGATCAATGGTATGACCTTTTTTTTGCGCAGTCTCAGTCATGCCCGCTAACCCATGGAACTTGTACAGTGCCTTCTTGTTCACGCCGTTTTCTATTCGGTCCAAGACCTTTTTAAATTTTAGGTTAGATAATAATGCTCGACATGGCTGGCATAGGCCATTCTCATCAAGGTCATGGTTTTTGCACTTGCATGCATGTAGCAGGAGGGTTCCACAATTGGAGGAGAACTCCCATGGTGTATGCTCCTCAACATGGAGAAGGAATGTGTACGTGCCAATCCCTCTCTGGCCGTGTGGTGCACTTACTACATGTCACTTGCACCTCGCCTCTTGCCTCGCCTTCAATGTGCCCTGCCCATTGTTCACAGGTAGCCTGGGTACAACAATCGATGGCGACGAAAGGGTGGGAAGTTGAGGTGCAGATGAAGGTAATGTCCCAATATATTCAATGTTGTCATCATTGTCATTTGTGTTTGCAGACCACAACCTTGACCGCAACAGATGACCCAGAGATGAGGGTGTATCAGTCGTCTCTGGACCATCCTCTGTAGGAGGGACCTTGGGCAGGAGATTGGATGAGATGGAGGCAGTTGTATGCGTTCCGTGCCTTCAGTCATGGTAAGCAAGTCATCCATTCTGATGGCCAATGAGTACTTACTGTTTCACGAGTTCAATTGCTTTTGATAGTCTTTCAAGCTTCCCTTCAAGTAACCCTGCAGTGACACCGTAATTGACAACAAAACTGCAGACATACTGGGTTAGACCCTTGACACCCAAGGGCCTACATCGCACACGCTGTGCAAGTTTTTTGATGTCAATGTCAAACCCCAATAGCCTGTTCAGCCCACGGTCAAGATGCTCCCAGGCCTTGCTTGGGTCTTCTGGGCCTCCAGCCAAAATGACACGTGCCATATCATCATGCTCTTCTGCCAGTGGGACTTGTGGGGGCAGCTCTAGTGCTGCATGGGTGATATCGGCCAATAGTGCTAATGCATGTGCATTGGGACACTGCTCAGGACGCACTGAAGTTCCAGGACCACCAAGGTGTCCATGCGGTAGACCTGGTGTAGGGAGGGGAGCGAGGAGGGGAGATCTCTGGGGGAGCACCTTGGGGAGTGCAGCCTTTGATGCGACACTGTTTCGTGCTTGGCTTTGCTCGCTACTTGTCCCACCCTGTGTAACTTTTGTGAAGTATGAATGTAATGTTTTTGTTTGGCTTGTGCTGGGTGCCGAGCTGGTCTTTGCTACCTTCAAGCACCCCAGCAAACCCCTATGCTGCAAGAAGTTTTTGGAACCCCCTTTACCGACCCGAACTTTCATGTGACATATGTCGCATGTGTATACACCATCGTTGTCTGGTTTTGGAATGGAGGGCGCAGTTGTAGACATGTTATCGAGTTGTGTGAAGATTTGGAGGTCGCTGAGACTTGCTCTGAGATCCAGAAAATAGGAGGTACTGGGCACGCGCACAGAGAACACCTTGTGAAGTCCTCAAAACTTGACTCTGAAACTTAAGAGTATAGTAAAACATCTATTTCCACTGGAATCAAGCTCAAAGGGAGCTCAGTACAAGACGCGATCAATGCGATTCACATTCTTTGTGCTTGCTTAGTGGGCTGTCCGCTTTTAGCACCCAATAGGTGCCCGTCAACAGATATTTGTTAAGGGCCCAGCAGACCCCCCCTCCCTCCCTAACATGGGTATGGGTGCTTACATTCCCGCGACCCCCTTGATGGAGAGTTTAAATCCCTTTGAAATAAAATTTCATGGAACAAATTGTTAAACTCTCCATTTGTGACAAAATCATGTGACATGTGACACATATATGCATGCTGAGCAAAAACAGGCACACAAACTCCCATATTATGTGTCATATGTCACATGACTTTGTCACAAATGGAGAGTTTAACAATTTTTTCCATGAAATTTTATTTCAAGGAGATTTAAACTCTCCATTCAAAGTTTAATGGGAAGTAAACTTTGGAAATCCTTTAACACTCCACAGGGTTTCCTCTGAGTTTTTTTCTCCTTTTTTCTCTGGTTTGCATGCAGTGTCTGGGTGTCTTGCAGGCTCTCAGCATCCTCAGTGATCAGGTTTTGTAACAGCAATGAACACTCCCACTGAGGCAACCAGACAGCATGTCAAGGTTGCTCATGAAGGGTGGTGTGCAGGAATGGTGAGAAAAGCATGAGCAGCTTAGAAGAAGAGGGGAAATGGTGCAGATTGGGAATTAGAGTGGGGCAGTTACCATATTATTGACTGTTTGGCCATCTGCACATGTGACATTTATCATGTCTTACTATTTCAGTTCAAGTTTCTCTGTTTTGACAGTTGCTCTCTGTTATTATATCATCTTGTTTGTCATTCCTTTTCTTTCCTGCACTATTGTTACTGACTCATAGATTATAAGCATTGATATGTCCTCTTCTCAATCATACCCTGTATACACCTGCTGGGCCCCCACCAATGACTGGCAACCTGGATGTATCATGCTAGCTGCTAACATCAATGCCATCTCTACCCCACCCCAGTCCCAACCTATCATTGGCATTGATGGCTTCTGGGGTCTTCATGAATGGACACTTTATCCTCAGCCATATCATTGTGATTTTCCCTATCTCTCATGGATTGGCAGGATTGCTCTGCCCTCACCAAGTCCTTCACTTTCTCTGATGTCATCAGTCACCCTGTCAAGAAGAGAATGTGACAAGCTCATCCTTGCAAGTCTGATACACATGTCATAAATTCTGATCTGTCAGACAAGCTTGAGGTCAATTGGGAGTTGATCAAAGTGGCACTAGAAGATTCACTTCATGCATTTTCATCTATTCCTTTGCTTTCATCTTTCAAGTGGCCAATGAAAGCATATGCTAAGGCATTTGAAAGCTGGAAATCTGGAAATAGAGTTCTGGGCTTGGTGAGATTTTGTTGAGGTTTTTCACAACCTGCAGTGGTCTTTGTCAGAGCTCTGCACTTTTCTGGACTGGTAGAATGATGTTCATATTGGTGACTCCCATTGATCACCCATTCATGTGCTGACCTGTAGACCTGTGGTGCTCTCTTTCAAGATGAGCAGTTGTATGCTGATCATGTGTGTTGGTCCATGGCAGCATATCTCCTCATTCAAAGTCAACATGTGTTCTTGACCCTACAAAGAAAGTCCCCCTGCACATTGTGTAATACACAACCCATGTCCCCACTACCCCTTGTTCACTCTCTTCATCATTGGTACTATCCCCCACAGGTACAATACATCATGATTGATTGATCTGGAGACCATTGCCTGGGGCTATGGAGAATGCTTGGATGACTTCAGACCATCAAAGATGCTCAAGCATAAGCTGGAAAAATTGGAGAATAAGGTGAATGACAAGGGCAAGTGTATTCTCTACGTGTCCTTGATTCAGAAAAATGACCTATGTACAGCAGGTCACAGGGCCAAGGAGGCAAGGACCAGCACAGCCATTCAGGTCACTCAATCAAGTAACCTGGAGCTAAGACATCTTACCAATGCTGGGGCAGCATCTGTTTGGTTCCCAAAAGTTCTGGAGGTCTGGACTGATGCTGTGGGCCACATCAGCCACCTTGACCTCACTTTCCCAACATCAACTTATCATGTCACCCTCCCTCCCATCCACCTCTTTTGAGGTAGTAATAAAAAGAACCAACAGCTATCATATTACCATTTACCACTTCCTCTTCCTCCACCTCAAAATTAAGCACTGACACACATGCAATGTTCCAGCACTTACCACAAAAGAATGGAAGTCCATACTCAATGGCACCTACTGGAAGTAACAGTGGCTAAAATGAGACAATCTGTCACAGGATGCACTGTTTGATCTGAGTGTTTTCTGGAAGTATGGTGGTCCTCTCTTTTTTGGTGATGAATGGAGTGTTGATGTTGCTGCAGGATAGCATAGCCCCATGAGCACATTGCCTTGTGGTTGTGATGTTCAGATGACCTCCACTGATGATCTGGATGTTCATCAGATGGCCCTATATTATCTTGATTCATTCCATGCCATTGTGGAGATCAAGGAAATGGAATGCCTCCATTTCCTGGCCAAGTTTGAGAGGCAGTGGAGACAAGGCCATTAGTAAGGTGGTGTGTTACTGCCAGGAATTTCCCAACTTTCTGCTGGTGCACCAGCAGGAAAGTGGTGCAAGTTAGACAAGTTGGCAAGTTTTTAATGTCTTTTTTATTGTTGAAATAAAATAATATGCAGAAAAAATAAGCCATTTATAATGGATAATATAACCATTTAAAAGACAATATAATAATTGTAATCAGTTCCCTTTGTTTTCAACCAATAAATCATTTATATTTCAATTACAACAATACAAAAAACAAAAGCTATGTACATTATAAGTGCTGAGTGTAACGCTACTGCTACTGCCACTGGCATTGTCCTCATGGTTGTGGTTGCAGGCTGTATTGGGGTGATGTAGTTGTTATTTGTAGCTAGAGCGTGCTATTCTCTGCTGTTCTGTGACTGTACAACGCTCCAAGTGGAGTTACCTTATTTAGATATGCTTAGTCAGGTTGGTATATCCTGCAGAGGACGGAAAATATCCCCTTAGTCTTATATCCTCCTCTGCAGGTGAGTAATTAGTTTTACCTTGATCAATATAGTCTTATATCCTCCTCTGCAGTCCCCTTGTGTCCTCTGTAACTCAAGGGCCCTCTATAGGTCGCACTTTCACAGTAGTGGGTCAGCAGTGGTGGGGTCTTAGTGTGCCATGTTGGGTTAGCATGGTGGTGAGTTGGCAGGGTTGTGCATGTTGTGTTGGGTCAGCATGGCAATGTGTTGGTGGATGGCAGTGTGTTGACAGGTGGCAGGGTTGTGCATGCTGTGTTGGGGTGGCATAGGGGTCAGTGGCAGCTGGGCCTTGCATGCCTTGTTGAGGTGGCATTGTAGGCAGGGTTTTGCAAGCCATGTCATGGCAGCATGTTGAGGTGGGGATGAGTGGAGGTGCTAAGTATGCATGAGGGGGTGGGTGGCAATGGCCTGCAATGTTCAGGATGAGCAGAAACATAAAAAGAACAGAAAATATCTTGTGCGTTGGGCCATGATGAACAGCACACATGAAGGGATGATACTCACAGTGAACTGAAGACTGTGGTGAGATATCAAGGGTGGCTGGAAGCAGCAACAGAGTGTAATCAAGCAAGTGAAGCAGGTGGTAGTCTGGCACACAACAGATGAGAACTGATGTGGACCAGGAGTGTACAAGCTGCACTACTTATACAAAACTACAGGGTGATGCAGGTAACACCAAGTCACAGGAAATACAAGACACATTGTTCTGTACACAGACAAAGGAGTGGACTAAAGAGAGAACAAGGCATGAAGAACAAGAAGAAGTCCAGACTATGAAGTTCAGACTATGATATCATAGTGACATCACAATAAAGATAGGAATAAAGCAAAGTACAAGGACATAATACAAGGGGAATCCAGAGGAGTCCATGATGTCATTGTACAGTAATGTCATAGATAAGCAAATACAACAAGTCTGAGATTGTGTGATCATAATAATCTATTCTACATAAGTCCTGTATATCTTATCTACAGCAGTCCATATCTGATTGTCCTTTGAGCCACTAAGTGCACTCAGGTCACTTATCAACAGGCCATAGCCCAGCTCATCCTCAGCCACATCCTCCACCTTGCATAGCTGTGGTATTGCAAGCCATGTCGAGGTGGCGTGTTGGGGAAGGGACAAGTGGAGGTGGTGAGCATGCACAAGGGGGTGGCAATAGCCTGTGATGTTCAGGGTGAGCAGAGAAAAAAGGAACAAAAAAAAACATATCTATATCTTGTGCATTGGGCTGAAGCCCAGCATCCTCAGCCACAGCCTCCATCTTGCACAGCTGTGAGGGTGGTCCACATGTAACAATGGCATGGTGGTAAAGAGACAAAAGGCCAAGGAAAAGACTCCTGTGGGAGAGAATGGGGGGTGTTCAAAACCCAAGACTCAAACATAACACATGTGTCAACAACACACATTCTCATGCCACAGATTAAACCTCTACTTGACACAATGTTTCACTAGTCACACTCAATGTATCCTGCCACTAGTCAATTCTCTCACTCCTGCCTATGTTCCCACTTCCACCCCTTGCTGGCCACTCCAGACTCACCCTTTCAAACCCCTCTCCTATCCTCACTTATGGTCAAGATGTGGCTGATGACACACTGGACTTCATCCCAGTGCATCAAGATATGTTTTTTTTTCCACCTTGTTCATTTCTCACTAATGTTATTTTTCCTCATCCATTCAAGCCTCTCTCCTGCAGGTGATGCACTGGGACAAATCCCAGTGCATCAAGATATGTTCTTTTTTTTTCTTTTCCATCTTGTTCATTTCTTGCTAATGTTGTTTTTTCCTCTCCCTTTCAAGCCCATCCTATCCTCACTTGTGGTCAAGACGCAGCACTGGGCTTTGTCCTAGTTCATCAAGAAAGGTTTTTTCCAGTTTTCTTTTTCTTGCTAATGTTACAGGTTATCTTTTCCTCACCCATCACCACAACACCACATGCAAGACTCTGCCATTGCTGATCCACTGCCATGGCACCCCAGCAAGACACTGCCACCATCACCATGTCATGCCAATACTGTGTGCAAGACCTCACAACCACCAACTCACCCCTATAGCATGTTGACCCACCACACCACCCCAACATGGCACACAAGACCCCAACTGCCAGCCCACCACCATGCCATCTCAACACAGCACACAAGACCCTGCCATCTTGCACCAGACACTGACAACCTGCCACATCCCCTCAACAATGCATCACACAAGACCCCACCACCACTGATCTGCTGTCATGCAAGAACCCACCAACCCCCTCAACATTGCATGGAAGACCTCGCCACTGCAGACCCACCACATCACCATGATATTGACTCTAGCCATACCACCTCACCACCACACAGACAACATTTTGCAAGCCCCACTCACCCTGGACAGGCCCAACATGCCACATCCCAATCTTGTCCCCATGACTGCAAGCCTGTCACCACCACCACAGCCCCTTGCTTACAGTAGTACTAGTCCCCTTTTTATGTGTTTATTCTGAAATAATATATTATTCTTGTGGCAAATTTGATGTGACTGTGACCTGATGCAACTTGACTAATACATAATATGACTAAGATTCTGATATGACTAATAATATGACTAATATATGATTTGATTAATGTATGATATCACTAATACATAGACTTGTATGACTTTCTGAACTCGTGCTACTTGCTGGTCATTGCTCTGTGAGGAGATTGTTGAAGATTTGAGATGGCCTGTCAGCTGGTCAACTTGGTAATTTTAAACATGCTTATCTTTCTGGCTGGTACCAGCTAAGAAAGCAATATGTTAAAACACTGATGAACAAGGCCCCTTGGTTGAACTAATGGTGGAGATGTGGGACCCTTCTGGGGGAAAGCATGACTTCACATTCTTTCACAACAAGAAGGTATGAAGAAATTGGCTTTGGTTGGTATGTGAGGTTGTGATGCAGTGGTGATGCAGTGGGATGGATTTGATTGATGAACAGCGCACATGAAGGGATCATACTCACAGTGAACTGGTGACTGTGGTGAGATATGAAGGTGAGCTTGAAGCAGCAACAGAGAGATCTTGCAAGTGAAGCAGAGTTGTAGTCTGGCACACAACAGATGAGAACTGATGTTATTACAGAGGAGGGAACATACCTGGCACACAACAGATGAGAACTGATGTGGACCAGGAGTGTACAAGCTGCACTACTTATACAAAACACAGGGTGACGGTGGTAACACAGTGTCACAGTAAATACTGTTATTTGTAGCTAGAGCGTGCTATTCTCTGCTGTTCTGTGACTGTACAACGCTCCAAGCGGAGTTACCTTATTTAGATATGCTTAGTCAGGTTGTTATATCCTGCAGAGGACGGAAAATATTCCCTTAGTCTTATATCCTCCTCTGCAGGTGAGTAATTAGTTTTACCTTGATCAATATAGTCTTATATCCTCCTCTGCAGTCCCCTTGTGTCCTCTGCGACTCAAGGGCCCTCTATAGGTCGCACTTTCACAAATACAAGGGTCATCGTTCTACAGACAGACAAAGGAGTGGACATTCTGAGAACAGGAGATAAGGAGAACAAGAAGAATCTAGACTAATGATATCATACTGACATCATAATAAGGATAGAACAAAGGGAAACTACAAGAGCGTTGAGTACAATGCAAAGTCTGGATTCTATGATGTCATAGTGTACAGTGATGTCATAGATAAGTAAATACAACAAGTCCGAGATTGTGCAATCATAATAATCTAATCTACATGAGTCCTGTATATCTTATCTACAGCAGTCCATATCTGATTGTCCTTTGAGCCACTAAGTGCGCAAGGGTCACTTATCAACATCTCCCTGTGATGAGCAACCTGGGACTAGCACAAGCCCATGTCTATGTTGTGTTGCTGCAGCAAGACACATGCAAGCGACTTGGTAAAGCTGTCCACAACCATTTCTGCAGTAGGGGTTCTAATGAGGGTGATGGTCCCCCTTTCGATGTACTCCCTAATGACATGATGCCTAATGGCAATGTGCTTTGATCGCCTCCCAGTGACAGGGTTCAAGGCCAAGTCAATGGCACCCTTGTTGTCACCATGCAGTGGGATGGGGTTGTCGACCTCGTACCCGAGTTCCGCAAGGAAGCTCTGATACCATGTGGCTTGGTTGGCCATGTCGGTCATGGCCATGTATTCCGCCTCTGTAGTGTTTTGGGCTACAGTCTTTTGCTTTTGCGAAGACCAGCTTATTGCACCATTGGCTAATAGGAACACATAACCGGAAGTGGAGTGTCTATCATCTACCTGGTCACCCAGGGAAGAATCAGAGTAGCCATGAAGGCCATCTCCACTGGTGCCATCATAAACTATACGCATGTCCACAGTTCCCAATAAGTAGGACAGAACATATCGCGCAAGCCACAGATGTTGTGGTGAAGGGTTTGCTGCATACTGCGCCAGACGTGATACAGCAAAGGAAATATCTGGCCTAGTGCCAATCTGAATGTACAGCAGACTACCAATGAGTGACTGATAGTGCATAATGTCAGAGGCAGTGGCCTGACCCATATATTTATGAAGGTGCTCATCAGCACCAGCAGGTAGGGGCGTGGGGTGTGGAGTGGCATTAGACATGCCAAAGCGTTCAAGGACATCCTTGACATAGCCAGACTGATCTATTTCAATGCGTCTGAGGGAGCGGTCATGCACAATGCGCATACCAAGATATGACTCTATATCCCTGAGATCTGTCATCTCATAGCGTTCAGAGAGATCTGACTTTAAACACTTGATCCTCTCCAGAGAAGCACCCAGGATTGTGATGTCATCAACATAAACAATAACAAAGAGTGGTCCATCCCCCTCTCGTTGAGGCAACATATATATGCCTGCATTGGCGAATGTCCGCTTGAAGCCGAGTGCAAGGAGCACTCCATGGAATTGCAAGTTCCATGCACAGGAGGCTTGTTTGAGACCATATATTGCCTTGACTAGGCAACACACCTTCGTCTCTGCACCAGTGACAGTGAAACCTTGTGGCTGCTCCATGTAAATCTCCTCATCAAGCACGCCATTGAGAAACGCGGACTTGACATCCATCTGATGGATGTGCCAGTCCTCCAGCGTGGCCAATGCCAGAAGCAATCTCAGCGACTCAAATCGTGCGACAGGAGAGAAGGTTTCATTGAAATCTATGCCAGGGATCTGCGTGAATCCCTTAGCCACCAAGCAAGCTCTGTAGTGGCCATCCACTTTGAGCTTGAAGACCCATTTGGATTTTACTGCCTTACGGTTAGGTGGGAGATCCACTAACTCATGTGCCATTGTGGGCGAGTGCATCCATCTCATACTGACACGCCTTAGTCCACTCATCTGCATCTGCAGACTGCATGGCCTCTGCATAGGATGCAGGGTCTCTGCCGACATATGCCTGTCAAAGTGTGACCTATAGAGGGCCCTTGAGTCACAGAGGACACAAGGGGACTGCAGAGGAGGATATAAGACTATATTGATCAAGGTAAAACTAATTACTCACCTGCAGAGGAGGATATAAGACTAAGGGAA
Source organism: Lactarius akahatsu (assembly GCA_021524915.1). NCBI lineage: Eukaryota > Fungi > Basidiomycota > Agaricomycetes > Russulales > Russulaceae > Lactarius > Lactarius akahatsu. The sequence goes on along the minus strand of JAKELL010000009.1, from coordinate 389,517 downwards.
TATTTTCCGTCCTCTGCAGGATATACCAACCTGACTAAGCATGTCTCAATAAGGTAACTCCACTTGGAGCATTGTACAGTCACAGAACAGAGGAGAATAGGACACTTTAGCTACAAATAACAGTTTTGTAATAAACCTTTTATTTATCTGAATAAATGTATTACAAAATGGATGACTAAATAACTGATTATTATATCAATGCATGGACACAATTTTGTGGCAGAAACATGTGGGATATGTTTCTGTGGCCACACAGGACATGGGGGAGGGGGGATGCATTAATGTGTCACTCAATCCTCCCTATTATCATGCCTACATCAAAGTTTTGTATTTCACTTACACCAACAGTCCCAGATGACACAGCCAATCTGAGTGCACACAAATTGATTCTGGACCTGGGACTCAGGAGTGGTATGTGTGGCATGTCAGGTAGCTCCCTGCCTGCCAAGTGCCTGGATCCAGACACTGAAGTGTGTGTCAAGACATGAAGATTGCCTGCTGAACGCCAAGGTGCCACTCAAGATCCTGCTACCTTGACCACAAGGGGTAGGTTCAATTCAGATCAGAACAAGGGATATCCACACAAGTGGCTGGATATGAACACATTCCATGTGTGGCATCAAAGTGAGGAGTGCACCCATATGATTGAGCTCTGAGTTGCCAAAGTCAAGCACAGTGTGGGAACACTTGGCAGAACCCTATGGACAATGAAACATGTTTACTGCTGTGCACACCAAAGAATTGGACAGAAAGTGGACCAGAAGAAGCTCTCAGAAAGGCACTGAAAGATCCCAAGAAAGGGCACAGGCTGCAGTTGCCAGATCATAATCAAACACTACCTGCACACACCCATAGTTCTGGGGTGTTATGCAATGGAACACAACCATGAACTTGGCAGTGGCAATATGATCTATACATTCCTGTCAGATGGTGCACAGCAGCAAATGATATTGTTGTTGATACAGAAAGTAGACACTTGTAGCGGTATGACACCTTGCTACACTAAGCTCAAGTGAAAAGATATTTGAAGGTGAACTGCCGGGTCTTCAGAACTCAAGACTAGCATGGAGATAAATCATGCACCAAACTTACAGTCACTGTGGAGCGTGCAAGGTCAGAGGCAGTCCTTATGCAGAACTACAATCTCGCGATGTCACACAGTGGTAAGTTGAGTGGAGAACCAAGAGGACAAGTTGGTTCCACTCAGGACACTACAGAGAGGTTTATATACACTACATATGCTGGGCTTAATGCTGAGTTGTAACACTATTACTAAGTGTACAGTAAGACTCCATGACTCAGGAGCTGACATGTCATGTCTAATAATAGCACTATCTATTGTGCTGACTGATGCACTTGTCATAGTGCTGACGCGATGCCTTATCTTTGCTGAGTAAAACCTAATACAGCAAGTAAGCGTAAACTACTAAGCATGGTCTAGAGCTATCTAGAAGGTTCCTTCCTTATCTACCAATCATAAGAGTCTGTATGTATATGGAATGTGACCAGATTGGGTTGTCCCTTTAAGGGTGCAACTATCCCAGGGTCATGTGCTTGAAGGTGCACATGATGGCAGCATGTGTTATTTGTAGCTAGAGTGTGCTATTCTCTGCTGTTCTGTGACTGTACAACGCTCCAAGTGGAGTTACCTTATTTAGATATGCTTAGTCAGGTTGTTATATCCTGCAGAGGACGGAAAATATCCCCTTAGTCTTATATCCTCCTCTGCAGGTGAGTAATTAGTTTTACCTTGATCAATATAGTCTTATATCCTCCTCTGCAGTCCCCTTGTGTCCTCTGTGACTCAAGGGCCCTCTATAGGTCGCACTTTGACAGGTTATGGGCCCTGTGTGAAAGTGCGACCTGCAGAGGAGGATATAAGACTATATTGATCAAGGTAAAACTAATTACTCACCTGCAGAGGAGGATATAAGACTAAGGGGATATTTTCCGTCCTCTGCAGGATATACCAACCTGACTAAGCATATCTAAATAAGGGAACTGCACTTGGAGCATTGTACAGTCACAGAACAGAGGAGAATAGCATGCTCTAGCTACAAATAACACTCCCCCATGAATGTGCAAGGCTCCAAACTGTTAACTAAACAAACCAAGCATGCTAGCACACTTCTGCACTTTAAACCGGTCAAGCGCCTTCGTGAAGATGTCAGCAGCCATCTCCTGCGTTGTCACAAAGCTAGGAGTGATTAGCCCGTCCTGAACAGCATCCCTCAGCCAAAACAGGCGAAGGGAGAGATGCTTCATCTTGCTGTGATGCTCTGGGTTCTTGCTCACTGCAATGGCCGATTGATTGTCCATTCTCAGCAGTGATGGGCCAGAAATGCTGTAGCCAAGCTCCCCCATGAACTGACGCATCCACAGAATCTCCTTGCCCGCCTCAACAGCAGAGATGTGCTCTGCCTCAGTTGTGGACAATGCAACCAAAGGCTGCAACTTGGAGCTCCAAGACACTGCTCCAGAGCCAATCTTGACCACATACCCACCAGTCGACTTGCCATTGTCCGGGTTACCTCCATGATCAGCATCTGAGTAAGTGATGAAGGGCTCAGGCGATGTGGAGGGCTTGTAGACAAGCTTGTAGTCGATTGTACCCTTCAGATAGCGAAGCACATGCTTGGCAGCTTGCCAATGAGCCAGGCCAGGATTGGAGTTGAATCTGGCAAGAACTCCGGCAGCATAGGCGATGTCTGGCCTTGTGGTGACTGCCAGATACATCAGGCAGCCTACAACAGAGATGTAGGGGAACTGGCGCATTTCTGACGCTTCTGCATCGGTCTGGGGACACATGGAGGTGGAAAGACGTGTGCCAGGGTTGAGAGGAGTGGAGACAGGCTTGGAATCGCTCAGACCATGCTCCTGAAGGAGATTGGAGATGTACTGGCTCTGGGAGATGGAGAGTGTACGATTAGGACGGTCTCTGATGATTTCCAGGCCGAGTAACTGGGTGGTAGGGCCAAGATCTCGCAGTTTGAAGTGACTGGACAGCTCTTGGACGATTGAATCAATCTTGGCTCCATCCTTGCAGGCAAGCGTGATATCATCGACAAACACAGGCATCATGATCCTGACATCATCTCTGAGGTAGATGTAGAGCCCATGGTCGGATTGGACGCGATTGAAGCCCATAGATGTGAGCACAGTGTGAAGGGTCTTGTTCCAGACCCTGCCTGCTTGCTTCAAGCCATATAACGACTTTCTCAGCCTACAGACATGATCTGGACCGCCAACTTCAAATCCCTCAGGCTGCAGCATGTAGATCTCTTCCTCCAGAGTGCCATTGAGATAGGCATGAGAGATGTCAATGGAGCGAAGTTCGAGGTCTTCCAGAGCAGCTAGGGCAAGGACAATGCGAATGGTGGAGTAGCGAACTGTGGGAGCGAATGTCTCCTTGAAATCAAAGCCAGGGCGCTGAGAATAGCCCTTGGCCACCAATCTGGCCTTGTACCGGTCCAGGGAGCCATCAGCGTTGTGCTTCACCTTCATGAACCATCTAGAGCCAATTGCACGCTTCCCAGGCGGCAGCTTGACGACCTCCCAGGTGCCATTCAGTCTGTGAGCCTCCATCTCTTCCTCACACGCCTTGTGCCACAGATCTGCGTCTGAACGCTGCTGGGACTGCCTATAGGATGTGGGCTCAGCTGTAGATGCTGCACCAGCTTGGGTGATGTCAAGGGGATCATCAGAGTCGTCATCTTCGTCTGAAGAGACCACTGCTGGTGTAGGCTCCCTTGGCTGCTTGTAGCGATCTGGAACAGCCCATTGCTCCGGCAGCCATTCATCTCTGGGACGTCTGGAGCGCTGCGGACGAGGGGGAACAGGAGGATGGTGAGGTTGGCGAGCTGGAGGGGTTGAAGGCGATGAAGATGGAGGAAGTGAGTGATAGATGGATGGAGGTGTCTGTGAGTGAGCAGGCACTGGAGCGACGCTTGGAGGCGAGATATGGGAAACAGATGGCAGATCAGAAGCAGTAGACCCATCTCCCCCATGAACTGGCATCTGTGAATCAGATGGAGCGTCCAGGACATCATCTGAGATGTCTGGGAGTGAAATCGAGGTAGGAGGCATCTCAAGCAGGGAATTGAGACGAGGGGGAGGCAGGTGGGGTACAGAGTGAGCCTGGAGCATAAAGAAGCGTTCATCAAAGTCAGCCCTCTCTGATATGAACACCTTCTTGGTCACAGGGTTGTAGAACTTCCATCCCTTGTAGCCCTGAGGGTATCCAATGAATACACACTTCTCCATGTGCGATCCAAGGCTCCCAAGTGGACGCTTGTCCCTCTGGATCAGCACATAGGCAGTACAGCCCCAGACACGAAGCCTAGAGAGATCTGGCTTGCTCCCATTGAATGCCTGATAAGGTGTGCTGTCTGGGAGCGCTGAGGTGACAAGTCTGTTGCTAGTGTGAATGAAAGTGGCAAGAGCTTGGCCCCAGAAGGCTGTAGACATCCCAGACTCATGCAGCATAGAGATGATGGCTTCCTCTATCGTCCTGTTGGCCCTCTCAGCGACCCCATTCTGCTGAGGGCAATTCCTGACAGTGTGCTGCCTCTGAATGCCATGCTCCATGCAGAATGCCTCAAACTCGCCAGACATGTACTCCCCACCTTTATCGTCCCTCAGTGTGCTCAGTTTCGCTCCAGTGAGATTCTCAGCCCAAGCCTTGAACTGTTTGAAGGCAGCAAAGGTCTCAGACTTTCGCTTCAAGAGGTAAACTGCCTTGAAGCGAGAGAAGTCGTCGATGAATGTGACCCAATAGCGATATCCTTGATGTGTAGGCACCCTGACAGGGCCATGGACGTCGCTATGGACTAGCTGAAGCAGTTTTGAGGCTCTAGAGGACGAAGATGGAAAGGGATCTGCATGCATCTTGCCAGCTTTGCAGGCTTCGCATACTGGATCAGGGTTAGCCTGTGAATCAAGCTTGAAACCCGTCACCAGGTTGCCTGAGAGCAGCTTCTTGATGCCTGCCAAGTGATGGTGGCAGAGGCGACGATGCCAGAGGTTCCAGTCCAATGGAAGAGTGGTTGCAGATGATAATGAGGCGAACTCCTCCACTGGAATGGTGTGCCCAACAACATAGGCAGCATTTGTGGCTCCAGTCTTCGCTTGGAAGGCGATCCTGTTGTCCCTGATGAAGTGTAGTGTGTCCCTCTCAATGGAGACGATGAAGCGGCGATGGAGAGTGAGATATAGCACAGACAATAGATTACTGCAGAGTGCAGGGACATATAGGACATTAGTGAGCTCTAGAGGCGCCATTTCCTCGCCATTCACCACAGGATTGAACCGGACCGACCCCACCCCTTCAGAATAGACCACAGACCCATCAGCCAGCCTAATTTCGACGCGATGCGGCTTCAGATTGCGCATCCAGTGACGATTGAATGTCATATGAGCTGAGGCACCAGTGTCTGCATTCCAGCAAGTGTGAGAGTCGACCTGGAGAGCAGAAAAGAGGGCACTTGCTGATGCAGCTGAAGCGGACTGTGGTGCCTCTGGAGGTGACTGAGACGAGATTGAGGCAGGTGAGGCTGTGGAGGATGAAGGGGGGTTGATCTGATGCATGAGGCGCTCCTTGAGGAAGCACTTGGCCTCAATATGGCCCAAGCGAGAGCAGAAGTCACATTTGCGACTCCTGGAAGAGCCACCTTGTGGGGCATGGCTGGAGGGTGTGGACTGAGACGCTTGGGGCACCCTGGGATGCGATCTGGAAGGCCCAGATGTTGCTGAAAAGGCAGATGAGGTCCCAGATAGGTTGGAGCGTGTCTGATCCATGTTCCTGAGTGATTGGATCACAGATTGCTTGTCAAACTTGTCCAGGACTGAGATGGTGCGTATAACTTCGTGAAATGACTGTGGGAGCGCCCTAATGATGGCCATAACAGCCAGCTCGTCATATAGGTTGTCCAGAGTGAAGGAGGAGGGTGAAAGCGACGATGACTCTAATCTGCTCATCCACCTTGTTAATGAGCGATTCCAGGGACTCTGAGTTGTCCTTCTGGATGGATAGGAGTGTGTGGTAGGCATTGAAGCGAGGGGCAGTTCGCTGTTGCACAAAGGAGGCCTTGAGGGTGTCCCAGATGGCAATGGGGTCGTCTTCACAGTCCCTGATCAGCACCCTGAGCTCATGAGACATGGCAGTCTTGAGAGCTCCAGCAGCATTCTCAGCCTTGACCTCCCATCTCTCCAGCTTGTCCTCGTCTGGAGGGGTAGCAGCAGTGAGGACAGTGCCCTTAGAGTGCAAGACCTCGGGTTTTCCCACTGGTTTCTTCTCTGAGCCAGACACCAGTCGCCAAAGGCCATTGAGCTGTAGCCAGGACTTCATGTCATCAGCCCAGAGACGATAATTTTCGTTGGTGAGAGTGGAAATGGACGAGATAGAGGAGTCTCTTGATGCAGACATGGTAAACGCGGTGGGTGCGATAGAGTGGGAAGGAATGGAGTGATTTAGATGAATGGATGAGTGGGAATTGAATGGGAGTGATTGGAATGAGTGTGAAGGCGCTAAGAGCGGCCAAGACGATGGAAGCAGCTAAGAGAGCAGGAAGGATGAATTAAGGCGCAGGGCAGGGCCCATAACCTGTGAAAGTGCGACCTATAGAGGGCCCTTGAGTCACAGAGGACACAAGGGGACTGCAGAGGAGGATATAAGACTATATTGATCAAGGTAAAACTAATTACTCACCTGCAGAGGAGGATATAAGACTAAGGGGATATTTTCCGTCCTCTGCAGGATATACCAACCTGACTAAGCATATCTAAATAAGGGAACTGCACTTGGAGCATTGTACAGTCACAGAACAGAGGAGAATAGCACGCTCTAGCTACAAATAACAAACATGTCAATGGCTGCTCAACCTGGTACAGACCAAACTCAAGTTCAAGAGGACTGGGACTTCAACCGGTACTTATCAGAGGAACATTGCCCTCTACACAAACACCTCAAGTATGGGACACATGTTACGTTTCGGACTGATTAACGCTCTAGACTGGGAAGTGGACACTGACACATGGGCTATGACACCCTCATCAGCAGTATATCGTCATGGACTTGTAGATCAGTCGGCCAGGTAAGCTCCGATGCATGTGATTGTACGAAACGGATTGGATCTCATTGTGACTCATACTAGGATAGTTGTATTAGGGTTTACTCTACTTACACTATTGGCTAGTCGTTTCGAAGCGGCACTTTAAAGCCCACAAGTATCTGTATAAGTAGGGTAGCCAGAAGACCAAGAATGACATCTTGGTCTTCTTCAATACCACCGCTTCTACTTGTCTTCTTCAGGGCTCTCCCCCTTTGAGTGAGTTGTCCTGGTATATCTCCTTAGACCAGGGATCCCCATGACTTATCCCAAGTCCCTTCGTGCAGCTAGTGGAATACCCCGGCGGCACCGTAGCCCATAAACTTCATCTATACCGCAACGAGTGTGTCGCTTCGCCCTATCATCACTTCTACATCCTTGACAATCCGAGTTGGACTTACGCACAGGTACATTGTTGAGGTACCTGTAGGAATACCTATCTTCGAAGACCTCCACACATACTTTGGACTAGACGAGCGTATCCTACCCCACCCCGCTTCTTACGCTGACTCTCCAGCAAACAGGAACTACTACACAAAGTGGTTCGCCACCATCCGAGAAGCCTAAGTCAGACAAGTGTTCATGGTAAACGCTACATTAAGACCAAGATCCCACCGTGGCCAACCCTACAAGAACAACCAAAGACTTCTGGGTTCCCTTCCGGCCCTACTACATCAACAGGAGAGGGGATCACAACGTCCCAAAGAAATATCTAGAAAACACGTTTTGGAAAGACGATGTAGAAAACCCAGGATACTTCACCTACTACACCGACAGGCAAGGGAAGTCCCAACTCATCCCCATAGAATTCAACTTCGACAACCTCTGTTGGGTCGAAGTCCACTGTAACGACACTTACAACAAATACCAAGTCGACAGACCCGCAAGCTCAAGCCTCAACCTCGATATCCTTCAATCCAATGTCACCACCAGAGACCAGTGGGGACCAATCGACTGGAGACTGAAGAGGAACCAATCCGTTCACCAACACCTAAAACACCAGCACCATCCCCGTCCATCACAAGCAACCTGGAAGAGATCTGCATCATCAGAAACCAAAAAGAAGAGGAGCACCTCGAACAGATCACTAAGTCCATCCCCACAGACATGTCCGCTACGATGACAATGGCCCAAGCTAGAACCGCAATATTTGGGAAATCTCCAGACGAAGGAGGAGGAGCACCACCGGGGGGAGACCCCAACAACAACCCAAACAGCAGAGAAGAAGGGGCAGCCATACCCAACTTCATGATGCCTGACACAGACAAATTCTTGGGGAAGGAACCCAAAATATTCACTGGAAACCGCAACTGAAGCAGAAGACTTCCTCTCTCAATGGAACAGATTCGCAGGGGTCAACGCCGCAAACCGAAGCCTCAAGGTTCCGTATATCAAAGCCATGATGTTCCTCACGTACACCCAAGGACCACTCATCAACGAATGGGCAACAGAGACCACCAAATGGCTCGACGCCCAAGCAAACAAGAACGACCCATGGCTATGGGCTGGAGTAGAACTCGCCTTCAAAGGACAATTCCGTGATAACCTGGAAAAGGACCGCGCAAGAGTAGAACTAGACAAGGGGTTCAGAATGATGAACGAGGACATAGACAGCTACGTCACTAAATTCGAGAAACTGGTCCGACAGGCTGACTACTGATTGGACGAACCGCTAGTCCTCGACAAGTTCACCAGAGGTGTACCCCTCAAACTCTACCAGAACGCCTACCAGTTCCACAACCCGCACAGCTACACCCAATGGAAAAGTGCGTTCATAGAACAGCAAAAGCGCTACCTCCATATGAAGGCAAGAACAGAAGGATTCGGGAGACAACCCCAGCAACAACAGCAACCCCGCAACAACCCACCAGCACAATTCCAAGCACCACAGCGTCAAACACAATCATAAGGGTGGCAGCAATACCGCAACCACCCAGACGCCATGGACACTACACCAGGAAGAATCCGGGCACGCGTCGCCAAGATAGGCAACGTAAATCGGAACCACCCCGAGGATATATGGGACTACAATCCCGGAAGACCACCATTCCCGCCAAGAGCAGGATTCCTGCAGCGCAGAGGAGGAGGACGAGGAATAATGAACCTCAGGGACGTAACCTGTTACAACTGTAACCAGAAAGGCCACTTCTCACTGAGACTGTAACCAACCCAGGAGAGCACAAGGCAGAGGAACCTATATAGAAGAAATCCCCACTGCTCCTCAGAGCGTAGCCGAAGAACCCCTCATCGACCTGGATGAACCCGTCCAGGCAAACCGCGCAACCGCCGATCCCCAGATAAGCAACATCATGGGTCGCATTGCGGCTCTACCAGAAGAACAGAAAGCGGTGTTCATAAGGGATATGGTGGGGAGACAGGATTTTCAGAGCGCCTGAACCCAATGGCCTGGGTGAGGGCTTCAAATTGTAACTCGTCATTTATCACACACTATCGATCTATGCACGTCCCAGTTTCGATCTGCACAAGTGACTTCATGGCATGGCCGAAAAGAAAGCACTAGTGGACTCTGGAGCCACACATAACTTCATACACCTGGAATTCGTCAAAAGAATGAGACTAGGAGCTAAAGAATTACCCAGCCCTCACAACATATGGAACATAGACAGAATGCACAACAAAGGAGGGAAGATCACCCACTGCGTCGATCTTAACATACAGACTGACGGGAAATTGAAAACCATCCAGTTCCTCATCACCAATGTCGGGGGAGAAGATCTCATCCTAGGATACCCATGGCTGGCTACATTCCAGCCAAATATACAGTGGGCAACTGCCATGATGGACACAAAACAATACCCGATCATCATACGCATGACCAACCCCAATCAACCACCAGACGACATGGCTATCCAGACAGAAATCCGAAGAATCGCCACACAAATACAGGATGAACAACAGGAACAAATCCTCCAAGAACTAGAGGAAGAAATGCACCTGATACACATACGAACAATGGCAACAGATCTGGCAATATCGGCATGACAATACACGGAAAAGAAGGAGATACTGGAAGAATACAAAAGACATGCCAAAGTATTCAGTGAAGAGGAATCCCAAAGATTTCCACCCTCCAGACCCTGGGATCATGCCAGAGATCTCAAACCCGAAGCCCCAGACAGCATCAACTGCAAAATATACCCGCTCAACCAAACGGAAGAAAAGGCCCTCAACGAATTCCTGGATGAACAACTGAGTAAAGGGTACATACGCCCCTCCAAATCACAGTACGCATCCCCCTTCTTCTTTGTTAAAAAGAAGGACGGAAAGCTACACCCAGTACAGGACTACAGAGAACTCAACAAATGGACCATACGCAACCAGTACCCACTCCCACTCATACCGCAGCTCATCGCAGAACTAAGCGGGGGGCTGGATATTCTCCAAATTCGACGTCCGCTGGGGGTACAACAAAATAAGGGTCAAACCAGGCGATGAACACAAAGCAGCCTTCAAAACAAAGAGGGGGTTCTTCGAACCTCTGGTAATGTACTTTGGAATGATGAACTCCCCGGCAACCTTCCAAGAAATGATGAATCACATCTTCGGACCCACCATTGAATACCACGAGAAGAAGGGAACCATCATCCGCGTCTATATGGACGACATAGGCGTCGCAACGGCAACAACAGAGCAAGCACACATCGAAGCAGTCCACGACATACTAGATCTGTTAGAACAACACAAACTATACCTCAAACTCGAGAAATGCACTTTCCACTCTGACTCCCTTGATTACCTGGGGGTAATCATTAAAAAGGGGGTGATCCGCATGGACCCTGTCAAAATTTCCGGAATTCGCGAATGGCCAACCCCCAAAAATGTCAAACAGGTGCAATCATTCCTAGGTTTCTGCAACTTCTACCGTGCTTTCATTTGAAATTTTGCCACACATGCCCAGCCACTGAACAAACTCACGTGCAAGGACTCGGAATGGTTATGGGGAACAGAACAACAGAAGGCATTCGACAAACTCAAGACCCTGGTAACTGAAGAACCCATACTCAAACACCCAGAACTTGACAAACCTTTCGAGCTAGAGGTCGACACCTCAGGATATGCGGTCGGAGTGGTACTACTCCAATGCGACACAGACAACAAGCGTCATCCAATCGCCTACTACTCCAACACCCTCAACACAGCAGAACGAAACTACGACATCTACGACTTAGAACTACTAGCAATCATCAAAGCATTAAGAAATTGGAGACCCTACCTCACCGGATCGCCACACAAGATCAAAGTATTCTCTGACCACATGAACCTACAGTATTGGAGATCCCCACAAAAGATCAGCAGATGCGTAGCCAGGGAAGTATTGGAACTCTCAGAATACAACATAGAGATTCACCACATTAAAGGCGCAGCAAACGGAAGAGCTGATGCCCTGTCACAAAGGCCTGACTATGACCAAGGAGAATGTGACAATGAACAAGTCACCGTCCTCCCCAACCACATATTCATCAGAGCAACTGGGATCGACACAATGGAGAACCCCACACGCACAAGTCCAACAATCACCGTCGCCAAAATGCAACCTACACATCCAGTGTACACCCAGGACAATGACATAATCACAAGATGGGTGGACCCACACAAGCTCAAACGCATTGAAGACACATGGTACAAAGAGGGACGACACATCGTCATGGGAGACACCCACGAACGAAAGCGCATCATACAAGCTTACCACAACACCCTGACTGACGGACACCCTGGGATTAACCAAACAATCAAACTAATCGACAGGTACTACTGGTGGCCCAGACTCCGGCAAGAGGCACAAGACTACGTCAAGGGATGTGCCGACTGTCAGCGAATCAAAGTCAACAACCGGCCAACACATGCCCCACTACAGCCCATATTCCCAAAACCAGAAGCAACCCCATTCAAGACCATAGCGCTAGATTTCATCACAAAATTACCGCTAGCAAATGGCTGTGATTCCATACTGACAGTAACAGATCACGACTGCTCCAAAGTGGCAATATTCATCCCATGCCTGGAAGAGATCAGCGCTGAGGGGACCGCAGCCCTGTACATAACACACGTCTTTCCTCGATTTGGATTACCGGCGCGCATTATCAGCGATTGAGACCCCAGATTCACGTCCAAGTTTACCCACGAAGTATGCCAAATACTCGGCATCGAACAAAACATCTCAACGGCATATCATCCAAGAACCGATGGCCAATCAGAGCGTACCAACCAATGGCTGGAACAGTACCTGAGATTCTGGGTTAACGAATGGCAGGATAACTGGACCCACTACTTACCTATGGCAGAATTCATGCACAACAACTGGCCAAACGAGTCCACCAGGGAGTCCCCCTTCAACGTCCTCATGGGATATAACCCACACGCTGATTGGATTGATCGACCGTCCCCTATCCCACAGGTAGCACTGCGCACCCAACAGTTCAAAGAAGCTAGAATGCGTGCCCAAGAACTGATGATCAAAGTGCAGCAGGGGTGGATCAAACACAAGGACACCCCAAAATACCAAATCGGGGACCTTGTATGGCTCAAGGGGCACCACCTATGCACCAACCAGCCAACCGCAAAACTTGCACCTAGAAGACACGGCCTGTTCCAGATCACCCAGGTGATGTCCGCAGTCAATTACCACCTAGACCTTCCCACGCAGTGGAGCATCCATCCAGTGTTCCACACGGACCTCCTGACCCCATATTGCAAAACTCCCACACACGGCCCCAACTATCAGTGCCCACTGCCGGATTTGGTCAATGGAGAAGAAGAATATGAAGTCGAGAAGATCCTGGACTCTTGGCAGTTCGGCAGAACAAAGAAACTGCAGTATTTGGTCAAGTGGCGCGGATACCCAGACTCGGATAACCAGTGGGTCTCCAAGGATGATGTGTTTGCAGATGACGCAATTCGGGAATTCAAACGTTCAAACCCCGCCAGAGAAACACATATAAGCGCAGGGAAAACCCAAGAGATGTCCCCATTCCTCTCTCTTCCTTCCCCACATACTCATGTCCTCTCCTCGAGTTCAAGTCCACTATGTCCTCGATGACCTACTCCCAGTATCCATCCAGCCCACTCTCATCATTCAAGACACACCACCATCACCCCTGTCGCTTCCCCAGTCCATTCACAATGGAGGAAGTCGTCCACCTACCCCCGTACCATCCCTCCTTCCTTCACCAACCTCTACCAGAGTTGGTACAAGAGATCCTTCACCGACCAACATGTCAATGGCAGCTCAACCCGATACGGATGAGGCTGCGGTTCAAGAGGACCGGGACTTCGACCGGTACCTATCGGAGGAACATTGCCCTCTACACAAATACCTCACTTACGGCAACCACCTCACCACCACGCACAACAAAACCCCTCCGCTATGCACCTCTGACGGGGAGCCCATCCTTATGCCGAAAACTGCTCGACCCCAGGTCTGCCATTATCGTGCGGAGGAACACAGTCCGGTTTCCCAACACGAAGTGGAAACTCCTCCACCCATTGGGTTCCAACACAACAGGGGAGTACATTATATCCCTTTCCAGATCTGCGATGCTCAGGACCACCTGCACCCAGCTTGCTATACGCACCTCATCCTCACGGCGGACCCATTCATCCTGGCCTACCGGAGAGGCAGCAACCAGCAGTATGAAAAAGCCAGTACACGCCGCCCCCAACTACGATCACCTGGCGGATTCACATTACTACGACGACGACCTGATCTTCCTCGACCAGCGCAGCTCCATGCACGAGTCAGTCAATCGCGCCCTCACCAACATCAAGGACCTCACTCTCATTGCAGAGGTCCATCGCTACTGCTGTGCACAGGCAGGGTACGAGGCCAAGGAGGCGGAGTTGACAAAGAAAATAGACGAGCTGGACAAGATAGCTTGGGTAAGAAGGGACTGCGTACTCTGGCTCCAAAGGGCCAATGCAATTACCTGCATCAAAGAGGAGCGGGACTCATACCGCCCTGGGATACAGGCAGGGCTGCAGGTTGCGGAGGAGAGGGAGATTGCCCAGCGTGGTTGGGCTGGGGCCTCGACCGTAAAAAGGGGGTGATGTTACGTTTCGGACTGATTAACGCTCTAGACCGGGAAGTGGACACTGACGCATGGGCTATGACACCCTCGTCAGCAGTATATCATCATGGACTTGTAGATCAGTCAGCTGGGTAAGCTCCAACGCATGTGATTGTACGATATGGATTGGACCTCGTGGTGACTCATACTAGGATAGTTGTATTAGGGTTTACTCTACTTACGCTATTGGCTAGTCGTTTTGAAGTGGCGCTTTAAAGCACGCGAGTATCTGTATAAGTAGGGTAGCCAGAAGACCAAGAACGACATCTTGGTCTTCTTCAATACCACCGCTTCTACTTGTCTTCTTCAGGGCTCTCCCCCTTTGAGTGAGTTGTCTGGTATATCTCCTTAGACCAGGGATCCCCATGACTTATCCCAAGTCCCTTCGTGGCTAGTGGAATACCCCGGCGGCACCGTAGCCCATAAACTTCATCTATACCGCAACGAGTGTGTCGCTTCGCCCTATCATCACTTCTACATCCTTGACAATCCGAGTTGGACTTACGCACGGTACATTGTTGAGGTACCTGTAGGAATACCTATTTTCGAAGACCTCCACGCATACTTTGGACTAGACGAGCGTATCCTACCCCACCCCGCTTCTTATGCTGACTCTCCAGCAAACAGGAACTACTACATGAAGAGGTTCGCCACCATCTGAGAAGCCTAAGTCAGGCAAGCATTCGTGGTAAATGCTACAACACACCTCACCACCACTGTCACGATCCACTGATCATGCCATCAATAACAAAGATCTCAGAACATTCTCGGTTTCTCGATTCTTGTCTCATGTTTCAGTTTCTGCTTCTTGTTCTGTTCGGAAGATCGTGCCAGCACATAAATCACGCAATCATCACGACAGATTGATGTGCTCAGGTCTATATTTAGTTTTCCACTTACGTGTCCCCAGAAACTAGCTAGAAAAACAGAGAAAAATAGGATTCCTGTAAGATACTTAAGGAGCCAGTAGTTACCCTGTATTCCTTGTTCTAGTCTTGTTCAATCCAAGCTATTGCCACCTTCTGTTCATCTACCTTGCTGAGGTAGAGAGTCTGACTACTGCTTTACTGCTGCATCTGCATTGACTTGCAGAAGAGCCTGTCTTACCACTGCATCTGTCGCTGACAGAAGAGCCTATTGATTGACTGCCACACCGGTGCGCTGACTAAGCGTGACCCAGAAGTTCACTTACGACAAAGTGGTAGTGGCACTGTCGTGAGCCCACCACTTGATCGTAAAAACCACACACAACAAAACCCTGCTGCTATGCACCACCAATGGGGAACCCATCCTTATGCTGAAAGCTGCTTGACCCCAGATCTGTCACTATCATGCAGAAGAACACAGCCTGGTTTCCTGATGCCAAGTGGAAACTCCTCCCTGGTTGGGTTCCAGTACAACAGGGGAGTACATTATATCCCTTTCCAGATCCAAGATGCTCAAGACTGCCTGCACCCAGCTTGGTATATGCAACTCATCCTCACAGCAGACCCATTTGTCCTCACCTACAGGAGGGGCAGTGATCAGCAGTATGGCAAGCCAGTGCATGCTGCCCCCAACTACAACTACCCTGTGGACAGCCATTACTATGATGTGATGAACAGTGCACATGAAGGGATCATACTCACAGTGAACTGAGGACTGTGGTGAGATATGAAGGTGAGCTTGAAACTGTTGATAAGTGGCCTGAGCGCATCTAGCAGCTCAATGGACATGCAGATAACGGACTGCTTTAGATAAGATATATTGGACTTATGTAGATTAGATTATACTGTATATGATCTTTACAATCTCGGACTTTTCTTATCTATGACATCACTGTACAATGACCTCATGGACTCCTCTGGACTCCCCTTGTATTTCGTCCTTGTACTCTGACCTTTGTTCTTATCTTTATTATGATGTCACTATGATATCATATTCCAGACCTTCCTTGTTCTATACACCTTGTTCTCCAGAACAGTACACTCCTTTGTCCACTTGTAGAACAATGCGTCTTGTATTTACTGTGACCAGCTGTTACCTGCATCACCCTGTATTTTGTATAAGTAGTGCAGCTTGTACGCTCCTGGTCCACATCAGTTCTCATCTGTTGTGTGCCAGACACCCATCTGCTTCACCTGCAAGATCTACTCTGTTGCTGCATTCCAGCCTACCCTCATATCTCACCACAGTCACCTTTGCCACTGTGAGTATGATCTCTATGTATGCTGTTCATCAGAAACAGCAACAGAGATGATCTTGCAAGTGAAGCAGAGGTAGTGTCTGGCACACAACAGATGAGAACTGATGTGGACCAGGAGCATACAAGCTGCACTACTTATACAAAAAACAGGGTGACACTGGTAACACAGAGTCACAGTAAGTACAAGGGTCATTGTTCTGTAGACGGACAAAGGAGTGGACATTCTGAGAACAAGAGACAAAAGAACAAGAACAATCTAGACTAATGATATCATACTGACATCATAATAAAGATAGAACAAAGGGAAACTACAAGAGCGTTGAATACAACACAAAGTCTGGATTCTATGATGTCATAGTGTACAGTGATGTCATAGATAAGTAAATACAATAAGTCCGAGATTGTGTGATCATAATAATCTAATCTACATGGGTCCTGTATATCTTATCTACAGCAGTCCATATCTGATTGTCCTTTGAGCCGCTAAGTGTGCAAGGGTCACTTATCAACATGATGATGACCTGATCTTCCTAGATCAGCACAGCGTCATGCATGAGTTGGTCAACCATGCCCTCATGGGCATGAAGGACCTCACCCTCGTTGCAGAAGTCCATTGCCACCACTGTGCTCAAGTGGGTTACAAGGCAAAAGAGATAGAACTGGCAAAGAAGATGGACAAGCTGGACAAGATAGCCAGGGTAAGAAGGGACTGCATCCTCTGGCTGCAGTGGGCCAATGCAATTGTTATTTGTAGCTAGAGCGTGCTATTCTCTGCTGTTCTGTGACTGTACAACGCTCCAAGTGAAGTTACCTTATTTAGATATGCTTAGTCAGGTTGTTATATCCTGCAGAGGATGGAAAATATTCCTTTAGTCTTATATCCTCCTCTGCAGGTGAGTAATTAGTCTTACCTTGATCAATATAGTCTTATATCCTCCTCTGCAGTCCCCTTGTGTCCTCTGTGACTCAAGGGCCCTCTATAGGTCGCACTTTGACAGCAATCACCCACATTGAGGCCAAGTGGGACTCATACCACCTGGGACTAGAGAAGGGGCAACAAGTTGCAGCACAGAGGGAGGCCATTCAGCATGGTCAAGCTGGGGCTTCGACTGTGAAAAGGGGGTGATGTTATGTTTCAGATTGATTGGTTCCTCAGGCTGGGAAGTGGACACTGACGTGATGGCTATGACACCTCCGTCAGCAGCATATCGTAGGGACTTGTAAGGATCAGTCAGCCAGGTAAGCTCCAGCACATGTGATTGTACAATACAGATCAGATCTCAGAATGACTTGTAGTGACTCATACTAGGATAGCTGTAGTAGGGTTTGCTCTACTTACACCATTGGCTAGTGATTCTTGAAGTGGCACTTTAAAGCCCACACATATCTGTATAAGTAGAGTAGGATGAAGACCAAGAACGGCATCTTGGTCTTTTTCAAATACCACCACTTTCTACTTGTTATCTTTGAGGGCCTCTCCCCCCTTAGGTGAGTCATCTGGCATATCCCCTTAGACTGGGGATCCCTGTGACTTATCCCAAGTTTCCCTTTGTGGACAAGTGGAATACCCTGCAGGCACAGCCACCTACCAAGTCAAGCTATACTGCAATGAATGAGTTGCTTCTCCCTATACATCTTTCTACATCCTTGACCATGATACTTGGAAGTCAGCTCAATACACTCAAGGTGTGCCACCAGGAATCATCCAGTTGGAGGACATACATGCCTACTTCAGCCTAGATGAGTGTCTCCTACCCCATCCCACCTTCTACTCTGACGCTCCAGTAAATAGGAACTGCTTCCTTCAAAGGATTGCCACCCAATCAAAAGCCTAAGTCAGGCAGACGTCTGTGGTAGATGTTACATGTGGCATATGTAACATCTACCACGGACGTTTGCCTGACTTAGGCTTCTTGGCGTGTGGCAATCCTTGAGAGTTGAAAGTTGCGGTTGGCGAAGGTTTCAGGATAGAAGGCAGGATGAGGTTGAAGGCTCTCGTCTCTTCTGAAGTAAGCGTGGAGATCCTCTAGCTGGATGACGCCTTGGGGAACCTTGTCGATATACTTAGCGTTGGCCCAGGAAGTGCTGTTGATGATGAAGAAGGAGTGGTACGGGGAGGCCACGCGGTCATTGCGATATAGGTGTACTTGGTAAGCTGCGACGTCTGCAGGGAGGTCCACTGATCCATGAAGGGACAGGCGAAGGTAAGTCACAGGGATCCCTGGTCTAAGGGGATATGCTGGACAACTCACTTAAGAGGGGAAGCCTCTTAATAAAGACGAGTAGATGGTGGTGGTATTGGAAGAAGACCAAGATGCCGTTCTTGGTCTTCGCACTACTCTACTTATACAAATATGCGCGGGCTTTGAAGCGCCGCTTGAATACTACTAGCCAATAGTGTAAGTACCGTGAACCCTAGTACAGCTATCCTAGTATGAGTCACTTCCAAGATCCGATCTGTTATCGTACGATCACATGTGCCAGAGCTTACCTGGCTGACTGATTCTACAAGTCCATGATGATATTCTGCTGACGGCGGTGTCATAGCTGACGTGTCAGTGTCCACTTCCCGGCCCGAGGCGCCGATCAATCCGAAACGTAACATCACCCCCTTCTTATGGTCGAGCCCCAGCTCGACCACGCTGGGCGGCCTCCCTCTCTCCTGCGACCTGTAACCCTGCCTGTATCCCCGGGCGGTATGAGTCCTGCTCCGCTTCGATGCGAGTGATCGCATTTGCCCTCTGGAGTCGGAGTATGCAATCCCTCCTTACCCGAGCTATCTTGTCTAGCTCGTCCATCTTTTTTGTCAGCTCCGCCTCCTTGGCCTCGTACCCCGCCTGTGTGCAGCGGTAGCGGTGGACCTCCGCAATGAGGGTAAGGTCTTTCATGCCCGTGAGGGCGCGGTCGACCAATTCGTGCATGGAGCTGCGCTGATCTAAGAAGATCATGTCGTCGTCGTAGTAGTGGGAGTCTGCAGGGTAGTCGTAGTTGGGGGCGGCGTGTATCGGCTTCCCGTATTGCTGGTTGCTGCCTCTCCGGTAGGCGAGGACGAATGGGTCCGCCATGAGGATGAGCTGCATATAGCGAGCTGGGTGCAGGTGGTCCTGAGCATCGCAGATCTGGAAAGGGATATAATGTACTCCCCTGTTGTGTTGGAACCCAATGGGTGGAGGAGTTTCCACTTCGCGTTGGGAAACCGGACTGTGTTCCTTCGCACGATAATGGCAGACCTGGGGTCGAGCAGTTTTCGGCATAAGGATGGGCTCCCCATCGGAGGTGCATAGCGGAGGGGTTTTGTTGTGCGTGGTGGTGAGGTGGTTGCCGTAAGTGAGGTATTTGTGTAGAGGGCAATGTTCCTCCGATAGGTACCGGTCGAAGTCCCGGTCCTCTTGAACCGCAGCCTCATCCGTATCGGGTTGAGCTGCCATTGACATGTTGGTCGGTGAAGGATCTCTTGTACCAACTCTGGTAGAGGTTGGCGAAGGAAGAAGGGATGGTATGGGGGTCGGTGGACGACTTCCTCCATTGTGAATGGACTGGGGAAGCGACAGGGGTGATGGTGGCGTGTCCTGAACGATGAGGGTAGGCTGGATGGATACTGGGAGTAGGTCATTGAGGACATAGTGAACTTGAACTCGAGGAGAGGACATGAGTATGTGGGAGAAGGAGAGAGAGGGATGGGGACGTCTCTTGGATTTTCCCTGCGCTTAGATGTGTTTCCCTGGCGGGGTTTGAACTTTTGAATTCCCGAATTGCTTCATCAGCAAATACGTCATCTTTGGAGACCCACTGGTTGTCTGAGTCCGGGTATCCGCGCCATTTGACCAAATACTGGAGTTTCCTGGTTCTGCCGAACCGCCGAGAGTCTAGAATCTTCTCGACTTCATATTCCTCTTCTCCATCAATCAGGTCCAGTGGTGGGCGCTGATAGTTGGGGCCATGTGTGGGAGTTTCTTTGTATGGAGTTAGGAGGTCCGTGTGGAATACTGGGTGGATGCTCCACTGCGTGGGAAGTTCTAGGCGGTAATTGACTGTGGACATCACCTGGGCAATCTGGAACGGGCCATGTCTCCTTGGCGCGAGTTTTGCGGTTGGTTGGTTTGTGCATAGGTGGCGCCCTTCAAGCCATACAAGGTCCCCGATTTGGTATTTTGGGGTGTCCTTGTGTTTGATCCACCCTTGCTGCGCTTTGATCATCAGTTCCTGGGTGCGCGTTCTAGCTTCTCTGAATTGCTGCGCCCGTAATGCCACTTGTGGGATGGGGGAAGGCCGGTCGATCCAATCAGCGCGCGGGTTGTATCCCATTAGGACATTAAAAGGGGACTCCTTGGTGGACTCGTTCGGCCAGTTGTTGTGCGTGAATTCTGCCATTGGTAGGTATCGGGTCCAATCATCCTGTTGCTCATTGACCCAGAACCTTAGGTACTGTCCTAGCCATTGATTGGTGCATTCTGATTGGCCATCTGTTCTGGGGTGGTATGCCGTGGAAATGTTTTGTTCGATTTCTAGTATTCGGCATAATTCGCAGGTAAATTTTGACACGAATCTGGGGTCTCGATCACTAATGATGCGCGCTGGTAGTCCGAATCTGGGAAAGACGTGTGTCACATACAGGGCCACAGTTCCTTCCGCGCTTATCTCTTCTAGGCATGGGATAAATACTGCTGCTTTGGAGCAGTTGTGATCTGTTATCGTCAGTATGGAGTCGCAGCTGTTTGATTGGGGTAACTTTGTGATGAAGTCTAGTGCTATGACTCCGAATGGGGTTGCTTCTGGTTTGGGGAATATTGGTTGCAGAGGGGCGTGTGTTGGCCAGTTGTTGACCTTGATCCGTTGGCAGTTGGCGCAACCCTTGACGTAGTCCTGTGCCTCTTGCCTCTTGCCTGGCCACCAATAGTACCTTTCGATTAATTTGATTGTTCAGTTGATTCTGGGATGTCCATAGGTGAGCGTGTCGTGGTGGGCTTGTATAATACGTTTTCGTTCGTGAGCGTCTCCTGTAACCACTCTTCGTCCCTCCTTGTACCACGTATTTTCGATGCACTTGAGTTTGTGTGGGTCCACCCATTTCGTGATGATATTGTTGTCTTGGGTGTATACTGGGTGCGTTGGTTGCATTTCATCTACTGTGATTTCCGGGCTTATGCGTGTCGGGTTTTCCGTGGTGTCGATGTTTGCAGCTCGGACAAATATATGATCAGGGAGTACCGTGACTTGTTCATTGTTGTTCTCCCTGATTGTAGTTGGGCCTCCTTGATAAGGCGTCAGCTCTTCCATTCGCTGTTCCCTTGATGTGGTGAATCTCTATGTCATATTCGGAGAGTTCCAGCACTTCCCTTGCCACCCGTCTGCTTATCTTTTGGGGGGATCTCCAGTACTGCAGGTTCATGTGGTCGGAGAACACTTTGATTTTGTGTGGGGATCCCACAAGGTAGGCCCTCCAGTTCCTTAGTGCTTTGATGATGGCTGACAATTCCAAGTTGTAGATGTCGTAGTTTCGTTCTGCTGCGCTGAGGGTGTTGGAGTAGTATGCGATTGGGTGTCGTTTGTTGTCCTTGTCTCATTGGAGTAGTACCGCTCCTACTGCGTATCCTGAGGCATCGACTTCCAGTTCAAAGGGTTTGTCCAGTTCTGGGTGCTTGAGCACTGGTTCTTCCGTTACGAGGGTTTTGAGTTTGTCGAATGCTGTTTGTTGCTCTGTTCCCCATGACCATTCCGTGTCTTTGCGCGTGAGTTTGTTGAGTGGTCGTGCGTGTGTGGCAAAGTTTCGGATGAAAGCGCGGTAGAAATTGCAAAACCCTAGGAACGATCGTACCTGTTTGACGTTTTTGGGGGTCGGCCAGTCGCGGATTCCAGAAACTTTGACAGGGTCCATGCGAATCACCCCCTTCTTAATGATTACCCCCAGGTAATCAAGGGTGTTGGAGTGGAATGTGCATTTTTCGAGTTTTAGGTATAGCTTGTGTTGTTCTAGTAAATCCAGTATGTCATGGACTGCCTCGGTGTGTGCCTGTTCCATTGTTGCCGTTGCAATGCCTATGTCGTCCATGTACATGCGTATGATGGTTCCTTTCTTCTTGTGGTGCTCAATGAGTGGTTCGAAGATTGCGTTCATCATTGCCTGGAAAGTTGCCGGTGCGTTTGTCATGCCGAAGTACATCACCAATGGTTCGAAGAACCCCTGTTTAGTTTTGAACGCTGCCTTGTGTTCACCTCCTGGTTTGATCCTGATGTTCGTGTATCCCCATCTGACGTCAAATTTGGAGAAGATCCATCCTCCGCTAAGGTCTGCGTTTAACTGAGGTATGAGTGGAAGCGGGTATTGGTTGCATATGGTCCATGTGTTGAGTTCCCTGTAGTCCTGTACTGGCCGTAGTTATCTGTCCTTCTCTTTGACAAAGAAGAATGGGGCTACGTACTGAGATTTAGATGGTTGAATGTACCCTTTGGCCAATTGTTCATCCAGGAATTCCTCCAGGGCTTTGTCCTCCATTTGATTGAGTGGGTAGATCTTGCAGTTGATGTGGTCTGGAGCGTTTGGTTTAAAGTCGATGGCGTGGTCCCATGGTCTAGGAGGTGGGAATCAGTAGGATTCTTCTTCACTGAATACTTTTGCGTGTTTTTTGTATTCATCAGGTAGTTCCTTTGTTTCCGTTGACTGTGCCAAGATTGCTAGTTCCGTTGCCATTGTTCGTCCGTATATTGGGTTCATTTCCTCTTCCAGTTCTTTGAAGGCCTGTTTGCATTCTTTGTCTTGTATCCTCGTGACGATGCTTCGGATTTCTGCCTGGATGGTGGCGAGGTTCGGGGTTTTATTGGGGTTGATGGTGTGTATGATGATTGGGTACTGTTTAGTGTCCATGGTAGCAGTTGCCCATTGTATGCATGGTTGAAACGTTGCTAGCCAGGGGTACCCCAGAATAAGGTCTTCTCCCCCTACGTTGGTGATAAGGAACTGGATGGTTTTAAGTTTTCCATCAGTTTGTATATTTAGATCAACGCAGTGGGTGATTTTCCCTCCTTTGTTGTGCGTCCCATCTATGTTCCAGATATTTTGGGGGTTGGGTAGTTCCTTGGTTCCTAATCCCATCTTCTTTACGAAATCTGGGTGTACAAAGTTGTGGGTGGCTCCGGAGTCCACCAGTGCTTTCTTTTCGGCCATGTAGTAGCTTGTGCGAATCGAAACTGGGACATGCATAGATCGATAGTGCATGATAAGCGACGAGTTACAATTTAAAGCCCTCACCCAGGCCATTGGGTTCAGGCATTTTGAAAATCCTGTCTCCCCGCCATGTCCCTCACAAACACCTCCCTCTTTTCTTCTGATAGGGCCGCGATGCGACCCATGATATTGTCTATCTGGGGGTCGGTGCCTGTGCGGTTGGTTTGGACGGGTCCGTCAAAGTCAATGAGGGGGTCCCCGGCTACGCTTTGGGGAGCGGTAGGGATTTCCTCTATGTAGGCCCCCCTGCCTCGTGCTTTCCTTGGCTGGTTGCAATCTCGTGAGAAGTGACCCTTCTGGTCGCAGTTGAAACAGGTTACATCCCTGATATTCAGGACTCCTCGTCCTCCTCCTCTGCGTTGCATGAATCCAGCTCTTGGCAGAAATGGGGGTCTTCTGGGGGTCCAGTCCCTTGGGTCTTCTGGGTGATTGCAGTTGACGTCGCCTATTTCGGCGACCCATGCCCGGACTCTTCCTGGCGTGGTGTCCATTGCTTCGGGGTGGTTTCGGTACTGTTGCCACCCTTGTTGAGTCCCTTGCCTTTGTGGGGCTTGGAATCGAAGAGGTTGGTTCAGGCGAGGACGTGGCATGGTCTGTGGTTGTCTCCCAAATCCGTCTGACCTGGCCTTCATATGCAGGTATCGTTTCTGTTGCTCGATGAGCACGCTCTTCCATTGGGAGTAGCTGCGTGGGTTATGGAATTGATAGGCGTTCTGGTACAATTTGAGGGGGATGCCTCTTGTGAATTTGTCGAGGACTAGTGGTTCGTCCAACCGGTAGTCAGCCTGTCGGACTAGCTTTTTGAATTTAGTGACGTAGCTGTCAATGTCCTCGTTGACCATTTTGAACCCCTTGTCAAGTTCCACTCTTGCGCGATCTTTTTCCAGGTTGTCGCGGAACTGCCCCTTGAATGCAAGTTCTACTCCTGCCCAGAGCCATGGGTTGTTCTTGTTAGCTTGGGCGTCGAGCCATTTGGTGGTCTCTGTTGCCCATCCGTCGACGAGTGGTCCCTGGATGTATGTCAGGAACATCATTGCTTTGATGTAAGGAACTTTGAGGCTTCGGTTGGCGGCATTGACTCCAGCGAATCTGTTCCATTGAGAGAGGAACGCTTCTGCTTCATCACAGTTGCCCGTAAATATCTTGGGTTCTTTCCCTAGGAGCTTGTCCGTATTGGGCATGGTGAACCCTGGTGCGTTTGCTTGTCCGTCATCGTGAGGGTTGTCATCTGGGTCTCCTCCTGGTGGTGCACCTCCTCCTCCTCCTCCTTCGTTGGGAGACTTTCCAAATATTGCGGTTCTGGCTTGTGCCATTGTTAATGTAGTGGTGGCAGACATGTCTGTGGGGATGGACTTAGCGATTTGTTCGAGGTGTTCTTCCTCCTGTTGATCCTTGATGATGCGGATATCTTCCGGGTTGCTTGTAATGGATGGAGATGGTGCTGGTGTCTTAGGCGTTGGTGAATGGATTGGTTCCTCTTCTTCTCCGTCGATTGGTCCCCACTGATCTCTAGTGGTGACGTTGGATTGGAGGATGTCAAGGCTGAGACTTGAGCTTGTGGGTCTGTTGACTTGATACTTGTTGTGTGCGTTGTTCCACCGGATTTCGACCCAGCAAAGGTTGTCAAAGTTGAATTCTACGGGAATAAGTTGGGATTGTCCCTGTTGGTTGATGTAGTAGGTGAAGTATCCTGGGTTCTCTTCGTCGTCCTTCCAAAGTGCATTTTCTAGATACTTCTTTGGGACGTTGCGGTCTCCTCTTCTGTCGATGTAGTAGGGTCGAAAGGGGACCCAGAAGTCTTTGGTTGTTCTTGTAGGATTAGCCACAATGGGATCTTGGTCTTAATGTAACATCTACCACGGACATTTGCCTGACTTAGGCTTCTTGGCGTGTGGCGATCCTTGAGAGTCGAAAGTTGCGGTTGGCGAAGGTTTCAGGATAGAAGGCGGGATGAGGTTGAAGGCTCTTGTCTCTTCCGAAGTAAGCGTGGAGATCCTCTAGCTGGATGACGCCTTGGGGAACCTTGTCGATATACTTAGCGTTGGCCCAGGAAGTGCTGTTGATGATGAAGAAGGAGTGGTACGGGGAGGCCACGTGGTCGTTGCGATATAGGTGTACTTGGTAAGCTGCGACGTCTGCAGGGAGGTCCACTGATCGGCGAAGGGACAGGCGAAGGTAAGTCACAGGGATCCCTGGTCTAAGGGGATATGCCGGACAACTCACTTAAGAGGGGAAGCCTCTTAGTAAAGACGAGTAGATGGTGGTGGTATTGGAAGAAGACCAAGATGCCGTTCTTGGTCTTTGCACTACTCTACTTATACAAATACGTGCGGGCTTTGAAGCACCGCTTGAATACTACTAGCCAATAGCGTAAGTACCGTGAACCCTAGTACAGCTATCCTAGTATGAGTCACTTCCAAGATCCGATCCGTTATCGTACAATCACATGTGCCGGAGCTTACCTGGCTGACTGATTCTACAAGTCCATGACGATATTCTGCTGACGGCGGTGTCATAGCCGATGCGTCAGTGTCCACTTCCCGGCCCAAGGTGCCGATCGATCCGAAACGTAACACATATGTGTGGTGGCTGCAAAATTCACACTTTCACTGAAATGTGCAGCCCACTGCACAAACCACAAGTCCACAACAGCACAACTATGACACACCCTGGCCCTCCTTTCCCCTGGCCCTATGGTAAGAGGTGACCCCCTGTTGCGATTGGACTCATTGGTATGGACTGCGGAGTCATGGGGTTCTGACCACCCTAGTATTAGTCAGGGACAGTCATCTCAGTCAGCCTTGTTGGCTGCTTTATCACATACCTCGTTGTACAGATCTGACTCATACCTAGGACAGTCATAGTAGGGTTTGAGCTACTATGGCTATTGGGTACCTTACATTCAGGAGGAGCTTCAAAGCTCCTTATCAATTGTATATCTAGTGGGTTGTATGAAGACCAGGCTCTCTAGCTTGGTCTTCTTGAATCACTATCACACTCCTGTCTTCTCTCCTTGTTTGCCTTCTCTTTGCCTGCGTGCTAGTACATCTGGCCTTCATAAGGCAGATCACTCAATGACTTGTATGCCTGGTGGACTTTTCCCCAGTGCCAGTAATGATCGCGTTCCTGTTGAGGGTGTATATCTATATTTGCTAAGTTGCCCTCACATACCAAGCCACTCTGTCATCGCTCAAGTTGAGCATTGTTAGGGCAGGCCTAACGCAACATTAAGACCAAGCTAATCCCTAAGGAACAACACAGTGGTGCCCACAACAGGAGATTGGTGGGGCTGGAACCAAGTCCAATTGTACACCATCCCCAGCAGAGTGAAACACCCCCATGTGCTATTTAAAAGCTGCCAGGTGGAGGACACACAGAGGAGAAACTGGTTACTTTGTCGACTTCCCCAATTGACAAAGCTGCTACTACCCAGTTGAGTTCAACCACGAACATACTTGTTGGTGCATACTCACAACAAATGATGCAGGAGTACAAACAGTCGTCAGGCCAACAATGCATGAATACTGGTGTGACATCTTGGAAAGTGAAGTAGTCCCCCTTGCTAGGGTAGGACCCATCAACAGTGCAATTGCTACAAGCACCACAGAAGAAGAACAGTCAGGATCAGAGCAGAGCAATGACAAGTCAGAAGAAGACCACCTCTCCCAAGTGAATGCAGAAGAACAGGAAGAACTAGCAAACCTTGCTGCAGGAATCATGCTTAACGAAGCACCACAAGCTGAGCACATCATTGTTCACCCACCAAAGAAGATGACAACCACACAGTTAGAACTGACATACACACTCCAGCTAGACCCTGTGCAGCAACCACAGGAAGGAGTCCCCACAGACCTACTCCCCATAGACCTGAGCACAGGACATCAGATGACCACAGACAATGCAGCTCTGATGTGAGCCATAGGACCAGATGAACTGGACCCTCCAGGCAGAGGCCCACCCAGAAGAAACCCAGGAAGAGGTCACCCACACAGAGGAGGAGGTGGAGGACCCAGAGACAGCGGAGGACCACTGGGAGGAGGATTTCCAGGAGTTGGCCCCATCGGCAACCCACCTTGATCAGACGAACTCCAAGGCAACCCACCCATGGTCTTCAATGGTGACCACACCAAGGCCCTGCATTTCAGAGTGCAGTGGAACCTCTATCAAGGGGTCAACAGCACAAGCAACATTATGTGCAACTACTACCACCAATCACTCCTCTTCCTTGGATATATCCAGGGAAAGCTAGTCAATGAATGGGTAATGTACATGACTGACTGGCTAATGCGCCAGACAGAGGCTGGGTTCCCACAACACACTCGACGCCTCTGGGAGGAAACCCTTTGCACCTTCACCAGGCAGTTCACCAACACCACAGAGAAGAAACAAGGTCAAAAGGAGCTACACAAAGGTGTCCATATGAAAGAAGGGGACATTGACAGCTATGTTGCTACCTTCGAATGCCTAGCTTGACAAGCTGACTACAACCTTGATGCCCCTCAAACACTGGACCTGTTCACAGCAGGACTCCCAAAGGTGCTGTTCACCAAAGTCTATGAACAATATGAACCGGCCACATTTGAAGCATGGAAGCAGGCAGCAATGAAGAAGCAACAGCAGTATATGCACCTACAGGCATGTCTTAACTCACTGAAAATGCCCACTCCAACACATCCTAGCCAATAGGGACCACCCCAGAGTGGGGGGGCACCACGAAACCTTCCCCACTACCAGAATCCCAATGTGATGGACACCTCTGTGGACAGGGTGTGAGCCCAAGGTGCAGAAGCAGAGGACACCCAGGGGAGGCTTGCAGGAGCTGAGTACATACTTGATTGACAAAAGCCACTCTACCAACCAAGAGGAGGGTCAAGAGGGTGAGGCAGAGGCAGGGGATTTCCCCGAGACACAAGGGAAGTAATTTGCTACACCTGCAACCAAAAAGGACACTTCAGTTGTGACTGCCCACAGCACCATAACAATGCACAGGGGCAGCAGTAGGAGGTCAAACATGGACTATCACACTCAAGAACCACAAGTACAAGCACATGCAGCAGTGACCCCACAACAGCGGGCCCAAGACTGGCTCCAGGGAGTAGCCAGAGCACCAGATGAAGTAAAGGACCTGGTCCTTCAAGAACTATGGGGGAGAGAGGGTTTTCCAAATGCCTGAACCCATTGGCCTGGGTGAGGGTGCTCTGTTGTAACTCTGTAATAATCACGTGCTTTCAATCATTGAGAATTCCAGTTTCCATTTGAACAAGGTACAACATGGCCAAAGTAAAAGCACTAGTGGACTCAGGAGCTACAGATAGCTTCATCAAACCTGCATTCACAAAGTGAATGGGGACCGGTCTCCAGGAGTTGGAAACCCCCAAAAAGATATGGAACATTGACAAATCAGAGAATAAAGCAGGGTTAATCACACACTGCGCAGATCTAGATGTACAGACCAAGGAAACCCACAAGACAATGCACTTCCTGATCACTGATACAGGAGACGAAGACATTGTTCTGGGCTACCCCTGGCTAGCAGCTTACAAACCACAGATCAGCTGGCAACACACAGTCATCAAAGAGGATGCATACCCAGTGGTTGTTATGATTCCTGCTTCTTGTTGTGTGTACCTTGACTCATTCTCTCACCTACTGTACGATACGCGGTTTCCATGGGCTTCTCATTTGTCACACGCCCAGCCATTTTACTTCGTTCCAATTGCACCCGACTCCTTTCGACCGGCAGTTTGCGCCATCAAAAACCACTATATCTTTCTGAGTTAATCTGATGCACGTGTGGACCTGCGTGTCTTCATAACTCTCGTTATAGTGTATCCTGTTGTACTCGATTCAGCACAAGGTGTTATTCTGGCATCATGTGTTTGGCTTAACCAAACACCCTGTATTGGTATATAAGTTGTGCCCTACCTAGCTTGTACAGTAGACTTGACTTCTTGTGTAATACCACATCGTCTTTGCCTCACGAACTGACCTTTGACTCGCCGTTGCGCTTGAGTCCTTGTTCTCGCTTGCCCTTACACTTGAGCCTTGGTTATCCGCTATTATCCTTGTGTCCCTGGGAGACCAAGTGATACTTGTTCACCACCGAACTGAGTCCTAACCGACTCACGCCTTTCCGATCCCATTGACTTGTCAAAGCACACATCGTGCTTAATGCCCCTGTGGTGGTGTTACAGTGGTCCTCCAAACCACACACCCCCTTGACTGACACCAAGGAGTAACCATCACATTCGCACCCACTGAGTTCACCAAAGAGGAGAAACACTGCATAGTAAAAGAATTCTACAACAAATGGAATGAGGTCAGGCTATGCTCTACTGCTACTGACCTGGCCATAGAGACCCAGCAGTACACCGGCACTACAGAAATTCCAGAAGAGTATGCAGACTTCACCAAAGTGTTCAGCAGAGAGGAATCCCATTGCTTTCCACCCTCTTGACATTGGGATCACACCATTGAGTTCAAGGAGGGTGCACCAGATGCCACTGACTGCAAAATCTACCCCATGTCACACGATGAAGACATTGCCCTGAAGAAATTCCTCAATGAACAACTCAAGAAGGGGTATATCCAATCATCAAAATCTTCTTACACATCCCCTTTCTTCTTCGTCAAAAAGAAAGATGGAAAGCTGCAACCCGTTCAAGACTACCAGAAGATTAACTCTTTCACCATGTGTAATCAATACCCCCTACCACTCATACAAGAACTCATCATGGACCTGGGCAATGCAGACATCTACACCAAACTTGATGTCTGCTTGAGGTACAACAATGTCTGCATATGCAAAGGCAATGAAGAGAAGGCCACATTCAAAACATGCCATGGATTCTTCGAGCTGCTAGTCATGTACTTCGGCATGACCAACTCGCTGGCCACCTTCCAGGAGATGATGGACTACCTCTGCAGTCCCACCATCTGATGAACAGTGCACATAGAGGGATCATACTCACAGTGAACTGAGAAGACTGTGGTGAGATATGACAGGTGGCTGGAAGCAGCAACAGAGTATCAAGCAGGTGAAGCAGAGTTAGAGTCTGGCACACAACAGATGAGAACTGATGTGGACCAGGAGCGTACAAGCTGCACTATTTATACAGAATACAGGGTGATGCTAGTAACACAGAGTCACAGTAAATACAAGAGCCATTGTTCTGTAGATGGACAAAGGAGTGGACATTCTAAGAACAAGGGGCAAATAGAACAAGAAAAGATCTAGACAAATGATATCATAGTGACATCACAATAAAGATAGAACAAAGGGAAAGTACAACAGCATTGAGTACAACATGAAGTCCAGATTCCATGATGTCATACAGTCCAGTGATGTCATAGATAGGCAAATACAACAAGTCCAAGATTGTGTGATCATAATAATCTAATCTACATGAGTCCTGTATATCTTATCTACAGCAGTCCATATCTGATTGTCCTTTGAGCTGCTAAGTGTACAAGGGTCACTTATCAACACCATCCTCAAACATGAAAAGCTGGGTACCACAATTCAGGTATATATGGACAACATTGGCATTTCCTCCCAAAATGGCTGGGTGGGCCACATTGCAGCCATACATGACATAGTCCAGATTGCAAAGGACAATGACTTGTACTCCAAGCCAGAGAAGTGCATCTTCAATGTGCCATCCATTGATTACCTGGGGGTAATCCTTGAAAAGTGGGTGACTTGCATGGACCCTGTCAAAGTCACCAGCATCCACAACTGGCTGATGCCCACCACAGTCAAACAAGTCCAATCTTTTCTTGGCTTCTGCAACTTCTACCACCTCTTCATCAAAGGTTTTGCCATGCATGCATGCCCACTGAACAGACTAATGAGGAAGGACACAGAATGGCAGTGGGGACAAGCAGAAGAAGACGCCTTCACGAAGCTCAGAGACCTGGTCACAAACAAGCCAGTACTGGCACACCCAGACCTCAAGGAGCAATTTGAGATGGAGGTGGACGCATCAGGCTTTGTGGTGGGTGCCATACTCCTACAATGCAAAGAGGATGGCAAACAACACCCCATAGGCTACTACTTGGCCACACTCAATGAAGCAGAACAAAACTACAACATCTATGACCTTGAACTGCTGGCTATCATCAAAGCCTTCTGCCACTGGCAACCCCTACTTGCCAGATCACTGCACAAGACCAAGGTGAACTCTGACCACCTCAACCTACAGTACTGGCACTCCCCACAGCAGATAAGCAGATGCATCGCAAGGGAAGTACTAGAACTCTCTGAATATGACTTTGAGATTCACTACATCAAGAGCACAACAAATGGAAGGGCAGACACACTCTCCTAAAGACCAGACTATGACCAAGGAGACAACAATAACAAGGACATGGTGGTCCTCCCCAATGCACTCTTCATATGAGCCACATGCATTGAAACAACCATGCCAACAACCCTGACAATAGGGCCTGAAGAAATGGAGCAACTGGATGCAATGTACCACCAAGATGAAGACTACCTTCACCCATGGATAGACACACACCAGTTAAAGAAAATCAAAGGCACATGGTACAAGGACAGAAGATGAGTAGTGACAGGCAGATGGTACGACAAGAGAAGTATCATCTCTGCCCATTACACACCACCAGTTTAGGGACACCCAGGCATCAACAAAACCTCACAACTGGTGAAAGGTTTCTACTGGTGGCCAAACCTCGTACAAGACATGCTAGACTATGTAAAAGGATGTGCCAAGTGCCAATGGCACAAGGTGAACAACCAACCAGCCCAAGC
Source organism: Lactarius akahatsu (assembly GCA_021524915.1). Lineage (NCBI taxonomy): Eukaryota > Fungi > Basidiomycota > Agaricomycetes > Russulales > Russulaceae > Lactarius > Lactarius akahatsu. The sequence goes on along the minus strand of JAKELL010000009.1, from coordinate 357,146 downwards.
ACCATTGTCCCCAATCTATCCAAACCCCAAAGCACTCCCCTTCAAGACAATTGCCCTTGACTTCATCACCAAGTTGCGTCAGTCACAAGGGTTTGACTCAATCCTCACCATCACAGACAATGACTGCATGAAGGCAGCTGTCTTCATCCCCTGTCAGGAGGAGATCACTGCAGAGGGGACTGCTGCTCTATATGCTAAGTACATCTTCCTACAATTCGGACTCCCCTTCAAGGTGATCAGTGACAGAGACCCCCACTTTACATCCAAGTTCACATGCAAGCTATGCAAGATTCCGGGGATCTCACAGAATGTCTCCACCACCTACCACCCCCAAATGGATGGACAATCAGAGTGGACCAACCAGTGGCTAGAACAATACTTCCACTTCTGGGCCAACAAGTGACAAGATAACTGGGCAGCCTACCTCCCTATAGCGGAATTCGCGCACAACAACTGGCCCTATGAGACCACAAGGAAGTCCCCTTTCTACCTCCTAATGGGGTACAACCCGTGCACTGATTGGATCAATTGGCCATCACCCATACCACAAGTGGTGCTGCAGATTGATCAGTTTCAGGAAGCCAGGGTGCAGGCCAAAGCACTCCTCATCAAGGCACAGAAGTCATGGGTCAAGCACAAAGATATGCCCAAATACAAGGAAGGCGACCTTGTGTGTAACGCCACCACAGGGGCGTTAAGTATGACATGTACTTTGGTAAGTCAACAGGATTGGAAAGGCACAAGTCAGTTAAGACTCAGTTTGATGGTGAACAAGTATCACTTGGTCTCCCAGGGACACAAGGATAATAGCAGATAGGCAAGGCTCAAGCAAAGGTGTGAGTGACGACAGGGACTCAAGCGCAACGGCAAGTCAAAGCAGTTTGTGAGGCAAGGACGATGTGGTATTACACAAGAAGTCAAGTCTACCATACAAGCTAGGTAGGGTGTGACTTATATACTAGTACAGGGTGTTTGTGAATTGCAAACATATGGTGCAATCCTAGGGTACAGGCCCTAGCAAGCTAACTAAGCAAAGTGAAAGGGAAGTCCATTTGTAGAACAAGGGAATCCCACAGAGGCACGCAGGATTCAAATGACATCAGCAGGTTCTAAAAGTTGTGAAACTAGCCTTCCTAATGGTCATGTGCTGGGTGTGAGATAGAAGCCAAGAAGTGAATCGGAGCAGATCATGGGTAAAAGTACAGCCAAACATAATGCAAGATAAGAGAAAGGTGAGGCATATCATACAGAGAGACAGAAATCATAACATTACCCCCCCATCAGACTCAAAGTCGCCACAACTTTGACTAGTTGCTGGTATAGTACCAGTCATCCTCAACGGGTGTGGTGTCAGGGGTTGGCGAGGGTGGTTGTGGACAGGTGTGTCGGTGTAAGAACAAGTGCCAACCTTGCTCACCACCCTACACTGCTCATATTGAGGGCAATGGATCTCCTCATGCCTAGCGTTGTACTGCAGGCACTTACTGCACCAACAAGGGCGATTGTCAGGGTCAACATAGTCTGGCAACATCGGGGAGATATGGCGGATGAGGCAGACATCGTACTGGTGTGTGTGGCTTCCACACCACTGACATGGCTGCTTGGCCCTCCTCTGCAGACACTGAGTGATCAGATGGTCTTTTGATTTGCACTGGAAACACTTGCGAGTCTTCTTACTGCCCTTGCCCTGTAGGCGTGGCATCTTGTAAGGTCCTCCAGTGCATGGGGGAATAGGGATAGATTCGGGAGTAGGCCATGGGCGTATGAATTTAGCCTGAAGCTCATCATACTTTTCTGATATGAGTGGTATAGCCCATGCGTACTGCAAACACTTCTGTATGCTTGCGAGGTCCATGTCCATGTGGAAGCAGTCACATGTGAGGTCCGTCTCCAACTGACAGAGCTCAGACTGATGTGCCACAATGGTGTCCTGCCGCTGAAGGCACTCTCGGAGGCAAGACACATCCACATGGAGGCAGACATTGCGCAGCTCCATCAGGACTTCATCAACACATATGGCATGAGGGTTGTGAGGGTGGAACATGGCAAGTTGGTGGTCTGTGATGTGCTGGGGGAGCTGGCCTTCATACACGCCTTGCAAGTAAACTGACTGCATGTAGCAGGGATGCCCCTTGCCCATAGTCCTGATGACTTCCTGGTAATTCTTCCGATAGTAGATGAATTGGGCGATCTTTTTGATGAACAGCGCACATGAAGGGACTATACTCACAGTGACAAAGTAGACTGTGGTGAGATACAGAGGGTGGCTGGAAGCAGCAACAGAGTAATATCAAGCAAGTGAAGCAGATGTAGAGTCTGGCACACAACAGATGAGAACTGATGATACATTGGTGAGGAGAAGACATACCTGGCACACAACAGATGAGAACTGATGTGGACCAGGAGCGTACAAGCTGCACTACTTATACAAAATACAGAGTGACGGTGGTAACACAGAGTCACAGTAAATACAAGAGGCATTGTTCTTCATACGGACAAAGGAGTGGACGTTCTGAGAACAAGGGACAGAAAGAATAAGAAGAGTCCACAAGTGACATCATACTGACATCATAATAAAGATAGAACAAAGGGAAACTACAAGGGCATTGAGTACAACGCAAAGTCCAGATCCTGTGATGTCATATTCTACAGTGATGTCATAGATAAGTAAGTACAACAAGTCCGAGATTGTGTGATCATAATAATCTAATCTACATAGGTCCTGTATATCTTATCTACAGCAGTCCATATCTGATTGTCCTCTGAGCCACTAAGTGCGCAAGGGTCACTTATCAACACTTTTTCAGGTACCCAGCCTCTCCAATCTTCAGGGGGAAGTATAGGTAAGAGAGGTCCGGGTTGTTACAAAGGAAGGGGAGTCCCAGATCTACAGCATCTCCCTCCTCTCCTTTGTTGTCAAGGAAGGCTAGGGCAGGGTCTGGTTCTACAAGGTGGGGCTGAGATGTGGGTGTGGGTATGTGGTCAATTCTGGGGGGGAATTGGGGGTCAGGTTTGAGGGGAGGTGGTGGTGTAGGTGAGTGTAGGTTGGGAGGAGTGGGGACAGCAAGGATATGTATAGTGACGGGAGTGTCAACAGGTGGAGCAGTTAGGGTGAGCAGTGAGGTTGCTGCCTCTTCCTGAGCAAGACAGTTGAGAGCAGGAGCAATCAGAGACAGGACAGGGGAATCAGGGCTAGGGATCACAGAGTATGGCGTACAACCCTCTGGTTGCAAGGGGACACCCAAATCCTGTGATGGTACAGTCAGTTGTTTGAGTATGATTTGTGCTGGGGGACATGAGGGAACTTTAGAGACGATGAGGGTGGAAGTCATAGTGGTAGAAGTGAGGGGAGGCAGTGTGTTGTTGGGAGTCATAATGCATCCCTTTATCTCTTTTGTCCAGCCCCTTTGGCAGTAGGATTGTGCCAGTAGAAGTCGGCAATAAGGTCAGGTGCATGTCGAACATTCTTGAGTGGTTCCCACAAGCTGTCGCTCACGGGAAATCCCTTCCACTGAACTAGGAACTGGAGTTTGCACCCTCTGCCATAAAGTCTTGATCCGAGGATTTGCTCCACTTCAAACTCTTCTTCTCCATCAATAAGGTCAGGTGGAGGTCACGTGAAGTTTTCTCCATGTAATTCCATCTCCTTATATGGGATGAGGAGGTTAGCATGGAACACAGGGTGGATCTTCCAAGACTTCGGGAGATCTAGTTTGTACAATACTGTTGATAAGGCCTTCTTAATGCGGAACAGCCTGTGACGTTTGGGGGCTAGTTTGGCTGTGGGGTAAAACATTTTAAGGTTTGTCCCTTCCAACCATACTTGCACCCCTTCCTGGTAGGGGATAAAGCAGGTGCGCCCTCACTTCATCATGAGTTCTTGAGTGTGTTTGATGCAATCTTGCATGTGTTGTTGATAAGTACCCATATCTTCTAATCACTGATCAACGGACAGAGATGTTGTGGGTTTCGGAGTCCATGTGGTGCATGGCTCCCAACCCATGATTAGCAAGAATGGGGAATGTTTCATGGTTGTGTTTGGCCACAAGTTGTGTGCAAATTGTGCCACAGGAAGGGCCTCCGCCCAATTGTCCTGCTGCACGTTGCTCAAGTGGTGTAGATACTGTTCCAGCCACTGATTGTTTCACTTAGATTGGCCATCTGTCTGAGGATGATGTGCCAATGAGATGTTCTGTTGAATTCTGAGAACTTGACAGAGTTGTTTCATGAATGCCAACGTAAACTGAGGGTCTCGGTCAGTAATCAGTTTGTGGGGTATTCCATAGTGGGGGTAAACATGGCGAAGGTATAGCCAGGCTATGCCTTCTGCAGTGATAGTTTCATTGCATGGAATGAAGATGGCTGCTTTTGAACAGTCATGGTCAGTGATCATGAGGATTGAGTTGCATCCCTGTGACGGGGTAGTTTTGTGATAAAGTCCATTGTGACAACCTCAAACGGCTCTGCTTCAGGGTCAGTGGTGATGGGGAATAGCTGTGGTGTCTGTTGGTGGGGGTTGATCTTGTTGGCCTGGCATGTGGTGCATCCTTTGATGTATTCTTCCATGTCTTTGCCCATGTTGGGCCACCAGTAGTCCTGTCGTAGAAGTTCATAGGTGTTCATGATGCCGGGGTGGCCCATGGCTGGTGTGTTGTGGAAAAAGGTGATTACCCCCCACTTAAGATCATTGTCCCTGACAACGACAAGAGCTTCTCCCTTCCACCATAGCCTGCCATGCTTTTTCAAGTTGTGCAGTTCGACCCATTGCAACACTTGTGCTTCATCAAGGTTTTGTGCAATCTGGGTCCAAATGTCCATGTTGTGCATTGACATTTCTGTAGCTTGGATAAAGCACTTGGTGGGGAGGACTATAACATTGTTGTTATCCTCTTCACCTGGTGCATAGTCTGCCCTCTGTGATAGGGTGTCTGCATGGCCATTCTTGATGCCAGACACATGTTTTAACACAAAGTTATATTCTGACAGCTCTAAGAACTCACACACTACTTGGCGACTGATCTTCCTTGGCTCTTTCCAATACTGGAGGTTGGTGTGGTCAGTATGTATGATGATCATATGGGGGGCGCCAACAAGGTATGTGTGCCAGGTGCGAAGGGCCTTAACTACTGTGAGTAGTTCGCTATCATAGATGTTGTAATTCCATTCTGCTTGGGACAGTGATTCTGAGTGGAATGCAACTGGGTGGAGTTTTTGGTTGTCTCCCAGTTGGTTGAGTACTGCACCAACTGTGATGTTTGATGTGTCTACTTCTAATTTGAACGGTTTTGTCAGATTGGGGAATAGAAGGACTGGTTCTTTGCATATTTGATCTTTAACACGTTCGAATGCGTGTTGTTGGTCCACCCCCCAATGCCATGGGACATCCTTCTTTGTGAGGTTGTGAAGGGGTCATGCAAGTGTAGAAATCCTTTGATGAACCAGTGATAAAAATTACAGAACCCAATGAAGGCATGCACTTCCTTGAGGGTTTTTGGGGGTCGCCACTCTCAGATACCCCATACTTTTATGGGATCCATCCATAGCCTCCCATGTCCAATGATGAGCCCTAGGTATTCTGTCTCATGCACCTCAAATTCGCATTTCTCCAGTTTAATATAGAGGTTGTTTTCCTCACAAAGTGTCAGGACCTCATGGACTCTTTTGCGGTGGTGCTCAAGGTCATCAACAGTTGTGATGAGGATGTCGTCCATGTATACAATCACCTCACCTGTCAAAACTGGCCCTCTGAACGTGAAGTCCATCATTGCTTGGAACGTGGCTGGGGAGTTTGTGAGGCCAAAGTACATTATGAGTGGTTCAAAGGTGCCCTTATTTGTTTTAAAGGCAGCCTTCTACTCGTCTCCTTTGTCTATTTGAATGTTGTTGTACCCCCAGTGTATGTCTAGCTTAGTGAAAAGTCATGCGCCATGGTTCTTGTCAATGAGTTTGGGGATGAGTGTAACATCTACCACAGATGCTTGCCTGACTTAGGCCTCTGACTTGGTGGCAATCCTTTGAAGGTAGAAGTTCCTGTTTACAGGAGAATCAGGGTAGAACATGGGATGGGGTAGAAGATGCTTGTCTAATCTGAAGTACACTGTCACGAACCTAGAAACTTGGGTTGTGACTCAGATGTCTAAGACCGGTCCACACCAGCCTGGTCTTACATAATCACCTTCCTAAAGGGCAAATCCGAAATTGGAGCTTGAAGTTTGTACTCCGATGATCACATGATGTGTCACATGATCTCCCATCGTTTATCAAGTCACCTGACAACTGAGAGTCATACCATTCCTTGGATTTATCTGATTGGACTGCAGAGCAGTCAAATCATCATGACCAACTCGACTGTGGCACAGTTGTACCACTCCTATGATTATTCTGATTGGACTGCAGAGCAGTCACATCATATGGCATCATTGACTGTGGAGCAGTCATACGACACTATCCTGGTTTTCTCATTGGATACTATATTTAGATGTTACTGGAATGTTCCATTCCGCAGTATTTCACAGCACTCATGGGCAGACCTTAAGCCTGCCCTAAACATACACACAGACCATCCCCCTGGGTATATAAGCTAGCACAATAGAATGGACGGTCCTTCAGACTGTCCACTTGTGACATCCTCCCTTTGCGTCTTCCTGCCTCTCTGTTGGATATGCAATCTGTCAAGATTGTGAAACCAATTCCCTGTATCCAGGACCATATAGCTCAGTGGTTTAGAGCACCCAGTATATAGTTGGGAGGTCCTGGGTTCAAACCCTAGTCTGGTCATTTTCTTGTGTGGACCTGCAGTTTCCCCTTTGGGCCCACCCCCCTTTGGACATGTTTCCTTATATGGACATGCTTTCCCATTGGGGCAGTCATCCCCATTGGGTTGTTGAGGTCCCACGAATTCAACACTCTTGAGCACTAGTGCCCCTTCAGCTGTCATGTTACGATTTTCACTTCTTGCTGTATGCGTCTTGACTTGTTCTATCACCTACTGTATGATATGTGGTTTCTGCAGGCTTCTCATTTGTCACGCGCCCATCCGTTTTGCTTCATTCCACTTGCGCCCAACTCCTTTCGACTGGCGGTTTGCGCCATCGAAAACCACTATACCTTCCCAAGTTGATCTGACACACGTGTGGACCCACGTGTCTTCATAACCCTCGATATAGTATGTCCCTTTGTACTCAATTTAGCACAAGGTGTTATTCTGGCATCATGTGTTTGGCTTAGCCAAACACCCTGTATTAGTATATAAGTCATGCCCTACCTAGCTTGTACGGTAGACTTGACTTCTTGTGTAATACCACACCATCTTTGCCTCACAAACCGACCTTTGACTCACTGTGCGCTTGAGTCCCTGTTCTTGCTCGCCCTTACGCTTGAGCCTTGACTATCCACTATTATCCTTGTGTCCCTGGGAGACCAAGTGATACTTGTTCACCACTGAACTGAGTCCTGACCGACTCACGCCTTTTCAATCCTGTTGACTTGTCGAAGCACATGTCGTGCTCAACGCCCCTGTGATGGCATTACATTAAGTCAAGTCTCTCACCGTGGCGATGTCTAGTTGCAGTCGAACCAAGTTCAAGCCTGAATATATTGATTGTCTCAGCTCCGATGAACTATCTGACAGAGTCAAAGGAGCAGCAGTCTGGGCAGAAAACAACAGAGTTGAGGGATATTTCATCTTTGACCCCACAACAAGATCCTACTGACAAATTCATTACCTTGAAGACAAACGCCTCTGGGCATTCATTGAATACTCCCCGAACAAAGGAGCGTGGTACACTACTGGACCAGTACCCCTCACCTTACAAACTGGCCCTTTGGGATCGTCTAATCCCTCAGGAATTGATATCGACCCCCAAGATACCATGTCTCCAAGTGTATCTGTACCAACAATGAATCTCCCAGCCTCAGCATTCCCTTCCTATGCAATGGCTCAGCAGGGACAAGCATCCGCATCAGCAAGTACCACCCTCACCAGTGGGGGAGGAGCACCCAGTGGAAGTGGAGCTCCCACTGGAGGAACCCCTGCCAGCAGTAGTGGTGGTGGTGGTGGTGGTGGTGGTGGAGGTGGCGGACCAGCCCCAGCTGGAGGAGCCACACTACCCACACCAGCCCTAGGAGGCAATGGCCACCTAGGAGGGAACCCACCCCCAGAATTCGATGGAAATGGGAAGCAAAGCAAGGCATTCTTATGAGCCTTCAAGTTGTACCGAGGGATGAACCCCACTGTAGACCTGCTAGCAGTACCAGCCCAGCGGACCATGACATTCCTGTCCTACATTAGAGGACCACTCGTCGATGATTGGGTCGATGAACAAATGAAGTGGATAGAAGCTCAGCTAGCAGGAGGAGTTCTCCGAACTGAAGAGAACCTCTGGAACAAGGTTGAAACCCGGTTCACACAAGCTTACACCAACACTGCCGAGCAAACCAAGGCCCAGAAAGCCTTGCAAAACCTTGCAATGAAGTGAGAAGATATCGACTCTTATATCGCACAATTCAGCAACCTAATCACAAAGGCCAGATACACCCCAGATGAAGCCACCACATTGGAGTTATTTCAAGATGGACTCCCAAATCAGTTAGTGGTCAATGCTATCCCCTTCCAACACCCCGTCATGTGGGAAGACTGGAAGTGGGCCGCCCATCTACAGCAGGCTGAGTACTTGGTTTTGAAGGACCGACTCGGCAAGAACTGAACCCCATGACAAAAGATAGGAGGACACAACTGTGAACAGTGGGTACAAGCCCTCAACAAGATTTGTGACCCGAACGCCATGGATGTTGGATGTGCCCGAGCCTCTGTGGCTCTTACAGATGCTGACCAACTCCAACTCCAAAAGGAGGGACACTGTTTTAGATGCCGTGCTATGGGGCACATCTCACATAACTGCCCACAAAAGGGCACTCAAATTGCTGCAGTCCTCCACAACCACCCAACAAACTCCTGTCCCTTCTTCCTCAGCCATATCAGCTCCTGCTGTCACTACTATCGCTGTACAATCTAGCCACATACTTTCGGCGGAAGAGCAGGCTGAAGCACAGATCGCTGTGATGAAGGCACAACCACAGGAGGTGCGGGACCTCATGGTGGAAAAACTATTCGCAAAAGAGGATTTTCTCGACACTTGAACCCAACGGCCTGGGCTAGAGCGCCAAATGTAAACATGTACCATAGCAGATATCAATCCATGCAAATCCCAGTCCTTTTTAAATCTGCACATGCAACAGCCAAACGACAAGTACTCCTAGATTCAGGAGCCACTGACAACTTTATTTGCAACTCACTACTAAAGCAGCTGCAAATTGGAATGCGTGATGTCATGCAACCAATACACATCTGGAACGTGGATGGAACTCATAACCAAGATGGAGCTATCACTCAATACACCAACTTGAACATCGGCACTGGAAATGACACCAAGGTACTTCGCTTCCTCACAATGAACCTGGGAAGGGACAAAGTCATATTGGGTTACCCCTGGTTTTCGGCGTTCAAACTGCTGGTAAAGTGGGGAGAGGCGACGCTGAACGAGGAGTTCCAACCGGTGGTCATATCCAGCCTCCAGTCATTGGACAAAGCCATGCCCATAGAAGCATCCATACGAGCATTGGAGACGTATCAACTTGATGAGGAGGCGTGGGAACAGCTGATGGATGATGGACAAGAACCCTGTGTGGCATTGGTGCACAAAACCACCACAGCATCAGAATTGGTGCAGCAAGAGGCAGCAAAGAAGGATGCACGAACCTTTGAGGAGATGGTTCCCCCAGAGTATCAATGATATCACAAAGTCTTTAGTGAGGAGGCGTCCCATCACTTCCCACCTAAACGACCGTGGGACCATGCCATTGATCTAGTACTGAATGCCCCTGCAATGATGGACTGTAAAGTATACCCATTAACACAAGAAGAGGACAAAGCCCTTGAAACATTCCTCACTGAGCAACTTGAAAGGGGGTATATTCCGTCAAAGTCCCCATACATCTCACCATTCTTCTTCATAATGTAACGCCACCACAGGGGCGTTGAGCATGACGTGTGCTTTCGACAAGTCAACAGGATCGAAAAGGTGTGAGTCAGTCAGGACTCAGTTCAGTGGTGAACAAGTATCACTTGGTCTCCCAGGGACACAAGGATAATAGCAGATAGTCAAGGCTCAAGTGTAAGGGCGAGCAAGAACAGGGACTCAAGCGCAACAGCAAGTCAAAGGTTGGTTTGTGAGGCAAAGATGGTGTGGTATTACACAAGAAGTCAAGTCTACCGTACAAGCTAGGTAGGGTGTGACTTATATACTAATACAGGGTGTTTGGCTAAGCCAAACACATGATGTCAGAATAACACCTTGCAAGGGTTATGAAGACACGTGGGTCCACACGTGCATCAGATCAACTTGGGAAGGTATAGTGGTTTTTGATGGCACAAACCGCCAGTTGAAAGGAGTCAGGCACAAGTGGAACGAAGCAAAATGGATGGGCGTGTGACAAATGAGAAGCCCACAGAAACCACATATTGTACAGTAGGTGATAGAACGAGTCAAGACGCATACAGCAAGAAGTGAAAATCGTAACACATAAAGAAGAAAGATGGAAAACTTAGACCCATGCAAGACTACCAACGCCTCAACAAAGTCACCATTCGCAATCACTATCCACTACCCCTCATTCCCAAACTCATCGACAAAATCTGTGACATGCGACTCTTCACCAAGCTGGATATTCGCTGGGGGTACAATAACATCTGAATAGACGAAGGGGACAAGTGGAAGGCTGCCTTCAAGACAAATAAAGGCACCTTTGAACCACTTGTAATGTACTTCGGACTCACAAACTCCCCAGCCACATTCCAAGCAATGATGGACTTCACATTCAGAGACCCGGTCCTGACAGGAGAAGTAATTGTGTACATGGATGATATCCTTATCGCGACCATCAATAATCTCAAATGCCATCATGAAAGGGTCCATCAAGTCTTGACAATTTGCGAAGAAAATGACCTCTACATCAAACCCAAGAAGTGCGAGTTTGAAGTACCCAAAACGGAGTATCTTGGACTTATCATCGGACATGGGAAGCTGCGGATGGACCCCATAAAAGTACGAGGTATCCGCAATTGGCAACCACCAAAGAACCTTAAAGAAGTACGTGCCTTTATTGGCTTCTGCAACTTCTACCGCTGATTCATTAAGGGGTTCTTGACACTTGCCCACCCCTTTCACGACCTTACAAAAAAGGACGCCCCATGGCACTGGGGGGCAGACCAACAACATGCATTCAAGGGCATCAAGGACCAAATATGCCAAGAACCAGTCCTCCTATTCCACCAATCTGGCGAAACCATTTGAGTTAGAAGTAGATGTGTCTAACATCGCAATTGGTGCAGTACTCAACCAACTAGGGGACGATCAGAAACTCCACCCAGTTGTGTTCCACTTGGAATCATTATCCCAAGCCGAGCGGAATTATGACATTTACAACTGAGAATTGCTAGTGGTAGTCAAAGCTCTTCGTGCCTGGCACATGTATCTTGTGGGATCCCCCCACAAAATCATCATACACACCGACCATGCCAACCTTCAATATTGGAAGGAACCACGAAAGATCAGCTGCCAAGTGGCACGCAAGTTTCTAGAATTATCAGAGTATGACTTCATGTTGAAACATGTCTCTGGTATCAAGAACAGTCACACGGATGCCCTATCATGCAGAGCAGATTACACACCAGGAGATGAGGACAACAACAATGTCATAGTCCTCCCTGCTGAACACTTCATTTGAGCCACAGAAATGTCAATGCACGACATGGACATTTGGATACAAATCGCACAAAACCTCAATGAGCCACAAGTGTTGCGATGGATCGAACCACACAACCTAAAGAAGCATGACAGGTTATGGTGGAAAGGCGAAGCCCTTGTCGTTGTCAGGGACAATGATCTTAAGTGGGGGGTAATCACCTTTTTCCATGACACGCCAGCCATGGGTCACCCTGGAATCACAAACACCTACAAACTCCTGCAATGGGACTATTGGTGGCCCAACATGCGCAAAGACATAGAAGAGTACGTCAAAGGATGTGCCACATGCCAAGCTAACAAAATCAATCCATATCAGCAAAAACCACACCTCTTCCCCATTACAACAGACCCAGAAGTGGAACCATTTGAAGTCGTAGCCATGGACTTTATCACAAAAATTACTGCCGTTGCAAGGATATGACTCAATCCTTACCATCACTGACCACGACTGTTTGAAAGCAGCCATCTTCATCCTGTGTAACGAAACCATCATGGCAGAAGGCGTAGCTCGGCTGTACCTCTGCCACGTCTACCCCCACTACGGGATACCCTGCAAGTTAATCATGGACCAAGACCCCCAGTTCATGTTGGCGTTCATGAAACAACTCTGCCAAGTCCTCGGGATCTGACAAAACATCTCATCAGCATACCACCCTCAGACGGATGGCCAATCTGAGCAAACGAATCAGTGGTTAGAGCAGTACTTATGCCATTGGAGTAATGTGTAGCAGGATAATTGGGCAGAGGCTCTCCCAGTGGCACAATTCGCACACAACTCATGGCCCAACATGACCACGAAACACTCCCCATTCTTGCTAATTATGGGCTGGGAACCACACACCGCATGGACCCTGAAACCCACAACATCCCCATCTGTTGATTGATGGCTAGAAGATATGGGCACTCATCAACAACACGTGCAAGATTGCATCAAACACGCCCAAGAACTCATGATGAAGCGAGGGTGTACCTGCTTTATCCCCTATCAGGAAGGGGCGCAAGTGTGGCTAGAGGGGATGAACCTTAAAACATTCTCTCCCACAGCCAAACTAGCCCCCAAATGTCATGGGCCGTTCCGCATTAAAAAGGCCTTATCAGCGGTGGCTTATGAACTGGAACTCCCGAAGTCATGGAAGATCCACCCCATGTTCCATGCCAACCTTCTCACCCCATAGAAGGAGACAGAGCTACATGGGGAAAACTTCACTGCGACCACCCACTGGATGGAAAATACACTTTTACCATTGACAAAATTTAGGCATATCCAATAACAAAAGGTATTTTTTATCCACAATTTTTCATACATGAAATGTTGATATGGTAACTAAATATTGTCAATGCAATTTCAAAGCACAATATGTAAACAATATAATTTTCCTTTTCCATAATATTGTCAGAATGTTATAAAGGTTATACTATGTATCTTGTTGAAATATTTCACATGGTAATATCTTGATAAAATGTTTTTGTGGTTGAACCCTGAACCTTGCCTGAACCCTCTAAACTGAGCCACTGTTGCATTTTATAAAGATATTACCATGTGAAATATTTTAACAAGATATATAATATAACCTCAATAATATTCTGACAATATTATGGAAAAGGAAAATTATATTGTCTACATATTGTGCTTTGAAATTGCATTGACAATATTTAGTTACCTTATCAACATTTTATGTATGAAAAATTGTGGATAAAAAATACCTTTTGTTATTGCCTATGCCTAAATTTTGTCAATGGTAAAAGTGTATTTTCCATCCAGTGACCCCCTGACCTCGTGGACAGAGAAGAAGAGTTTGAAGTGGAGCAGATCCTCGGATCAAGGCTTCATGGCTGAGGGTGCAAACTCCAATTCCTAGTCCAGTGGAAGGGATTCCCTGTGAGCGATAGATCGTGGGAGCCACTCAAAAACGTCTGACACGCACCTGACCTAATCACTGACTTCTACCAGCACAATCCTACCACTGAAGGGGCTGGGCAAAAGATATAAAGGGACGCCCAATGAACCCAAACAACACACTCCCCTCCCATTATTACTACCACCATGACTTCCACTCCTGTTATCTCCAAAGTGCCCTCACGCCCACCAGCGCAAATCATATTTGAACAGCTAACGATACCATCACAGGACTTGGGTGTCCCCTTGCAACCAGAGGGTTGTACACCATACTCTGTGATCGCCAGTCCTGATCCCCCTGTCTTATCCATGATTGCTTCTGCTCTTGACCACCTTGCCCAAGAAGAGGCAGCCGCCTCGCTACTCACACTCACCGCCCCAGCTATCGACACCCCTGCTACCATACACATCCCTGCTGTTCCCACTCCCCCAGAACCGCAGACGTCCACACCCCCACCTCCTCTTGAACATGCACCCACTCCCCAATTCCCTCCGGGACTTGATCATGTACCCATGCCCCCCTCTCACCTGTGTCATGTAGAACCTGACCCCGCTCTTGCCATCGTTGACAACGATGATGAAGAAGGTAATATGGAGGACCCGGGACTCCCCTTCTTCTGCAATGATCCGGATGTCACCTACCTATACTTCCCCATGAAGATCGGGGAAGCTGGATATCCCAAAAGGATTGCCTGGTTCATCTATTACTGGAAGAGTTATCAAGAGGTCATCGGCACTATGGGCAAGGGACACCCCTGCTACATGCAGTTGGTATACCTGAAGGACGTATACATGGGCCAGCTCGCCCAGCACATCACAGACCATCAGCTTGCCATGTTTCACCCCCACGATCCCCGTGCCATATGCCTCAATGAAGTCTTGACAGAGCTTTGTGACATTCACCTCCACACTGACGTGTCTCACCTCCAGGAGTGTCTGCTACGACGAGACACCATCACCACACGTCAGTCAGAACTCTGCTGGATGGAAACCGAGCTCACGTGATTGTTTCCACATGGATATGGACCTCGCAAGTGTGCGGAAGCAGCTGCAGTATGCACGAGCTATACCCTTCATCTCAGAAAAATATGATGAGCTTCAGGCTAAATTCCTACATCCGCGCCCCACTCCTGAGGCTATTCCCATTCCCCCACACACTGGAGGGCCCTGTGAGATGCCACACTTGCATGGGGATGATGAACAGCGCACATGAAGGGATGATACTCACAGTGAATGGAAGACTGTGGTGAGATATCAAGGGTGGCTGGAAGCAGCAACAGAGTGTAGTCAAGCAAGTGAAGCAAATGGTAGTCTGGCGCACAACAGATGAGAACTGATGTGGACCAGGAGTGTACAAGCTACACTACTTATACAAAACTACAGGGTGACGCAAGTAACACCAGGTCATAGTAAATACAAGAGACATTGTTCTACAGATGGACAAAGGAGTGGATGTTCTGAGAACAAGGGATAAGAGAACAAGAAGAATCTAGACTAATGATATCATACTGACATCATAATAAAGATAGAACAAAGGGAAACTACAAGAGTGTTGAGTACAATGCAAAGTCTGGATTCTATGATGTCATAGTGTACAGTGATGTCATAGATAAGCAAATACAATAAGTCCGAGATTGTGTGATCATAGTAATCTAATCTACATGAGTCCTGTATATCTTATCTACAGCAGTCCATATCTGATTGTCCTTTGAGCCACTAAGTGCGCAAGGGTCACTTATCAACAGGGGAAGGCTGTGGAAGAACCTGCAAGTGCTTCCAGTGTAAATCCACCAACCACCTGATTGCGCAGTGCCTGCAGCGAAGGGCCAAGCAGCCATGTCAGTGGTGTGGGAGCCGTACTCATCAATACGAGGTGTGCCTTATCCGTTGCATCTCTCCCATGTCCCCAGCCTACATCGACCCTGATGATCGTCCTCAGTGGTGTGGCAAGTGTCTGCGATATGATGCGCAACATGCAGAGATTAACTGCCCCCAGTACAAGCAGTGCAGAGAATGCGGAGAGTGAGGTAGACACATGTTCTTACACTGTCATACATGCCCACAACCTCCTTCACCAACCCTGGACACCACCCCTGTCGAAGACAACTGGTACTACACCAGCGACTAGTCAAAGTTGTGGCAACTTTGAGTCTGACGGGGGGGTAATGTTACAATTTTCACTTCTTGCTGTATGCGTCTTGACTCGTTCTATCACCTACTGTACGATACATGGTTTCCGCGGGCTTCTCATTTGTCACGCGCCCATCCGTTTTGCTTTGTTCCACTTGCGCCCGACTCCTTTCAACTGGCGGTTTGCGCCATCAAAAATTACTATACCTTCCCGAGTTGATCTGACACACACGTGGACCTGCGTGTCTTCATAACCCTCGATATAGTACGTCCCTTTGTACTCAATTTAGCACAAGGTGTTATTCTGGCATCATGTGTTTGGCTTAGCCAAACACCCTGTATTAGTATATAAGTCACACCCTACCTAGCTTGTACAGTAGACTTGACTTCTTGTGTAATACCACACCATCTTTGCCTCACAAACCAACCTTTGACTCGCTGTGCGCTTGAGTCCCTGTTCTCGCTCGCCCTTACGCTTGAGCCTTGACTATCCGCTATTATCCTTGTGTCCCTGGGAGACCAAGTGATACTTGTTCACCACCAAGCTGAGTCCTGACCAACTCATGCCTTTCCAATCCTGTTGACTTGTCAAAGCACATGTTGTGCTCAACACCCCTGTCAAGCATGACTTGTCACTAAGCACCACTTTCCCTGAGCTGTTGTGCCAGTTCTGATGGTTGAGCCAAAGTGTTCCATCACAGCCCTGTGCCCCACTCTGCGTTCTCCACCACCCCCAGTCTTCTGCACCCATCCTGATTCCCTGTCAAGTGACAGTGAGTCATCACACTTGGACAGTCTAACCCAATTAGACCTGACCCTGGGTGTTCCCAGTGTCTGACTATGACTACGACTTCTCACAGTTTGGTCAGTGGGATGGAGATTCTGGGTTGTATTTTGAGGAAAACGACCACTATTACCCTCACCCCCCTCATTGTCACTCTTCCCTTCACTCCACCACCACTCCCTGCCCTCCGTTGCCTCCCATCATCGACACCCCCCCTCCTCTTCATCTTTCATCGCCCCTCACTCCCCTCGCATCCCCTTCTGCCTTCATACAAGAGTTTGTACAAGGCTCCTCGACTGACATACAGTATGAGTATTGTTACGTTCCTTCGGGACGTATCAATCCGACTTGGATTTGAGACCGGTTTGCTGAGGATTTGTGTCGCAAGTCTTCAGTTTCCCGTAGGCGACGGCCAAGGCGATACGCAGGGCGTGATCGATGTAGGCCAGGCAAGGGGTAGGAATATGGAAGTCGAGAATGACGAAGGAGAAGTCGGCGGCGTGCACGACTTATAGCAGGGAGCAGGCGAACGACGAAGAGGATGTACACAGGACAAGGAGCTAAGGCGCAGGAAAGGGAAGGTATTCCTCAAGATATCAAAGCTAAGGAGTTCGTACGCGAACTCCCCCTTACTTATACTACAAGGGGTGGAGCTTTGAAGCCCAGCAACCCTAATACACAGCCGCGAACCCTAATATCACAAGCCAATCGCCAGTCATTCCAGTAAGCGGTCACATCGGTTACAGGTCACAAGCCGGTCCGGGCTCAAGCTCATCCGGACCCTTCTGGTCACTTCTAGGCAGGTCACATGCCAGGGTCACGTGACGGCCCACTCTCCACTCCTAAGTCGATGGGAAACTCGCCTCAATGTGCTGCCACGCCTCCCAATGTTCCTGGGTTCCGGCGCCGAATGCGCGGACATCGTCCTCTTCAAGGAATCCGTCGGGCATCTCGGGCACAAACGCAACAAGTATGTCCTTACCAATGCCCTTGGTAACCCACTTCCCCATTCTGGGCTTCCATCACCCATCACTCGCCCCGTCACCCCCTGCCCTACAACTCCTCTCAAGTACAAGGAGTTTGATATTCAGACGCAAGTAGTGGTCCGTTCTGCCCCCCTTCATGTCCCATCACCAGAGTTGGTGTACCCCAACCCCCCTTCCAAGCCCTCCTTGTCGTCATGCCCTGAGAGTGCCCCTCCTCATGTTCCATCCCCTCCCCCTCGCATTCTGACTCCTGACTCCCCCATCAACTACAAGCATGTAGCTGAGCAGTCCCCTCTCGTCCCCCACATTGACCAGGAGAATGTTGCTCCTGCCGTCCCCCTCTTCCATCCCCCTTCATGCTTGAATAGCCAGGAGGACCACCCTCACCAGTACATCACCGTCTACACCCCTGAAGGCAAGTCTTGGCACCCCGCTTCGGAAAGTCTTTGTGAGCACTTCTGTCATATCCCCCTTGTGTCTGCTCTTGTCAGAGCTCCCCACACATTCCCATCCATTACCCCGTTCTGTATCCCACCCCCACACATCTACACCCTTCTCCCATATCTCATCGACCCCGCCACACACCCCAACTTCCCCACCCTCTACGTCCATTCGAAGGCGATCTTCGACCTCCCCTCCATCAACCTCCCCTTGGAAGCATGAGATATGACTTCTGTGAAGGACTCCAGGCGGCGTTTGAACCTCTGTCCAATATAATCAGAGCTGGTTATATTGACTCCTTGGTAATGTTGGAGATTCAGGACTTTTTGGACAGATGTGTTGTTACTACTTATGGACATCTTCACTTCGCTTTCAACAGACAGGTGTTTGCCCACTATCAGGGCTATTTCTTTGAAGATATTATTCAATCCAACCCCCTTCTCTTGCCTCATTGTCTTACTCCACAACTCCTGGCCGATCCTTTTTCCTTTGTACCAGCTATTCCCGACTCTCAACCACTATAAAGTACTAGTGGTATAGATTTGTTGCCTTGACCCCTGAATCGAGTGATTCAACTCAATGCAACAAGTAAGTCTTCCTTTGTATTTCCTGCGATAGGACTGTAAACCAAGTGGTTTAAGTGCCTCCAACCCCCCTTCACATTCCCACTGGCAAAGAATGAGTCCGACAAGCTCGTGCAAACTTCAACACCCACAGAGACCAACAAGTCCATCAGTATTACCCTTCAACTTCCTATTATGAACTTTCCAAGTCATCCCACATTGACTGCTGGATGGACCCTCCCTTGGTGCTCAAGAATCTAGTCAATCTCTTCGAGTTTGGAGAGACTTGGGATCACGACACCTACAATGACTTTGTAGACGACCTCTCAGCTGTTGTCAACGCCTGCAATGCCAGCTCCTGTTGAGACACGACTGAATCAAGTCACATGTCTTGTGGGATATGATTGAGTCATCCCATATACTAAATATGGTATCTGTCCCTTATGGACTAATTTGGACTCTTACGGACCGCATTTGTTTATCTTTATTGTCATAGTCATATATGGCTCCTATTGTTCTCCATTGTTAAGATACCGGTATTGTCTGCTTTAGGCAGTTATTGTTCTCTGCCCTCCAATGGCATTTCTCCCTCTGGCACACAGACCACCTGTATTGTGTTTGGATCACCTGTGCGCACAGACCATTCTTAGCTAAGCGTCCTGTATATAAGGACTGCTGTTTACGCCTCTACACTTCAGAGTTCCTTCACCCTCTGAAGTAACTTGTCTGTTTAGCTCTTTTGCTATTAACCCTCCGCTCGTTAGTTCTGCGCTTCAACAGGTTATGGGCCCTGACGCCTAATAACTAACTTGCATTATACCTACAGATCTACTTGTGTCACTCTGCCCACTTCAGCCGACCACATCTTTTTTTTGTTGTCACACACATCCTCAGTGAGCATCCTCTTCCATTTACAATCAACACATCCTTTCTCGTCCACCATGACTTTGTCATGTGCCATTCTGGCTAGCCTCCTAAGGAGGTTCTCATGAAAGGTCTTTATGACCTTAAATTCCTCTGTGCGCACTATCCAAGTATATTTTCTATACCCAGTTTTCGTCCGGAAGTGCTTTCATAGGCCAAAAGGGGAAGACCCTTGCGGCTATAGGCCTCTTTAATGGTTGGGTGATACTCGGTTAATACCTGGGTCACTTTAAGGGGTGTGAAGGCCTGGTCAAAAGTCAAACCCAGAAGTCCTTCCCTCTGACACAACTAGAAGACGCTACTATACTATAATGGTATTTACACAGTAGCTATGACTGGACCTCTGCCAGGAGAAGTATTCGCTCCCTTTGTGCAGGATCCGCTGCATGGCACGTATCACTAGTCTAGCTACTTAGTACTAAGACCCTTATTGGTCTGGTCTAGAGACTCCACAGACAACAGTCACAATTGTTATGGGAGTTGATCCCTATCATTGCTTCTGGAATTCGCTGTTGGCTCCTCTCTAGGGTACTACCCTTTACTGTGCATCTTAGTCGCCC
This sequence comes from Lactarius akahatsu, assembly GCA_021524915.1. Taxonomy (NCBI): domain Eukaryota; kingdom Fungi; phylum Basidiomycota; class Agaricomycetes; order Russulales; family Russulaceae; genus Lactarius; species Lactarius akahatsu. The sequence goes on along the minus strand of JAKELL010000009.1, from coordinate 337,057 downwards.
CAGTCTACTTGGCCCTAAAGGTTAGAGATGGCCTTGAAGCGTCCTTCGCTGGACAATGCTTCTATGAGCCCTTCTTGCTAGACCCTGATAAAGCCGTATGATATGACCACTCGCCCTTTGGGTCTCAGAAGATCACAGTATAAGGCAGCCATCATAAAAATGAATCCACTACTATAGCATACTCCAAGTCGCACAAACTTGAGGCATGACACTTTACTGTGTTATGGAGTTATAGCACTCTTATGGCTGGACCTCTACTTTCCTAAAAACAAGATCTGGGCTGGTTCTGACTGCTCCTCAGAACCAGATTTTTTAAACATCTCAAATGGTTTCGCCCTCATTCCACCTCTCTTTCCCACCTACCCTCGTCCTTTCAAAGCTGGATGGGACCAACTGGCAGACATGGGGAGCGACGTTCACGTCACTCATGCTGATGAACAGAGTGAGGAGGCACCTCACTCACTCTGCTCCAGCCCATGTCCCCCACCATCCCGTTCCAGCTGCAGGTGCTGTTGGTGCCCCAGTTGGGCCCACAGACGAAGGATTGGCCATTTTGGCCTTATGGGAAAAACAGGAGGAGGTCATCACAGGCCTCCTGTATTTATCAGTCACCTCGGAGGTCCTCTCCGGTATTGTCTCAGAGGCGCTGTTTCCAAGTGTCCACGACAAATTTGTGCACCTCAACCACCTCTATGGACAGGTTGGCTCTATGGCCACCTTCAACCTATGGGTGGGCTTGGCCAACACCAAGCTCCAGGAAGGTAGCCCCTTCCAACCTCAACTCCAGAAAATGCTGGACGCGAGGAACACCCTCGTGGAGCAAGGGATGCCCGTCTCAGACATGCAAATGTCTTTTATTCTTTTAGACGTGCTACCCCCCTCCTACAGTACCATAGCAGGCACCATCCTCGCCTCTGGCCCCCCTGCAAACCTTCTCCCTCAGGACCTAATCAATAGGTTCATCAATGAGGAATCACGTGTCGCTGGTCCCCCAGCATCTTACAATAAGATAGCCCCCGTCAAGAAAAATTCGCCTCCACATGCTCATGCATCGCAGGCATCGGGCAGCTCTGTGTCTCTGGACATAATCTGCCACTACTGCAAAAAGTCTGGCCATAAAAAGCCAGACTGTTACAAACTCAAACGGGACCAGGAGAACGCCAAGAAAGGGAGAGCTGGGCAGCGAGGGAAAGCTGCACAAAATACCATGACTGAGGCCCCGGACTCACTTCCGGGAAATAGGTTTGCTGTGGCCAATAGCATACCTGTACCAAAGAGTTGACTATTTACTATAGTTAATGGCTCTGGCAAAATAGAGGAGGTACATGAGGTACCTCAGGTCTCCCTTTACATGATGAGTGCCAACCACACTCAAAAAGTGTCAAAATGGATGATGGACAGTGGAGCATCAGCACATTTCACACCACACCTTGAAGACTACGACTCCTACACACCTCACGAAGGAGTAGAAGTGCTTCTCGGTGACAACTCTCTACTCAAGAGCGTTGGGACTGGTACGGTTACAATCCGAACCAACAGAGGCTATGACCTCAAAATATCCAATGTGCTTCACCTTCCTAATACACATTCATGTATACTGTCTGCACCTGCTAACAGAAAAGGTGCATCTCAGCTTGACCTCTTTTTAGTATAAGATCACAGGACCATAGCAAGGACACAAGGCTGCAGGCCTATTGTGCACGGACGTTCTCTTGTATACGAAGCTTTGGGACGCCCGTCACCGATATCGAAGTCCTGCTCGATCTTGTACTAGCTCGATACGAGTAGGGTCCGAACAGGGCGATGAAGAGAGCAATCGATGATATGATATGCCAGAAGCACAACAAGGAGAATGGTGCAGCAGTCCTTGACGGCAAAGTAAGCGGAAGAAAGGATAGGGGCCTCACGGCGATCCCTCAGCTAAGGACGATTCAACAGATGTATATGCACCAAAGGTAGCTAACAGCACTCGACTGGCAAGACAGCGCAGAGGAGGCACTACAATGGGTGGTATAATCCAAGAAGTCAAGCTTAGGTCTTCAGCGACCATAAGCCCCAGTCTATATACATGTCCAAGGAGGTTTGAACCCCAGCTTGGAACTCCGAAACCCTAATATCCGGATCCTAGGAATGAGTCACAAACGAGTCAGAGATAACAATCGACCAATGGCAGTAAGGCGCAAAGGTATGAGTCAGAGATAAGCATCCGCAGCTGTATGAGCGCTGCTTCCATCCAATCAGAACGCAAATGTGTACAATCCATCAGAATCAAGGCACAATCCATCAGGCACATACGAGTCATCACAAACACAAGGCAGTCGAGACCGGTCCAGGCACAAGCTCATCTGGACCCTTCTGGTGCGAGTCTAGCCAGGTCACGTGCCAGGGTCACGTGATGGGCGTTTGACGTAAGATCACGTGATCTACTCCCAGTATTCTTGAGCGAATCCATGGTAGTCGGGAAAGTCACGTGACTTAGCTAGTTGTTGGGTAGTCCACGCCCCATATCCCATAACTACAACCTCTTCTTCGGCTTCTTCAGCACGTGATCGCTTCACGGCAGTGTTCCGAGGTCGTGCAGGGGTGTTCGGGGGAACAGTTACGGGCGAAACCGTAACATATATTGGCTTGACGGACATCACATTAACACAGTCCAGGCACCTGCATCTGCCAGCCTTGATGTCTGGCATCAGTGCATGGGACATATGTCCAAAGACACGCTCAAGAGATATGCTCAAGAGTCAGTAAAAGGACTCAACATAAACAACTCACCAGAAGACAGTACACTTTGCCATGGTTGTGAAACTGGCAAATCTACACGTCTTCCATTCCCCCCTTCCACAAAACGTGCACAACAACCCCTTGAAGTCATTCACAGTGACCTTGTTGGCCCCATGCAGAGCCAATCAATACAAGGAAACAAGTACTTCGCCACGTTCATAGATGACTACTCTAAAGCAGCAGTCGTCGTCTTTATGAAATCAAAAGACCAGTTTAAGGATGCCTTCATACACTATAAGGCATGGGCTGAAAAGCAATTAAATAAGCCCATTAAAACCTTACACTCGGATCGTGGTGGCGAATACGTCAATAATGACTTAAAGCACATACTTTTGGAAGCAGGAATTGAGCATACTCTCACAATGCCTCATTCTCCACAACAGAATGGAAGAGCCGAGCGTTTTAACCATACAGTTATGGAAAAAGGCACTAGCATGCTTCATCATGCAGGCCTTAGCCTTGGGTTCTGGGAACAAGCAGTACAAACTGCTGTGCAAATCTATAACCGCACTCCCACTCGTTCTAACAAATGGAGAACTCCACTGGAGCTCTGGGATGGTACAGTCCCAGATGTCTCTTACTTTAGAGTATTCAGCTGCAAAGCCTACTATCATGTGCCCAAACACAACCGGCGCAAATTAGATCCTAAAGCAAAGGAAGCTGTGTTTGTGGGCTATGAACCCCTATCAAAGGGTTACAAACTTTGGGATAGACATAGCCGGTGCTTCGTCTCTTCACGAGATGTTACATTTGACGAAAGCACCTTCCCATCCCTGAGTGACCTGGCTCGTCACTCCCAAATTCCTTCCCCTCCCATGTCTGGTGAACTCGAAAGAGGCGCTGCCGGCGGTGAGATCTTCTTTGTAGTGCCTAGCCCGCCTACACCAGCTGTTGCCCCTGTGGCACCTACACCAATCTTCGTACTACCACCAGTACAGGTGCCCACAGAACCCCAACAACAGCCTAGCACACCCCCCAACTCCACACCTGCTCCGGCAGACCAGACAATTTATCACACTCCCCCTTCCCAAGCTCCTCCCCCTACCAACACAGCTCCCACATGCCCTCGCACTCGCAATACCAGGCGCGCTGCTGTAACCGCTCCTATACCAGCCCCAAATTTCAATAGGGAAGTGTCCCCTCCCAGATCTACTCCCAGATCTCCGAGAAATGGACAACCAGTTTCGCCTACTCGACCAAGGCAGAGCACTAGGGTACGATTCACGAATCCTCGCTACGTCCAGCAGGATGACGATGAATTCGTGCAAGGGAGCAGCAGACTGGGAATAATGGACCTACTTAATGTAGCAGAGGCACCTGGCTATAGGGACCCTCAGACCTTTAAGCAGGCCATGGAGTCTGACCAAGCTGTCGATTGGCTTGAAGCATGCCAGTATGAACTGGATGCTCTCGACAAGCTTGATGTCTGGAGATTAGAACCCCTTCCTGCTGGAAGGAAGGTGGTTAAATGCAAATGGGTGTTTAAAAAGAAAGCAGATGGACACTTTCGTGCTAGGCTAGTGGCAAAAGGGTTCACCCAACTAGAGGGGGTGGACTTTGACGAAACTTTCTCCCCAGTTGCCCGCTTCGAGTCTTTACGACTCCTTCTTGCATTGGCTACACTTGAAGACTGGCATATTCACCAGATGGATGTCAAATCGGCATTCCTTCATGGGGAACTGGAGGAAGAAATCTATATGGAGCAACCTGTTGGTTTTGTCACAGCTGGCTCCGAGCACCTTGTGTGCCAGTTACAGAAGGCCCTTTATGGCCTGAAACAAGCTTCCCGTGCATGGAACGTGCAATTCCATGGGGTCCTTTGTGACCTAGGCTTCACGCAGACATACTCTGATGCAGGAGTATACGTGTTTCATCTTCAAGAGGGGGGTGATACACTATTTGTGATCTTATATGTAGATGACATCACTATACTCGGGAGCTCCCTATCAAAGATCAATGATCTGAAAGTCTCTCTATCTAATTGATACGAGATGACCGACCTTGGTGAAATCCAATCATATCTCGGTGTCAACATCATCAGAGATCGTGCAAACCGCACCATGGAAATCAACCAATCAGATTACATCCGCGATATGGTGGAGCGCTTTGGAATGATAGATTCCAACCCAGTATATACCCCTCTTCCCTCTGGCGCTGAGGCACACTTGATCAAATTTAATGATCAGGCCTCTACTTCTGAGATTAAGAAGTATCAACAGATAATTGGGTCCCTGCTATATGCGCAGATTGGAAGCAGACCTGATATATCCTTCGCTGTTGCGCACCTCAGCCAATTCGCTTCCAACCCCTCACCTCAGCACTTACGCCTAAGCAAATATGTCCTTGCTTACTTAAATACTACAAAGGACTATGCGATACGCTATGCTGGAGGGATAAATGAGGATGGAGCTGGCCTTCATGGTTACTGCGACTCTTCCTGGGGAGATCAGGAAGAGAAGCACTCCACCTCAGGCTATGTCTTCTTGCTTGCCAATGGAGCCATCTCATGGTGTACCAGAAAGCAGAAGACCATAGCCCAGTCTACCACAGAAGCAGAGTACATGAGCCTCACTGAGGCCTCTAACCAAGCTCAGTGGTACACTACCTTCCTAGGGGAATTAGGGTATGAGGTTACCTCCCCTATTCCCCTACACTGTGACAACAAGGGTGCTGTAGACCTAGCATTAAACCCTGTCACTGGAAGGCGGTCCAAACACATCCTGATCAAACACCATGTAGTCAGGGAGTATGTAGAAAATAAGGTCATAGACCTGATTCGTACTCCTACAGGGGAAATGGTTGCAGATGGACTTACTAAGTCACTGCCCAAAGAACCCTTTGACAAAATGGTCACTGATCTAGGAATGGTGTAAGAAGGGTTACAAGAAAAAATCTTGTACACAGTCAATGGTCGTCAATCCTTGGTTTATCAACAAGGACGTCACATTGCTCTGTATAAACACATCATGTTCTCTGATCCATGAGAGCTATGAAAAACCCTTCTTAGAACCCTGAAGGAGTTGGACCTTGTTCCAACTCAGTACAGAAGATAGTCCTTTATCACAGGACCATCATGAAGTAGGTGTAGAAACCACTTCGGATTGAACATTATCTGCACAAAGATTTCAAACTCAATCCCGAACTTCTGTACAACTCTGGGCTCTATATATCACCTATGCTGAATATGGACTGCCTCTATCATGGAGGGATGTTGAGATGTGACCGAATCAAGTCACATGTCTCGCGGGATATGATTGAGTCATCCCATATACTAAATACGGTATCTGTCCCTTATGGACTAATTTGGACTCTTACGGACCGCATTTGTTTATCTTTATTGTCATAGTCATATATGGCTCCTATTGTTCTCCATTGTTAAGATACCGGTATTGTCTGCTTTAGGCAGTTATTGTTCTCTGCCCTCCAATGGCATTTCTCCCTCTGGCGCACAGACCACCTGTATTGTGTTTGGATCACCTGTGTGCACAGACCATTCTTAGCTAAGCGTCCTGTATATAAGGACTGCTGTTTATGCCTCTACACTTCAGAGTTCCTTCACCCTCTGAAGTGTAAGTTCCTTCCTCTTTACTCCTCACTACCTTTTACTCATAGACGTTCCTTAGAACTTGTCTGTTTAGGTGTGTAGTAGTATCAATAGAGTTCCTTCACCCTCTGAAGTAACTTGTCTGTTTAGCTCTTTCGCTATTAACCCTCCGCTCATTAGTTCTGCACTTCAACAGCTCCTGTTCTGCACCTCTCTGACATTGTCACCAACCAACTCCTTCTTTGGACAAAGAGCAACTATCTTTGGTTCAATTACATCCCCCCTCGCTGCAACTTTCTCATTCAACAACTCAAGTGGGGAAATTTGATCCAGTTCATCAATCAATTTCGCCTTTCATACAAAGAGATTCAGGTCAACTTCTGCGAAGTTCATGTAGTGGACAGAGAAGGCCCTCCGCCCTTGGTTATTATGAAAGGAACTGAGCTTATGTATTCCTGGAGTAGAGCTACCTGGGAAACCACCCTGACAAACTCAGACCAAAGCCTGGTCAACCCCCACATCTTCCAAGACCCTCCCACGGACCCCAACCCCCTGAGCTTGTGGAGCTCCTAGTAGGACATGTTCAAGACCCCCTCAGCCTACTAGCCCAATTATCCCTCCCTGTGAGTAGCCTGGCAACAGACGAAATCAGCAACACTTTAGGTACTGACGATTGGGGAGAAACCACCAACCAAGGACCCTGCTGGTGCACTTAAGAAGTGTGCATCTGTGGCTATAGACCAGAGACTCCCCCTACCCCAGAAGGTGTAGTACTCTGGGCCCCTGGTGTTAACTACCTACCATTCAGTGATAGGCATAGAACACTTTAATTTGTAGAGTTACAAATTAAATCCCGAGCTTATTTTACGAGTGTAAAAAATTGGCACCCTGGAACCCATAACGAATTGGGCTATCAACCTGGCTTCATCTCACCTATGAAAACCCCATCGTCACTTCCAAGCAAGAAATTCCCATATTTCTTCCCACGAGAACTCCCCAGTAATCCCAAGAAGACCTACGGGACCCCAATGCCCCCTTTGCGAGACTATTCCAATAGTCCCTGACCCTGTCATCCCAAGGACCAATCAAAGTAGACCAAGTGAACCTGTCTACCTGAATATCTACCCAGCCAGATCAAGCAATCTGACTCTCCCGAGTAATCCAGTTGCGAGGCAACATTCAACAAGTAGCAACGAGGCTCACTTCCTAGAAACCCAACCCCAAGAACTTCATTGTCACCTTCCTGAAGCTATCTTTGCTTCCAAGCAGCTATCTACGAGGACCCCCCAAGAGCTTGACGTCTTCAAGCATCACTGTCATCTCCAATACAATCAGTATCTGCAAGAGACTCTAATCCTTGCATCACCCCTTACCCAAGCATGGGACATTACCTCTAGCCTGTTGAACTTCCAGAACTTCTTGTGGAGAAGTAAAACTACCCTGACCCATTTCGGTATTTACAAAGAATACCAGTGGATTTGCTGCCAGCAAAGGACGAATCAACCCGATCGAGTGATCCTCTGCCCTGTGTATCAAGTCTTCTACCTGTGGAACAAAACCGGGTGGAGCACTTCCCTACTACATCAACATCCCCAGTGAATGAGTGAGAGAAGAGACCTCACCTCTGAAGAACAAGATTGTATTCCTGTGTACTTCCTGGACTCCTTCTTTTCCCTCATCAACAATCTCATCTATGCCACTTTCAATGATCAGCCCGTCACAAGCCCCAACAGTCACTTTCTGTGGGTACACATTATTACCCAGAAGCGTCTTACAGTTCAAGACTTTGAGCAAGTCTTTCCCTACATCTGAAAGGTTCGAAAGCTAGATTGGGCTATCCTTTGTGGATCCTTCAAGAAGAAGAGAATATCCTGGTCCTTTACCCACTCCTGTTGGGTATATGGAAATAACTGAGTGGTTTGGTTTTCTGACTCTGAAGAGCAATCAGAGAGCGAGCATTCGCTAACCCTCTTGAGCCCTTCCAACACCCCAGATTCCGACAGTGAACAAGAAGAAGTTTCATGAATCCTTGACGACACCGCTAAGTGACTTACCAGTCTCATATCCTGAGTAGCTTCCCAGCCATCTTCCCCTTGTGTATCTCCCGGTCCACTTCCAAGTGCACCTGGTCCCAGCCAACTTCATTGAATAGCAACTACTTTGATAAACTCCCCTCCAAGACTACCATCCCCGCCTCTCATGCATAGAGCAACGGTTCCCCTGTGATCCCAATTGCCTTCGCCCCGAGTACCTCACCTCCCAAGAATCCCTTCACACTCCCCTTCAAGACCCCCTTTGTGTTCCCCTCCAAGACCCCCAGCATTAATTCCCATGGCTGCAAATCCAGCAAAGATCCTTGGTGCAGCACCTGAACCCTTTGATGGAAGACCCAACAAAGCAGAAGCGTTCTGGAATAATTTGGCAAATTACTTCCATCTCAATGCGTTGATTTTTGATACTGATGACAAGAAAATATCTGTGGCCCTGACTTACTTCAAAACAGGCACTTCTGCAGGTGAGTGGGCCCAGGACAGGCAACACAAGGCCTTGAACCCAGCTGTGGGTGCAGCTGTCTCCTTCAGAACATGGGCTAGGTTCAAATCTGACTTTGACAAACATTTTATTCCAGCGCATACAGCTTTGGAAGCCACCAACCTGATGTATACCCTAAAGATGGGTACCTGACCATTCAATGAGTGGTACCAGGACTGGTCCACTCACGCCAAGTGAAGTGACACAAATGAGCAATGTAATGTCTACCATGGACATCTTGCCTGACTTAGGCTTCTTGGGGTGTGGTGAACCTTTGAGGGAAGAAGTTCTTATTCACAGGGGCTTCAGAGTAGAATGCAGGATGGGGTAAGAGACATTTGTCTAGCCCAAAGTATGTGTGGATATCTTTGTAGAGTGGGATGCCTGGGGGTACCTCCACTATGTAGCAAGTGTGAGACCAGTTGTTGTTGTCAAGGATGTAGAATGAAGTGTAAGGCGAGGTGACTTGCTCGTTGCGATAGAGGTGAACTTGATAGGTAGCTGTGCCAGCTGGGATATTCCACTGCCCACAAAGGGGATCTCGGGATAAGTCATGGGGATCCCTTGGTCTCAGGGGATATGCTGGATGACTCACTCAAAGGGGGAGAGCCCTGTAGATGACGAGTTAAGCAGTGGTATTGAAGAAGACCAAGATGCGGTTCTTGGTCTTTGTAGTACTCTACTTATACAGATACTCATGGGCTTTAAAGCGCTGCTTCAAGAAGTACTAGCCAAAAGCGTAAGTAGAGCAAACCCTAGTACAGCTATCCTAGTGTGAGTCATGACATGATCCGATCTGTATTGTACAATTACATGTGCCAGAGCTTACCCGGCTGACTGATCCCACAAGTCCATGATGATTTACTGCTGATGAGGGTGTCATAGCCGCAATGTCAGTGTCCACTTCTCAGCTCAAGGCACCAATCGATCCATAACGTAACAAGCAAACTCAGATGCACGCCTCTAGAAAGGTGATTCCTTTGGCCCTACACATGAAGCTTATGGGCATCTCCCCCCTCCCAATGACACTTGAAGACCTGGTAGATAAAGCCAGAGAGTTCAACTGTGTATATAAGTTATATGCCAATTCCATTCTGAGAAACTCCCCTTCATGCAACAGTGGAAGACCCACTTTCAGACGAGCTGTCCTGACCAAGGATGACAGCGTTAATGTAACGCTTCCTCATCCCAACCTGAGAAATTCCAAGGCAAACTTACCAAAGAAGAACGAAACCGGTGTTTCCAGAACAAGTTGTGCCTATACTGTGGTAGCCCAGGCCACATCCTTCGAGAATGCAAGCTAAAGACGCAAAGCATGAGAGCCAGAGGTGGCCACCCTCCCAACAATGCAAGTAGAACGCAAGGTGTTTTGTTGACGAGGATCAAGATCAAGAGGAAGCACTGACTGATCATCTGGCTCTGGTTGGAGCCATGTATTGAGAGATACTCCCGTACTCCCCAAACGTGCATCCACAGTCTGCACCTATTGACAAGGATTTTTAGGCCCTTCCTCCATAGCACTGTCAGACGGAAGATTGATAGCCAGCTGCACTGTGAGCGGCATTTCCTTATCAGAGACGCTCAGTGGCAAGCCTGTACCAGTCAAGATGATATGGAATAGGAGAGCTCCTTCCATTGTACTCAGGGTGACACTAGTGGGAAAGCAATCTGGCAGAGAAATCAGTGCCTGCGCCCTGTTGGACAGTGGCGCAGAGGGCATCATCACGGATGATGGGTTTGCACATGCAAATGGCTTGACCTTGAGAACTCTAGTAAACCCGATGCCAGTTAGAAATGTGGATGGGTTGCCCAACAAGATGGGGCTAGTCAAGCATACCACAATCCAGAAGTTAAGGATCAGAACAGCAGAGAATGCCTATCACAACGAGGTCATTGAATTCTACGTCACCACTCTAGGGGAGCACAACATAATCCTAGGAATGGATTGGCTCCAAGCACACAATCCCAAGATTGACTGGTCAAGACCCCAGATCGCCTTCATGTGATGCCCAAGTAGTTGCACCTTGTCTACAAAGACCGTAGTCATTTCTTCCCAAGTACCTCAAACCCAAGACACCACAATCAACACTCTAGAGTTAGAACCTGAACCAGCTGAAGACGCCTTTCCTTCCCGAGTTCCTGCAAGTGCAGGAGTTCCATCCCAAGTTCCTGCAAGCGCAGAAGTTCCATCCTGAGCCCCTGTTGATGCAACAGTTCCCTTCCGAGATCCTTTCTGAGCCAACATCCTAGCGCTAGGACCTGAACAAGTGGACGATGCTTTAATCCTGACTGCTGATGCAGCAGAACCTGTAGAACACACGTTCTTTCAAGGGGCTATCAAGCCATTTCTGTGGAGCCACAGTTTCCCCAAGTACGACCACTTGGCCCTTCGAGCAAAGTTCACCACAAGTACCAAGTTAGCAGCAAAGACTGCCCCTAAGCCTTCCACAGACCACATCCTGAGTCACTTCCAGCATTACACCCAAGTCTTCAGCAAGGAAGCGTCCCACTGCTTGCCTGTGCACCAACCCTGGGACCATGTGATTGATCTGAAACCCAGAGTGAGTTTAAAGAACTATTCCATCTACTGCCTGACACCTAAAGAGGCTGATGCATTCAAGGAGTACATCTCTGAAGTTTGAACATCTGCAGAAAGGATACATCTGCCCTTCCAAGTCCCCCATGGCCTGCCCCTTCTTTTTCATTGACAAGAAGGATGGAAAGCTCCACCCAGTTCAAGATTACCAGGCTCTGAACGACATCACCATCAAGAACACGGTGCCTCTCCCCCTTATTCCTGAGCTGATTGACAAACTTCACAGCACATGTTATTTTACCAAGTTGGACATCTCATGGGGTTACAATAACATCCAGATTCGCGAAGGTGATGAGTACAAGGCCGCTTTCAAGACCTCCCATGGCGTTTTCGAACTGACCATAATGCCCTTCAGTGTTACATTTCGGACTGATCGGCACCTCAGGCCAGGAAGTGGACACTGACGCACAAGCTATGACACTCTCGTCAGCAGTATATCATCATGGACTTTAGGATCAGTCAGCCAGGTAAGCTCTGGCACATGTGATTGTACAATACGGCTCAGATCTCAGAATGACTTGTAGTGACTCATACTAGGATAGTTGTATTAGGGTTTGCTCTACTTATGCTATTGGCTAGTACTTCTTGAAGCGGCGCTTTAAAGCCTGCGCGTATCTGTATAAGTAGAGTATGACAAAGACCAAGATCAGCATCTTGGTCTTCTTCAATACCACCATCATTACTCGTCATCTCCAGGGCCCTCCCCCTCAAGTGAGTTGTCTGGCATATCCCCTTAGACCAGGGATCCCCCGTGACTTATCCCAAGTTCCCCCATGGGCAGTGGAATACCCTGTTGGCACCGTCGCCCACAAGATTCATCTATACCACAACGAACAAGTCGCTTCACCTTACCACACCTTCTATATCCTCAAAAGTCCTGCTTGGACCTACACGCGCTACATCACTGAAGTACCCGCAGGAATACCAGTCCACGAAGACATCCACGCCTACTTTGGACTAGATGAGCGTATCCTACCTCATCCTGCCTTCTACTCTGACACAGCAGTGAATAGGAATTTCTTTGTGCAATGGTTCGCCACCATTCAAGAAGCCTAAGTCAGGCAAGCATCCGTGGTAGACATAACATTTGGTCTCTGCAACACACCAGCAACGTTCCAAGTGTTCATGAACCAAATCCTCAAGCCCCTGATTGATGGTGGACATGTTGTGGTCTACCTCAATGACATCCTCATCTTCATGGAAGATCTTGACTCCCTGACTGTGTTGACCCACGATGTGCTCCAGCATTTGGAGCAGCATGACCTCTACCTGAAACCTGAGAAATGCGTATTTGCTCAGACCTCTGTTGAATACCTTGGAATTGTGATTTCCAATGGCCAAGTTTCCATGGACCCAGCCAAGGTGGCTGGTATTACCAAGTGGCCCGTTCTGCGTACAGTCAAGCAAGTCCAAGCATTTTTGGGCTTCTGTAATCAACATTTCATCAGAGACTATTCCACCGTCACCTGCCCACTCTTCGACCTGACCAAGAAAGATGTGCTCTTTTCTTGGGATACCACAGTGGAAAGCACTTTCCACACACTGATCAAAGCCTTCACGCAGGCCCCTGTTTTAGCCCTTCCCAATCATTCCAAGCCATTCCGACTCATCACTGACACCAGTGACTTTGTGACTGGGGCTATTCTGGAACAACCTGATGCCTTGAAATGTTAGCATCTGGTTGCCTTTCTGTCAAAATCTCTCCTTCCTGCGGAGCACAACTATGAGATTTGTGACAAGGAACTCCTTGCGATCATCCATGCTTTCCACACATTCTGACACTACCTTGGGGGACGTAGTGATACCACAGAGGTGTGGTCCAACCATGGCAACCTGGCTTACTTTATGAAGAAGCAAAAACTTTCCCATCAACAGGCCCGATGGGCACTGTTTCTGTCCCAGTTCCAGTTCATCATCATCAACAAATCAGGCAGTCAGAACAAGTCTGATGCACTGTCCAGGCATCCAGATCATAAAAAGAGGATAGCAGATGAAGATGAAAAGCGAGTGCTCCTGGATACGAGATATTTTCAAGTCAACGCTGTGCAAAGAGCAGCAATCACGGTGTTAGGAGACACCTCCCTGCAACAACACATCCAAGACATGCAGACATATGACAGTGAAGTCAGTATGGCATTGGAAACCCTCTTGAAGAGTGGCCCCTGTTCACTCACCAAGGGCTTGGAAGAGTGGAACTTAGAAGATGGAGTCATCTTATTCCGAGGACAAGTCTACGTTTCCAAGAACGATGATCTACGAAGAGATTTTGTTAAACAGTATCATGACCACATTGCTGTAGGACATCCAGGAAGATGGAAAACCTATGAGCTGATATCCCAAGATTTCTGGTGGCCTGGAATGTCCAGTTTCATCAAGAGTTATGTGGACAGATGCACTATCTGTCAGTTGATGAAAATCAAGCCCAGAACCCAAGTACCCCTGCAACCCAATCCAATTCTTACAGAGGTGTGGGGAATCATCACCATGGATTGTTGATAAGTGACCTGTGCGCACTTAGCGGCTCAATGGACACGCAGATAACAGACTGCTTTAGATAAGATATATTGGACTTATGTAGATTAGATTATTATGATCTTTACAATCTCGGACTTTCTTATCTATGACATCACTGTACAATGACATCATGGACTCCTCTGGACTCCTATTATATTTCGTCCTTGTACTCACTTCCTTTGTTTTATCTTTATTGTGATGTCACTATGATATCATAGTCTAGCCTTCTCTTGTTCTTTGCGCTCTTGTTCTCCTTCTGCACACTCCTTTGTGTCCCTCTATAGAACAACGCTCCTTGTATTGTGTGACTCTGTGTTACGTCTGTTGTACTAGTGTCACCCCTCTGTATAGTATAAGTAGAGTACCCTGTACGCTCTGGCACCACACCAGTTCCTCATCTGTTGTGTGCCAGGTATGTTTCCTATTCCTGTATAAACACCAGTTCCTCATCTGTTGTGTGCCAGACTCCACTCTGCTTCACTTGCTTGATCAAACTCTGTTGCTGCTTTCCAGCCACCTTTTATATCTCACCACAGTCTCAGTTCACTGTGAGTATAGTTCCTTCATGTGCGCTGTTCATCAGGTTATGGGCCCTGGTGCCCAAGCCACTCCACTTGGCTGGTCACTGTGTTCTTAGGATCACACACCAGGTCAAGGTCTGTCTGGGGCCTCACCAGCCTTGCCCAAGGCAGTTGACACTGGGGCGCCAGTTGTCACTGCTGAGGAACCTCCTGTATCATGTACTGCCCAGTAGTCCTACTTTCACCCCTACTGTTTTCCTAGCCCCTGCACTATGCGCAAGGAGATTGGATCTGGCAGCCCCTTAATCCATATCCAGGTGTGCATGGCCCACTGGGCTGTGTATTGTGGAGCTTAGTGCCAGCTGTCTCTGGTGCTCCACACTGGGCGCAGGATCTCCTCACCATGGGAGTGTAAAACCTGGTTCAGACTCTGGGGGGTGTTCACCACTATGGTGTTCTGCAGCCAGATACCTGCCTTGTAGCGGCAATGGGAAAGGATTCAGTAAAGCCACTTGTGGCGATGAGGCAACCAATAGGCCGAGGAGGCTGAGGTAGACAGCCTTGGGCTCTGAAAGCATCCACTTCATTTCCCCCTGACGCAAACTGGTGAAGCTGTGTCTTAGACACATCCTGGCTGGCAGCTAGCTTCCAGTATGGCAAAGGGATTATTCCATCCTGGGCCTAGCCCTTGTATCATTGGCATACCATCAGGAGGCAGGACGCGTTAGCGTTCTGGCCTTACAGATTCACAGACAGGAGTGGTACCCCCATCCATATCTTGCAACCATTTTGAAGCACTATCGCTAACTGCTCCTCGGCGATAGATAAACCATCCCTATGGCATCATCTAACAACTCTTCTCGTGCTGCCTCGCCCACCGGTGCTGCCACCACTGGTGCGGCTGCAGGCGCCACAGCAGGCGGTTCACTGCCACCTGCTTCTGGGTCCACACCCTCCTCGCGTATTGCAAACGCGTACGGCAACTCCTTCGGCATGCCTTCAGGCATTCATCTTACCTGATTCGATGGGTCCAACTGGAACGAGTGGGCCGGAACCTTGGAGGCTATCCTCACGCTGCACGAAGCTGAGGATGTGTTCCTCCTCCAAGTCGCCCCCTCAGGAGTCACCTCTGACGAGTGGGACTCTGTCCAGCATCAGGCAAAGGCGTATCTCCGCCTCTACCTCAAGCCCAACGTCTACTCCCTCGTTGCCGACCCTCTTGTCTACCCCACCTTCAAATCAAAGTGGGACAAGCTGAAGGACGTATATGCTGGTGCTAGCGGCAGCACCACCATTTTCAATTTGTGGATCCAATTAACCCAAGCCCACCTCGACGACTCCGCACCTATGGCCTCTCAATTGGCTAAGCTCAATGAGCTGCGGGTCGGCCTTTCCAACGCACAGATGGGTGTCACTGACACCCAATTCTGTCTCATACTTCTCCACGCCCTGCCAGCCTCTTATGAAGTTCTGGCCTCTACCATCCTCGCCAGTGGCGCCCCCTCCAAGCTTAAGCACGCTGAAATAATTGCATGCATCGTTTCGGAGGAAGCGTGCCGTACTGGCCCCTCTGGATCTTCCCTCAACAAGGCTGCCCCCATTAAGCCCAGCAGTGGCCCACGTAAGAAGAAGGATCATTCTCAGCTTACTTGCCACTACTGTAATAAAAAGGGGCACATCAAGCCTGACTGCAGGCAGAGGAAGAAGGATGAAGCTGCGGGGAAGCTTAAGGACACTGGCAACAAGGCTGCCAGCTCTCATGTATTAGTACCAACCACCGCCTCCATTAAGGAGGTCGATGACGAGCCCACCATTAACTGGGCGGACAATGCAGTTGGAGTTGCCTTGTATGTTGCCTCGCGTGTGCGTCGGATGATGGACAGTGGTGCCACACACCACATCACACCACATCGGTCTGACTTCAAGGACTACACCCCGTGTAAAGGTGCTGTGCGACTGGGTGATAAGTCCACAATCGACCAAATTGGTGTAGGATCCGTCGTCTTCACTACAAGCCAGGGCATTCCTATCACCCTCAGTAATGTGCTGCACCTTCCACAGGTGAAGACACGCTTCTTGTCGACGCGTGCCTTAGCACAAAAGGGTGCGGAAGTGGCCTTTGACAGTGGCTCATTTAAAATATCTGTCAGTAAAAAATGTGTAGCTGTTGGCTACTTGGAGGACAACCTCTACTGGTTGGACGCTTCAAGCATTGGCCTCAATGCTCACATCAAAAGTGCTGCCACCACTCTTGATATCTGGCATCAGCGCATGGGACACATCTCCCCTGCTGCTCTTAAATCGTACGGTCCCTCTGCCACTACTGGCATGGACATTGACAGCTCTACTACGCACACTGCTGTGTGTCGTGGGTGCGAGTTAGGCAAATCCACTCGCCAACCCTTCTCTGCGTCCTCCACCAAAAGGACAACCCGTATCTTTGAGATTGTACACAGTGACCTCGCCGGTCCAATGCAAACTCAGTCCCTACAAGGCTCCGCATACACCGCCACCTTCATAGACGACCACTCCAAGCACGCAGTGGTGTACTTCATTAAGTCGAAGGATCAGTTTGTGAAAGCGCTGCAGATGTATTTGGCCTGGGGTGAAACCCAGACGACCCATAAACTGCGCGCACTCCACTCTGACCGTGGAGGCGAGTACATGGCGAGCCAAGTACAGGACATTCTCAAGCAGAGAGGGATAGAGCATCACCTTACGATGCCAGGTTCACCACAGTCGAACGGGAAAGCCGAGCGGTTTAACCACACCATTACAGATAAGGCAATGGCCATGCTACATACAGCAGGCATGTCTAAAGGCTTCTGGGAGCATGCTATGAGCACTGCAGTACACATCTATAACCGCTCCCCCACCCGTACGCTTAAGTGGTGCACACCTTATGAGCTCTGGTACTCTGGCAAAGTACCAGATGTCTCTCATTTACGCGTCTTTGGATGCAAGGGGTACATGCACGTACCCGCTGATAAGCGTCGCAAATTGGATGCGAAGGCTATTGAAGTCACGCTTATTGGGTTTGAGCCCGAATCTAAGGGCTATAAGCTCTGGGACCGCCAAACCCGCTCTGTCCGTTTGTCCAGGGATGTGACATTCGACGAGAGCAGCTTCCCGTCCCTCCAGGGTGTTGAGCCACACCCACAACCTTCTCAAGTGGCCTCACAACCACTACCTCCACCAGTGATTGCCGTACCTAGCACGTCGGCGTTACCACCAAAGCGAGTACCCTCCCCTGCACACTCAGATAGTAGTGAGGAGGAGGATGTTGAGGATATACTAGACCCCAAACAAGAGCGTCCCCACACGCCACCACCACCTGCACCACCCACTCTTCCTGTCATGCCCAAGCGTGAGCAGCCCACTCCCACTTCGCCACCACCGCGTCAAAGCGCAACGCGCATTATGCGCCATGTCCCTCCTCCCTCTCCAGATATGCCGGGAGGTTTTGAGGACCGTGCACAGCGAAGTCAGCTGTTGCGCGAGATGGACAATGCGCCTAGACGCTCTGCCCGTGCGCCTGTGCCCAATCCCCGCTATTTCTCAGCAGATAATGTGGCCATGCGTGGCAGACGGTTGGGATATGCGGAGCTGTTAGCTGCAGCTTACATAGGAAGAGATCCTGCATCTTATGCAGAGGCCATGTGGTCTGTGGATGCAGATGAGTGGACTAAGGCATGTCAGTATGAGATGGACGCACTTGCCCATAACGGCACATGGGAGTTAGTAGATCTCCCGCCTAATCGTAAGGCAGTAAAATCCAAATGGGTCTTCAAGCTCAAGGCGGATGGCCGCTACAGAGCTCGCTTGGTGGCTAAGGGGTTTACGCAAATCCCTGGCATTGATTTTGATGAAACCTTCTCTCCCGTCGCACGATTCGAGTCGCTGAGATTACTTCTGGCGTTGGCCACGCTGGAGGACTGGCACATCCATCAGATGGATGTCAAGTCTGCATTCCTCAATGGCGTGCTTGACGAGGAGATTTACATGGAGCAACCACAAGGGTTCATCACCACTGGTGCAGAGACGAAGGTGTGTCGCCTAGTCAAGGCGATATATGGTCTCAAACAAGCCTCCCGTGCATGGAACTTGCAATTCCATGGAGTGTTACTTGCACTCGGCTTCAAGCGGACGTTTGCCGATGCTGGCGTATATGTGTTGCCTCAACGAGAGGGGGATGATCCACTCTTCGTTATCGTTTACGTTGACGACATCACTATATTGGGTGCCTCGCTGGAGAGGATTAAGCATTTAAAGTCAGATCTTTCTGAACGCTATGAGATGACAGATCTCGGGGAGATAGAGTCCTATCTTGGTATGCGCATTGTGCGCGACCGCTCCCTCAGACGCATCGAAATAGATCAGTCTGGCTATGTCAAGGATGTCCTTGAACGCTTTGGCATGTCTGATGCCACTCCACACTCCACACCCTTGCCTGCTGGTGCTGACGAGCACCTTCATAAATATACGGGTCAGGCTACTGCCTCTGACATTACGCACTACCAGTCACTCATTGGTAGTCTGCTGTACGTTCAGATTGGTACTAGACCGGACATTTCCTTCGCTGTGTCACGTCTGGCGCAGTATGCAGCGAATCCTTCACCTCAACATCTGCGACTTGCACAATATGTTCTGGCTTACTTAGTAGGCACTGTGGACATGCGGATAGTCTACGATGGCGCCAGTGGAGACGGCCTTCATGGCTACTCTGATTCTTCCCTGGGTGACCAGGTTGACGACAGACACTCCACTTCGGGCTATGTGTTCCTTTTAGCCAATGGTGCAATAAGCTGGTCTTCGCGAAAGCAAAAGACAGTGGCCCAAAACACTACAGAGGTGGAATACATGGCCATGACCGATGCGGCCAACCAAGCCGCTTGGTATCAGAGCTTCCTTGTGGAACTTGGGTACGAGGTCAACGACCCCATCCCACTACATGGTGACAACAAGGGTGCCATTGACTTGGCCTTGAACCCTGTCACTGGGAGGCGATCAAAGCACATTGCCATTAGGCATCATGTCATAAGGGAGTACATCGAAAAGGGGACCATCACTCTTATTAGAACCCCTACTGCGGAAATGGTTGCGGACGGCTTCACCAAGTCGCTTGCGCGTGTCCTGCTGCAGCAACACAATATTGACATGGGGTTGTGCTAGTCCCAGATTGCTGATCACGGGGAGATGTTGATAAGTGACCTGTGCGCACTTAGCGGCTCAATGGACACGCAGATAACGGACTGCTTTAGATAAGATATATTGGACTTATGTAGATTAGATTATTATGATCTTTACAATCTCGGACTTTCTTATCTATGACATCACTGTACAATGACATCATGGACTCCTCTGGACTCCTATTATATTTCGTCCTTGTACTCACTTCCTTTGTTTTATCTTTATTGTGATGTCACTATGATATCATAGTCTAGCCTTCTCTTGTTCTTTGTGCTCTTGTTCTCCTTCTGCACACTCCTTTGTGTCCCTCTATAGAACAACGCTCCTTGTATTGTGTGACTCTGTGTTACGTCTGTTGTACTAGTGTCACCCCTCTGTATAGTATAAGTAGAGTACCCTGTACGCTCTGGCACCACACCAGTTCCTCATCTGTTGTGTGCCAGGTATGTTTCCTATTCCTGTATAAACACCAGTTCCTCATCTGTTGTGTGCCAGACTCCACTCTGCTTCACTTGCTTGATCAAACTCTGTTGCTGCTTTCCAGCCACCTTTTATATCTCACCACAGTCTCAGTTCACTGTGAGTATAGTTCCTTCATGTGCGCTGTTCATCATGGATTTCATCACCAACCTCCCCATGTCCCTTGGTTACGACACATTATTCGTGGTCATAGATCACCTCAGCAAAGCAACGGTCATCGCTCCCTGTAACAAGACTATCACGGCTGATGAAACTGCCAAGTTATACCTGGAACAAGTCTGGCAAAGAACTGGACTCCCCCAACAAGTGATTTTGGACAGAGGACCCCAGTTTGCATCTAAAGTGATGCTAGAAGTTTGGAGCAAACTTGGAGTCAAGTCCACCATGTCAACCATGTTCCATCCACAGACAGATGGAGAGACCAAGCAAGTCAATCAAGAGCTTGAGCAATACCTTTGCGTTTTCTGCATGTTACGTTCTGCCCTTCAGTGCCCTTGCACGTGATCGTGGGAACAATGGAGATTGCTGTACATCAGAAGACGCCGATAACTTACCCATAAGTTATTAGCACTAACCTCCAGAATCTGCTGGTCAAGAGTTTATGGTTGGCCATCACATGACCTGGCATGTGACCTGCTCTAGAACGTTCCAGAAGAGCCTGGATGAGCACGTGCCTGGGTTGGCTTGTGATTATAGAACCAGTATAGTTATAGCTGGTGGACTTTCACATGGGATGCCTCGTGGTCCCTTATCTATGACTCGACCTAGCCTGTGACTGCCTCATGCCAAGTGCACATTATTGCCATTGGCTAGTTATATTTAGATGTGGCGCTGTACTAGGGTTTAGGGTTTGTGACTCGGATTCAGGCTGAGCTTGAAAGCTCCCTGAAGTAGTATAAGTAGAGGACACTGTTGGTCCTTAGACGACAGCTTTGAGATTTTGGTCAATACCTTCCCCCCTCTTGTATTACCCTTGGTTACCTTCCCTTTGGAATGTAGTCCTTGTTATCCATTGTCTCCTCAGTGTGCCCTCGGTGCCTGTTTTGCCACTGCGACCTCTTCCTCTTATCCATTGTCGATGCTTCTTCCAACTACAGTCGTGCTACCTTTGTCAACTCTATCATTCTTTTGGTCTTTCGACCTTCCACAACATACGACTCAGCGATCACCAGTGATCTGGCGAAGATCCCAAGTCGGGAATGAACACAACATCTGGAAGGAACGTTACACTGCAATTTCCAAGCAGATAATTGGGCAGAGTTGATCCCATTCATGGAGTTCATGCACAATGATTGGCAACATAGTGCTACCAAGAAATCACCCTTTGAAGTGTGGTATGGGTTCAAACCCAAGTTTATTCCTCCCATCCACTTCACAACCAACATCCCTGCAGCCGAAGACCAGCTGAAATCCCTGAACCAAATCTGATCCAAGGTCACTGCAGTGCTAAAGGTAGTGGTGGAAATCATGAGAAATTCCAAGTCACAAATCCTGTCCTGAGAATTCAAGTCTGGAGACTTAGTCTGGTTGGAAGGAACCAACATCCACACCACGCATCCTAAGCCCAAGCTTGCCCTGCAACGCCATGGTCCATTCAAAGTCTTATCCACCTGGGGAGTTAATTGTAAACTCCAACTCCCAAAGACATGGTGTATTCATCCAGTCTTCCACAATTCCATGATCTCTCTGTATCATGAGAATGATATCCATGGACCCAACTTCACCTGACCCCCTCCTGAGATTGACCTAGTGATGAACAGCGCACATGAAGGGATCATACTCACAGTGAACTGGTGACTGTGGTGAGATATGAAGGTGAGCTTGAAGCAGCAACAGAGAGATCTTGCAGGTGAAGCAGATGGGTGTCTGGCACACAACAGATGAGAACTGATATTATTACAGGAGAGGAGACATACCTGGCACACAACAGATGAGAACTGATGTGGACCAGGAGCGTACAAGCTGCACTATTTATACAAAATACAGGGTGACGCAGGTAACAGCTGGTCACAGTAAATACAAGACGCATTGTTCTACAAGTGGACAAAGGAGTGTACTGTTCTGGAGAAAAAGGTGTATAGAACAAGGAAGGTCTGGAATATGATATCATAGTGACATCATAATAAAGATAAGAACAAAGGTCAGAGTACAAGGACAAAATACAAGGGGAGTCCAGAGGAGTCCATGATGTCATTGTACAGTGATGTCATAGACAAGAAAAAGTCCGAGATTGTAAAGATCATATACAGTATAATCTAATCTACATAAGTCCAATATATCTTATCTGAAGCAGTCCGTTATCTGCATGTCCATTGAGCTGCTAGATGTGCTCAGGCCACTTATCAACACCAAGGAGAGGATGAACACTACAAAGTCGAAGCGGTCTTGCAATCCAAAGTATCACCTAACAAGAAAGGGATACTTTACCTGATGAAGTGGAAGCGATATCCTAATTCCGAAAATTCCTGGCTCCCCTCATCCCATATGACACACTCCTGAGAACTGGTCCAGAAGTTCCACAAGGACTACCCCTGCGCCCCTCATCCAAAGTCAACCAGTGCTGTCAGTGCAGCACAGTGTTAAAAAGGGGATACTGTCACAAACCTAGAAACTTGGGTTGTGACTCAGGTGTCTAAGACTGGTCTGCACTGGCCTGGTCTTACATAATCACCTTCCTAAAGGGGAAATCCGAAATCGGAGTTTGAAGTTCGTACTCCGACAATCATGTGATCTCCCATCATTTATCAAGTCACCTGACAACTGAGAGTCATACCATTCCTTGGATTTATCTGATCACTGTGTGCAAAGCAGAGTTTTCCAACCAATAAAACCCTTAGAAAACCCTAAAAAAACCCTTGATAAGTGGTTATGTTTAACACTCCATAGGGTTTTCTATGGGTTTTATTGGTCTGAAAACCCTGCTTTGCACACAGTGGATTGGACTGCAGAGCAGTCAAATCATCATGACCAACTCAACTGCAGTGCAGTTGTACCACTCCTATGATTATTCTGATTGGACTGCAGAGCAGTCATGTCATATGGTGTCATTGACTGTGGAGTGTTGATAAGTGACCTGAGCGCATCTAGCGGCTCAATGGACATGCAGATAATGGACTGCTTTAGATAAGATATATTGGACTTATGTAGATTAGATTATACTGTATATGATCTTTACAATCTCGGACTTTTCTTATCTATGACATCACTGTACAATGACATCATGGATTCCTCTGGACTCCCCTTGTATTTCGTCCTTGTACTCTGACCTTTGTTCTTATCTTTATTGTGATGTCACTATGATATCATATTCCAAACCTTCCTTGTTCTATATGCCTTGTTCTCCAGAACAGTACACTCCTTTGTCCACTTGTAGAACAATGTGTCTTGTATTTACTGTGACCAGCTGTTACCTGCATCACCCTGTATTTTGTATAAGTAGTGCAGCTTGTATGCTCCTGGTCCACATCAGTTCTCATCTGTTGTGTGCCAGGTATGTCTCCTCTCCTGTAATAACACCAGTTCTCATCTGTTGTGTGCCAGACTCTATATCTGCTTCACTTGCTAGATCTCACTCTGTTGCTGCTTCAAGCCTACTTGCATATCTCACCACAGTCTTCCCAGTCCACTGTGAGTATGCCCTTTATGTATGCTGTTCATCATGGAGCAGTCATACAACACTATCCTGGTTTTCTCATTGGACACTATATTTAGATGTTACTGGAATGTTCCATTCCACAGTATTCCACAGCACTTGTGGGCAGACCTTAAGCCTGCCCTAAATGTACACACAGACCATCCCCCTGGGTATATAAGCTAGCACAATAGAACAGACAGTCCCTCAGACTGTCCACTTGTGACATCCTCCCTTTGCCTCTTCCTGCCTCTCAAGCACTAGTGCCCCTTCAGCTGTCAAGCACGACTTGTCACTAAGCACCACTTTCCCTGAGCCATCATGCCAGTTCTGATGGTTGAGCCAAAGTGTTCCATCACAGTAGTCCCTGTGCCCTGCTCCATGTTCTCCACCACCCCTGGTCTTCTGCACCCGTCGTGATTCCCTGTTGAGTGACAGTGAGTCATCACATATGTGTGGATGTCTTTGTGAATGGGGATCCCCTGAGGTACTTCCTCAATGTAGTGGGCTGATCTCCACTGATTGTCATCAAGGATGTTGTTATGCCACTACCAGTGTAGAGTCTGACTTAGACTTTGAAAGGGCATTCACAAGGTCACGTGACCTGCGTCGTTGCACCAGGACACTCCCTAAGTTCACTGGGCAGTAAGGGAGGTTCGACTTGCTTGAAGGAGACAAGTGAGAGATGAAGATGTGAGTCAAGAGGTAGTGATTGAAGAAGACCAAGATGGCTTGTCTTGGTCTTCTGGGTACTCTACTTATACAATTATGGAGATGCTTTAAAGCTCCCCTCCAATCCGAGATGACTAGTAGCGTAAGTAGCTTGAACCCTAATACAATTACTACTTGGAACGAGTCATAGTATCTAACATGTGATACTATGACTGCTGACTGATGCTGTTGTCCATGACACATTACTACTTACTAAGGGGTCAAGTCTGTATAGTAAGAGTCCACTTCGCTGACCATGACATCACCCCCTTTTCAGCTGCAACGCCCATGGTGCCGAGTGGGGCCAATTCCTCCTACCCAAGCCTCCTGCCTCTCTGTAACCCTGTCCAATATGTTGGCCATTTCCAACCTAAACTTGCACCGCGTGAGTTCACCTTGTACCCCCCTGAGTGCCTGAGCAAGGGCATGGAGGCACTGTTCCATCCTCTCAGCCTCGTGTTTGTAGGTGTGGTAGCGAGTCAACTCAGCTTTTAGCTCGACGTCCCTCAACTCATTCACCACCCTATCCATCCAGTGCTGGTTGCTGTGACTGCCAACAAAGGCGTACATGTCTTCGGGGGCGTAGTGGGGTTTGCCAGCTTTGCGGACTTGGGGCTCAGCATAAAGGGGGCAACTGTAGACTTTGTCGCTGTCATCCATGAGTCCCAGTATGAGGGGTCGGGTCCTCCCACGACCTGGACGAAGGTGGCCTGTCAGGTGACCCCCTGGGCATCAGTGATGGGGTAGTGGACAAAGTCGTCCCCCCTGTTGTGTTTGTAGCCATGGGGCGTGGTGTGCGCTGTGCCCCTGAGATAGCAGAGGCGGACGGCAGGCATAGGCGCTGCCTCCGTGTCAATGACAACCCTGGCACGGTAAAGGGGGCACCCTGTAGTGTCGCAGGCATATGGGGTCTCACGGGGGTTGTCAGTATCGGTGGCAGTGATGAGGTACGGTTGCTCAGCTGGGTACCACTCCCTCAGAGTTCCTTTGACTGCTTCGTACACCGCCCTTTCAGCATCTCGGTGTGCTGGCGGCATCGGATGAGAATGCAGGCCCTCCGCCCCGCCACTGCTGCTAGCTGTCGCTGCTGCCAACTCTCTGCGGGCTCCCTCCACAACCAAGTCTTCATCCACTCCTCCCACCACATGGTGGCCACGTTCTTCTTCTTCGACCCGTGTGGTGACAAGTCGAGGTGAGGGACTTTCATCCCCTCTGAAAGCTGCACGAAGCTGAGTAATTTCGGCTTCTGTGTATGGCACGGTGCACAGTCGCTGCCTGCAGCTGTCAGTGAGCCAGTAGGTTGCTGACTGGTCGGGGTCCTCGAGGTTGATGATCGATTGCGTGTTGTCGAGGGCTTTGCTGAGCTCTTGTCAGGTGAGGCTGTTGACGAGGCAGGGAGCAAGAGCAGTGGGAGAGGAGGCATTGGGAAGAGACATTGTGGAGTATGTGGGGAATCCAGTGTGAGGAGGTGATAAGCAAGTTGTGGTATTGCCTCAGTTTATATGTGTCCTTCTGGTGTTTGAACTCCATTTGTACTCCACTATTGCTTGATCAGCGAATATGTCATCTTTGTCGACCCACTGATTCTCCGAGTCTGGGTAGCCCTTCCATTTCACAAGGTATTGCAATTTCTTGCTCCGGCCAAACCGTCGGTGGTCTAGAATGTGTTCCACCTCATACTCTTCTTCGCCATCTACTAGATCCGGTGGTGGGCGCTGGAAATTTTCTCTGTGCATGAGTGTTTCTCAATAAGGGGTGAGTAAGTCTGTGTGAAACACTGGATGGATACTCCACTGCATGGGAAGCTCCAATTGGTAGTTGACTGGAGATAGTATTTTCGTGATTTTGAATGGTCTGTGCCTTTGTGCTGCGAATTTGGCGGTGGGTTGATTGGTTCATAGATGGCGCCCTTCTAACCATACTTGATCTCCTATTTGATATTGCAGAGTCTTCCAGTGTTTCACCCATAGCATCTGGGCCTTTTTGATCATGTCTTGGGCATCCTTCCGTGCTTCTCGGAATTGGTGTAAGCATGTGAGTACCTGTGGTATTGGTGATGGCTTATCAGCCCAGTCAGCGTGTGGGTCATATCCCATCATCAGGGCGAAAGGGGACTTCCACGTTGTTTTGTGGGGCCAGCTGTTGTGCGCAAATTCCGCCATGGGGAGAAAGTGCACCCAATTATCTTGACGCTCGTTCACCCAGAACCTTAGATATTGTTCCAGCCACTGTTTGGTTCGTTCCGATTGTCCATCTGTTCGGGGGTGGTAGGCCGTAGATATGTTTTGGTGGATTCCCAAGATATGGCATAGCTCGTGCGTAAATTTGGATGCAAACCGGGGGTCTCGGTCACTGATAATTTTGGCTGGTAATCCGAACCTTTGGAATATGTGTGTTATGTACAATGCTGCCACTCCTTCTGCAGTGATTTCTTCGTTGCATGGGATGAATATCAATGCTTTGGTGCAGTCGTGATCTGTGACGGTGAGAATGGAGTCATACCCTTGGGATATGGGAAGTTTAGTGATGAAGTCTAAGGCTATGACTTCGAATGGGTTGGCATCTGGTTTTGGGGTGATGGGTATTAACGGTGCCCTCGTGGGTTGATTGTTGACCTTGTGACGTTGGCATTCGGCGCACCCTTTGACGTACTCGGTTACGTGGGCAATCATATTGGGCCACCAGTAGTGTCATTCGATGATTCGGGCCGTCCGTTTGATGCCTGGGTGTCCATATATCAGGGGGTTGTGGTGGTTTTGGATGATGGTACGAATTATGTCTCAGTCTCTGGTGACAACTTTGGCTCCTTGTCGATACCATGTTCCGTGGACCTTCTTTAGTTTATGTGGATCCACCCAGTGTCATATCTGATCTTTGTCTTGTGTGTGGTCTTCTGGTGGTCGTATTGTTACCATGCATGTGAACACAGTTTCCGGTAGGACAGTGATCCCTTTGTTGTCTTGTTCCCCTTGGTCGTAGTCTGGTCATCGAGAGAGGGCGTCTGCTCTGCCGTTGCTTGTTCCCTTGATGTGGTGGATCTCGAAGTCATACTCCATGAGTTCAAGTACTTCTCGGGTGACTCTGCAACTTATCTTTTGGGGTGTTTTCCAGTGAGTGAGGTTGAGGTGGTCAGAGAAGATCTTGATTTTGTGCGGTGATCCTGCAAGGAATGGTTGCCAGTGTCTTAAGGCTTTTACTATGGCTAGGAGTTTGAGGTTGTAGATGTCATAGTTGCACTCCACTTCGCTGAGTGTGGCCGAGTAGTAGCCTAATGGGTGTCGCTTTCCGTTGGTTTTCTTCTGGAGTAAGATGGCTCCTACTGTGTAGCTCGACACGTCTACTTCTAGTTCAAATTGGTCAGTTAGCATGGGGTGTGTCAGTACTGGTTCGGACATGACAAGGTCTTTGAGTTTTCGGAAAGCGGTCTCTTTGTTCTGTCCCCAGGTCCATTATGTGTCTTTGTGTGTGAGTTTGTTGAGGGCTCATTTATGTGTTGCGAAGCCCCGGATGAAGAGGCGGTAAAAATTGCAGAAGCCTAGGAATGAGTGGATGTCACGTACTTTGGTGGGTTGTGGCCAGTCGCGGATGCCTGCGATTTTTACCGGGTCCATGTGTGTCACCCCCCTTTCAAGGATGACCCCCAGGTAATCCATACACGGTTGGTGGAATATGCACTTGGAAGGTTTGAAGTAGAGGTCGTGGTCCATTGTGACTTGGAGGACTGCGCAGACGGCGTCAATGTGTGCTTGGAGGCCAGTGTGTTCTAGTGTTGTGATGCCGATGTCGTCCATGTAAACATGGATGATCGTGCCCATTGCTGCAAAGACTCGGATCATGTCGCCTAGTATGTCATTCATCATGTGCTGAAAGGTGGCTGGTGAGTTCATGAGTCCAAAGTACATGACAAGGGGTTCGAAGAGTCCATATTTCGTCTTGAAGGCCGCTTTGTACTCGTCGCCTTCTTTGACACATACATTATTGTATCCCCAGCAGACATCAAGTTTGGTGAAGATGTGTCCATTGCCAAGGTCATTAATAAGTTCGGCCATAAGTGGTAGTGGGTACTGATTATGTACGGTGTAGGTGTTGATCCTTCGGTAGTCTTGTACTGGTTGCAGCTTCCTGTCTTTCTTTTTGATGCAGAAGAAGGATGAGGCATATGGGGATTTGGATGGTCAAATGTAGCCTAGTTTCAGCTGCTCTTCTAGCCATACTTTCAGTTGCTTGTCCTCTTCTTGACTCATGGGGTAGACTTTGCAATCTATGGTGGCAGGTGCTCCAGGTTTGAGGTCGATGGTGTGATCGTAGGGTCGCGAAGGTGGGAATTGATGTGATGCTTCTTCA
Organism: Lactarius akahatsu; assembly: GCA_021524915.1. Lineage (NCBI taxonomy): Eukaryota > Fungi > Basidiomycota > Agaricomycetes > Russulales > Russulaceae > Lactarius > Lactarius akahatsu. Next base: position 308,213 of record JAKELL010000009.1, on the reverse strand, counting down.
CTGAAGAGTTTGGCGAATCGTTGATACAGTGCTGGTATTTTGACTTCCCCCAGTGGTTATGGGCTGCAATCGCCAGTTCTGTGGCCATTGTTTGTATTTGGCACTCTTCCTCTAGTTCTTGTACGATCTCTTCTGCTTCGTTTGGCGTGATAGCTGCTGCGAGAACCGTGTGATCTGTGGTGGGGTCTATTGACCACAGAACTACAGGTAGTGTGCTTTCGTGTATGGTGGCGTGTCTCCAGCTGATTGTGGGTTCGTATGCCGTGAGCCATGGATATCCTAGCACTAGTTCTTCGGTGCCGATGTCTGTGACCAGAAAGCAGATATTTCTGTGGATGCCTTTGGTTTGTACGTCTAGGTCTATGAAGTGCATGATCAACCCAGCTTTGTTTTCCGTGTTGTCTATATTGTATATCTTTTTGGGTTTCTCTAGGGTTTGTAGTCCTAGGCCCATGCGTTTGGCAAATGCTGGTCGTATGAAATTGTCAGTGGCTCCTGAATCTATGAGCCCTTTTATGTTGGCCATTGAGTAACGCATGCGAATCGAGACTGGAATTCTAAGAGACCAAAAGCAAGTCATGATTACAGAGTTACAATTTGTTGCCCTTACCCAGGCCAATGGGTTCAGGCATCTTGAAAACCCTCCTGATTCCATAAATCTTGGAATATGAGGTCTTTTACTTTGTCACTTGCCTCCCTCACTCCTTCCAGCCATTCTCGTGCCGTTTGTTGGGGGTTTGGAGCTTGTGCAGCTCGTAGCGACGACTCGGGTTCTTGGTAGGTGTCTGTACCTCGGATGCTGGTGACTGGGTTTCGTCCTTGCTGCAATTGCCTTCAGGGTCTTGTACAATCTTGTGAGAAGTGACTGGGTAGGTTACAGTTGTAACAAATGACTTCCCTCATGTTGCGTCGAGGGCCTTCTCGCCTTCCCTGCCCATATCTTGGTGGGAACGGGTGTCGTTGCCTTTGCGGTATGTCCTCTGCTCCCGCGAGTCGTGCTCAGGAGCAGTCTGCTGATGTGTCCATGGCATTTGGGTCGTAACGAGGGGGCAGATTTCGTGGCGGATTCCATGGTGCTCCAAATCCCAGTCCTTGTCGTTGGGGGCGTTGGGGTGTGTTTTTGGTCAGTGAGGACAGATTTAACCTGGCATGTAGGTGAATGTATTGCTTCTGTCGCTTCATGGTGGCTTCTTTCCACTCATCGAAGGTTGTGGGGTTGTCGAGCTCATATACTTTCGAGAATAGCTTGCCCGGGAGACCCGCGGTGAATCAGTCAATTGTTTGCCGGTCATTGAGGTGGTAGTCAGCCTTTCTTGCTAGCTGCTTGAACGTAGTGACGTATGTGTCAATGTCATCTCCAATCATTCTAAGTCCTTTGGCCAGGGTTGCTTGTGCCTGTTCTTGTTCCAGTACGTTGGAGAATCTGTCTGCGAATCTGGCCGTTAGGGTGTCCCAGAGGTATTCATCGTAGCGATCTATCCCTCACCGTAGTTCGTTGTTCAGCCACTGGAGGAATCCCAGTGTCTATCTGCTAACCAGCAGTCCTTTGACATACCCTAGAAATAGGAGACAGCGTCAGTAAACATTGTGCATTACAGGTGCATCGCTGTTGAGTCCCCAGTATAGGTGCCATTGTGTGAGGAAGGATTTGTAGTCAGCGCTGTCACGAACCTAGAAACTTGGGTCGTGACTCGGGCGTCTAAGACCGGTCCGCACCGGCCCGGTCTTATCTAATCACCTTCCTAAAGGGGAAATCCGAAATCGGAGTTTGAATTTCGTACTCCTACGATCACGTGATGAGTCACGTGATCTCCCATCGTTTATCAAGTCACCTGACGACTGAGAGTCGTACCATTCCTTGGATTTATCTGATTGGACTGCGGAGCAGTCAAATCATTATGACCAACTTGACTGCGGTGCAGTCGTACCACTCCTACGATTATTCTGATTGGACTGCGGAGCAGTCACGTCATATGGCGTCATCAACTGTGGAGCAGTCGTACAACACTATCCCGATTTTCCCATTGGACACTATATTTAGATGTTACTGGAATGTTCCATTCCGCAGTATTCCGCAGTACCCGTGGGCAGACCTTAAGCCTGCCCTAAACTTACGCACAGACCATCCCTCTGGGTATATAAGCCAGCGCAATAGAACGGACAGTCCCTCAGACTGTCCACTTGTGACATCCTCCCTTTGCCTCTTCCCACCTCTCGAGCACTAGTGCCCCTTCAGCTGTCAAGCACGACTTGCCACTAAGCGCCACTTTCCCTGAGCCGTCGCGCCAGTTCTGACGGTTGAGCCAAAGCGTTCCATCACAGTAGTCCCTGTGCTCCGCTCCGCGTTCTCCACCACCCCCGGTCTTCTGAACCCGTCGTGATTCCCTGTCGAGTGACAGTGAGTCATCACAAGCACAGTCTCCATTGAATACGGTAGGAGGTTCGCCACTTAATTTATCGGGTCCTGGTACTCCTGCTCCTGGTCCTGCTCCTGGTGGTCCGCCTCCTGGTGGGGGTGGGCTGAATGGGTTCCCTTCTGGGGGTCCACCCCTTGGCGGTCCTCCTCCGAAGTCTCCTGGTGCTCCTCTGAATGGTCTTCATGGTGGTTTTCCTCCTCTTCCAGGAGGTGGATCTGGTTGGTTGGGGCCCACCGCTCAGCATATGGCGGCGTCATCGGTGATGAACAGCGCACATGAAGGGATGATACTCACAGTGACAAGAGGACTGTGGTGAGATATCAAAGGTGGCTGGAAGCAGCAACAGAGTGAATCTAGCAAGTGAAGCAGATGTGGGGTCTGGCACACAACAGATGAGAACTGATGTTACATTGGGGAAGTGGAGACATACCTGGCACACAACAGATGAGAACTGATGTGGACCAGGAGCGTACAAAGTACTCTACTTATACTGCTACAGGGGGTGACGCTGGTAACAGCAGGTCACAGTAAATACAAGGCGCATTGTTCTGTACACGGACAAAGGAGTGGACTAATAGGAGAACAAGGCGTAAAGAACAAGAAGAGTCCAGACTATGATATCATAGTGACATCACAATAAAGATAAGAACAAAGGAAAGTACATAGACGTAGTACAAGGGCAATCCAGAGTGGTCCATGATGTCATGTACATGTGTGATGTCATAGATAAGAGAATACAAGAAGTCCGAGATTGTAAAGATCAAAATAATCTAATCTACAAGTCCTGTATATCTAATCTAAAGCAGTCCGTTATCTGCGTGTCCATTGAGCCGCTAAGTGCGCACAGGTCACTTATCAACAGTCAGCTGTCATTTGATGGCCTGTTGTTGGGTTGATAGGTCACAGGTAGGATTCTGCTTCCTCAGCTATCCTTCTGGCTTCTTCGATGGCTATTGCTTCTTCTCGTGTTTTGGTGACAGTGGTAGTGGCCATGGCGGTTGCTGGGGAGTATATCTGGATGGTTTCGGGTTTGTTTAAATGGAGAGACTCAGCTGTCTGGATGATTTCAGCCGCTTCTCCAGATTCTTCTTCAGATTCGTTGTCTTTGTGATCGGTGGTTTCCCCCTCACTCATTTCTGATGGTGCTGGGGTCCTTGGTTCTGATGTGCTAAGTTCCAGTTGTCCGTCTATATGTCCCCACTGTTCTCTTGTGGGTAGTCCTCGTGTGTCAATGTCGCAGTTGTAGTTTCGTCCAGCTGGTCTTACAGCGTCCCACCTGTTGTCGATTGGGTTCCACGTAATCTCTACCCAACAGACGTGATCAAAGTTGAACTCAACTGGTCGGTATCAGGTGGGTCCCGACGCAAAGTCTACGAAGTATCCAGTGTCTCCTCGGTATTCTCTCCAATGGGCTGCTCCTAGGAATTGTGTGGGTACGTTGTGGTCTCCTCTTCGTTCAAGGGTGTATGGTTGAAAGTTGGTCCACTGTTCTCAGGTTGTGAATGCCATGGTGGGTAGATCTTGGTCTTAATGTTATGCCACTACCAGCGTAGAGTCTGACTTAGACTTTGAAAGGGCATTCACAAGGTCACATGACCTGCATCGTTGCACCAGGACACTCCCTAAGTTCACTGGGCAGTAAGGGAGGTTCGACTTGCTTGAGGGAGACAAGCAAGAGACAAAGATGTGAGTCAAGAGGTAGTGATTGAAGAAGACCAAGATGGCTTGTCTTGGTCTTCTGGGTACTCTACTTATACAATTATGGAGATGCTTTAAAGCTCCCCTCCAATCCGAGACGACTAGTAGCATAAGTAGCTTGAACCCTAATACAATTACTACTTGGAACGAGTCATAGTATCTAACATGTGATACTATGACTGCTGACTGATGCCATTGTCCATGACACATTACTACTTACTAAGGGGTCAAGTCCGTATAGTAAGAGTCCACTTCGCTGACCGTGACAGATGTAGAAGGAAGTATAGGGTGAGGTGACTCGTTCGTTGCAGTACAAGAATACTTGGTAGGCTGCAGTGCTGACGGGATATTCCACTGCCCACGAAGGGGATCTCGGGATAAGTCATGGGGATCCCTGGTCTAAGGGGATATGCTGGACAACTCACTTAAGGGGGAGAGCCCTGGAGATGATGAGTTGGGACAGTGGTATTGAAGAAGACCAAGATACCGTTCTTGGTCTTTGCAGTACCCTACTTATACAGATACACATGGGCTTTGAAGTGCTGCTTCAAGAAGTACTAGCCAACAGCATAAGTAGAGCAAACCCTAGTACAGCTATCCTAGTATGAGTCACTATGAGTCACTTCTGAGATCTGATCCATATTGTACAATCACATGTGCTGGAGCTTACCTGGCTGACTGATCCTGTAAGTCCATGACAATATACTGCTGACAAGAGTGTCATAGCTCATACATCAGTGTCCACTTCCTGGCCTGAGGTGCCGATCAGTCCGAGATGTAACAATGAGGGGTAGTGGGTAATGATTGCAAACAGTGACTTTGTTTAGTCATTGATAGTCTTGTACAGGTCTGAGCTTCCCACCTTTCTTCTTTATGAAGAAGAATGGTGAGATGTATGGGGACTTCAACAGTTGAATATACCCCCTCTCAAGCTGTTTGGCAAGGAATACTTCAAGAGCTTTGTCCTCTTCTTGTGTCAGCAGGTACAGGTACACCTTACAGTCCATTGTTGTGGGGGCACTAGGTATCAGGTCAATGGCGTGGTCCCACAGTTGCTTTGGTGGGAAACAATGAGACACTTCCTTGCTGAACACTTTATGATACCGTTGGTATTCCAGTGGGACCATCTCCTTGAAGGTATGTGTCTCCTTCTTGGCTGCTTCTTGTTGCACTAACTCAGACACAGTCATAGTTTTATGTAATAATGCCACACTGGGCTCTTGTTCATTGTCCATCAGTTTCTCCCACACCTCCTCATCAAGTTGATACATCTCCAACACCCATATGGATGCTTCTAGGGGCATGGCTTCATCCGATGACTGGAGGCTGGATATGACCACCAGCTGAAATTCTTTGTCCAGTGTTGCTTCTCCCCACTTTACAAGTGGTTTGAATGCTGAGAACCAAGGGTAGCCCAATATAACTTCATCCTTTCCTAGGTTCGTTACTAGAAAGTGAAGCGTCTTGGTGTCATTCCTGGTGCGGACATTCAAGTCGGTGTATTGGGTGATGGCTCCATCTTGGTTGTGGGTCCTGTCTACATTCCAGATTTGTATCGGTTGTGTGACATCACATGTTATGATCCCTGACCACCGAAGGTGCGGCCCTTGCAAGTGACAGCCCAGAGATACTGCGGGACCCCGCAGAGACTCCACAGAGCCTGATACACAGCCAGACTGGATCCCCTGGTGCTAGGGAGCAGTTACAGAAGAACCTAGGCCTATGATGTCACTGATCACATGACTTGGACCTGGATCGACCTAGACTGCTGATGACAGATGGCACAATGCCTCATGTGACCTTCTAGTAGGTTCCATGGCTGTGCACGGACCACCAAACTGTCGGTAGAGCGGACTTAGCTGGGTACAAACCTTATGTACCTGCATGTATATATACCAGTAGCGTTTCGTACTCAAGTCCCCAGACTTGAGTTACTTAGCAATACCAGCTAGTACCTTGGGAACTCTGCTCTGCACCTCTAAGACCATCCTCTTATCTTGTGCATCACCGTTCTTGCTGTGCCTCTTCAAGCGTACACCTTTGACCGATCCAAGTCTCCTTAGTCATCATCTGTGACTATGACCCCTGATCTTGCTCTTTCATTATGCCATCTGCTGGTAAACCCAGAGTTGCACGTCGCCCCACTGGTGGCGTTACATCACACATTCTGATTTGCAATTGCTTCAATAATGAGGTGCAAATAAAATTGTCAGTGGCTCCTGATGAACAGCATACATGAAGGGCATACTCACAGTGGACTGGGAAGACTGTGGTGAGATATGCAAGTAGGCTTGAAGCAGCAACAGAGTAAGATCTAGCAAGTGAAGCAGATGGAGAGTCTGGCACACAACAGATGAGAACTGGTGTGGTGCCAGAGCGTACAGGGTACTCTACTTATACTTTTACAGGGGTAACGCTGGTAACAGCAGGTCACAGTAAGTACAAGGTGCATTGTTCTACAAGTGGACAAAGGAATGTACTGTTCTGGAGAACAAGGCACATAGAACAAAGAAGGGCTAGAATATGATATCATAGTGACATCATAATAAGGATAAGAACAAAGAACACAGTACAAGGACAAAATACAAGGGGAGTCCAGAGGAGTCCATGATGTTTTTTGTACAGTGATGTCATAGATAAGAAAAGTCCGAGATTGTAAAGATCATATATAGTATAATCTAATCTACATAAGTTCAATATATCTTATCTAAAGCAGTCTGTTATCTGCATGTCCATTGAGCCGCTAGATGTGCTCAGGCCACTTATCAACAGCTCCCAAATCTAGGAGTACTTGTTGTTTGGCTGTTGTGTGTGCAGATTTGAAAAGAACTGGGATTTGCATGGATTGATATCTGCTATGGTACATGTTTACGTTTAATGCTCTAGCCCAGGCTGCTGGGTTCAAGCATCAAGAAAATCCTCCTTTGTGAACAGCTTTTCTACCATAAGGTCTTGTACCTCCTGGGGCTGGGCCTTCATCACAGCAATCTGTGCCTCAGCCTGTTCTTCCACCAAAAGTACGTGGCTAGATTGTACAGCAATAGTAGTGATGGCAGGAGCTGATATGGCTGAGGTAGAAGGGATGGGAGTTTGTTGGGTGGTTGTGGAGGACACAGCAATGCGAGTGCTCTTTTGTGGGCAGTTACGTGAGATGTGCCCTGTAACACAGAATCTAAAACAGTGTCCCTCCTTTTGGAGTTGGAGTTGGTCATGATGAACAGTATCATGATCTGATCGTGCCATCAATTATCTCAGATAATCAGTCTCCTAGAAAGTCAACGTGGAAAGGTTTCAGATCCGCTTCTATTCTTGTTTCTGCTTCTGTGTTTCATGTCTCACTTCTGAAACATTCTCGATTCTGCTTCTGTGTTTCAAGTCTCACTTCCCTTTCTGTTAGAATATTCCAATAGTTTCAGAGTCTCATCTTCTGTTCACCTCAGCTAACAAAATGGGAGAAAAACATAGAGAAATAGGATTTCTTGTACAATATTTAAAGAGCCTGTAGTACACCCTGTATTCCTCGTTCTAGTCTTGTTCTATCCAAGCTATTGCCACCCATTGTTCATCTACCTTGCTGAGGTAGAGAGTCTGACCACTGCTTTACTGCTGCATCTGCATTGACTTGCAGAAGAGCCTGCTGACTGACTGCCGCACCGGTGTGCTGACTAAGCATGACCTGGAAGTTCATTTATGACAAAGTGGTAGCAACGCGGTTGTGAGCCCACCACTTGATCGTAAAACACAGCACACATGAAGGGATGATACTCACAGTGACAAGGGGACTGTGGTGAGATATCAAAGGTGGCTGGAAGCAGCGACAGAGTAGATCAAGCAAGTGAAGCAGATGTGGGGTCTGGCACACGACAGATGAGAACTGGTGTTATTACAAGAGAGGAGAAATACCTGGCGCATGACAGATGAGAACTGGTGTGGTGCCAGAGCGTACAGGGTACTCTACTTATACTGCTACAGGGGGTGAAACTAGTAACACAGAGTCACAGTAAATACAAGGACAGCATTGTTCTGGACATGGACAAAGGAGTGGACTGATTCAGAGCAACAAGGCGTAAAGAACAAGAAGAGTCCAGACTATGATATCATAGTGACATCACAATAAAGATAAGGCAAAGGGAAGTACAAAGACGTAGTATAAGGACAATCCAGAGGAGTCCATGATGTCATATACATAAGTGTGATGAACAGCATACATAGAGATCATACTCACAGTGGCAAAGGTGACTGTGGTGAGATATGAAGGTAAGCTGGAATGCAGCAACAGAGTAGATCTTGCAGGTGAAGCAGATGGGTGTCTGGCACACAACAGATGAGAACTGGTGATGTGCCAGAGCATACAAAGTACTCTACTTATACTGCTACAGGGGTGACACTAGTAACACAGAGTCACAGTAAATACAAGGAGTGCATTGTTCTACAAAGAGACAAAGGAGTGTACTTGTTTAGGAGAACAAGGCATATAGAACAAGAAAAGTCCAGACTTATGATATCATAGTGACATCACAATAAAGATAAGACAAAGGAAAGTACAAAGACGTAGTACAAGGACAATCCAGAGGAGTCCATGATGTCATGTACATAAGTGATGTCATAGATAAGAAGTCCAAGATTGTACAGATCATAATATCTAATCTACAAGTCCTGTATATCTAATCTAAAGCAGTCCATTATCTGCATGTCCTTTGAGCCACTAAGTGCGCTCAGGTCACTTATCAACAAAGTGATGTCATAGATAAAAGAATACAAGAAGTCCGAGATTGTACAGATCATAATATCTAATCTACAAGTCCTATATATCTAATCTAAAGCAGTCCATTATCTGCATGTCCATTGAGCTGCTAAGTGCACTCAGGCCACTTATCAACAGGTCAGCATCAGTAAGAGCCACAGAGGCTTGTGTGTGTCCAAAACATCCATGGTGTTCGGGTCATGGTTCTTGTTGAGGGCTTGTACCCACTGCTCACGGTTATGCCCTCCCTTCTTCTGTCATGGGGTTCTATTCTTGCTGAGTTGGTCCTTTAAAACTGAGTACTCAGCTTGCTGCAGACAGGCAGCCTGCTTCCAGTCTTCCCACATAATGGGGTGTTGGAAGTGGATGGTGTTGACTACTAACTGATTCAGAAGCCTGTCTTGAAATAGTTCTAATGTGGTGGCTTCATTTGGGTTATATCCAGCCTTTATGATTGTGCAATGTAGGAATCAATGTCTTCTCCCTTCATTGTGAGGTTTTGCAAGGCTTTGTGGGCCTTGGTCTGTTCAGCGGTGTCGGTATAGGCTTGCATGAACCAGGTTTCTACCTTGTTCCAGAGGTTTTCTTGGGTTTGTAAGACCCCTCCTGCTAGCTGGGCTTCGATCCACTTCATCTGTTCGTCAACCCAATTGTCAACAAGTGGTCCTTGAATGTAGGACAAGAAGGTCATGGCCCACTGTGCAGGTATTGCTAGTAGGTCTACCGTGGGGTTCATTCCTTGGTACAATTTGAAGGCTCGTAGAAATGCCTTGCTGTGTTCCTGGTTTCCATCAAACTCTGGGGGTGGATTTCCTCCCAGGTGTCCATTCCCTCCTGGGGCTGGCATGGGTGGTGCAGCTCCTCTGGCCAGGGCCAGTCCACCACCTCCACCTCCACCGCTGTAATGCTACTGCTGGCATTAGTCCAACTTAGACTTTGAGAGGGCGTTCACAACTTAGCAAAGTAGACCTTGAGGGTCTCTAGTAGGGCAAAGGCAATGGCAAGAGCGATCTGCAAGGTGTGTCCTATATACACAAGTACCAAGAGGACATGGGGGTAGTCCAGTTTACCGTCATTGTCAGAGGTTTGAAGACCCTGAATAGATGAGAGTGCAAGAGCGAATATGAGAAGGCAGTGTCTTTGAAGAAGACCAAGATGGTGATCTTGGTCTTCACTTGTACTACTTATACATGTATCAAGGCAGCTTTAAAGCTCCTCTCCAATCCTAGACCCATAGCGTAAACGACGCAAACCCTAGTACAGTAATGGGGTCTGTTGAGATGGGACCTATGTCACATGTCTCATGGGATATGATTGAGTCATCCCATATACTAAATACAGTATCTGTCCCTTAAGGACTGATTTGGACTTGACCGGACTCTTATGGACCACTTTGTTTATCTTTATTGTCAGAGTCATATATGGCTCTTATTGTTCTTCATTGTTAAGATACTGGTATTGTCTGCTTTAGGCAGCTATTGTTCTCTGCCCTCCAATGGCATTTCTCCCTCTGGCACACAGACCACCTGTATTGTGTTTGGATCACCTGTGCGCACAGACCATTCTTAGCTAAGCATCCTGTATATAAGGACTGCTGTTTTTGCCTCTACACTTCAGAGTTCCTTCACCCTCTGAAGTGTAAGTCCCTTCTCTTTTACTCTACACTACCTTTTACTCACAGATGTCTTAGTACTTGTCTCTAGGTGTGTAGTAGTATTGCTATAGAGTTCCTTCACCCTCTGAAGTTACTTGTCTCTAGCTCTTTGCTATTAACACCTTGCTTGTTAGTTCTGCACTTCAACAGGGTCACACCAATATAGTAAGAGTCCAAGTCCTGAACTGTAACACCACCCCCTTTTCAGCTTCGGTGACCTCGATGACGAGACAGTCCCACTCCTCCCATCCATCCTTCCTGACACTCAGCCACCTGGTCGAGTACGTTCGCCATCTTGAGGTGGAAACTTGCTGCATGCTAGCTCCCCCTGCACCTCACCAAGGGCTTTGGCAAGAAGATGGATCTGCTGCTCCATCCTCTCAGCCTCGTAAGCATAGGATTGGTAGCGATGCAACTCAGCTTTGACCCTGACATTGTCACACCACCAGTGGGGCGACATGCGACTCTGGGTTTACCAGCAGATGGCATAATGAAAGAGCAAGGATTGGGGTCATAGTTGCAGATGATGACTAAGGAGACTTGGATCAGTCAAAGGCATACACTCAAAGAGGTGCAGCAAGAATGGTGATGCACCAGATAAGAGGATGGTCTTAAGAGGCAGAGCAAGGTTCCCAAGGTACTAGCTGGTATTGCTAAGTAACTCAAGTCTGGGGACTTGAGTATGAAACACTACTGGTATATATACATGCAGGTACATAAGGTTTGTACCCAGCTAAGTCCGCTCTACTGAGGGTTTGGTGGTCCGTGTGCAGCCATGGAACCTACTAGAAGGTCACATGAGGCATTGCGCCATCTGTCATCAGCAGTCTAGGTTGGTCCAGGCCCAAGTCACATGATTGGTGACATCACAGGCCTAGGTTCTTCCATAACCGCTCCCTAGCACCAGGGGATCCAGCACAGCTGTGTATCAGGCTCTGTGGAGTTTCTGCAGGGTCCTGCAGTGTCTCTGGGCCATCACTTGCAAGGGCCACACCTTTGGTGGTCAGGGTTTGTAACAGACATCGTGCAGCTCATTGATGGCGCGATCAAGGCAGGGGCAATCCATGTACCCTCCAAGGAAGACGTGGAGGTCTTCGCATTGGTAGTGGGGTTTGCCTGACTCTTGCAGCTGTGGCTCGGCATACAAGGGTTTGGAGTACACCTTGTTGCTGTCATCAATGAGGCTGATGTTGCGTTAGGCCCGTCCTAACGATGCTCGACTTGAGCGATGACAGAGTGGCCTGGTAATGGAGGCGACTTAGCGAATATAGATACACGTCCTTAGTAGGACCGTGATCGTCTCAGGCACTGGGGCGACGTCCACCAGGCGTACAAGTCGTCGGGCGATCTGCCTTACAAAGGACAGACGTACTAGCAGACAGACGGAGAGAACGAGACAGAGGAGAAGGGATTGAAGAAGTGCGATGGTGATTCAAGAAGACCAAGCTAAGGAGCTCGGTCTTCGTACAGCCAGCTATATACAGTTGACGAGGAGCTTTGAAGCTCCTCCTGAACGTAAGGTACCCAGTAGCGATAGTAGCTCGAACCCTATTACAACTGTCCTAGGTATGAGTCAAGTCCGATAGCGAGTACATGTGATAATACAGCCGATGCGGCTGACTGAGACGACTGTCCCTGACTAATACTAGGGTAGTCAGAACCCCATGAGCCTGTAGTCCGTACCGATGAGTCCGATCGCAACATCACCCCCCTTTTAGATGCGACGCCCCGACGCTCCAAAGCCTTCCTCCTCGTACCTGATCCGCGTGCGCGGCGGTTGCTCCCCAATCTTCCTGCCCCTACGTGTCTTCTTCTTCGTCAGCTTGTAGTCCACCATGGTGCCTGCCTCGTCCTCGATACGCTCCATGGCGTTGGCCATCTCCAGCCGGCGCCGACTTCCTGTCACCTTGCCCGAGATCTCCCCCAGCGCCGCGATGAGGTCGTCGATCCTCTGGTTGACGCGCTCCTCCTCCTGCTGGGCGTGGCGGTAGCGATGGACCTCCGCGGTGAGGGAGAGGTCGTGCATGGACTCGAGGCAGCGATCGACGCGCGCCCGATCCTCGAAGGCCTCGCTGAAGAGGGCCATGTCCACCGCTGGGTACATGGGCTTCCCGCCGTAGTTATAGCGGGGGGCAGCGTAGAGGGGGCGAGCGTAGACCTTGTCCGACTCGTCGATGATACCAACGATCATTGGGTCGGGCCCCATGATGACTTGGTGGTAGCGGGCCTCGCGCTCGACCCCGTCGGGGGAGACGATGCGGAACGGTATGTAATCTGCCCCCTTGTTGGCCTTGAAGCCAGCGGGGACGCGTGTGTTGATGACGGTGAGGGGTTGGTGAGTGGGACCGCCGAGCACTCCGAGGTCCCGCTTGTACATGGGGGATCCATCGGTGTTGAGGGTGTAGGGAGTCTCCCGGGGATCGTCAGTGTCTGTGGTGGATAAAATGTGGGGGTGCGTAGCTGGGTAGTCGTTGGGGGCGTCCTCGTCCAGTCCCCAGTCCTCGTCAGCTTTCGCCGATGTCGCAACTCCACCAGCTTCATCTGTGCCCTCCGTAGCTGCTCGTCCTTCCATTCCCTTGCCACCTCCTTCCATGGCTGCACGGGCCTGAATTCGGTGTGGTATCTGGACAGGTTCAACGTCACCGTGTCCGTCAAGGTGTTGAAGGCGGCTATCTGTGGCCGGGCCCTCGAGTAGGGTGTGCTCGCCTTCCTCGGTGAGCGCCTCACTGGTAAGAGGCTGCGCACCGGGGGAGTCGGCTGTCCCCCCGATGGTAGGGTCTGGGAAGGCTCGGAGGACGGCGATGGCGTCCTCGCGGGTGGCGGGCCCATGGGTTGTGGCAAGGGCCTCGGTGACGGCGACGATGGTGGAGTGGGACGGGAGCGAGCAAGAAGACATTGAGCGGAGGTAGACAGGATGAGAGAGTGTAGCAGGGATTGCTGGGGGACTTAGCTCGTAGTGGGCCTCCTTTATATGTGTTTCCCTTGTGGGGTTCAGCGCCCTGAAGTCCTTGATGGCCTGGTCGGCAAACACTTCGCTCCGGTCGACCCACTGATTTTCCGAGTCGGGGTATCCCTTCCATTTCACAAGGTACTGGAGTTTCCGAGTTCTTCCGAATCTTCGGGAGTCTAGAATCTTCTCTACTTCGTATTCTTCTTCACCATCTACCAAATCTGGGGGTGGGCGCTGATAGTTAGGTCCGTGCGTCGCGGTCTCGTGATATCTGGTGAGAAGATCGGTGTGGAACACCGGATGGACGCTCCACTGTGTGGGAAGTTCGAGGCGGTAGTTGACAGGGGACATCACCTCTATGACTCGGAAGGGGCCGTGTCTCTTGGGTGCAAGCTTCGTGGTTGGTTGGTTGGTTCGCAGGTGGCGTCCTTCCAGCCACACGAGGTCGCCCTCCTTGTATCTGGGCGTATCTTTGTGTTTGACCCATGACTTTTGTGCCTTGATAAGGAGCGTTTTGGCCTGTGTCCTGGCTTCCTGGAATTGATCTATTCTCAGCGCCACCTGGGGAATGGGTGATGGTCTATCGAGCCAATCAGCGCGTGGGTTGTACCCCATTAGGAGGTAGAAAGGGGACTTCCTTGTGGTCTCGTGGGGCCAGTTATTGTGTGTGAATTCCGCTATAGGGAGGTAGGCCGCCCAGTTATCTTGCCGCTCGTTGGTCCAGAAGCGGAGGTACTGTTCTAGCCACTGGTTGGTTCGCTCGGACTGCCCATCTGTGCGAGGGTGGTAGGCAGTGGAGACATTCTGTGAGATGCCTAGTATCTTGCATAGTTCGCGCGTGAATTTGGACGCGAAACGTGGGTCTCTGTCGCTGATCACCTTGGAGGGGAGTCCGAACCGTAAGAAGACGTGCTTAGCGTATAGGGCAGCGGTTCCTTCCGCAGTGATTTCTTCCTGGCAGGGGATGAAGACGGCCGCCTTCATGCAGTCGTGGTCTGTGATGGTGAGGATTGAGTCGAACCCCTGTGATCGAGGTAGTTTGGTGATGAAGTCGAGGGCGATGGTTTCGAAAGGGAGTGCTTCAGGGTTTGGATAGATCGGGGACAGTGGTGCTCGGGTTGGTCGGTTGTTCGCCTTGTGTCTCTGACACTCTGTGCATCCTTTCACGTAGTCAAGCACGTCTTGGACGAGGTTTGGCCACCAGTAGGAGCGTTTGACTAATTGCGAGGTCTTGTTAATGCCTGGGTGTCCGTAAACTGGTGGTGTATGATGGGCGGAGATGATACTTCTCTTGTCGTGCAGTCCGCCCGTCACCACCCTCCTTCCATCCTTGTACCAGGTGCCTTCGATCTTCTTTAGTCGGTGGGCATCTATCCACGGGCGGAGGTAGTCTTCGTCCTGATGGTACGCGGCGTCTGGCCTTTCCATCTCTTCGGATTGTATTGTCAGGGTTGTTGGCATGATTGCTTCGACGTTCGTGGCTCGTACAAAGAGCGCGTCGGGGAGGACTACTACGTCCTTGTTGTCGTTGTCTCCTTGGTCGTAGTCCGGCCTTCGGGACAGCGCGTCGGCCCTTCCGTTTGCTGTGCCTTTGATGTGGTGAATCTCGAAGTCATACTCGGAGAGTTCCAGTACTTCCCTTGCGATGCGTCTGCTTATTCGTTGTGGGGACCGCCAGTATTGCAGGTTGAGGTGGTCAGAGAACACTTTGGTTTTGTGTGGTGATCCTGCGAGTAGGGGTCGCCAATGGCGGAAGGCTTTGACGATGGCTAGTAGCTCGAGGTCGTAGATGTCGTAGTTTCGCTCTGCTTCGTTGAGTGTCGCCGAGTAGTAGCCTATGGGGTGTCGTTTTCCGTCCTTTTTTCGTTGTAGGAGTACGGCACCCACCGCGAAGCCTGATGCATCCACCTCCAACTCGAATTGTTCCGTGAGGTCTGGGTGTGCCAGTACCGGTTCACTGGTGACCAGGTCTTTGAGTTTGGTGAAGGCGTCTTCTTCTGCTTGTCCCCACTGCCATTCCATGTCTTTCCTTGTTAGTCGGTTCAGTGGGCGTGCGTGTGTGGCGAACCCTTTGATGAAGAGGCGGTAAAAATTGCAGAAGCCAAGGAAAGATCGGACCTGTTTGACCGTGGTTGGCATTGGCCAGTTGCGGATGCCGGCGACTTTGACAGGGTCCATGCGAGTCACCCCCTTTTCAAGGATTACCCCCAGGTAATCGATGGATGGCGCATCGAAGACACATTTCTCTGGTTTGAAGTACAAGTCATTGTCCTTCGCGATCTGGAGAACGTCGCGTACAGCTGCAATGTGGCCTGCGCGTCCGTTTCGGGAGGCGATTGCAATGTCGTCAATGTAGACTCGGATCGTGGTGCCAAGCTTTTCGTGTTTGAGGATGGTGGGTCCGAAGATGTAGTCCATCATCGCCTGGAAGGTGGCTGGCGCATTGGTCATGCTGAAGTACATGACGAGCGGTTCAAAGAACCCGTGGCGTGTTTTGAACGCAGCTTTCCCTTCGTCGCTGTCGCGTATGCGTACGTTTGTATACCCCCAGCGGACGTCGAGTTTGGTGTAGGTGTCCGCGTTTCCCAAGTCCGTGATAAGTTCTTGGATGAGTGGAAGGGGGTATTGGTTACGTACGGTGAAGGAGTTAATTCTCTGGTAGTCTTGGACGGGTCGTAGCTTCCCATCCTTCTTTTTGACAAAGAAGAAGGGGGATGCATAGGGGGATTTCGAAGGTCGGATATACCCCTTCTTGAGTTGTTCGTCGAGGAATTCTTTCAGGGCGACGTCTTCACTGCGTGTCATGGGGTAGATCTTGCAGTCGATGGCATCTGGTGTTCCTTCTTTGAACTCGATGGCGTGATCCCAAGGTCGTGAAACTGGGAAGTGGTGAGATTCTTCTTCGCTGAATACTTTGGCGAAGTCGGAGTACTCTTTCGGGATCGTCATGCTGCCGGTGTGTTGCTGGGCTTCGATGGCTAGGTTTGTAGAAGTGGAGCATAGTCTAGCCTCCTCCCATTCGTCGTAGAATTCCGCAACGACGTGGCGTTTCTCTTCTTCGGTGAACTCCGTAGGGGCGAATGTGATGGTCACCCCTTGACGTCGATTGAGGGGGTGTGTGGTCCGGAGGACTATTGGGTATGCGTCTTCTTTGATGACTGCGTGTTGCCAGCTAATCTGTGGTTCGTAGGTTGCCAGCCAGGGGTAGCCAAGGACGATGTCCTCGTCTCCTGTGTCGGTGATGAGGAAGCGCATTGTTTTGTGGATTCCTTTAGTTTGTACATCGAGGTCTGCGCAGTGTGTAATTAGTCCTGCTTTGTTTTCGGATTTATTGATGTTCCATATTTTTTTTGGGGTCTCTAGTTCCTGTAGACCGATCCCCATTCGTTTCGCAAATGCGGGTTTGATGAAGCTATCAGTGGCCCCCGAATCCACTAGTGCTTTTACTTCAGCCATGTTGTAACTCGTTCGAACGGAAACTGGAATTCATAGTGATCGAAAGCATGTGATTATTACAGAGTTACAACGGAGTGCCCTCACCCAGGCTGACGGGTTCAGGCGTTTGGAAAACCCTCTCTCCCCCAGAGGTCTTGGAGGACTAGGTCCTTTACTTCGTCCGGCGCTCCAGCTACTCCTTGGAGCCACTCCTGGGCTTGCTGCTGTGGTGACATGGCCGCGCGTACTTGTACCAGTGGTTCTTGTGTGTGGTAGTCGGTGTCTGACCTCCTACTGTTGCTTCCTTGTGTGTTATAGCGGTGCTGTGGACAATCACGACTGAAGTGGCCTTTCTGGTTACAGGTGTAGCAGATGACCTCCCTTGGATCTCGGGGGGGCCCTTTGCCTCTCCCCCGCCCTCGTGGCCCTCCCCTTGGAGGATAGGGTGGCTTCTGGCGGTCGAGTATGTACTCTGCTCCGGCGAGCCTCCCCTGCGTATCTTCTGTCCCCATACTTCGGGCTCGAGCCCTGTCTGCGGAAGTGTCCATCGCATTGGGGTCTCGAGGGAGGTTTCGTGGTGCCCATCCGCTCTGGGGGGGTCCCCACTGACTGGCACATGGAGTAGTTTTTGGGGTGGATGGCTTCAGTGAGTGGAGACGTGCCTGTAGGTGCATGTACTGCTGTTGCTTCTTCAGTGCTGCTTGCTTCCATGCTTCGAACGTGGTAGGTTTGTACTGTTCGTAAACTTTGGTGAACAGTGTCTTTGGTAGTCCCGCCGTGAATAGATCAAGTGTTTGAGGGGCGTCGAGGTGGTAATCAGCTTGATGAGCGAGGCGTTCGAAGGTGGCGACATAGCTGTCAATGTCCCCCTCCTTCATGTGGACGCCCTTGCGCAGCTCCGCTTGTGCTTGTTCCTTCTCCATGGTGTTGGCAAACCGTCTGGCGAAGGCGCGGAGGGTTTCTTCCCAGAGTTGTCGAGTGTGTTCTGGGAATCCAGCTTCCGTCTGGCGCATCAGCCAGTCGGTCATGTACATTACCCATTCGTTGACCGACTCCCCCTGGATGTACCCGAGGAAGAGGAGTGATCGGCGGTAGTAGTTGCGCATGATGTCGCTCGTGCTGTTGACCCCTTGGTAGAGGTTCCACTGTGCTCTAAATTGTAGAGTTTTAGTGCAGTCGCCGTTAAAGACCATAGGCGGGTTGCCCTGGAGTCTGTCCGATGATCGAGGTGGGTTACCAATGGGAATGGCTTCTGGGGGTCCTCCTCCGGGTGGTCCTCCTCCGCCTCCGGGTCCGCCGCCTCCTCCTCCATGAGGGTAGCCTCTTCCTGGGTCCCTTCTAGGTGGTCCTCCGCCTGGGGGGTCTGGTTCATCTGGTCCTATGGCCCGCATGATGGCTGCGTCGTCGGCAGTCATTCGGTGTCCTGTACTTGGGTCAATGGGGAGTAGGTCTGCGGGAACCTCTTCCTGTGGTCGCTGTATGGGGTCTAGTTGGAGCGTGTACGTTGGCTCTATCTGTGTGGTTGTCATCTCGTTTGGAGGGTGGACGATGATATGCTCAGCTTGTGGCGCTTCGTTAAGCGTGATTCCTGCAGCGAGGTTTGCTAGTTCCTCCTGTTCTTCTGCGTTTACTTGGGAGAGGTGATCCTCTTCAGACTCGTCGTTGCTTCGTTCCGACCCAGAGTCTTCTTCCTCTGTGGTGCTTGTGGTGACTGCACCGTCGATGGGTCCTCTCCTGGCAGGGGGAACCACTTCGCTTTCCAAGATATCGCACCGATATTCGTGTGTTGTGGGTCTAACGACTGTTCGTACTCCTGCGTCGTTTGTTGCGAGTATACACCAACAAGTATGTTCGTGACTGAACTCAACTGGGTAGTAGCGACTTGGTCGATTGGGGAAGTCGACGAAGTAACCGGTTTCTCCTCTGTGTGTCCTCCACCTGGCAGCTTTTAGATAGCGCGTTGGGACGTCTCGTTCTCCTCTGTTGGGGATAGTGTATGATTGGACTTGATTCCAGCCCCACCAATCTCCTGTCGTGGGCGCCACTGTGTCGTTCTTGTAGGAGTTAGCTTGGTCTTAATGTTGCGTTAGGCCCGTCCTAACGATGCTCGACTTGAGCGATGACAGAGTGGCCTGGTAATGGAGGCGACTTAGCGAATATAGATACACGTCCTTAGTAGGACCGTGATCGTCTCAGGCACTGGGGCGACGTCCACCAGGCGTACAAGTCGTCGGGCGATCTGCCTTACAAAGGACAGACGTACTAGCAGACAGACTGGAGAGAACGAGACAGAGGAGAAGGGATTGAAGAAGTGCGATGGTGATTCAAGAAGACCAAGCTAAGGAGCTCGGTCTTCGTACAGCCAGCTATATACAGTTGACGAGGAGCTTTGAAGCTCCTCCTGAACGTAAGGTACCCAGTAGCGATAGTAGCTCGAACCCTATTACAACTGTCCTAGGTATGAGTCAAGTCCGATAGCGAGTACATGTGATAATACAGCCGATGCGGCTGACTGAGACGACTGTCCCTGACTAATACTAGGGTAGTCAGAACCCCATGAGCCTGTAGTCTGTACCGATGAGTCCGATCGCAACACTGAGCACAATGGGATCCGCATTCATGACCACCTGGATGTAGGTGGCCTGTTGCATGACTCCCTGTCCATCCATGATTGGGTAGTGAACAAATCACTCCCCTTGGTTGTACTCATATCCGTGAGGAGGGGGGCACGTGCCTTGAGTGAAGTATTGGAGGCAAAGTGTGGGATGAAGAGGAGGTGCGTCGGTGCGCACGTCTCCTCAGTAGAGAGGACGTCCCTGCATGTCACAGGTGTAGGGTGTCTCACATGGATTGTCAGTGTCAGTGGCAGTGATGAGGAGGGTCTGCTCAGCTGGGTACCACTGCTTCAGACTTCCAGAGATTTGCTTGAGGACAGTTTCATCAGCCATCGGCACAACTTTTCCTGCCGCTGCAGGAGCCTCGCTCTCCTTGTTGCTGCCAGCTGCAGTTGCTCCTTCCTCCACTCCTGTGCAGTCTCCCTCCACTCCCTCTCAATCTTCCACTCCTGCCACCTCAGTGAGGTGGCATTCCCTGTTGGTTTTGACCCAGTCTTTGACTCGTACCAGGAGAGGTCAAGGTGAGGCACACTCAAGGTCTGAGACAGCCTCACAAAGCCTATCAATTTTGGCCATTGTGAGCAGTGTGGTGTTGAGTTGCTGCTGGTCTTCGGTGATGATCCACCAGGTGGCTGGGGTACTGGTGTTGGGTTCATAGGAGGCGGGGAGGAGTGTTTGAAGGGTGTCGATGAGCTCTTGACAGTTGACAGGCCTGTGTTTGCGGCAATACATGCAAGGGACTCGGAGGCAGAGGGAAGGGACATGAAGAGCGAGCATAGGAATCCAGTGTGAGGCGAAGTGGGGAATGTGTTTGGTCTGTCGATTCAAGCTGTATTTATCTGCAACGAGGATCTTCGACTCCGCTCGAACTCTGCAAGTGCTTCTTCAGCAAATATGTCATCCTTGTTGACCCACTGATTATCCGAGTTGGGGTAGCCCTTCCATTTGACCAAATATTGATGGCGTCGTCCCCTTCTGAACTGCCAGGTGTCGAGAATCTTCTTGACTTTGTATTATTCTTCCCCATTTACCAAGTCCAGTGGTGGGTGCTGGAAATTTTCTCTGTGCATAGGCATCTCCTGATACTTTGTGAGAAGATCGATGTGGAACACTGGGTGGATGCTCCACTGCGTGGGAAGGTCAAGACAGTAATTGACTGGGGACATCACCTGAGCAATCTTAAAGGGGCCATGGCATCTGGCTGCCAATTTTGCCATGGGTTGATTGGTTCAAAGGTGACATCCTTCTAACCATACCCAGTCCCCTTTGATGAATCGGGGAGTGTCTTTGTGTTTGACCCACAAGGCCTGGGCTTTTGTTATCGTTGTTTGTGCTTCTTTCCAGGCTTCTCAGAATTGCTCAAGTCTTGTGGTGATGAGGGGGATGGGCAAAGGCTGATCGATCCAGTCAGTGCGTGGGTTGTACCCCATCAAGAGGGAGAAAGGGGACTTCCTTGTTGCTTCGTGGGGCCAATTGTTATGTGCAAATTCTGCCATGGGAAGGAAGGATGCCCAGTTATCTTGTCGCTTGTTGGCCCAGAACCTGAGATATTGTTTGAGCCACTGATTGGTGTGTTTGGACTGGCCATCCATTCTGGGGTGGTAGGCCATGGATATGTTCTGGTGGATTCTGAGTATACGGCATAGTTCACGTGAACTTGGATGCAAATTGGGGGTCTTGGTCACTAATGATTTTCAAGGGTAATCCGAACCTCTGGAAGACATGGGTTATGTACAGGGCAGTGGTTTCTTCTGCGGTGATCTCTTCTTAACAGGGGATGAACACAGATGCCTTTGTGCAGTTGTGGTCAGTGATGGTGAGGATGGAATCATGTCTGTTGGATTCAGGGAGTTTGGTGATGAAGTCCATTGCTACAGTTTTGAAGGGATTTGCATTGGTTTTGGGAGTGATGGGTATGAGGGGTGCACATGTAGGTTGGGTGTTGACCTTATGTCGTTGGCAGTCTGCACATCCCTTGACGTATTCTTGAACATCACTTTTCAGCTCCAGCCACCAGTATCTTCGTTCTACCAGGTGGGTTGTCCTTGCAATGCTGGGGTGTCCATGGACTGGTGGGTCATGGTGTGTGGTGATTATTGTGCATCTGTCAGTTCTTGTTCCTGTTACTACCCATTTTCCCTGTTGGTACCAGATCCCTTCAATTTTCTTGAGCTGTTGGGGGTCTATCCAGTATCTCAGCATGTACTCATCTTGTGGGGGTTCCATAGTTGGGGTAATCATTATGGTTCTCACGAAGACATGTTCCAGTAACACTGTGACTCCTTTGTTGTCTCTTTCCCCCTGGTTGTAGTCTGGTCTTTGTGACAGGGTGTTGGTGCATCTGTTGTGCTTCCCTGCAATGTGGTGAATTTCAAAGTCGTATTCCATGAGTTCGAGTACTTCCCTGGCCATGTGTCTGCTAATCTTTTGCAGGGACTTCCAGTACTGGAGGTTCATGTGGTCAGAGAAGATCTTGATCTTGTGTGGGGATCCTGCCAATAGGGGTCTCCAGTGTCGAAGTGCTTTGACAATAGTGAGTAGTTCGAGGTCATAAATGTCATAGTTTCATTCCGCTTCGTTGAGTGTTGAGGAGTAGTACCCTATTGAGTGGCATTTGTTGTCTTCTTTCTTCTGCAAGAGTACTGCTCCTAATGTGAAACCTGATGTGTCAACTTCTAGTTTGAACTGGTCTTGGAGGTTTGGGTGGGCGAGTACTGGTTCCTCGGTGACTAGGGTTTTGAGCTTTTGGAAGGAGTGTTCTTCTTCATCTCCCCATTTCCATGTGGCATCCTTTCTCATGAGTTTGTTGAGTGGTCACATATGGGTTGCGAAGCCACAGATGAAGAGTTGGTAAAAATTGCAGAAACCTAGGAAGGAACGTACATCACAGACCTTCATCAGTCGGGGCCAGTTCTTGATGCCTGAAATTTTTACTGGGTCCATGCATGTTACCCCCTTTTCAAGGATTACCCCCAGGTAATCCATCCGTGGCTGATGGAAGAGGCACTTCTCAAGCTTGAAGTAGAGGTTGAGGCATTGGGTGACTTCAAGGACAACGGTTACAGTGTCAATGTGGTCCTGTAGAGTGGCTGGGTCTCGTGTAGCAATGCCAATGTCATCCATGTAAACACGAATGGTGCCTAGTGGTTCGAATTTGGCGATGGTAGGTCCAAAGGCGTCATTCATCATGTTTCGGAAGGTTGCTGGTGAGTTCATGAGTCCAAAATACATGACAAGTGGTTTGTAAAGTCTGTATCTGGTTTTAAAGGCTGCTTTTGGCTCGTCTCCTTCTTTTACTTAGACATTGTTGTATCCCCATTTGACGTCAAGTTTTGTGTATGTATGGTGTAACATCTACCACAGACACTTGCCTGACTTAGGCTTCTCGAATGGTGGCGAACCTTTGCATGAAGAAGTTTCTGTTTACTGCTATGTCATAGTAGAAGGCGGGATGAGGTAGGATACGCTCGTCTAGTCCAAAGTAGGTGTGGATGTCTTTGTGGATTGGTATCCCTGTGGGTACCTCAGTGATGTAGCGTGCATAAGTCCAAGTGGGACTGTTGAGGATGTAAAAGGCATGATAAGGTGAGGCGACTCATTCGTTGTGATATAGGTGAATTTTGTGAGCAACAGTGCCAACAGGGTATTCCACTGCCCATGAGGGAACTTGGGATAAGTCACGAGGGATCCCTGGTCTAAGGGGATATACCAGACGACTCACTTAAGGGGGAGGGCCCTAGAGATGACGAGTAATGATGGTGGTATTGAAGAAGACCAAGATGCTGTTCTTGGTCTTTGTCGTACTCTACTTATACAGATACGCGCGGGCTTTAAAGTGCCGCTTCAAGAAGTACTGGCCAATAGTGTAAGTAGAGCAAACCCTAGTATGGCTATCCTAGTATGAGTCACTACGAGTCATTCCGAGATCCAAGCCATATTGTACAATCACATGTGCCAGAGCTTACCTGGCTGACTGATCCCAAAGTCCATGATGATATACTGCTGATGAGAGTGTCATAGCTTGTGCATCAGTGTCCACTTCCCAGCCTGAGGCACTGATCAGTCCGAAATATAACATATGGGTGTGCCCCAGGTTCATAATGAGGTCAGAGATGAGTGGTAATGGGTATTGGTTTCGTATGGTGTGGCTATTGATGTGGCAGTAATCCTGTACTGGGTGTAGTTTTCTGTCCTTCTTTTTAATGAAGAAAAAGGAGGAGGCATATGGGGATTTCAATGGTCTGATGTATCCTTTTTCCAGTTGTTCATCAAGCCACATTTTGAGTTGGGCATCTTCTTCCTGGGTCATGGGGTAGACCTTGCAGTCTATGGTTGCTGGAGTGCTGGGCTTGAACTCAATGGCGTGATCCCACAGTTGTGAAGGGGGGAACTAATGTGATGCTTCTTCATTGAACAGTCCTTTGAAGCATTGATAGGGCTCTGGTAATTCCACGGTGGTCGTGTATTGTTTGGCCTCGATGGCGAGTTTGGTGGCCATCGTTCTTAGGGTGCATTCCTGCTCCAACTCTTGTAGGATTTCTTCCTTTTTGGTAGTTGCAAGGTGTCCAACGACAATTCGGTCTTTGGCTGGTGGTATTGAGCAGATAAGGATGGGGAGGGCATCTTTGTGGACCACCACATGGGTCCAGCTTATAGTGGGTTCGTATGTGGCTAATAAGGGGTATCTGAGTACAAGGTCTTCATTTCCTATGTTGGTGATGAGGAACCTCATGACCTTGTGGACCCCTTTAGTCTGTATGTCAAGGTCTATGTAGTGAGTCATAGACCCAGCTTTATTTTCTGTGTTATCAATGTTCCATATTTTCTTTGGTTGATCCAGAGTGGTGAGCCCCAACCCCATGTGTTTATCGAATGCGGGTTGTATGAAGTTGTTGGTGGCTCTGGAGTTGACGAGTGCTTTTATGTCGGCCATAGAGTAACTAGTGCAAACCGAGACTGGAATTCTAAGCAAATGGTAGCAAGTCATGATTACAGTGTTACAATTGACTGCCCTCACCCAGGCCGATGGGTTTAGGCATCCTGAAAACCCTCTTTCCCATACAGGTTCTGGAGGACCATATCTTTCACTTCATTGCTTTCTCCTGCGATTCCTGACAGCCAGTTGTTGGCTCTCTGCTCTGTGGATTTGGTAGTGCCAGCACGAGCCGTTACCAGTTCTGGCTCTGGGGTGTTGTAATCTGTGCTCGTAGCACGGGTGTTTGTTGGTTGGCCGCATCTGTAGTGCGGTTGTCTAGGCTGGGTGCAGTTTCGTGAGAGATGGCCCAACCAATTACAGTTGTAGCAGACTATGTTCCTCATATCCTGAGGGGGTCCATCTCCTCTAGGCCATAGTGGGGGTCACGGCGGGTGGTTCTGGTTGTAATCCCCTACCTCCACAACTCTGGCTCATGACCTGTCTGCCAATGTGTCCATGGCATTCAGGTCTGCTCTGAACAATTGCGGGGGCATCCACAGCTGTATCAGTCCTGCCCATCTTGGTGCTTTTGGCATCAGCAGTGGTACTCAGGTGGTCTTGAATGCATCAAGGCATGCTCACATATGGATAAACTGCTTCTGCCTTTTAAGGGCACATTCCTTCCACTGATTGAAGGTTCTTGGCTTGTCCATTTCGTACACCTTGGTAAACAGCCCTTGTGGCAGGCCCACTGTGAATCAGTCAATGGTTTGTGGGTCATCCAGCTGGTAGTTAGCTCTTCTTACAAGCTGTTCAAATTTGGTGACATAGATATTGATGTCTTCTCCTGTCATTTTGACCCCCTTTTGTAGTTCTACTTGGGCCTGCTCCTCCTTGAGGGTGTTTGTGAATCTTCTGGCAAATTCACAGGCTACGTGGTCCCAGAGTCATTGTGTGTGCTGTGGTACTCCCCTTTGTACTTCAGTGTTTAACCACCCCAGGATGGACAGCGTCCATTCACTGACATTTACCCCTTTCACATATCCTAGAAAGAGGAGGGATTGTCAGTAGTTGTTGGCCATGATGGGGGCCTTGAGGTTCATCCCCCAATAGATGTGCCATTGGGTAAGGAAGGATTTGTATTTAGTGTGATCTCCATTGAAGATGGTGGGTGGTTCACCTTGTAGCTTGTCACCTCCATGGTGTCCTCCTCTAGGTGCTCCTCCTCTGGGTGGTCCCACAGGGAATCCCCCGCCAGGTGGTCCTCCTCCAGGGAATCCACTGCCTGGGAACCCTCCTCCTGGGAATTCCAGAAGGTTCCTTCTTTGTTGTTGTTCGGCCCTTGGTGGATCTGATTGGTCTGGCCTGATGGCTTGGTAGATTGCTGTGTCGTCAGCAGTCATGTGGTGTCCTGTTTCAGGATTGATAGGGCAGAGAATGGCTTCCACTTCTTCTCTGATGCATTGAGCCTCTTTAAGGGTTCTCTCTTCTTGGGTGATGGTGGTTGTGGCCATGGCTGGGGGGAGTATTTCGATCGTTTCTGGTTTGTGGATATGAAGGGACTCAGCTCTTTCTAGCAGGTGATTGGTTTCTCCATGTGAGCTTTCTTCTTTTGTGTGTTGTTTTCTTTTGTCCGTTTCTGAGGGGGCTGGAGTTCTTGGTTCAGAGGTACTGGGTTCTTTGGGGGTGCCATCTATATGGCCCCAATTTTCTCTGCTGGGAAGATTGCGAGTGTCAATGTCACAGTTGTAGTTTCTTCCTGCAGGTTGTACGGCATCCCAGTGATTGTCTATGGGGTTCCACATAATCTCCACCCAGCACAGGTGGTCAAAATTGAACTCAACTGGTCAGTATCAAGTTGGTCCTGAGGCAAAGTCTACAAAGTACCCTTCGTCTCCTTGATAGCTTCTCCACCAAGCTGCGCCTAGGAATTGAGTTGGTACATTACAGTCTCCTCTTCATTCGAGGGAGTAGGTTCGGAAGTTCCTCCACTGGTCTCTGGTGGTGAATGCCACAATGAAAGAATATCTTGGTCTTAATGTAATGCTACTGCTGGTGTTAGTCTGACTTGGACTTTGAGAGGGCGTTCACAACTTAGCAAAGTAGACCTTGAGGGTCTCTAGTAGGGCAAAGGCAACGGCAAGAGTGATCTGCAAGGTGTGTCCTATAAAAGCAAGTACCAAGAGGACATGGGGGTAGTCCAGTTTACTGTTGTTGTCAGAGGTTTGAAGACCCTGAATAGATGAGAGTGTGAGAGCGAATATGAGAAGGCAGTGTCTTTGAAGAAGACCAAGATGGCAATCTTGGTGTTCACTCATACTACTTATACATGTATCAAGGCAGCTTTAAAGCTCCTCTCCAATCCGAGACCCATATGATGAACAGCGCACATGAAGGGATCATACTCACAGTGACAAAGGAGACTGTGGTGAGATATGAGAGGTGGCTGGAAGCAGCAATAGAGAGTAATCTTGCAGGTGAAGCAGATGGAGTCTGGCACACAACAGATGAGAACTGATGTGGACCAGGAGCATACAAGCTGTACTACTTATACAAAACTACAGGGTGACACAAGTAACACCAGGTCACAGTAAATACAAGGATGCATTGTTCTATACTCGGACAAGGGAGTGGACTAGTTAGAGAACAAAGTGTAAAGAACAAGAAGGGTCCAGACTATGATATCATAGTGACATCACAATAAAGATAAGACAAAGGAAAGTACAAAGACGTAGTACAAGGACAATCCAGAGGAGTCCATGATGTCATGTACATAAGTGATGTCATAGATAAGAAGTCCAAGATTGTACAGATCATAATATCTAATCTACAAGTCCTGTATATCTAATCTAAAGCAGTCCATTATCTGCATGTCCTTTGAGCTGCTAAGTGCGCTCAGGCCACTTATCAACACCGTAGTGTAAATGACACAAACCCTAGTACAGCTATCCTAGGGTTGACTAATGCTCCTGTCCATGACTGATTACTACTTACTAATGGGGTCACACTGATATAGTAAGAGTCTGAGTCCCAAACTGTAACATACTTGTATATAAGTGAGTCCTACTTAGCTTATACAGTAGACTTGACTTCTTGTGTAATACCACACAATCATCTCTTCTCTAGTTCAACCTTTATGTCTGCCTCAGTGCCTCAGTTGTCTCATGAACCCTTGACTCACCATTGTGCTTGAGTCCATGACCTTGCTTGCTTTTATGCTTGAGCCCTCCTCTGCTATTACCCTTGTGTCCTAGGACAACCAAGTGGTACTTTTTCACCATTGATCTGAGTTGACTTAGACTCTTCACCTTCCTAACTGTCCTGAACAACTTAGTAGTTCTTGACATCAGGAAAACCCAAGTTTTACTTATTTGTATTTTCTGTTCTTTTTGCTCTTTTAGCAAGGGAAAAAAGGACCCTTTCAGAAAAGTACCAACTACTTAAAAAAAGAAATCCCCTCTTCTTTTTCTCTACTTTCCTACTTTTTAGGCATATTTCTGGGGAAATTTTGGATTTTGGTCTGATTTTTTGAAATTTTGGTCCAATTTATTACCATATATGGTAATTTTCGGACCAAAAAAATATTTTTTGGTCCAATATTTCCATTTTTGGACATTTTATTTTGTCAATTTTTGGTCATTTGGTACTCTACTTATCCTGTACTTTTTTTGGCAGCTCAGCAAGTAAAAAAAAAAAGAAAGAGGGATGTCTTTTTCTTACTTTTTCTACTTGTTTTCTGAAAAGATTGAAAAAGTATGGAAAAGTATGAATAAGTAAATACATGGTTTTCCTGATGCTTGTTGCACTCAATGCCCCACCTTCCCCATCTCTCCCACATCTATGCACATATTCCCCTTCCCCCATCCCCCCACACCATGCCCATGTGCACATTTGCCTTCCCTATCTCTCCCACATCCATGCACACATTCGCCTTCACCTTCCCCATCCCCATCCTTCTGACACCCACACTGACACCCATGCACAGATTCTCCTTCCCCATCTCTCCCATATCCATGTGCACAGTCCCCTTCCCCATCTCCCTCACACCTATGTGCACACCCCCCTTCCCCATCTCCCTCACACCCATGTGCACATTTCCCTTCCCCATCTCCCCCACATGCACACCCATGCACACATTCCCCTTCCCCATCTCCACCACACCCATGCACACATTCTCCTTCCACATCCCCCCCAAACCCATGTGCACATTCCCATTCCCCATCTCCCTCATACCTATGTGCACATTCCCCTTCCCCATCTCCCCCATACCCATGCACACATTCCCCTTCCCTATCCCCCCCACACCCACACCCATGTACAGATTCCCCTTCCCCATCTCCCCCCCACTCATGCACAGATTCCCATTCCCCATCCCCCCTACACCCACACCCATGCACAGATTCCCCTGATGAACAGCACACATAGATAGATCATACTCACAGTGAACTGGAGACTGTGGTGAGATATGAGGGTGAGCTTGAAGCAGCAACAGAGAGATCTTGCAAGTGAAGCAGATGTGAAGTCTGGCACACAACAGATGAGAACTGATGTGGACCAGGAGCTTACAAGCTGCACTACATATACAAAACTACAGGGTGACACAGGTAACACCAAGTCACAGTAAGTACAAGAGGCATTGTTCTACAGATGGACAAAGGAGTGGATGTTCTGAGAACAAGAGACAAAAGAACAACGAGAATCTAGACTAATGATATCATACTGACATCATAATAAAGATAGAACAAAAGGGAAACTACAAGAGCATTGTGTATAATGCAAAGTTCGGATTCTATGATGTCATAGTGTACAGTGATGTCATAGATAAGTAAATACAACAAGTCTGAGATTGTGTGATCATAATAATCTCATCTACATGAGTCCTGTATATCTTATCTACAGCAGTCCATATCTGATTGTCCTTTGAGCTGCTAAGTGCGCAAGGGTCACTTATCAACATCCCCATTCCCATCTCCCCCACACCCATGCACAGATTCCCCTTCCCCTTCCCCACACCCATGCACAGATTCCCCTTCCCCATCTCCCCCACACCCATGTGCACATTTCCCTTCCCCCCCACACCCACACCCATGTGCACATTCCCCTTCCCCATCCCCTGATTGTAACGTCTACCACGGACGTTTGCCTGACTTAGGCCTCTTGTCGTGTGGCGATCCTAAGGAGTCGATAATTGCGGTTGGCGAAGGTGCTTGCGTAGAAGGCGGGATGAGGTTGAAGGCTTTCGTCGCGCCCGAAATATGCG
Source organism: Lactarius akahatsu (assembly GCA_021524915.1). Classification (NCBI taxonomy): domain Eukaryota; kingdom Fungi; phylum Basidiomycota; class Agaricomycetes; order Russulales; family Russulaceae; genus Lactarius; species Lactarius akahatsu. The sequence goes on along the minus strand of JAKELL010000009.1, from coordinate 278,525 downwards.
TGGAGGTCTTCAAGTTGTGGGACTCCCGATGGGATCCGATCGATGTACTTGGCGCTGGCCCAAGAAGTGCTGTCGAGAATATAGAAGGTGTGGTACGGTGTTGCCACGCGATCGTTGCGATAGAGGAAGACTTGATATGCTGCGATGTCGGCGGGGAAGTCCACTGATCCGCGAAGGGACAGGCGAAGGGTAAGTCACGGGGATCCCTGGTCTAAGGGGATATACCGGACACTCACTTAAGAGGGGTGGGAACCTCTTAGTAAAGACGAGTAGATGGTGGTAGTATTGAAGAAGACCAAGATGCCGTTCTTGGTCTTCGCACTTGTCTACTTATACAGTTACGCGCGGGCTTTGAAGCGCCGCTTGAATACTAACTAGCAAATAGCGTAAGTACCGTGAACCCTAGTACAGCTATCCTAGTTATGAGTCACTACGAGTCATTCCGAGATCCGATCCGTTATCGTACAATCACATGCGCCGGAGCTTACCCGGCTGACTGATCCTACAAGTCCATGACGATATTCTGCTGACGGCGATGTCATAGTCGACGCGTCAGTGTCCACTTCCCGGCCCGAGGCGCCGATCAATCCGAATCGTAACACTGATGAACAGCATACATGGAGGACATACTCACAGTGACAAAGGAGACTGTGGTGAGATATGAGGGTAGGCTGGAAGCAGCAACAGAGTAAGTCTTGCAAGTGAAGCAGATGTGGAGTGTTACGATTCGGATTGATCGGCGCCTCGGGCCGGGAAGTGGACACTGACGCGTCGACTATGACATCGCCGTCAGCAGAATATCGTCATGGACTTGTAGGATCAGTCAGCCGGGTAAGCTCCGGCGCATGTGATTGTACGATAACGGATCGGATCTCGGAATGACTCGTAGTGACTCATAACTAGGATAGCTGTACTAGGGTTCACGGTACTTACGCTATTTGCTAGTTAGTATTCAAGCGGCGCTTCAAAGCCCGCGCGTAACTGTATAAGTAGACAAGTGCGAAGACCAAGAACGGCATCTTGGTCTTCTTCAATACTACCACCATCTACTCGTCTTTACTAAGAGGTTCCCACCCCTCTTAAGTGAGTGTCCGGTATATCCCCTTAGACCAGGGATCCCCGTGACTTACCCTTCGCCTGTCCCTTCGCGGATCAGTGGACTTCCCCGCCGACATCGCAGCATATCAAGTCTTCCTCTATCGCAACGATCGCGTGGCAACACCGTACCACACCTTCTATATTCTCGACAGCACTTCTTGGGCCAGCGCCAAGTACATCGATCGGATCCCATCGGGAGTCCCACAACTTGAAGACCTCCACGCATATTTCGGGCGCGACGAAAGCCTTCAACCTCATCCCGCCTTCTACGCAAGCACCTTCGCCAACCGCAATTATCGACTCCTTAGGATCGCCACACGACAAGAGGCCTAAGTCAGGCAAACGTCCGTGGTAGACGTTACATGGAGTCTGGCACACAACAGATGAGAACTGATGTTATTACAGGAGAGGAGACATACCTGGCACACAACAGATGAGAACTGATGTGGACCAGGAGCATACAAGCTGCACTACTTATACAAGATACAGGGTGACACAGGTAACAGCTGGTCACAGTAAATACAAGACGCATTGTTCTACAAGTGGACAAAGGAGTGTACTGTTCTGGAGAACAAGGTGTATAGAACAAAGAAGGTCTGGAAAGTGATATCATAGTGACATCATAATAAAGATAAGAACAAAGGTCAGAGTACAAGGACGAAATACAAGGGGAGTCCAGAGGAGTCCATGATGTCATTGTACAGTGATGTCATAGATAAGAAAGTCCGAGATTGTAAAGATCATATACAGTATAATCTAATCTACATAAGTCCAATATATCTTATCTAAAGCAGTCCATTATCTGTATGTCCATTTGAGCCACTAGATGCACTCAGGCCACTTATCAACATCTCCCCGTGATCAGCAATCTAGGACTAGCACAAGCCCATGTCTATGTTGTGTTGCTGCAGCAGGACACGCGCAAGTGACTTGGTAAAGCCGTCTGCAACCATTTCTGCAGTAGGGGTTCTAATGAGGGTGATGGTCCCCTTTTCAATGTACTCCCTAATGACATGATGCCTAATGGCAATGTGCTTTGATCGCCTCCCAGTGACTGGGTTCAAGGCCAAGTCAATGGCACCCTTATTGTCACCATGCAGTGGGATGGGGTTGTCAACCTCATACCCGAGTTCCACAAGGAAGCTCTGATACCATGCGGCTTGGTTAGCCGTGTCGGTCATGGCCATGTATTCTGCCTCTGTAGTGTTTTGGGCCACAGTCTTTTGCTTTTGCGAAGACCAGCTTATTGCACCATTGGCTAATAAGAACACATAACCAGAAGTGGAGTGTCTGTCATCAACCTGGTCACCCAGGGAAGAATCAGAATAGCCATGAAGGCCATCTCCACTGGCACCATCATAGACTATACACATGTCCATAGTTCCTACTAAGTAAGACAGAACATATTGCGCAAGCTGCAGATGTTGAGGGGAAGGATTTGCTGCATACTGTGCCAGACGTGATACAGCAAAGGAAATGTCTGGCCTAGTGCCAATCTGAACGTACAGCAGACTACCAATGAGTGACTGATAGTGCGTGATGTCAGAGGCAGTGGCCTGACCCATATATTTATGAAGGTGCTCATCAGCACCAGCGGGTAAGGGTGTGGAGTGTGGAGTGGCATCAGACATGCCAAAGCATTCAAGGACATCCTTGACATAGCCAGACTGATCTATTTCGATGTGTCTGAGGGAGCAGTTGTGCACAATGCACATACCTAAGTATGACTCTATCTCCCCAAGGTCTGTCATCTCATAGCGTTCAGAGAGATCTGACTTTAAACGCTTGATCCTCTCCAAAGAGGCACCCAAAATTGTGATGTCGTCAACGTAAACAATAATGAAGAGTGGTCCATCCCCCTCTCATTGAGGCAACACATATACGCCTGCATCGGCGAACGTCCACTTGAAGCCGAGTGCAAGTAGCACTCCATGGAATTGTAAGTTCCATGCACAGGAGGCTTGTTTGAGACCATATATCGCCTTGACTAGGCGACACACCTTCGTCTCTGCACCAGTGATGGTGAAACCTTGTGGCTGCTCCATGTAAATCTCCTCATCAAGCACACCATTGAGAAACGCGGACTTGACATCCATCTGATGGATGTGCCAGTCCTCTAGCACGGCCAATGCCAGAAGCAATCTCAGCAACTCAAATTGTGCGACAGGAGAGAAGGTTTCATCGAAATCTATGCCAGGGACCTGTGTAAATCCCTTAGCCACCAAGCGAGCTCTGTAGCGGCCATCTGCTTTGAGCTTGAAGACCCATTTGGATTTTACTGCCTTACGATTAGGCGGGAGATCCACTAACTCCCATGTGCCATTGTGGGTGAGTGCGTCCATTTCATACTGACATGCCTTTGTCCACTCATCTGCATCTGCAGACTGCATGGCCTCTGCATAGGATGCAGGGTCTCTGCCAACATACGCCGCAGCTAGCAGCTCTGCATATCCCAGTCGCCTGCCACGTAGTGCCACATTGTCCCCACTGTAATAGCAAGGGTTGGGCACAGGCACACAGCTAGAGCGCCTTGGTGCATTGTCCATCTCGCGCAACATCTGACTGCGCTGTGCACGAGCCTCGAATCCTCCCGGCATGTCCAGTGAGGGAGGTGGGACATGGCGCATAATGCATGTTGCACTCTGGCGTGGCGGTGGTGAGGTGGGGGTGACTTGCTCACGCTTAGGAGTGGTGGGCAGAGTGGGCAGTGCAGGTGGTGGTGGTGGCGTGTGTGGACGCTCTTGTTTTGGGTCTAGGAGTTCTTCAACATCCTCCTCCTCACTACTGCTGGAGTGTGCAGGGGAGGGAACTCGCTGTGGTGGTAACGCTGACATGCTAGGTATGGCAATTACTGGTGGAGGTAGTGGTTGTGACACCACTTGAGAAGGTTGTGGGTGTGGCTCAACACCCTGGAGGGACGGGAAGCTGCTCTCGTCGAATGTCACATCCCTGGACAATCTGACAGAGCGGGTTTGGCGGTCCCAGAGCTTATAGCCCTTAGATTCAGGCTCAAACCCAATAAGCGTGACCTCAATGGCCTTCAAATCCAATTTGCAACGCTTATCAGTGGGTATGTGCATGTACCCCTTGCATCCAAAGACGCGTAAATGTGAGACATCTGGTACTTTGCCAGAGTACCAGAGCTCATAAGGTGTGCGCCACTTAAGCATACGGGTGGGAGAGCAGTTATAGATGTGTACCGCTGTGCTCATAGCATGCTCCCAGAAGCCTTTAGACATGCCAGCTGTGTGCAGCATGGCCATTGCTTTATTCATAATGGTGCAGTTAAACCGCTTGGCTTTCCCATTCAACTGTGGTGAACCTGGCATCGTAAGGTGATGCTCTATCCCTCTCTGCTTGAGAATGTCCTGCACTTGGCTAGCCATATATTTGCCACCACGGTCAGAGTGGAGTGCGCGCAATTTATGGGACGTCTGGGTTTCACCCCAGGCCAAATACATCTGCAGCACCTTCACAAACTGATCCTTCGACTTAATAAAGTATACCACTGCGAACTTAGAGTGGTCATCTATGAAGGTGGTGGTGTAGGCAGAGCCTTGTAGGGACTGAGTTTGCATAGGACCGGCTAGGTCACTGTGCACAATCTCAAAGATGCGTGTTGTCCTTTTGGTGGAGGATGCAGAGAAGGGTTGGCGAGTGGATTTGCCTAACTCGCACCCACAACACACACCAGTGTGTGTGGTAGAGCTGTCAATGTCCATGCCAGTAGTGGCAGAGGGACCGTACGACTTAAGAGCAGCAGAGGAGATGTGTCCCATGCACTGATGCCAGATATCAAGAGTGGTGGCAGCACTTTTGACGTGAGCATTTAGGCCAATGCTTGAAGCGTCCAACCAGTACAGGTTGTCCTCCAAGTAGCCAACAGCTACACAGTTTTTATTGACAGATATTTTAAACGAGCCACTGTCAAAGGCCACTTCCGCACCCTTTTGTGCTAAAGCACGTGTCGACAAGAAGCGTGTTTTCACCTGTGGATGGTGTAGCACATTACTCAAGGTGATGGGAATGCCCTGGCTCGTAGTGAAGACGACAGAGCCTACACCAACTTGGTCGATTGTGGACTTATCCCCTAGGCGCACACTGCCTTGGCATGGGGTGTAGTCCTTGAAGTCAGACCAATGTGGTGTGACGTGGTGTGTTGCACCACTATCCATCATCCAACGCACACGCGAGGCAGCATACAAGGCAACTCCAACTGTATTGGTGGCCCAATCAATGGCGGGCTCATCAACGACCTCCTTAATGGAGGCAGTGGTAGGTACGAGTACATGTGAGTTGGCGGCCTTGTTGCCAGTGTCCTTCAACTTCCCCGCAGCTTCATCCTTCTTCCTCTGCCTGCAGTCAGGCTTGATATGCCCCTTCTTGTTACAGTAGTGGCACGTAAGTTGAGAGTGATCCTTCTTCTTACGGGTGCCACCACTGGGTTTGATGGGGGCAGCCTTATTGAGCGAGGAACCAGAGGGGCCAGAATGGCGCGCCTCCTCCAAAACAATGCGCGCAATTATTTCAGCATGCTTGAGTTTGGAGGGTGCACCACTGGCAAGGATGGTGGACCCCAGGACCTCATAGGAGACTGGCAGGGCATGGAGAAGTATGAGACAGAATTGGGTGTCGGTGACACCCATCTGTGCATTGGTAAGGCCGACCCACAGCTCATTGAGTTTGGCCAACTGTGAGGCCATGGGCGCGGAGTTGTTGAGGTGGGCTTGAGTTAACTGAATCCACAGATTGAAGATGGTGGTGCTGCCCGAAGCACCAGCATATACATCCTTCAGCTTGTCCCACTTCGCAGCGAAGGTGGGATAGGCATATGGGTCAGCAACGAGGGAGTAGACGTCTGGTTTAAGATATAGGCGGAGGTACGCCTTAGACCGATGCTGGATGGATTCCCACTCTTCAGGGGAGACTCCAGTGGGCGGGGTATGACAGGTGAACACATCCTCAGCCTCATGTAGAGTGAGGATGGCCTCAAGTGTCCCAGACCACTCGTTCCAGTGAGTCCTGTCGAATTGCTCAAGGCGAATGCCAGAGGGCATACCAAAGGTTGTGGAATATGCATTGGAGATGCATGTGGAGGGTGTGGACCCAGAAGTGATTGGGGGCAGGCCGGTTGAGGCACCTGCCGTGGCTCCTGCAGCCACACCAGTGGTGGCAACACCGGTGGGCGAGGCAGCACAAGAAGAGTGTGCGGAAGACATGGGGATGATTTATCTGTTGCCGAGGAGCAGTCAGCAACAGTGCTTCAAACAGTTGCAAGATGTGATGGGGATACCACTCCTGTCTGTGAATCTGTAAGGCCAGAACACTAGTGCATCCTGCCTCCTGTGGTATGCCAGTGATACAAGGGCTAGGCCCAGGATGGAAGATCCCTTTGCCATACTAGGAGCCAGCTGCCAGCCAGGATGTGTCCAGGACACGGCTCACTAGTTTGCGTCAGGGGGAAATGAAGTGGATGCTTTCAGAGCCCAAGGCTGTCTACCTCAGCCTCCTCAGCCTATTGGTTGCCTCATCGCCACAAGTGGCTTTACTGAATCCTTTCCCATTGCCGCTACAAGGCAGGTATCTGGTTGCAGAACACCATAATGGTGAACACCCCCCAGAGTCCGAACCAGGTTTTACACTCCCATGGTGAGGAGATCCTGCACCCAGTGTGGAACACCAGAGACAGCTGGCGCTAAGCTCCACAATACACAGCCCACTGGGCTATGCACACCTGGATATGTATTAAGGGGCTACCAGACCCAGTCTCCTTGCGCATAGCGCAGGGGCTAGGAAAACAGTAGGGGTGAAAGTAGGACTACTGGGCAGTATGTAACAGGAGGTTCCTCATGTTGAGCCGTAATACTTACTATAAGGCTCATTACGTAGGAATGACAGTACGATTAGTTATGCTATACACGTAATTCGGAGTATTTAGTCATACGGTATACGTACAGAATCCCCTTAAGGGATTATTCCGAGTCCACCGGTGATTAGACATTAGGCGACACTGAAAACGCGATATTGTGGACGCCTCTACTCATCACTTTTCCCCAAACGGACATGGGTGGACCATAGAGTATATAAATCCTACTAAAGGAGCGAGTACCTATACACATCTCTCTCCACCCCACTCTGAGCTTCCTCTGCTTCACTCTAAGCCTCGTCTAAGCTCTCTATTCAGGTAAGGGTCTACCTGTACACTGCGTGCATTGCTGCGCAACAGGTTATGGGCCCTGCCATAAGTCGCTTTGCGCCTTCATTGGCTGCAACGACGGCGGGTTACCTTTAGTACCTGCAGTGGGGTTGTCGCCTTCATTGGCAGACATTAGTCTTCTCCACTATGGGGAGACTATGACAGTATGTCGCCTTTAATGGCAGACATTAGTCTCCTTATAAGGGGAGACTATGCCGGTTTATTTTTCTGTTATTAGTCGCATACGGTGCTGACTACTCTCTATTCAGAAACCCTTTACAAATGTCGACTCTCACTACTCTTGTCCCCGTCCTTGACGGTAACAACTATCAAATTTGGGCTAAGCAAATGGAGGCTTTCTTAAAGTCTTCTGCGCTATGGGATATTATAAGCGGAAGACGGATCCTTCCTGCTTTCAAGGACAAAGACGCTCCTACCCCTACGGAGGTTGAAGCGTACAATGCGTGGGCTACTGATGACGACCGTGCCCTAGGCTCAATCGTGCTGCGCCTTTCACCGGCTATTCAACGCCAGGTTGAAAAATTTGCGACTGCTGGTGATGTTTGGGGACATCTCAAGTCCCAGTATGGGGGCATTAGTGCCGCTAACGTCTACCAGGACTTCAAGCGTGCCATGACGTTCCGTCTGGACTACGCCAAGCATCCTGGCCCCCAGATAGATGAGCTTGCCACTATTTATGACCACCTTTCCGCCAATTCTGCCAAAGTACCCGACGGCCTTCAGGCCATGATGCTTCTTTCGAAGCTACCTGCCAAATGGGAGTCATCCCTTGTCCCTATCCTCATGTCGGGCACTACGGCAAAGAAGCTAACTTTGACCGACATCCGTACTGCGGCGGTCAATCAGTGGGAAATCGAGCGTACAAAAGGCCAGTCCTCTAACAAGGAATCGGCCAACAAGTTGTCGGCGGTCAAGCGCAAGCGAAACGACCCCGACTTCCAGCAGCAGCAGCAGCAAGGCTCTTCGGGCCAGAACAAGCAGCGCGGCCAGCAGCAGCAGCAGCAACAGGGAGGGAATCATCGCCAGCGTAGTAAACGCGCCGGCAAGAAGTTCAAGAAGCAACATACGCAAGGGCATACCCACATTGCTGACGTTGCGGCGCTCCCAGCGCCCACCTCTACGACTATTGCGCATATCTCGCCTTCTGGGCTCGAGCAGCGCATTTCCTCCGCTCCTCCTGCGAAGAAGCGTGTCCCAGGACACTATAAGACCTTCAATAAGGCTCTGGACGTCACCCAGGCCTTAGAAACTCCTGGTACAGTACAGACAGTAAAGACGCTTGAGCAACGTCTTGGGCAGATGGTCGCGGATTCCCCGTGGACCAAGAACCCGAACACCTTCGCAGAGGACTGGGAAATGTCAGATGAGGATGAGGACCTCCCTACAGGCTGCAGTGCGCCCATTAATTCGCCTCCAGATACTCCTAAACTGACCTTGACCCCTTTAGTCTCGCCTGCTGAACAAGAGGCGCGTAAAGACAAGGGCAAGGAGCCCATTCGCACCGTTGAGCCTATCGAAGAATGCCCAGATAGTCCTACTGCGGTTGAAATAACCAAAATGTGGGAAGGCTTTCATAAGAAGGCGGCAGTACGTGCCCCCTCCCCAGATATTTCTCTGGATTGGGGAAGCGAAGCGGACGATGATGACAACGTCTACAACGACTTCGCTGATACAGTCGGACAAGATGACTTTACTCCCTATGAGGATGGGTTAGTAACTTTCCCTCCCCAAATAAGCGAATCTGACCACCCTACAGTGCTACTGGAGACGGCGCCGACTGGCGCTTCTAGAAATAGTAGTTACAGTGCACTTGTAAATAAATTCGTAAATAGCGCTAATCTATGCGCTCATGGTCTTGATTTCGCTTTATGCTCGAAATGTAAGGGAAAGAAAAGTCAAACAGAGCGAGAACCTACTTGGTTACTTGACTCTGGTGCGTCGGCACACTTTACAAACAATAAACTGGACTTTATAAGTTATACCCCCCTTTCACAAAAGCCTATGGTAAAGACGGCAGCCCATCCTCTTTATATACAAGGCAAAGGCTCAGTCTTACTAAAGCATTCTGTGGAACACAATGGCATTAAAATAGAGCGTATTACACGCATATATCCTGTCTTTCATATACCACAGATGACAACTAAGCTATTGTCAATGGGGGAGTTTCTTCAACAGGGATTGCGCGTTCATGGGGATTCGCAGCATATATCTCTATTCTATAAGGGCAGTACGACGCCCATATTACAAACAAAACCCCTAGCAGATGGTCAGACACTTTACTGGCTTGATGCCGAAGTCACGCAAGTAAAAAATGTACATGAAGCCCATAGTACAATCTATACTGCTGACTACGACATTTGGCATAGACGTCTAGGACACCCTTCGAAGGAAGTACTACGTCGTGCCAAGGATCACACTAAGGGATTCCCCAAGGACCTTAAATATCCTTCTGAGACACCCATATGTCCTGGTTGCGCTCAAGGGAAAATGCCTGCTTCAACGCATAAACCCTCTGAGACACGTGCTAAGAAGCCTTTTGAAAAGATTCATTCCGATCTTAAGAGCTTCCCAGTTGACTCGTACCACAAATACAAATACTTCATTAGTTTCTTTGACGACTTTTCCTCCTATGCGTGGGTCGTGCTATTACGCACCAAAGCACAGGCCATCAATGCGTTAAGGCAGTTTATTGCCATGGTCAAAAATCAGCATAATGCCACCATTAAACAGTGGATGTCTGACGCTGGAGGAGAATACAAGTCTGACGAGTTTACTAAGGTACTGAAAGATATGGGCATTACTATCCTACAAAGTGCACCGCATACTCCCCAACAAAATGGTCGTGCTGAACGCTTTATGCGTACTTGTATGGATAAGGCTCAGGCTATGCGCCTTGAAGCCTGTCTCCCTCAATCCTGGTGGGAATTTGCGGTCCTACATGCAGTACATTGCTATAATAGGACTCCAATAAGTCGCCTTAATTGGCAGACACCCTATATGAGCTTGCATGGTGAAGCACCTAGTCTTTCACACTTACGAGTGTTTGGATGTGGCGCATATGTGCACATACCAGAAGATCGCAGATCGAACAAACTTGACCCCAAAAGCGAACAAATGATCTATATTGGTCATACTGAGGGCATAAAAGCATATAGATTCATGCGGATCAAAAACAACACAGTGTTCACCAGCACTACTGCATTATTTGATGAGACCGTATACCCTAAGTGCGAAACACAAAGGGTGCGGGGTACAACCCGCATAAATGAGCCAGTAGAGAATCAACCTCCTATGGAGGATGAACCATCACCTACACAGCCCATTCCAAGTGGTTTTGACGATGATATGCCTACTCATCGTCCCCCTAAACAGAGGCAAAATAGGGAGGATGCGCCAGACCGCGACGGCGGATCTGTGGAACCAGAGGAACCAGAAGCACAACAGCCTCCGCCTCCTGCGCCAGAACCAGCACTACCACGACGGTCTGCGCGCTTGAGGAAAGTACCTACTCGTCCTGGCAACGTCTATGGGGAAGACAGGCACCCCACAAGCATAACTAAAGACGTTGAACGGAGTAGCAAGTGGAAAGAAATGGTTGGAAGACAGCCTGGTCGCTCCAGAGCTGATAGTACGCCAGGGCAAAGGCAGATTCCAGGAGGATTTCCTGAGACAAACCCTGACCCTCCACCTGCTGAGAGTGAAGCTCCGCCAGAACCCTCAGAGGATGAAGTAGATGATTTATTGTCACGCCTTGCTCAGGAAGGGGGAGTAAAATTCCTAGATCATCTGCTTGCCAAGGCAGTTCCATCTAATGATCTGGAACCACTGGACACTTCTAATATACGGGAGTGGACCTATAAAGATATAATACGCATGCCTGCAGCACAACAAAAGGAATGGAAGACTGCTTGTCGCGAGGAACTAGAGGCACTTCGCAGACGTAATGTCTTTGAGCTTGTGGAACCCCCTAAAGGGAGGAAAATAATAAAAAATAGATGGGTCTTTGATCAAAAGACTGATGGTCGCAAGAAAGCCCGGCTTGTCGCCAAAGGCTTTTCTCAGGTTGAAGGCGTTGACTATGATGAAATATTCTCACCAGTAGTGCGCTTCGAGACTGTCCGGATGATGCTCGCGCTTGCAGCGCTAGAGGATTGGCACATCACTGGACTAGATGTTAAAACTGCCTTCCTATATGGAGAGCTCGATGAAGAGCTATACATGGAACAACCTGAGGGCTTCAAAGCCAAAGGGCATGAAAATAAAGTACTGCAACTAAAACGCGCCATTTATGGACTTAAACAAGCTGCTCTAGCATGGTGGAAAGCGCTGGATAAGTCCATGGCTGCGATGGGCTGTAAAAGGCTATTATCTGACTCAGGACTCTTTACCCATAGAGGAAAGAGTGGCGCCCTTGTAGTGATCATTGTCTATGTTGATGATGTGATCTTTATGGGATCGGACAAAGCCCTTTTAAATGAACTCAAGAATAGGTTCATGGAGGCTTGGGAATGTCGCGACTTGGGTGATGCAAAGGAATTCTTGCGTATGCGCATTCAGCGGAAACATGGAAAGATCTTTTTAGATCAAACCGCTTACTTAGAAAAGGTGCTGCAACGCTTTGGACTCGCAGATGCGAAAGCAACTGCAACTCCACTTCCTGAAGGGTACCAACCTGTACCTAATAATTCACCAGTCAACCCAAGCGTCAGGAGCAAATACCAGCAAGTTATAGGTTCACTCCTATACATAATGCTTGGGACTCGCCCTGACATCGCCTATGCAGTCGTTAAACTATCACAATTCGCTGCAAACCCCTCAGAGGACCATTTAAACAGAGCACTCTATATCTGTCGCTATTTGCTCGGGACTTCTTCATACTCTTTGGTGTATGACGGAAGATCAAATGGAGGCTTAATTGCCTATGCAGACTCTGACTGGGCTTCAAACCCAGATAATAGGCGATCTACCACAGGTTACATGGTTAAACTGGCTAATGGGATATTCAGTTGGAATTCTAGAGCGCAAAAGACAGTCGCATTATCTTCCACTGAAGCTGAATATATGTCGCTGTCGGATACTAGCAGACAATTAGTTTGGATAAAGTCACTCTTTACTGAGCTTGGCATCAAACTAAGCCCAATACCACTCTGCGGTGATAATCAGGGGTCCATCTTTATGGCCTCAAACCCTGTCCAAGAGAAGCGTATTAAACATATTGATATACGCTATCACTACATAAGAGAAGTAGTGAGGGACAAGAAAATAGAACTATTCTTTATAGATGGTTCAGAGAATCCCGCAGATATGTTTACCAAGAACCTAGGGCGTATTAAGTTCGAAAAATTCAGAAGTCAGTTAGGACTTGAGTTTTACTCGTCCAACTAAGTCACAAGGCAACAAACTTGGCCTTGAGACAAGCCTGAAAATTCCATTAATACTATGGAAGGTATATCGAGCGACGCTTGAAGACATTGTCTTCCGCATACATAGATTCTTCTCAACCAGAGAATCACAACATTTCCGCTCATTATACCAAAAAATCAGCCCAATGAACTGTAATAGTTCAAAAGCTGAAATGGGATGGTGAAGAGAACTCGGTCTCGAAACCGCTCTCATGGTTCCGAGATAGACTCCCTTCTAATCATGGCTAGAATATTAATTCGCCTTACACACTTGCTTAGAGCGCTTAGTAGCTGCACTTAGCAAGGGGGAGTGTTGAGCCGTAATACTTACTATAAGGCTCATTACGTAGGAATGACAGTACGATTAGTTATGCTATACACGTAATTCGGAGTATTTAGTCATACGGTATACGTACAGAATCCCCTTAAGGGATTATTCCGAGTCCACCGGTGATTAGACATTAGGCGACACTGAAAACGCGATATTGTGGACGCCTCTACTCATCACTTTTCCCCAAACGGACATGGGTGGACCATAGAGTATATAAATCCTACTAAAGGAGCGAGTACCTATACACATCTCTCTCCACCCCACTCTGAGCTTCCTCTGCTTCACTCTAAGCCTCGTCTAAGCTCTCTATTCAGGTAAGGGTCTACCTGTACACTGCGTGCATTGCTGCGCAACACCTCAGCAGGGACCACTGGCACCCCAGTGTCCACTGCCTTGGGCAAGGCTGGTGAGGCCCCAGACAGACCTTAGCTTGGTGTGTGATCCTAAGAACACAGTGACCAGCCAAGTGGAGTGGCTAGGGCACCAGGGCCCATAACCTGATGAACAGCATACATGGAGGACATACTCACAGTGACAAAGGAGACTGTGGTGAGATATGAGGGTAGGCTGGAAGTAGCAACAGAGTAAGTCTTGCAAGTGAAGCAGATGTGGAGTCTGGCACACAACAGATGAGAACTGATGTGGACCAGGAGTGTACAAGCTGCACTACTTATACAAGATACAGGCACTGGATGGAAAATACACTTTTACCATTGACAAAATTTAGGCATATCCAATAATAAAAGGTATTTTTTATTCACAATTTTTCATACATAAAATGTTGATAAAGTAACTAAATATTGTCAATACAATTTCAAAGCACAATATGTAAACAATATAATTTTTCTTTTCCATAATATTGTCAGAATATTATAGAGGTTATACTATGTATCTTGTTGAAATATTTCACATGGTAATATCTTGATAAATGTTTTTGTGGGTTGAACCCTGAACCTTGCCTGAATGCTCTGAACTGAGCCACTGTTACATTTTATAAAGATATTACCATGTGAAATATTTCAACAAGGTTCATAATATAACCTCTATTATATTCTGACAATATTATGGAAAAGGAAAATCATATTGTCTACATATTGTACTTTAAAATTGCATTGACAATATTTGGTTACCTTATCAACATTTTATGTATGAAAAATTGTGGATAAAAAATACCTTTTGTTATTGGCTATGCCTTAATTTTGTCAATGGTAAAAGTGTATTTTCCATCCAGTGAGGGTGATGCAGGTAACAGCTGGTCACAGTAAATACAAGACACATTGTTCTACAAGTGGACAAAGGAGTGTACTGTTCTGGAGAACAAGGCATATAGAACAAAGAAGGTCTGGAAAGTGATATCATAGTGACATCATAATAAAGATAAGAACAAAGGTCAGAGTACAAAGACGAAATACAAGGGGAGTCCAGAGGAGTCCATGATGTCATTGTACAGTGATGTCATAGATAAAAAAGTCCGAGATTGTAAAGATCATATACAGTATAATCTAATCTACATAAGTCCAATATATCTTATCTAAAGCAGTCCGTTATCTGTATGTCCATTTGAGCCACTAGATGCACTCAGGCCACTTATCAACATCCCCCCCACACCCACACCCATGCACAGATTCCCATTCCCCATCTTCCCCATGTCGCAAAATTCCGGAATGCATTATAAACTGGTCTGGTTCATAATGACAATTTAAGATAATTACAAAGCATGGTGGGATCATGTAATGTCCTTAGAATAAGATTACAAGATCTGTTGGGAGTTATAAGTTATTATGAGAAAGTCACGCGACTGCAATCAATTACAAGATATTCATATGATTACATCATCCATTATAAGAAATTCACAATACATTACAGGATACATTATGAGAAAGGCCACGCAATTACCCTAGTGATTACAATGGGCACAAAGTCCGTTGGTCATGTGATTCAACTTGTTGGATAGTTGGGCGGACTAGCAAATTTGTCGTTCTCTCTCCTTTCCATTACTGGTTCAGTTCAGATGCTGCACTTTGAATTTGAACATTCAACTCTCAGAATATTCCACCAATGACAGTGTGCTCCTTATTAGACTCTGAGTCACGAATGCTCGGCCCCCTGTTCGAATTCCAACCTCCTTGACCCCCACTTTTTACCACCTCTTCCACTTCCTTGTTTCCACATCACGGCAAATGGCAAGTACGAAGACGCACTGGCAAGTAAAGACCCAGACACACAGGCCACCCTGCCACCACCAAAGCTGGGTAGTGTCTTTCTTTTTTTCTCTTCGTCTTTGTCGCTAACCCAACCCTCCCTTCACGTGCACACATAGGCAACCCCACTCACCTGCCCCCATCTTCAGACATGCAAGCCACGCCTCTGCACCCTGCAAGGCCTGTCTCCCTCCTGGCATCACCACCTCAACATGCGACTTGGGTGCCGCCACCTCAACACTGCCACCACCACCTTCACACCGCCATTTCGACACCCTCCCCCAACTGCCCCAACGCACATGCCGCCACCCCCTGTCGCCGCTGCCTCAACTGCTACCACCACCTCAACCACCACCCTGCCTTAACCGCCACCCCACCTTAACCGCCACCATGACTGCTACTGACCACCACCCATGCCATCTTGGACCCTGCTCTTACTACCACTTTCGCTCACTTGGATGTTACCACTGTACCGCCGCATTCAATTGCTATCCTGGAATGCTGTGTAGTTGTAGTTCTTGTATAATTGGTGGGAAAAAATAAAATGTACCACATAAGAATATAAAAAGAATATAAGATGAATATAAGCACTGTAAATTGATCTTGTAAGGCGCATTATAATTGTATCGTGAATTATAACTTGAATTATAAAGCTAATTATAAAGTCTCTGATAAAGTTTGTACTGGGTTGTAATCATTATAAGATCGTGGCGGCATTTTATCACATTTTATTATTATAATCCATTGTAAACCCCTTCTGAAATTTTGCGACACACATGCACACCCATGTACAGATTCCCCTTCCCCACTCTCCCACACCCATGCACAGATTCCCCTTCCCTATCCATCTGCAAGGGTGGACATGTCAAAGCTGTCAGGGACTGGTCAGTGACAGTCAGCAACCAGTCCCTGACAGCTTTGACAGGGTCCACTTTTGTGGATGTCCCCTCCACACCCACACCCATGCACAGATTCCCCTTCCCCATCTCCCCCACACCCATGTGCACATTTCCCTTCCCCCCCACACCCACACCCATGCTGTAACATTCCACTGGATGTTCTTCTTGTGCTGCGGACAAGGCTACCAAAGTGACCTAACGATCACCTGATATGTTGAAGTCACATACTTGACTGATTACTAGCTCATGGACAAGGCGTAGTAGAGTGGCCCAAAGGATACAGAGGGCGCAATAGAGAGTGAAGTAGATGAGATGTACAGACAGTCAGCAAGACAGTGTGACTAAGGAGAATGGCAGCACTGTAACGCCACCACAGGGGCATTAAGCACGACATGTGCTTTGGCAAGTCAACGGGATCAGAAAGGTGTGAGTTGGTTAGGACTCAGTTCAGTGGTGAACAAGTATCACTTGGTCTCCCAGGGACACAAGGATAATAGCAGATAATCAGGGCTCAAGCGTAAGGGCAAGCGAAAACAAGGACTCAAGTGCAAAGGCAAGTCAAAAGCTAGTTCATGAGGCAAAGACAATGTGGTATTACACAAGAAGTCAAGTCTACTGTACAAGCTAGGTAGGGCACGACTTATATACTAATACAGGGTGTTTGGCTAAGCCAAACACATGATGCCAGAATGGCACCTTGTGCTAAATTGAGTACAAAGGGATACACTATAGCGAGAGTTACAAAGACACGTGGGTCTGCGCATGTGTCAGATTAACTTGGAAAGGTATAGTGGTTTTTGATGGCGCAAACCGCCAGTCAAAAGGAGTCGGGCGCAAGTGGAACGAAGCAAAATGGATGGGCGCATGACAAATGAGAAGCCCACGGAAACCGCATATCGTACAGTAGGAGATAGAACGAGTTGAGGCACACACAATGAGAAGTAGAAATCGTAACATTACCCCCCATCAGACTCAAAGTTGCCACAACTTCGACTAGTCGCTGGTGTAGTACCAGTCATCCTTGACAGGGGTGTTGTCCGGAGTTGGTGAAGGGGGTTGCGGGCATGTATGGTGACGCAGAAACATGTGCTTACCACGCTCCCCACACTCTCTGCACTGCTCATACTGAGGACAATGGATCTCTGCATGCCGTGCATCGTACCGCAGGCACTTGCCACACCACTGAGGACAATTGTCGGGGTCAATATAGGCTGGTGACATGGGGGAGATGCGATGGATAAGGCACATGTCGTATTGATGAGTATGGCTTCCACACCATTGACACGGCTGTTTGGCCCTTCACTGTGGGCACTGCGCAATCAGGTGGTTGGTGGATTTACACTGGAAGCACTTGCAGGTTCTCCTACTGCCCTCTCCCTGTAAGCATGGCATCTCACAGGGCCCTCCAGTGCGTGGGGGAATGGGAATAGCCTCAGGAGTGGGGCGCGGGTGTAAGAACTTAGCCTGAAGCTCGTCATACGTTTCTGAGATGAAGGGTATGGCTCACGCATACTGCAGCCACTTCTGCATGCTTGCGAGGTCCATATCCATGTGGAAACGATCCCGTGTGAGCTCGGTTTCCATCTGACAAAGCTCCGACTGACGTGTGGTGATGGCATCTTGGTGTAGCAGACACTCCTGGAGGCGAGACACATCAGTGTGGAGACGAACGTCATGAAGCTCTGTCAAGACTTCGTTAAGGCATATAGCACAGGGATTGTGGGAGTGAAACATAGTGAGCTGATGATCTGTGACGTGCTGGGCGAGCTGACCTGTGTATATGTCCTTCAAGTATACCAACTGTACGTAGCAGGGGTGTCCCTTGCCCATAGTGCCGACGACCTCTTGGTAACTCTTCTGGTAATAGATGAACCAGGCAATCCTCTTGGGGTACCCAGCTTCCCCAATCTTCATGGGGAAGTACAGGTAGGTGATATCAGAGTCGTTGTGGAAGAAGGGGAGTCCCAGGTCCTCCGTATTACCTTCTTTGTTATTGTCATCAAGGATGGCAAGAGTAGGGTCGGGTTCTACACGGTGTGGGTGAGAGGGAGGTGTTGGTACGTGATTAAGTCCCAGAGGGAATTGAGGAGTGGGTGTGTGTTCAAGGGGAGGTGGAGGTGAGGATGTTCATGGTTCAGGGGGAGTGGGAACGGCAAGAATGTGTATGGTAATAGGGGTGTCGATGGCTGGGGCGGTGAGTGTGAGTAGTGAGGTGGCTGCCTCTTCTTGGGCAAGGTGGTCAAGAGTGGGAGCAATCAAGGACAGGACAGGGGGGTCAGGACTAGTGTTACAATTTCTACTTCTTGCTGTATGCGTCCCAACTTGTTCCATCACCTACTGTACAATACGTGGTTTCCATGGGCTTCTCATTTGTCACACGCCCATCCGTTTCGCTTTGTTCCACTTGCGCCCGACTCCGTTCAACTGGTGGTTTGCACCATTGAAAACCACTATACCTTTCTGAGTTGATCTGATGCACGCGCAGACCTGTGTGTCCTCATAACTCTCAATATAGTGTACTCCATTGTACTCGATTTAGCGCAAGGTGTCAGTCTGGCGTCATGTGTTTGGCTTATCCAAACACCCTGTATTAGTATATAAGTCACACCCTACCTAGCTTGTATGGTAGACTTGACTTCTTGTGTAATACCACATTGTCTTTGCCTCACGAACCAACCTTTGACTCGCCATTGCGCTTGAGTCCCTGTTTTCACTTGCCTTTTCGCTTGAGCCCTTACTTTCCACTATTGTCCTTGTGCCCCAGGGAGGCCAAGTGATACTTGTTCACCACCGAACTGAGTCTCAACCAACTCACACCTTTCCAATCCCGTTGACTTGCTGAAGTACACGTTGTACTTAACACCCCTGTGGTGGCGTTACATTAAGTCAAGTCTCTCACCGTGGCGACGTCCAGTCGCAGCCAAACCAAGTTCAAGCCCGAATATATTGACCATCTCAGCTCAGACGAACTATCCGACAGAGTCAAAGGAGCAGTGGTCTGGGCAGAAAATAACGGAGTTGAGGGATACTTCATTTTTTACCCCACAACAAGATTGTACCGACAAATTCACTATCTTGAAGACAAACGCCTCTGGGCATTCATTGAATATTCCCCAAATGAAGGAGCGTGGTACACTACCAGACCAGTTCCCCTCACCTTGCAAACCAGCCCTTTGGGATCATCTAATCCCTCAGGAATTGATATTGACCCCCAGGATACCACATCCCCAAGCATATCAGTACCAACAACCAACCTCCCCACCTCAGTGTTTCCATCTTATGCAATGGCCCAACAAGGACAAGTGTCCACAAGCACCACCCTCACAAGTGGAGGGAGAGTACCCAGTGGAGGCAGAACACCCAGTGGAAGTGGAGCACCTGCCGGAGGAACCCCTGCTGGTGGCGGTGGCAGTGGTGGTGGAGGTGGCGGTGGTGGAGGACCAGCGCCTGCCAGAGGACTCATACCAGCCCTGGGCGGTAATGGCCGCCTAGGAGGAAATCCCCCACCAGAGTTCGACAGAAACTGAGAGAAGAGCAAAGCATTCCTGCACACTTTTAAACTGTACTGTGGAATGAACCCCACAGTGGACTTACTTGCGGTACCCAGGCAACGGGCCATGGCCTTCCTCTCTTACATCTGAGGACCGCTTGTCGATGACTGGGTCAATGAACAGATGAGGTGGATTGAGGGCCAGTTGGCAGCAGGAGTCCTGCGGACCCAAAACAACCTCTGGAATGAGGTGGAAACTCGGTTCCTCCAAGCATACACCAACACCGTGGAGCAGACGAAAGCCCGCAAAGCCCTACAGACCTTAGTGATGAAGGGGGAAGACATTGACTCTTACATCGCGCAGTTCGATAACCTGACCATGAAAGCCGGGTATGGCCTGGATGAAAAAGAAGCTACAATGTTGGAGTTGTTCCAAGACGGACTCCCAAATCAGTTAGTCATTAATGCCATTCGCTTCCAACACCCCATCACGTGGGAGGATTGGAAGCGAGCCGCCTGACTACAACAAGCTGAATACCTGGTTTTAAAGGATCGACTCAGCAAAAACCAAACCCCGCATCAAAAGAAGGGAGGGCATAACCGTGACCAGTGGGTACAGGCCCTCAACAAGAATCGCGACCCAAACGCCATGGATGTTGGACGTGCCCAAGCCTCCATGGCTCTCACCGACACTGAGTGAATCCAACTCCAAAAGGAGGGGCGTTGTTTTAGATGCTGTGTTACAGGGCACATCTCACGTAACTGCCCACAAAAGGGCGCTTGAATTGCTACTTCCTCCACAGCCGCCCAACCAACTCCCGTCCCCAACCCCTCGACCATATCAGCTCCTGCCATCACTACTGTCGCCATACAATCTAACCGCATACTTTCGACAGAAGAGCAGGCTGAAGCTCAGATTGCTGTGATGAAAGTGCAGCCACAGGAGGTATGAGACCTCATGGTGGAGAAACTGTTTGCGAAAGAGGATTTTCTCAATGCTTGAACCCAACGGCCTGGGCTAGAGCACTCAATGTAAACATGTACCATAGCAGATATCAATCCATGCAAATCCCAGTACATTTCAAATCTGCACATGCAACAGCCGAATGACAAGTACTCCTGGACTCAGGAGCCACTGACAATTTTATCTGCGCCTCGCTGTTGAAGCGGCTACAGATTGGAACACATGACATCACGCAACCAATACGCATTTGGAACGTGGATGGAACTCACAACCAAGATGGGGCTATCACCCAATACACTGATCTGAATGTCCGAACCAGAAGCGACACCAAGACACTCCACTTCCTAGTAACAAACTTAGGAAAGGACAAAGTTATACTAGGCTACCCATGGTTCTCAGCATTCGAACCACTTGTGAAATGGGGAGAAGTGACACTGAATGAGGAATTTCAGCCAGTAGTCATATCCAGCCTCCAGTCATTGGACAAAGCCACGCCTGTAGAAGCATCCATACGGGCGTTGGAGATGTATCAACTCAATGAGGCATGGGAGCAGATAATGAACAACAAACAGGAGCCATGCGTGGCACTGCTACGAAAGACCACGACGGCATCCAAATTAGCACAACAAGAGGCAGCCAAGTGAGAGGTGTGAACCTTCAAAGAGAAGGTCATGCCAGAGTACCGGCGATACTGAAAGGTGTTCGACAAGGAAGTGTCACGCCGCTTCCCACCAAAACAACCGTGGGACCACACCATCGACCTAACACAGAACGCCCCCACATCGATGGACTGTAAAGTGTACCCATTAACGCAGGAAGAGGACAAGGCCCTTGAAGTGTTTCTTGCCGAGCAACTCGAGAGGGGATACATCCGACCATCAAAATCTCCATACGTCTCACCATTCTTCTTCATAAAGAGGAAAGATGGAAAACTTAGACCAGTGCAGGACTACTGACACCTCAATGAGGTTACCGTTCGCAATCACTACCCACTACCCCTCATCCCTGAACTTATCGACAAAACCTGTAATGCAAGACTCTTCACCAAACTAGACATTCGCTGGGGGTATAACAACATCTGCATAGACGAAGGGGACGAGTGGAAGGCTGCCTTTAAGATGAATAAAGGTGCCTTCAAACCCCTTATGATGTACTTCGGCCTCACAAACTCCCCAGCCACATTCCAAGCAATGATGGACTCCACGTTCAGAGACCTGGTCCTGACAGGTGAGGTAATCGTGTACATGGATGACATCCTCATCACGACTATTGATGACCTGCAGTGTCATTGTGAAAGGGTCCACCAAGTCCTGACAATTTGTGAAGAAAACGACCTCTACATCAAACCTGAGAAATGCGAAGTTGAAGTGTGTGAGACTGAGTACCTCGGGCTCATCATTGGGCATGGGAAGCTGTGGATGGACCCCATAAAAGTGTGAGGAATTTGTGAATGGCAACCCCCAAAGAGCCTCAAAGAAGTACGCGCCTTCATTGGTTTCTGCAACTTTTACTGCCAATTCATCAAAGGATTCTCATCACTTGCATGCCCTCTTCACAACCTCATGAAAAAGGACACTCCATGGCACTGGGGAGCAGAACAGCAACGCACGTTTGAATGCATTAAAACCCAGATATGCCAGGAACCAATCCTTCTCTTCCCCAACCTGACAAAACCGTTCGAATTAGAAGTGGACGCATCCAATGTCGCCATCGGTGCAGTACTCAACCAACTAGGAAGTGATCAAAAGCTCCATCCAGTAGCGTTCCACTCAGAATCATTATCCCAAGCTGAGTGGAATTATGACATCTATGATAGAGAGCTACTCACAGTGGTCAAGGCCCTCCACGCCTGGCGCACATACCTCATTGGCTCCCCTCATAAAATCATCATACACACTGACCACACCAACCTCCAATACTGGAAAGAACCGTGAAAAATCAGTCAACGAGTGGCACATGAGTTTCTGGAACTATTGGAGTACGACTTCATACTGGAGCACGTGTCTGGGGTTAGAAACGGCCATGCAGATGCCCTATCCTGACGAGCGGATTATATACCAGACAATGAAGACAACAACAATGTCATTGTCCTCCCCGCCGACTGCTTCCTCCAGGCTACCAAAATGTCAATGCACGACATAAACATTTGGACCCAGATCATGCAGAACCTCGACGAGTCACAAGTACTACGATGGGTTGAGCCGCATAGCCTGAAAAAACATGGAGGGTTATGGTGGAAGGGCAAGGCCCTTGTCGTTGTCGGGGACAACGATCTTAAGCAGGGGGTAATCACCTTTTTCCACGACACACCTGCCATGGGACACCCCGGAATTACAAACACCTATGAACTCTTACGACGAGACTACTGGTGGCCTAACATGCGCAAAGACGTAGAAGAATACATCAAGGGTTGTGCCACATGCCAAGCCAACAAAATCAATCCCCACTGACAAAAGCCACACCTCTTCCCTATCACAACTGACCCACAAGCAGAACCTTTTGAAGTTGTAGCAATGGATTTCATTACGAAACTACCACCATTGCAAGGGTATGACTCAATCCTCACCATCACCAACCATGACTGCTCCAAGGCAGCCATCTTTATCCCGTGTAACGAAACAATCACTGCAGAAGGTGGAGCCAGGCTATACCTTCGTCATGTTTATCCCCATTATGGCATACCCCATAAACTGATCACTGACCAAGACCCCCAATTTATGTCAGCATTCATGACACAACTCTGCTGAGTCCTCGGAATTAGACAGAACATCTCATCGGTGTACCATCCCCAAACAGATGGACAATCAGAATGAACCAACCAGTGGCTGGAACAGTACTTATGCCATTGGAGTAACGTGCAACAGGACAACTGGGCAGAAGCCCTCCCTGTAGCACAATTCGCACACAACATGTAGCCAAACGCAACAACAAAACACTCCCCCTTTTCACTTATCATGGGTTGGGAACCACACACCACCTGGACCCTGAAACCCACGACCTCTCCATCAGTTGACCAGCGCTTAGAAGACATGGGTAACTTCCAACAGCACGCGCAAGATTGTATCAAGCACGCCCAAGAACTCATGATAAAACAAGGACGCACCCGCTTCATTCCCTATCAAGAAGGGGCGCAAGGGTGGCTAGAGGGGATGTGTTATTTGTAGCTAGAGCATGCTATTCTCTGCTGTTCTGTGACTGTACAACGCTCCAAGTGAAGTTACCTTATTTAGATATGCTTAGTCAGGTTGGTATATCCTGCAGAGGACGGAAAATATTCCCTTAGTCTTATATCCTCCTCTGCAGGTGAGTAATTAGTTTTACCTTGATCAATATAGTCTTATATCCTCCTCTGCAGTCCCCTTGTGTCCTCTGTGACTCAAGGGCCCTCTATAGGTCGCACTTTGACAGGTTATGGGCCCTGCCCTGCGCCTTAATTCATCCTTCCTGCTCTCCTAGCTGCTTCCATCGTCTTGGCTGCTCTTAGCGCCTTCACACTCATTCCAATCACTCCCATTCAATTCCCACTCTTCCACTCATCCAAATCACTCCATTCCTTCCCACTCTATCGCACCCACCGCGTTTACCATGTCTGCATCAAGAGACTCCTCCATCTCGTCCATATCCACTCTCACCAACAAAAACTATCGTCTCTGGGCTGATGACATGAAGTCCTGGCTACAGCTCAATGGCCTTTGGCGACTGGTGTCTGGCTCAGAGAAGAAACCAGTGGGAAAACCCGAGGTCTTGGACTCTAAGGGCACTGTCCTCACTGCTGCTACGCCTCCAGACGAGGACAAGCTGGAGAGATGGGAGGTCAAGGCTGAGAAGGCTGCTGGAGCTCTCAAGACTGCCATGTCTCATGAGCTCAGGGTGCTCATCAGGGACTGTGAAGACGACCCCATTGCCATCTGGGACACCCTCAAGGCCTCCTTTGTGCAACAGCGAACTGCCCCTCGCTTCAATGCCTACCACACTCTCCTATCTATCCAGAAGGACGACTCAGAGTCCCTGGAATCGCTCATTAACAAGGTGGATGAGCAGATTAGAGTCATCCAGTCGCTTTCCCCTTCCTCCTTCACTCTGGACAACCTCTATGACGAGCTGGCTGTTATGGCCATCATTAGGGCACTCCCACAGTCGTTTGACGAAGTCATACGCACCATCTCAGTCCTGGACAAGTTTGACAAGCAGTCTGTGATCCAAGCGCTCAGGAACATGGATCAGACACGTTCAAACCTATCTGGGACGTCATCTGCCTTTTCAGCAACATCTGGGCCTTCCAGATCGCATCCCAGGGTGCCCCAAGCGTCTCAGTCCACGTCCTCCAGCCATGCCCCACAAGGTGGCTCTTCCAGGAGTCGCAAATGTGACTTCTGCTCTCGCTTGGGCCATATTGAGGCCAAGTGCTTCCTCAAGGAGCGCCTCATGCGTCAGATCAACCCCCCTTCATCTTCCACAGCCTCACCTGCCTCAATCTCACCTCAGTCACCTCCAGAGGCACCACAGTCCGCTTCAGCTGCATCAGCAAGTGCCCTCTTTTGTGCTCTCCAGGTCGACTCTCACACTTCCTGGAATGCAGACACTGGTGCCTCAGCTCATATGACATTCAATTGTCATTGGATGCGCAATCTGAAGCTGCATCGCGTCGAAATTAGGCTGGCTGATGGGTCTGTGGTCTATTCTGAAGGGGTGGGGTCGGTCCGGTTCAATCCTGTGGTGAATGGCGAGGAAATGGCGCCTCTAGAGCTCACTAATGTCCTATATGTCCCTGCACTCTGCAGTAATCTATTATCTGTGCTATATCTCACTCTCCATTGCCGCTTCGTCGTCTCCATTGAGAGGGACACCCTACACTTCATCAGGGACAACAGGATCACCTTCCAAGCGAAGACTGGAGCCTCAAATGCAGCCTATGTCGTTGGGCACACCATTCCAGTGGAGGAGTTCACCTCATTATCATCTGCCACCACCCTTCCATTGGACTGGGACCTGTGGCATCGTCGCCTCTGCCACCATCACCTGGCAGGCATCAAGAAGCTGCGCTCTGGCAACCTGGTGACGGGTTTCAAGCTTGATTCAGAGGCTGACCCTGATCCAGTATGCGAAGCCTGCAAAGCTGGCAAGATGCATGCAGATCCCTTTCCACCTTCATCCTCTAGAGCCTCAAAACTGCTTCAGCTAGTCCACAGCGACGTCCATGGCCCAGTCAGGGTGCCTACACATCAAGGGTATCGCTATTGGGTCACATTCATCGACGACTTCTCTCACTTCAAGGCAGTTTACCTCTTGAAGCGAAAGTCTGAGACCTTTGCTGCCTTCAAACAGTTCAAGGCTTGGGCTGAGAATCTCACTGGAGCGAAGCTGATCACTCTGAGGGATGATAAGGGTGGGGAGTACATGTCTGGCGAGTTTGAGGCATTCTGCATAGAGCATGGCATTCAGAGGCAGCACACTGTCAGGAATCGCCCTCAGCAGAATGGGGTCGCTGAGAGGGCCAACAGGACGATAGAGGAAGCCATCATCTCCATGCTGCATGAGTCTGGCATGTCTACAGCCTTCTGGGGCGAAGCTCTTGCCACCTTCATTCACACTAGCAACAGACTCGTCACCTCAGCGCTCCCAGACAGCACACCTTATCAGGCATTCAATGGGAGCAAGCCAGATCTGTCTAGGCTTCGTGTCTGGGGCTGTACTGCATATGTGCTGATCCAGAGGGACAAGCGTCCACTTGGGAGCCTTGGATCACACATGGAGAAGTGTGTATTCATTGGATACCCTCAGGGCTACAAGGGATGGAAGTTCTACAACCCTGTGACCAAGAAGGTGTTCATATCAGAGAGGGCTGACTTTGATGAACGGTTCTTTATGCTCCAGGCTCACTCTGTACCCCACCTGCCTCCCCCTTGTCTCAATTCCCTGCTTGAGACGCCTCCTACCTCGATTTCACTCCCAGACATCTCAGATGATGTCCTGGACGCTCCATCTGATTCACAGATGCCAGTTCATGGGGGAGATGGGTCCACTGCTTCTGATCTGCCATCTGTTCCTCATATCCTGCCTCCAAGTGTCACACCAGTGCCTGCTCATTCACAGACCCCTCCATCCATCTATCACTCACTTCCTCCTTCATCTTCATCACCTTCAACCCCTCCAGCTCGCCATCCTCATCATCCTCCTGTTCCCCCTCGTCCGCAGCGCTTCAGACGTCCCAGAGATGAGTGGCTGCCGGAGCAATGGGCCGTTCCAGATCGCTACAAGCAGCCAAGGGAGCCTACACCAGCAGTGGTCTCTTCAGACGAAGATGACAACTCTGATGATCCTCTTGACATCATCCAAGCTGGTGCAGCCTCTACAGCTGAGCCCACATCCTATAGGCAGTCCTAGCAGCGCTCGGACGCAGATCTGTGGCACAAGGCCTGTGAGGAAGAGATGGAGGCTCACAGATTGAATGGCACTTGGGAGGTTGTCAAACTGCCGCCTGGGAAGCGTGCAATTGGCTCTAGATGGTTCATGAAGGTGAAGCACAATGCTGATGGCTCTCTGGACCGGTACAAGGCCAGATTGGTGGCCAAGGGCTATTCTCAGCGCCCTGGCTTTGATTTCAAGGAGACCTTTGCTCCCACAGTTCGCTACTCCACCATTCGCATTGTCCTTGCCCTAGCTGCTCTGGAAGACCTCAAACTTTGCTCCATTGACATCTCTCATGCATATCTCAATGGCACTCTGGAGGAAGAGATCTACATGCTGCAGCCTGAGGGATTTGAAGTCGGTGGTCCAGATCATGTCTGTAGGCTGAGAAAGTCGTTATATGGCTTGAAGCAAGCAGGCAGGGTCTGGAACAAGACCCTTCACACTGTGCTCACATCTATGGGCTTCAATCGCATCCAATCCGACCATGGGCTCTACATCTACCTCAGAGATGATGTCAGGATCATGATGCCTGTGTTTGTCGATGATATCACGCTTGCCTGCAAGGATGGAGCCAAGATTGATTCAATCGTCCAAGAGCTGTCCAGTCACTTCAAACTGCGAGATCTTGGCCCTACCACCCAGTTACTTGGCCTGGAAATCATCAGAGACCGTGCTAATCGTACACTCTCCATCTCCCAGAGCCAGTACATCTCCAATCTCCTTCAGGAGCATGGTCTGAGCGATTCCAAGCCTGTCTCCACTCCTCTCAACCCTGGCACGCGTCTTTCCACCTCCATGTGTCCCCAGACCGATGCAGAAGCGTCAGAAATGCGCCAGTTCCCCTACATCTCTGTTGTAGGCTGCCTGATGTATCTGGCAGTCACCACAAGGCCAGACATCACCTATGCTGCCGGAGCTCTTGCCAGATTCAACTCCAATCCTGGCCTGGCTCATTGGCAAGCTGCCAAGCATGTGCTTCGCTATCTGAAGGGTACAATCGACTACAAGCTTGTCTATAAGCCCTCCACATCGCCTGAGCCCTTCATCACTTACTCAGATGCTGATCATGGTGGTAACCTGGACAATGGCAAGTCGACTGGTGGATATGTGGTCAAGATTGGCTCTGGAGCAGTGTCTTGGAGCTCCAAGTTGCAGCCTTTGGTTGCGTTGTCCACAACTGAGGCAGAGCACATCTCTGCTGTTGAGGCAGGCAAGGAGATCCTGTGGATGCGTCAGTTCATGGGGGAGCTTGGCTACAGCATTTCTGGCCCATCACTGCTGAGAATGGACAATCAATCGGCCATTGCAGTGAGCAAGAACCCAGAGCACCACAGCAAGATGAAGCATCTCTCCCTTCGCCTGTTTTGGCTAAGGGATGCTGTTCAGGACGGGCTAATCACCCCTAGCTTTGTGACGACACAGGAGATGGCTGCTGACATCTTCACAAAGGCGCTTGACAGGTTTAAGGTGCAGAAGTGTGCCAGCATGCTTGGTTTGTTTAGTTAACAGTTTGGAGCCTTGCACATTCATGGGGGAGTGTTATTTGTAGCTAGAGCATGCTATTCTCTGCTGTTCTGTGACTGTACAACGCTCCAAGTGAAGTTACCTTATTTAGATATGCTTAGTCAGGTTGGTATATCCTGCAGAGGACGGAAAATATTCCCTTAGTCTTATATCCTCCTCTGCAGGTGAGTAATTAGTTTTACCTTGATCAATATAGTCTTATATCCTCCTCTGCAGTCCCCTTGTGTCCTCTGTGACTCAAGGGCCCTCTATAGGTCGCACTTTGACAGGATGAACCTTAGGATGTTCTACCCCACAGCCAAGCTAGCCCCCAAATGTCACAGGCCATTCCGCATTAAGAAGGCCCTATCAGCAGTGTCTTATGAGTTGGAGCTCCCGGAATCATGGAAGATCCACCCCATGTTCCACGCTAACCTCCTCACCCTATATAAGGAAATGGAACTACATGGGGAAAACTTCATGCGACCCCCCCTGACCTCGTGGATGGAGAAGAAGAGTTCGAAGTGGAGCAAATCCTCAGGTCACGGCTTTATGGCCGAGGGCATAAACTCCAATTCCTAGTTCAGTGGAAGGGATTCCCCATGAGCGATAGCTCGTGGGAACCACTCAAAAATGTTCGACATGCACCTGACCTTATTGCCAACTTCTACCGGCATAACCCTACCGCCGAAGGGGCTGGACAAAAGGTATAAAGAGACACCCATAGACTCAAGAAATACATACCTCCTCTCCCACTCTTAACACCATGACATCCACTCCAATCATCTCGAAAGTTCCTTCATGCCCCCTGGCACAAGTCATACTCGAGCAACTAACTGTACCCTCACAGGACCAGGGTGTCCCCTCACAGCCAGAGGGTTGTACACTGTACTCTGTAGTTCCCAGTCCAGACCCCCCTATCTTGTCTCTGATCGCTCCCACTCTCGACCGCCTAGCTCAGGAAGAGGCAGCTACCTCATTACTCACCCTCACCGCCCCGCCCATTGACACTCCTGTCACCATGCACATCCTCACCATCCCTGCTCCTCCAGGACCGCAAACCCCACCACCACCTCTTGAACACGCACCACTCCCCTCATTCCCTCCTGGAGTCGACCATGTAACCACACCCACCACGCAACCCCACCTTGTTGAACCAGACCCCACCCTAGCCTTCCTTGGTGATGAGGAAGAAGAGGGAGACGCTACCAATCCAGGACTTCCCTTCCTTCGCAACGACCCTGACCTCTCCTACCTATACTTCCCCATGAAAATTGGAGAGGCTGGGTATCCAAAGAAGACAGCACGCTTCATTTACTACTGTAAGAATTATCAAGAAGTTGTCAGAACCATGGGAAGGGGGCATCCTTGCTATGTGCAGTCAGTCTACTTGCGAGGGGTATACGAAGGACAACTCCCCCAACACATCACCGACCAACAACTTGTTATGTTCCACCCCCATGACCCTTGTGCTATCTGCGTTGACAAAGTTCTGACAGAACTGCGCGACGTCCGTCTTCATGCAGATGTATCTTGCCTCAGAGAGTGTCTTCTGCGGAAGGACACGATTGCAGCATGCAAATCTGAGCTCCGACGGCTGGAGACGGACCTCACATGGGATCGATTCCACATGGACATGGATCTCACAAGTGTGAGGAAGCGGCTGCAGTATGCGCGCGCCATACCCCTCATATCAGAAAAGTACAACAAGCTTCAGGCTAAATTCATACGTCCACGACCTACCCCCAAACCTATTCCCATTCCCCCACATACCGGCGGACCTTGCGAGATGCCGTGCCTGCAGGGAGAGGAGCGCAAGAGGACTCGCAAGTGTTTCCAATGCAAGTCGACTGACCACTTGATTGCTCAGTGCCCTCAGAGGAGGGCCAAGCAGCTGTGTCAGTGGTGCAGAAGTCGCACTCACCAGTATGATGTGTGCCTTATCCATTGCATCTCCCCCATGTCACCAGCCTATGTTGATCCCGATGATCGTCCTCGGTGGTGTAGCAAGTGTCTGCGGTACGATGCATGGCATGCGGAGATTCACTGCCCTCAGTAAAAATAGTGCAGAGAGTGTGGGGAATGTGGTAGGCACATGTTCCTGCGTCACCACACATGTCTGCAACCCCCCTCACCAACTCTGGATAACACTCCTGTCGAGGATGACTGGTACTATACCAGCAACTAGTTGAAGTCGTGGTGACTTCGAGTCTGACGGGGGGGTAATGTTATGATTTCTACTTCTTGCTGTATGCATCCCAACTTGTTCCATTACCTACTGTACAATACGCGGTTTCCATGGGCTTCTCATTTGTCACACACCCATCCGTTTCGCTTTGTTCCACTTGCGCCCGACTCCTTTCAACTGGTGGTTTGCACCATTGAAAACCACTATACCTTTCCAAGTTGATCTGACACACGCGTGGACCCGCGTGTCCTCATAACTCTTGATATAGTGTACTCCTTTGTACTCGATTTAGCGCAAGGTGTCAGTCTGGCATCATGTGTTTGGCTTATCCAAACACCCTGTATTAGTATATAAGTCACACCCTACCTAGCTTGTACGGTAGACTTGACTTCTTGTGTAATACCACATCGTCTTTGCCTCACGAACTAGCTTTTGACTCGCCATTGCGCTTGAGTCCCTGTTTTCGCTTGCCTTTTCGCTTGAGCCCTTACTTTCCGCTATTGTCCTTGTGCCCCAGGGAGGCCAAGTGATACTTGTTCACCACCGAACTGAGTCTCAACCGACTCACGCCTTTCCGATCCTGTTGACTTGCTGAAGTACATGTCGTACTTAATGCCCCTGTGGTGGCATTACAACTAGCAATCACAGAATATGGCGTACAACCCTCTGGTTGTGAGGGGACACCCAAGTCCTGTGATGGTACAGTCAGTTGTTTGAGTATAATCTGTGCTGGTGGGCACGAGGGCACTTTGGAGATGATAGGAATGGAAGTCATGGTGGTAGTAGTATTGTGGGGGGGAGCGTGTCGTTTTGGGCTCGTTGGATGTCCTGTTATATCTTTCATCCAGCCCCTTTGGCAGTAGGATTATGCCAGTAGAAGTTGGTGATTAAGTCAGGTACATGTTGGACATTTTCGAGTGGTTCCCATGAGCTGTCGCTTACGGGGAATCCCTTCCACTGGACTAGGAATTGGAGTTTGCGCCCTTGGCCATGAAGCCTTGATCCGAGGATCTGCTCCACTTCAAACTCTTCTTCTCCATCCACAAGGTCGAGGGGTGGTTGCATGAAGTTTTCCCCATGCAGCTCTGTCTCCTTATATGGGGTTAGAAGGTTGGCATGGAATACAGGGTGGATCTTCCATGACTCTGGAAGTTCCAGTTTGTAAGATACCGCTGATAAGGCCTTCTTAATGTGGAATGGTCCATGATGTTTGGGGGCTAGTTTGGCTGTGGGGTAGAATGTTTTAAGGTTTGTCCCTTCTAGCCACACTTGTGCCCCTTCCTGATAGGGGATAAAATGGGTATGCCCTCGCTTCATCATGAGTTCTTGGGCGTGTTTGATGCAATCTTGCATGTGTTGTTGACGGGTGCCCATGTCTTCTAACCACTGATCAACAGATGGGGATGTTGTGGGTTTCGGGGTCCATGCAGTGCGTGGTTCCCAGCCCATAATTAGCAAGAATGGGGAGTGTTTCGTGGTCGCATTGGGCCACAAGTTGTGTGCAAATTGTGCCACTGGGAGAGCCTCAGCCCAGTTGTCCTGCTGCACATTACTCCAGTGACGTAAGTACTGCTCCAGCCACTGATTCGTTCACTCGGATTGGCCATCCGTCTGAGGGTGGTATGCTGATGAGATGTTTTGTTGGATTCCAAGAACTTGGCAGAGTTGTTTCATGAATGCTGATGTAAACTGGGGATCCCGGTCCGTGATCAATTTTCGGGGTATTCCATAGTGGGGGTAGACATGGCAAAGGTATAGCTGAGCTATGCCTTCTGCTGTGATGCTTTTGTTGCATGGGATAAAAATGGCTGCCTTTGAGCAGTCATGGTCGGTGATGGTGAGGATTGAGTTGTATCCTTGTGATGGTGGTAGCTTTGTGATGAAGTCCATGGCCACGACTTTGAATGGTTCCACTTCTGGGTCTGTCATAATGGGGAACAGGTGTGGCTTTTGTCGATGGGGGTTGATTTTGTTCGCTTGGCACATAGCACATCCTTTGACATATTCTTCTACGTCTTTACGCATGTTGGGCCACCAGTAGTCCTGTCGTAAGAGTTCATAGGTGTTTGTGATTCCGGGGTGTCCCATCGCTGGCGTGTCATGGAAGAAGGTGATTACCCCCCGCTTAAGATCGTTGTCCCCAACAATGACAAGGGTTTCTCCTTTCCACCATAACCCGTTGTGCTTTTTCAGGTTGTGTGGTTTGACCCATCGCAACACTTGTGATTCATCAAGGTTTTGCGCGATTTGCGTCCAAATGTCCATGTCGTGCATTGACATTTCTGTGGCTCAAATAAAGCGCTCAGCGGGGAGGACGATAATGTCATTGTTGTCCTCATCGTTTGGTGCATAATCCGCTCGACGTGATAGGGCATCTGCGTGACTGTTCTTGATGCCAGAAACGTGTTTTAGTATAAAGTCGTATTCTGACAATTCCAGGAACTCACGTGCTACTCAGCGGCTGATCTTCCATGGTTCCTTCCAGTACTGCAGGTTGGTGTGATCAGTGTGTATGATAATTTTATGGGGGGAGCCAATGAGATACGTGTGCCAGGTGTGGAGGGCTTTGACTACTGCAAGTAGCTCTCTGTCATAAATGTCGTAGTTTCGCTTGGCTTGAGATAATGACTCCGAGTGGAATGCGACTGGGTGGAGTTTCTGGTCATCTCCTAACTGGTTGAGTACTGTGCCAATCATGACGTTGGACACATCTACCTCCAATTCGAATGGTTTTGTTGAGTTGGGAAATAGGAGGACCAGTTCTTGGCATATCTGATCTTTAACACACTCGAACGTGTGTTGTTGGTCCGTTCCCCAATGCCACAGGACGTTCTTTTTTGTAAGGTCATGAAGGGGGCGTGTGAGTGACGAGAATCCTTTAATGAACTGGCAATAAAAGTTGCAGAAGCCAATGAAGGTGCACACCTCCTTGAGGTTCTTTGGAGGCTGCCAGTCGTGGATTCCTCGTACTTTTACAGGGTCCATCCACAGTTTCCCGTGTCTGATAATGAGTCCAAGGTATTCCATTTCGCGTACCTCAAACTCGCACTTTTCTGGCTTGATGTGATGAACAGCATACATAGAGATCATACTCACAGTGGCAAAGGTGACTGTGGTGAGATATGAAGGTAAGCTGGAATGCAGCAACAGAGTAGATCTTGCAGGTGAAGCAGATGGGTGTCTGGCACACAACAGATGAGAACTGATGTTATTACAGCAGAGGAGACATACCTGGCACACAACAGATGAGAACTGATGTGGTCCAGGAGCGTACAAGCTGCACTACTTATACAAAATACAGGGTGACACAGGTAACAGCTGGTCACAGTAAATACAAGACGCATTGTTCTACAAGTGGACAAAGGAGTGTACTGTTCTGGAGAACAAGGCGTATAGAACAAGGAAGGTCTGGAATATGATATCATAGTGACATCATAATAAAGATAAGAACAAAGATCAGAGTACAAGGACAAAATACAAGGGGAGTCCAGAGGAGTCCATGATGTCATTGTACAGTGATGTCATAGATAAGAAAGTCCGAGATTGTAAAGATCATATACAGTATAATCTAATCTACATAAGTCCAATATATCTTATCTAAAGCAGTCCGTTATCTGCATGTCCATTGAGCCACTAGATGCACTCAGGTCACTTATCAACAAGGGATACACTATAATGAGAGTTACGAAGACACGTGGGTCCGTGCATGCGTCAGATTAACTTGGAAAGGTATAGTGGTTTTCAATGGCGCAAACCGCCAGTTGAAAGAAGTTGGGCGCAAGTGGAATGAAACAAAACAGATGGGCGCATGACAAATGAGAAGCCTGCGGAAACCATGTATTGTACAGTAGGAGATAGATTGAGTCAAGGCGCACACAATGAGAAGTAGAAATTGTAACAAGCACACTCCAAGCAGCAAGAGATAAGCAGAAAGGAAAGGACGCGAGGCCTTATGGCGATTCACCAGCTAAGGACTAGGAAGATGACAACCAAAGTCTATTCAGCACTCAACTGGCAGACAGCGCAGGAGAGGCAAGGTGTTTGGGTGGTATAATCCAAGAAGTCAAGCTTAGGTCTTCAGCGACCATAAGCCAGAGCCTATATACTGCTCCAAGGAGGTTTGAACCCCAGCTTGGAACTCCATAACCCTAATATATGGATCCTAGGAATGAGTCACAACAAGTCAGAGATAATCAGAAGCCAATGGCATAAGGCCCTCATGGCATGAGTCAGAGATAACGAATCACAGACTGTATGGGCGGCAGTCACGAACCAATCACGAAGCAGGAAGCATATGGTACACATCAGAAACCAGGCACAATCGATAACATGTACAAGTCATTGCAAACATGAGGTAGTCGAGACTGGTCCAGGCACAAGCTCATCTGGACCCTTCTGGTGCAAGTCTAGCCAGGTCACGTGCCAGGGTCACATGACGGGCGCTTGATGTAAGATCACGTGATCTACTCCCAATAATCCTGAGGTCTTTGAGCAGTACCCAGGTGGTAGCAGTGGTCAGGTGACTTAGCTCGTTCTTGGGCGCTTAAGGCCACAATTCTCATAACTTCAGCTTCCTCCTCAGCCAAATCAGCATGTGAACACTTCATGGCAGTATTCCGGGGTCGTGCAAGGGGGGTCCGGGGGTCCGTTACGGGTGAAACCATAACACATGCACAGATTCCCCTTCCCCATCTCCCCATGCACAGCACCAACACCCACCCAATGTCCAATGCCCCCTCCCCTTCAATTTACACAAAGTCAGACAATATCCTTGTTATGGTTTCGCC
The DNA here is from genome assembly GCA_021524915.1 of Lactarius akahatsu. Classification (NCBI taxonomy): domain Eukaryota; kingdom Fungi; phylum Basidiomycota; class Agaricomycetes; order Russulales; family Russulaceae; genus Lactarius; species Lactarius akahatsu. The sequence continues at coordinate 243,034 of JAKELL010000009.1, read as the reverse complement.
TATAACTGTCCCCTCAGACACCCCTACATGACCCTGGAACACTGCCATGAAGCGATCATGTGCTGAACTGGCTGAGGAAGAAGCTGAAGTTATGAAGATTGTGGCCTTAGATGCCCAAGAACAAGCTAAGTCACCTGACTACCAATACTACCTGGGCACTGCTCAAAGACCTCAGGAATATTGGGATTAGATCACGTGATCTTACACAACCGCCCATCATGTGACCCTGGCACGTGACCTGGCTAGACTCACACCAGAAGGGTCCAGATGAGCTTGCACCTGGACCAGTCTCGACTGCCTCATGTTTGTGATGACTCATACATCCTTATTGATTGTGCCTGGTTTCTGATATGTACCATATGCTTCTTGTTCTATGATTGGTTCGTAACTGCACCCATATGACTTGTGATTCCTTATCTCTGACTCATGCCATGAGGGCTTCTGATTATCTCTGACTTGTTGTGACTCATTCCTAGGATCCGTGTATTAGGGTTTTGGAGTTCCAAGCTGGGGTTCAAACCTCCTTGGAGTAGTATAGGCTCTGGCTTATGGTTGCTGAAGACCTAAGCTTGACTTCTTGGATTATACCACCCAAACGCCTTGCCTCTTCTGAGCTGTCTGCCGGTTGAGTGCTGAATAGACTTTGGTTGTCATCTTCCTAGTCCTTAGCTGGTGAATTGCTGTAAGGCCTTGCATCCATTCCTTTCCATTCATCTCTTGCCGCCTCAGGTGTGCCGTCCATCTCTATTGCTGTGCTGTCTTGCCAGCTATCGATTCATATCATCCGCTTCATTCTCTATTGTGCCCTTTGCATCCTTTGGGCTACTTTACTACATCTCGTCCACAAGCTAGTAGTCGATCAAGTATGTGACTTCAACATACCCAGTGATCATTAGGTCGCTTTGGTAGCCTTGTCTGCAGTACAAGAAGAATGTCCGGTGGAACGTTACAATCCTGGTAATGTTTTTTTTTTGTCTCCAAGTTCTCTTGACTCCCACTGACTAGCAATTGACTTTGTCTGACTTTGTGATGTCCTCATACAATGTCCTAGTCAATGGTGATTTTTTGATCAAGTTTCACTGACTAACAGTTGACTTCCATTGACTTCATCAAAGTTACTTGACTTCAATTGACTTCAATTGACTCAAATTACTGTTTTTTTTCAACTTTAGCTGACTTTTGGCCAACTTCCTTTTTACTAAGAAGGACCTGTGACCCTCTTTTGCCATGGGGTTCTTGGGTGTCATCATCAGCTGAGAGTTTCTTGCCTTGTTTGGGAGTGTGCTTGGCCACAGTCTTGGTGCCAGATGCTTTGGCTGTCTTTGCACATGCTTTGAAGGACATGTGTGGCCTGGGAAAGTGGTGGCAGGGCAACCAGAGAGGCAGGAGGTAGAGACAGCCACGAGACTGCAATGTAGCACAACTTGTGTCTCTGCAAAATAAAACTCCAAAATTTTTGTTGCCTTCCTTCATAAGATCAGAGTAATGGCATTACAGGTAGTAGGAGCCCTGACCCACCCTGAACACAAAATTTTGCATTAATCAAGCCATTTTTGACTTCCTGATCAAATTTTTTTCCAAAATAAGGGTTCCAAAAATGGTATGATAATGAGACAACAATGGGAACTTTGAAATGCCCTAATGTAGCACTGGCAACCCATTTTTGTCAGGGTGATCTTTCATTGGATTTGACTTTTGGCTTTGTGATCTTGCTCCCCACCTGAGAACCTTCACAAGCACTGGTACTGGCAGTGGTACACATGCCATGACTGCCAGTTCAGTGAATCCAAATCTTCAGTGCCACTCACAATAGACTTAATGGTGTTCTCATATTCCTTGGCAGCAAGCCAGACCCAAGGCCAAACCAGGAACATGTCCTTGTTGTCCCATTCAAAGGGCATTTCCCCTTTCTGATGGTCATATGTAATGCCCCCATATGGCACTGTCACAGTGGCAGGTTTGTGGCAGTGTACCAACAGTCTGAAATGAAGGAAGTGTGTCCACTTTCAGTGATAGGGGCACATTGGAATTTCCAAGGTAGCCATGTGGGAGGATCAGGAAGAGGGTTTGTTTGTCCCTCCCTTCCCTCCCTCCCTCCCACACATCCCAAACCAATACACAGACACACATTGTTTACCTTTATTTTACTTTACTTTATCTTTAGTTTTATAGAAATTATCAACTCTTTGGAAATAAAAACATGGGGGGTGAAAAAACGAAGAAAAGCGGAGTTGGAATCTGAGTGGCGGAGACACGGTTAAAGCGGACCGGTCCGTGAGAACAGTGCGTTTGGGCAAAAAACTCTCACCACCCACCTCCAAGGGTCTTTGTACCGTCATATACCATTGCATCTGTTGTGACTAAATCTCAGGCTGAGGTTAGCCTATTGTTGAACTTTTCTATCTTTACCGAGGTTTTTCTTTCCTTCCTGAAGCAGCTGTCCGGGTCGATGGGCTCGGCCTTCGAAAGCAATGGCAGAGGATCGGGTTCTGCTCTACATCCGGCCATCTTACAGGTTACAGCAATTTCGACCGCCATTGCTACGCTTGTGTCCGCTATCTCAATATTAATGCATCTGAAAAACTACCGCAAGCCCATGCTACAACGGTTAGTAGCATTCTCCTATTACTTTTGAAGCGAGCGGCGCCGGTGGGAGAGATTGTCTCGATCCTGACTGATTGGCCCATGACTCCCGAGCTGCGAGTGAAGGGCACTTCCATGGGATGGGTCCAGCGTCATACTATCTTGATTCTCTGCTGCATATTGTGCTCACCGTTTCATCGCACTAGGATGGTTGTTCGCGTCATGTTAATGGTCCCAATCTACGCCGTCTCTTCCCTAATATCCCTATTTTCTCTGGATGTTGCTTTCATTATCGATGCTATCCGAGATGTCTATGAGGTACGATGTCACTCGTCTAAACCCTTAATTAGATTACGACCGTTTCCATAGGCCTTCGTAATTTATTGCTTTTTCCAGCTATTGCTCGGATATCTCGGTGGGGAGCGCTCGCTTCTCATCTTAGTCCATGGCCGCCAACCCAAAGCACCCCCTTTTCCCATGAACGTATTCCAGCGCGAACTAGATGTCAGCGATCCATACACCTTCTTGTTCCTCAAACGAGGAATCCTCCGTATGTTTCGTACTCCTGTTCGACTTTCTGATCTGAACTCCCCTAAGAATACGTGCAGCTCAAACCATTACTAGCAATTGCCTCACTTGCGCTGAAAGCGTCAGGAAAGTACAACGAAGGCGAATTTCGCATAGACTCCGGGTACCTCTATGTCAGTATCGTGTACAATATCAGCATCTGTTTAAGCCTGTACTGCTTAGCCATGTTCTGGCTTTCGATTAATGAAGACCTGAAGCCATATCGGTTGGTGGTTTACCATGGACAATGCAACAATGCTAACAATTGTGCACATAGACCCATGCCCAAGTTCCTCTGCGTGAAAGGCATTCTATTCTTCTCGTTCTGGCAAGCGACTGGAGTATCCCTTTTGGTTTCTCTAGGCGCAATCAAGAGGCTAGGTCCATATACAGACAAAGAGCATATATCGCTTGGCCTGACGGACACCTTGATTTGTCTCGAAATGCCCTTCTTCGCCATCGCACATCTCGTAGCGTTCTCCTATCATGACTACATTGACAACAAATTGGCATACGTTGGACGCATGCCTATGCGTCACGCATTCCGAGATGCATTTGGTTTCAAGGACGTTTTTGAGGACGCCCGTGCCACATTGGATGGCCAGGGTATGGATTATCGCGAGTTTGAGCCGAGTGAGGGACAAATGCATCAGGGCCTCGGTCGCGGGCGTCGCATTCGCGCAGGCTTGCGCTACTCCCGTGGAGGACGAAGAAAGTACTGGCTACCTCAAGTTTCGGGCCCAAACCCAATCGAGCGCACATCCGAGGATAGTATTCATGAGCCTCTACTAACCGAGAACACTAGTTCTGTACACCAAGTTGCCGGTACTGCCGATGAAGAGACGTTGACCTTCGACTTGACATTCCGTAGTCTTGACCCCGAAGATGAGGAGCTCTTTACAAGCAGTCGACAATACCTGTTCGGTGACTATAACTATCCGTGTATTGATGCTAGCTCCGAGGCTGCGCGCGCGGAAATGTGGGACGAAGAGGAGCGAATTCTCAGCAACGAGCGCAGCGCGTGGTTCGCTGATCATCACGGTCACCGAGTCCTCGCCACCACAGGTTATGGAGCTGTTGGCGTATCCGGACTGCAGCAGGATAGGTCATGTACACCTTCAATACGCCCCTCTTTCGTTGCGGCCGATGATCCCAAGACTGGCCTAGAAACAATCGGTGACCGTGAGTCCGCACGATATCGACGGAAGAGGATTCTAATGCCAAGACTTGGGTTAGGAGCATCTCCGTCGTCTGTTATCTCGCATGTACAAACCGATTCTGTGTCCACGACGCCTGGTCACACAGCGGTCAGGTCGCGACCTGACGCTGTTGACCTTGTGACTGAGGACCATCGCACTCCGGGGGCGGTTGTAGCACACGAATATCAACACACGGAACCGGAATCATACGACGCGAGACGACCCGTTTCTCGGTGGCTGGTTAGCCCCCCTGAGGTAGGGGCCGATGTGCGTGGTGAGACCGACAGCAGCTTGGTTCAATCTACGGCTCATTGGATTGCGGAGGAGACGGGTACCGAAGCCAGGGTAGCCGCTGGAATTGTTGTTCGGTTCGAGACACCGCCTCAAGCACAGCCTGAGATTGCGGGTGCTGTGAACCTTTATGACGATGACGAGAATCCATGGACTTAATACCTTATGTCATTCTCTTCTTCGCTCACTAACTTCGCTCACTAATTTATCCCTTCGAGATTATGCAATTACGAGATAGTTACGGATATTGCCTTTTGAAGGTTACTCGGTGTCGTAAGCGTACCGTACTTGACATGCCATACGGCCATGCTATCGCAACATGGCCACGTGTCAGGCGCGACTACGTGTGATGAAGTGCTACTAGTATATTCATACTCTAAGGCCAAGTTCAATACTACAGTGGACGGAATGGCAGTGTATTTTGTCCAGAAAAAGCAATGTGTAAATATTACACACTTTTCGCTTCAACGCTTCAAGCTTCAACTGCTGTACCTTCAAAACCGGCATTGAGCTTGGCGCCAGCCAAGATCATCATCACAACACAGCCTCTAGGCCGTGACGGCCGAATTGTTTTGGTGGACCGCCTTCAACCTCTCCACTACCTCGCGCACACACCATTCTAATTTATTGAACTCCTCACTGCGTTTCTCTCATTTCTTGTTATTTTTTCCTCGCAACCTGTTCCGTGAGCGTGTTGGCCCTTTCTTACCCCAGTACCGATGTCCTTCTTCAAGCGACGTCGTCATCCACAACCCGACCAACTTGCCGCAGAAGATCATGACACTAATGTTGACCAAGACCTCCGCCTACGCACCGTTCGCACAGCTGCGTCAACAATAGCCGAGTCTATCGCCTCCGAGCAACGCGCAGTGCGGAGGCGATCTGTTCGACATAACCGCTCCAAGTTTTTCCGATCCAAGATCTCAAAGCACCCGGAACGTGGACAGTCTTCTATCCCTATTCCGGATCTGTCTCCTGTTCAGATTTCTGGGAACCGGAGGAGTATCTACGTTAACATGCCGTTGACTGCGACGGAAGTGGATCGACACGGAGAACCTGTTATGCGTTATGCGAGAAACAAAGTCAAGACGACTAGTGGGTAGTGACTCGTATTCTGGGTCACACCTCTCTCATTCCCTACAGAATACACAATACTCACCTTTATTCCCAAAAACCTTTACGAACAGTTTCGACGGTATGATATCAACCATACTCTGTTCTGTTACTTGACTGAATGATTCTAGTGTCGCAAATCTGTATTTTTTGGTCCTTGTCGTTCTACAGGGTATGCGGCCTGTTGATTCAGCTGGAGTAGTACTTAACAAATATCTTTCAGTCTTCCCTATCTTCGGTGCTGTTTCACCTCAGACAGCGGCTTTGCCGCTCATGTTCATTCTCGCCGTGACTGCCGTCAAGGACGCAATAGAAGACTACCGTCGGGCAACGTTAGACGAGGAAGTGAATACTTCGGCCGCAACCAAGATCGGTAACTGGCACAACATCAATCAACCAAAGGACCCCCGTAACTGGCTTGAAAGACTTCTTGGATTGAACTCACCGGGACATGTGACCAAAGGAGTTCGTAAACTTAGAGAAAGGGAGGCGAGCGAGGGTTCAAGAATCGTACTCAGCCGTGCCGGGAATCGCACCAGCTACAGTGTAACCGATCCAAGCAGCTTGAGTCTAGACAGAGGCAGCGGAAAGCGTCTTGAAGATATTCAGAGCGTCGACTCTCATTCATACCCCCCCTTTAACCCCCCGCGGCCCTCCTTCTCAACATCAGCCCAGAATCTGGTTGGAAACGCGTCGTCTGCCACTCTCACAACCGCGTCGTCATCTGGAGTCGTGGATTGGTCAAAGCGCATATCAGGTTCCGCTCGGTGGGAACGCACGCTTTGGAAAAAGCTCGAAGTCGGCGATGTTGTTCTTCTTCGCGATAACGAGCAGGTTCCTGCTGACATTGCCATCCTTTCAACATCCGATTCTGACGGACTATGCTATCTCGAGACCAAGAACCTTGATGGCGAAACCAATCTCAAACCACGCAAAGCCATCAACGCCACCTCGACCATACTCTCTGAAGAAGATATTGAACGCTCGGCCTTCGTTTTGGACTCAGAGCCCCCACATCCCAATCTGTATGTTTATAACGGAGTATTTCGCTTTCGAGACCAGGTCTCTGGTCAGTCGAAAACCGAACCGGTCACAATCAACGAGATGCTCCTCCGTGGTTGCTCGATTCGCAATACTGCTTGGGTAGTGGGTCTCGTGGTCTTCACTGGGAAGGACACGAAGATAATGCTTAACGGAGGCGATACACCTTCAAAACGATCAAAGATTGAGAAGGAAACCAACTTCAACGTGATAGTCAATTTTGTCGTCCTTATCTCGATGTGCACGGTGACTGCGGTCGTGAATGGGATTTTCGATGCTCGGACCGGAACAAGTGCGGCGGTGTTTGAAGCCGGTTCACATCCAAGTTCTTCGAATGTTGTGAACGCCCTCGTCACATTTGCGTACGTCTTTCTAATCGACGACCAAACCTCGGTTGACTGGTATCGCAGATCTTGTCTCATCGCGTTCCAGAACATCGTTCCAATTTCCTTGTATATTTCCATCGAGGTCGTCAAGACCATACAAGCATTCTTCATCTCCCAAGACGTTGATATGTACTACAAGCCCTTGAAATCGGCCTGCGTCCCCAAGACCTGGAACATATCGGACGACCTCGGTCAGATAGAGTACATTTTCTCTGACAAAACTGGAACTTTGACGCAAAACGTTATGGAGTTTCAAAAGTGTTCGATTCACGGAGTCACGTATGGCGAAGCTATAACTGAAGCTCAGCGTGGTGCCGCACGACGAGAGGGCCGTACCGATCTACCAAATCCCGAGGAACAACTTATTCGGATGGCCAAATTCCGCCAAGATATGCTGTTGTTGTTGAATCGCGCATTTAAGAATCGCTATGTGCAGCAAGACAAACTTACGCTGGTGTCGACGAAACTCGCTGAAGATCTTGCCGATCGAACAGGGGAGCAACGAGCACACATCATCTCATTCTTTCGTGCACTCGCTGTGTGTCACACCGCCCTCGCCGACAAGCCTGAGCTAGGACAGGACACGTATTTACTAGGTTACAAGGCAGAATCTCCTGATGAATCCGCCCTCGTTGGAGCGGCGCGCGACGTTGGCTTCCCGTTCATTAGCAGGAGTCGCGAGAGGATCGACATCGAGGTTATGGGTCAACCAGAGAGCTACGTCCTTCTGAAGGTTCTCGACTTCAATAGCACGCGCAAGCGGATGAGTGTCATCGTCCGGAATCCGCAGGGCCAAATTATCTTATATTGCAAAGGCGCAGACAGCGTTATCTATGAGCGCCTCGCGGAGAATCATGACCCCGTGCTCAAAGAAAAAACATCGAAGGACATGGAGACATTTGCAAACGGTGGGTTGCGCACCCTGTGTATTGCATACAGGTTGATGTCGGATGAAGAATATCTGGAGTGGTCGAGGGTCTATGATGCCGCAGCCTCATCAATCAAGGACCGCGACGAGGAAATCGACAAGGCAAACGCTCTCGTGGAACACTCCCTTCATGTCCTAGGCGCGACCGCATTAGAAGACAAGCTACAGGAGGGCGTGCCGGAAGCAATAGAGATGCTGCATGCTGCGGGAATTAAGCTCTGGGTTCTCACGGGAGATAAAGTCCAGACTGCTATCGAGATCGGTGCGTCGCTCAACCTCCTGATAACTCGCGCAATTACTCAAACTAGCCTAGCCTTTAGCTGCAATCTATTGAAAAGCGACATGGAGGTCATGATATTATCTGCAGACACTGTTGACGGCGCTCGGGTGCAGATAGAAGCTGGCTTGAACAAAATTGCCTCCATCCTTGGGGCACCGTCGAGGGATTCTAGTAAGCGCGGACTCCCGTCAAGTGCGGATGCCTCCTTCGCTGTTGTCATCGACGGTGATACCCTCCGTCATGCACTGGACCCTTCCTTGAAGCCTTTGTTCCTGAATCTCGGCACTCAATGCGAGACGGTCGTTTGTTGTCGGGTCTCGCCTGCGCAGAAAGCGCTTACAGTCAAGTTAGTCAAAGAGGGTAGAAACGCGATGACGTTATCAATTGGTGACGGTGCCAATGACGTTGCAATGATTCAAGAGGCAAACGTAGGCGTTGGACTCTTTGGACTGGAAGGCTCGCAAGCAGCCATGTCCGCAGATTATGCATTCGGCCAATTCCGCTTCCTGACAAAATTACTTATTGTCCATGGTCGCTGGTCATATCGCCGTATTGCGGACATGCACAGTAATTTTTTTTATAAGGTGAGTAGTTGTAAGGGTGTCGGTTACTACTCGTCGCGGCTCAGTGACGCTGTTTAGAACGTGATCTGGACATTGGCTATGTTTTGGTTCGTTATATACAACAAGTGAGTCCGGCTCTTGTTCCCGTAGCCAGAATCACGCTCATTGTACGCTTTAGCTTTGATGCGACCTACCTGTACCAGTACACATTCATTCTGTTGTACAATCTGCTATTCACGTCGTTACCTGTCACCACTTTGGGAGGTGGGTCCCTGAAATATTGCTGTAATGTGCTTCGACGATATTCACGTTACTTGTTCTTCCAAGCTTTCGACCAAGACATCAATGCCAAGGCGGCCATGGCGTTTCCTCAGCTATATGTCCGAGGAATTCAGGGACTGGAGTATACTCGGACGAAATTCTGGCTGTACATGCTCGATGGCCTCTATCAGTCCGTGGTCGTATTTTATATCCCATACCTTGTCTGGACGGCTGGACTAGCAATTTCGTGGAATGGCAAAACAATCGAGTCTTTGGCTGACTTTGGGACAACAGTGGCCGTTGCGGCGATTGTCACAGCAAATACTTACGTCGGAATAAACACCCATTAGTAAGTTTTCACACCCGCTACCTTGGACCGCAGACTGATCTTGTCGACAAGTTGGACCGTCATCACTTGGGTTATTATTCCTGGGTCCTCCTTACTAATGCTTCTGTGGATCGTGATCTATTCATTTTTCGAGAGCTTCGACTTCATAGATGAAGTGCAGAGACTCTGCGGTGGTGTCACTTTCTGGGCCTCTGTGATTTTGAGTGTGGCCATCGCGTTACGTGGGTTACTATGTTATCTAGCCCATTGTATTCCTCACCCAAATTCACAGTTCCGCGTGTCCTCGTGAAATTTGTCTCGACATCATTCGTACCCCAGGATGCTGACATCATTCGTTATATGTGGGTCAAAGGCGACCTTAAACAGCGTCTTGGTATCAAACCCCATCGTGACCAACAAGCACTCGTGGATGGATCCTCATCTGCCTCTGAGGCTACACCAATTTTTAGAGAACCTCACGCGCGTTCCGTCTCCGAGATGTCGACTCCGGATGGTTACGAACCGGCTCTCTCACACTCACCTGGGGAACACACCCTTCCCACGCGGCCTGAGCAACGCTATGACACACTGCCACAAATCAGTGCAACCTCAGAGGACTTCTCGGCTTCTCCGCGCCGTCTACTCGCGAATACAGATGAAGACGAAGATATGAAGCTGTCCGCACCGACCACGGCAGCGCATGCGGCGGCATTGTCCCCCTCACCCCAACCTTCCTACTACTCAGCTTCGGACATACCCATTCCATCTCCGCTCCCGTCACCGATATTCCAACAACCCTTACAAGCTCACCCAACAACCGTCTCTTACTCGCGACCTCTCCGCAGCCAATATCCTTCTCATGTTCATTCGGACAACCTTCGAGTGCCTCCAAACTTATACGAAATGCACGTGCGCAACCCTATACCTGGCAAAGACCCACACCCTGAGGGACGCGAGCTGTCAGAGATCAGTGAAGCGTCATACACAACTGCTACTGATATCGAGCTCGAAGGTAGCCACCGTCTACCGAGTTTAATTCCCGAGGTGGGTGCGAGCAGTCGCCCATTAGCCTATGAAGAGCCAACTGCCTTATGAGCGGCATTGTGAACAACTTCGTCTCTTATCTATCAACGACACTGATGACTCGGACTGATAGACTTATAACACTTACACTGACGTCCACCTATTTTCTGTACCTTTCTCTGAATTCTGTGTTTGGGTAGAAAGCCGGAATATACCAAGTGTGTTATCGGGACGTATTTGGGACGAGCGACTTGCTTAAATCTGATTGAGACCAAACAACAAATAATACTAGGCGGTCATAAGCGAACTCGGGGTGTTCAGTTACTGTGATGACCGCTAAGGACCCATGCTTAGCCCTGCTTGTGTGCGACATCTCTATCCCAGCCGTAGTGAAGGACCACGGAGAATATCCTATGATATTCGAGAAATTCCTCCGTGCCTCGTTACCTGATAGGCTTTCTGCCTTTACGCTGGATTCGTACGATATCCGATACGCGATGGAATACCCAAAGGAGGATGTACTGGATACTTACGATGGCATCATCATCTCAGGATCCGGTGAGTTCATCGTCCTGTCGAATTGAAGAGATGATCTCATTTGCCTTGAAGCGGCGTCCGCGTACGAAGACTTTGAATGGGTCAAGAGGCTCGTGTCTTGGGTAGCTACTCTCGCCACACAGAGACCACTTATCAAGATAATCGGTACGTCGTAGGTTCCATGTCACCCCTTCATTCTCAATCGGGTGCGCACACAGGAATATGCTTCGGTCATCAGATTGTCGCTCGGGCTCTGGGCGGCAAGTGCGTATCGAACAGTGGAAAGTGGGAAGTGGCGATTACAGAGGTCGCACTCACCGATCTTGGTCAGCGCATTTTTGGCGCACAGAGTCTTGCACGTAGTGCTTCCCCTCGTATCTGCATACTTGATGATGTGTTCAATCGCAGAACATCCAACAAATGCACCGAGACCATGTTCCTGTCACACCGCCGTCATTCCATCTGCTCGGCTCGACGGCCATAACTGAGAACCAGGGTATGGTGCTGTTCTCAGATCCTGGTGCACCTCTCCCAACACTAGACGCCCCGATACCGCAAATACATGTTCTCACATTACAGGGGCACCCCGAGTTCACTGCCGATATTGTAAAAGAAGTTGTTAAGGCGCGAAGCGAGAGTGGAGCAATGGACAGGGAAACAGCAGAGAATGCATGGCCCCGTGCAGATTGGCACAACGACGGTGTTAGCCTCATAGGAAAGGCGATTTGGCGGGTGCTACTCAGTGCCCCTAAAATTGGGTAGGATGTAAAGTGCAATTAAGTGATTATTACCACAGTGTACCTTTTCGTCTTTCTACAGTCTTTCTACGCTATACTGTCACGGTGTGTAATGTCCGGATGAGTCTTTTTTGATCGAACCCAAAACATCTCGACCCGTGTATATGGTAGTTACTCAACATTGACATCCTCAAACTGCTCAATCACCTCATCGAGATCCACACCTCAATTTCCTCCTTGCGCGCAGGCGGCTCGTGCCCGGGCCGTACTTCCGCGATATCCTCCGCGACGCGCACGCGCCACGCATTCCACTCGTCCACGGCCCGCTTCCGCTGTGCGACGAGTTTCCGCACTGACCGACGTCTCCTCCGCCGCGTCCGCCTCGTCAAACACACGCGCACGCTCCTTTAAATTCCGCCGTATCGTCCGCTTCTGCTCCTTCGTCAGCAGCGACGGCGCCCGCGGCCGCCACAAGAACTGCTTGAACCTATCCAGCAGCCGCTTCTCGATCTCCTGCCCACGGAGGTCCCATATCGCATACCCGTTCTCGATCTATTTGATTGAGTCAGCGTCCTCTAGATGTGGCGGCGCTCACGTACCGTGTGAGTCCAGGCGCTCGCGGCGGTGGCGAGGTACCGCACGCTCGGGTCCCACTCGACGTCCGTCACACCATAATGGTACGCCACGCCGAGCTGCTGGATGCCCGAGTTCAATTCCTCCTTCGGCGAGTCCTTCTTGACCACATCGTCCGAATTGAAGTCGTCCCAGAACTCGAGCTCCGATTTCGACGTCGAGCCGACGGTCGCGAGCACAACGTGCCGTCCGCGCGGGGACCACCGGATAGTGTTCGTCGTGCGGCCCGCAAGCGTGCCTGCGAAGGGCTCGGCGTCAACGCTCAAAAATCTGGGAACGTGACTCACGTAAGAGTTGAAAGTCATTCTTGCTGCAATCGAGCTGGTAGAAGCTGACGTCCGTCTTGATAGTAACACCCGGCCCCGGGTTGCCCAAATCGGGATCGCTGCTCGAGACGATGGCAAAGCGCTCGCCTTTGGGCTCCCAGGAAAAGTCCGTGACCGTATCTGCGTGCTGCGTCGCATTTTAGAGGAAGATACAAGGAACTCGCGACGAACCCTTGAGTTCGACAAATTCGACCGGAAAGTCCTTCTCGCGCACACGGAAAATCTCAAGGTTGCAGAAAATCGACTTTTTCGTTTTGGTATGGCGGTCGACACGAACGCAGAGAAAATCGCCTTGATTTTGCCAATACAGCTTACACTGGAAGGAGTAGGGGAGTAAGCACAAACGTCCCGTCTATATATGTGCTTGTGCAGTCCTTACCTCTGAGACATTGAACAAATTTTTCTGGCGGAGAACCGTTCGACCCGGAAAGTCGAGCAGCGTGACACGCGCAGGTTGGTTGGCGACTTCGGGCGTCCAATATGCCAGCATGTTTTCTGTGGGCTTCTTGGATGCCTTGGCGGCACCTTCTCGTTCTTTTTCTCCATGCGGACACCACTCAAAATCGACGACACCTTGGATCTTGAGACTCTTCTTCCCTTGCAAGCCCATGCTCGGCAGCTCGTATACGCTGATTTGTTGACCTGGCGTCAGCCTCGCGGTGTACTTGTCATCTGGGCTCCACTTGAAAGCAGGCCATGCCATCTGCTTCTTCGCACCCTCGCCTTCAGGGAGGGGGAGGTTCAAAAGAAACGTACGCAGGAGATGGCCTGTCTTGATGTCCCATCCTGCGATATTGTTGCCCTCGTCGTCAGCAGAGAAAGAGCGTGGGCCCTTAAGGATGTTCTCCGCCACCACAATCGGCTCGTGCGACCAAGCGACGAGATACTGCTCGCAGGGCGAAAAGTCAATCAGTCGGACAAAGGGGTGGAAGAAGTGGGCTTGAAGCTGGAAAGAAGGGCCGCCGTACAATCGGATTCCCTGCCAGTAAAGAGCCGCGATATATGTACCGAGCGGCGACCACGAAACGTATAATTCAGTTTGTAGATTTTGCTACGGGCGTGGTGAGTAAAAAGATATGACTCTGAATGGGGTAGTGAGACGCACATTGTCCTCGAAAGCTACTTCGCATTGTGAAGGACAACCGTGCTAACGAATTGAAACTTCATCTCCGCGATATGTCACGTACTGATCGCGGCCCTGAGGATCAGCCAGCCAAGCACGCAAATGTTCCTGCGGCATTTTAGGAATTTTCAGCGTCGCAGGGAAAAGTTGGCGACACACCTTAGTGAGGTACTCCTCGGACTGTGGTTCCACACAAGTCTCATCTATTGGCAAACTTTTCGATGTCGGTGAAACGATTGACGAGGAAAGTATGTTTCGCATTGAATGGTGACCATTTAGTTCATTGAGAGCATGCGTGACCGTATCGGCGTTTCGGAATTTGATGAAGGTGTATCTACGCGGGTTCAAAAGACAACACATATGCGACAGGGAGGGCTCTTACCCGTTGCTCTTTCCCGTCTTTTCGTTCCAAGGTACGGTGATATCGTCAGGCTTTGTTGCGGCGCCTTTTCGTGTAAATTCCTTGATTTTTGCCAAAAGCCTGTCGAATTTGGACTTGTCGATGACGGGAACACCATCGACGACTAGAATGTACTCTTCTAAACGTCTGTCGTCAGCTGATCTATCGCCGGATTAGCCGCCCAACGCACTTTTTTTCGATGTCTGAAAAGTCAATGTCGAGTTCGTGTGAGATCGCCATTGTGTCGATTTGGTGAATCCGATCATCGATCATTGCGTGTCATATCTGGCCCTTCTCAGCTCCGAGTCGACTCAATGCGGTTAGCACCCCGAGATAGACCACCACCGTAAGCCGAGATCACTGCATCGGAGGAGCCAAGTACATCGCAAAACAGGTCTTGTGAGCTCCATCTCAGGGACTCTTCTCCTCCTCTTCAAGTACATCACCCCCCTCACAGAGAAGAACGCACTCAAGCGGCTCGTGTGACCGGGATGGACGGTCATCGTTTTGTCAAGAACCCACACCTCATTTTCTTGCGGTGCGTCCGACCAATCCACAGAGCGGATTGGACCCTGCTATTCGCCCCCCTGCTTCTTTCTCTTCGACTGATAGTCCTTCAACGCGATCTAATATATCGTCATCCATTCTTCTCACATACCCCACGCCTGCACTGCGAGTTGGCACTCGGCGAACGCCAACATCACACGTCCCTCCCAACCCCTCACCAGATCCTGTTTCGAACCAGATTCAGATTACTTCACTCCGAGGCGCGCTCGAGGCTGCGCGGTTGCGTGAGGAAAAGAGCCGCATGGAAGCAGAATGCCGAGCGAAGGAGTACGATGCGCTCGCCGACGCAATATCCAGGAGATTGCGCATCGACATCACCGTGAGGCTCAGGTGCACTACACCACGCATCTCGAGACTCGCATGCTGATGAAGTTGTCCAGTTGCATGCCTACATACAATACCTCACTCAGGTGCTGCAGGTGCATACTCATCCTTATCGACCCGCTTGCCAATAGTCCCTACTTTGGTAGCGTCACCCCTACCGGGCCCAGTTCACTCGATCATACATCAGCCTCATAATCCTGTTCTCGATGATACCAGAGGACAGCGACGCAAACGAGAAGTCCAGGATAATGAGGTCGTCCGGAATCCGGTCATGAACGTGCTCCCCTTGTGCGATGAAGTTGTCAGCGCGATCTTGAAGAGACCCGAGAGCCTCGTAACAGACGTTCAACCGAGGTCGCCACGATTTTCATCTCTCCCAGATATGGGACGCATGTGGTACGTAGAGAGGACAGAAACGGAAGAATTGAACAAGGAGAAATGTGCTGCGGCAGAAGATGGCGGAGATATGAAGCAGTGAGGGAGGCGAATGGTGACTTGAGCCGGGAAACCCACCTACAGGACATTAGGGAGACGGATATCACCAGAGTAAGAGGAGGAAAAACACACGTCGATCAATAACCACTCGTCACATTTTCCTCGGGCTTCAGGCCTGAAGGCCTCAGGCATCATATCTTTATATACTCTTACATAAATACCCACATACTCACAGTAGTCCTGGATCTTCGGCCATGTTTTCTAGCTCCGTAGATGGATCAAGCGACTCCCATTTCTCTACACCTCCAGGGAGATTAACCAATCCTGACACACCAGGTAGCAGTCGTCTCCCTCCAGAAAAAGTAGGGATGATTAGAGACGAACGTAAGAACAAGAAAAGTTGGAGTGTATCCAGCATCAGATTATTGACCTTCATTAACGATTTCAACGTCTTCACAAATACCCCATAGGCGACCCTGTTGCAGCATGTATTAGGATGAATGATAACTTGGCAGTATAGAGCATGATTGCCACCATGAAGTCAACACACGAGCCATTACAATCCAAGGGGGTAGGTAAGAAGTAAGCAAGTAGGAAAGAGATGAATGATGTAGTTATGTTGATGAGGTGTCCACCGGCCTCCGTTGTGCAGCTAACATTCGCCTTGGTAGACAAAGAGGATCGTGTTAGATTGCAGCGCACAAAAGATGGTAACTGGACGCACTGCCGCGCGGCCAAGATCATCTGCGCTTTGCGCTCGCGCAAACTCGCTTCACGCTTCTCAGCTGTATCTTCCCACACAGCACGGCCATCTGCTTCCTCCGACGGGGGGGGGACATCCGCAGAAGGCAGACGGGACTCGAGACTGAAACGAGATATAAGCGATTCCTTGAGCTGTGCTTGCGTCGTGGCCGGGGCGGCAGCTCGCGCCGTTGTAAGCGCGCTGGCAGGTCGTGCAGCCGCATCAGCGTTGGCTGGGCGCGGATAGAGCGTGAAGTAGGACTCGGGTGGCTGAGGAGGGAGACGGTGTGAAAACTATCAGTGGTGTGAAAGGTATTCTTACGGCATCAAGGAAGCCACGCTCGAGGATCTTGTTGGTAGTGAGTTCGACCGAACCAGTGCGGAGAAGGTCATAATGAATGTTGGCACTGTGGAGGACAGAAAGTCAGGTGCTCTGTCACACGTACGGTCGACTGCGGGTTGACGCACTGTGGTATGTCGGGAAACATGCTGGTAACTGTCGTCACCTGGGTTTGGTAGATAAGCCGTGTGATGGGAGAAGAGAATGAACATCCATGCCATCTCTGGAGTCACTTTCTTCGGCCTGAAGCGTAGAGCACGCGCGGCAACTTGCTCTGCAGTGGACTCGCCACCTCATGTGCACGGACTGAATAACGAAGGCAGTGTAACAGAGATGGGGACATACTAGAGGTAGTGGCCCAGCGTACGATGAGAATAACAACGGCAAATGCGACGACGACGTTCACGACTTCTCCCATGTCAATGTTGACTGAGAAAGCGAAACCGAGTGTCGACTCCGAGTCGGAATTGACCAACGATGAGACAAGGGCGATCTAAGTGAGGTGTCACATGTCACATGTCACTATTTCTGGTAAGTTACGGTAAACCTCCGACCCCCTTGGCCGCAGCGCTCCGAGTCAGCGCTCAGTCTCAGCGTTGCACCAGTCCTTCGCCCATCCGTACAATCTCACTTAACACGGCATCCTCGTTGAGGACAACAGAGTCGCGGTGTTTGCCTTTCTCCCTGAAATGCTCCTGAAAGAGTATCAATTTCTTTTGCTACTTGCCTGGAGCTAATTTAGGGCGAACCTTGGTGACTGGCATGCTCGAAAAGTGATTCATCACGCGGAACGGTAGAGGCTTGGTAATACTAGGGTCCCAGATGCCACCAAATCGGTCGCCTCCCAGTGGGTCATAAAAGAACTTGGCCGTGTCTGCGTAGATACGCTGAGCGGCTATATAAGCAACTGGGGCAGCACGAGAGAGGTTCTTCGCGTACCGTAAGATCATCTAGGTACTTCTCCGCGGGGTCGAAGCCTGGCCGCGCAGGCGCTTCGCCGTTTTGGCTCGCATCATTTCCCGAATTGATCCAGACAGCTGTATCGGCTGTCACATTCTGGAAATAGCGTGGGAGTACAGTCGGCCGAAGTTTCACGACAAAGTCGTAGTCGTCTTCCGGATGAACGAACATGCCCTGATAGCAATTAAGAACTTATAATGAGCGCTTAGAAAGTGTTCGAAAAGGGGCACTCACATGGACATTTAGCACACCAGACTCCACTCCCTGCAGGTAGTCGTGTGTTGCTCGCGCGAGATCACGGATCCGATGTGCCTGCGACAGCATTCGGAGCGTCTACTGTCCACATACGCCCGTCTGGATCGGCTTCTGTCCTCAGTACCCAGACACCTTTTGCGCCCGGTACAGCGCTTGAATAGACCGCAGGCCCTGGTTCGGATTTGCCGCAGAGCGGGATTGTCACCCCATTAGACCAATCCCAATCTCGCAAGAGCCGGACGACGCGTGCGAAACCACGCTCACGTGTGCTGGGAACGTTTGCAGGACCGACGCCAACGAACATAGCAGCACAGAGTACTTCTACGGCTTCTTCCCCCACGTGCAGTCGGAGGAGCCAGTGAGCAGCCAACCAACGCTTTACAAGGCGCACAGTGCCCCCAAATGCCACAAACCGGTGGTGGAGCGCAGCGACAGAGCGATGGTGTCGTGGTGCCGCAATGAAACGCTGTGTATACAACCTACGGGCCTCGCGTACATTCTCCAGATCATGTGAAGAAAGTGTCGCTGGTGGAGAGTGGAGGATCCGATCGAGCAGTGTTGCCTCGCGGTCGTGCCATATTCGCAAAGCAAATGCCCAACCGTCGGGCGTAGTTATCTCGAGTTGGGCATGATCAGCAGTCGGAGGGACACCGGTTGGTAATGTAGTAGCAACACGTGCACGTAGGCCAGGCGTATTCTTCGCCAACACTTGCGCAAGCCGTTCGAAGAAAGTCATTTTCGTCTTCTGGATAGTGACCAGGTCATCAGGCCAGCGCGCGGACTTCTCGAACTCAAGATTAAGAGCGATGAGTTGGATATATCTTGCGCATGGCTGAAGCGTTGAGACAACGTCTGTTGGAACGGAGACAGGAGCAAAGACACTAGTATACCGAAGCTCCGGGGCTACCGGGCTGATATTGGCCACTGCCAACGGCAGCTCTTTGTCAAGTCGCTTGATGGTGCTCGCGAGTGTTTGGAATGCAGTTAGTGCCGCTTTAAACCCAGAAGTGCGATAATGCGAGGTGATAGTCGGTGGAAGGCGGAGGAGTTTATCGAACTCGGGTTGCCACGAGGTCACAGAACCACTGCCCACTCCAAAATGTCGCGCAAGAATGTGCTGCACGATCATTACTGGGATGTGAGCGCGTTTGTCTGAGTCCTGAACATGCCAGACGACGCTCTCTGTAATACTTCCGTCCTGGAAACGCCGGACCTCGGCTTTGTTGCCCCACAATTCGCAGAACGCCTCTTCCGCGTGTGATCGTGGCTCTGTGGCTGGTGGTCCTTGGTCTACGAGACGAAATGCGCGTTCTTGATCAAGGACTAGCCCAATGAATATGTTAGTGGGATCAGTCGGAAGTCCCTCAGAAAGGGGGCGAGGTTGTGATGACCGATGTAGAATAGCAAGTGCATTCACGCGTGAACCCAGAGCCTCACGCAGTCGTATTGATAAGGAAGTAAGAAGGGCACCAGAAAATGAGCCGTTCTCCAATACGTCGTGAAGTGATATCCGCTCCCGGGCGACAGACGACAAATCAACCCTGCATTGTGGAATCAATAGGAGCCGCGTCACGGGTGGACGAAAGCCTACGCGAGTACACAGTCAAAACGAGAAGTAAGGTCCCTGTGGTCGAGAAGGAAGACCTCAGAGAACGGGTCTCCGCAGGTCCCGTCTAAGACCTCAAGGGTAGCTCGTGCGTCGAGTTTGAGCTAGTGATAAGTCAGTGATTGTGGAACCTAGTGATGGAATGTTTACCATCTCAATGGACGCAAGGGGAACGCCCGCGAGGACATTGACACAGGACGAAGAGTCAACGAGAACGGCTTCAAATCTCCCCGAGTATTCCTCTGCGGCGAACTAATAAGCTCCTTAAATAGCTGGAATCACAGGAGTTCGACAACGACGTACCAAACGACCACCTTTACTCTTCACAAAAAGAGGCTTATGAGAGAAGTCATGCCGAGCTAAAGAGAGTCAGTCATCGTATGATATCTACGGCACAAACTTACATAAAAGATCCAGGACGGCTTTGAAAAGTTGGTATGAGCTGAGGCCAGTCCTCGATGGGAGACTCTTTGCATTCTTTTCCCCGCGAGGTTCCTCTCCACGGATCAACAACTCTAGTGAAGTAATCCATAAAGGACCCGCACCCTCGAAGCCCCGAATGCATGTCCGCCGACCTCCCCCGTACCCTCGCTGATTGGCCCACACTCGCAGGAGGGACAAAGCGTCATGATAAGCGGGGATATCATTTTTTAGCGTATTCACCGACAGCACATCACGGAGAGGAGAGGAAGCAAGCATGAGAACAGCATTGTACAATGGAGTGGGACGGTTCTCATAATCCGAGCCGGTAAGCTCATGAAGGGGGACACGAAAATTGCTTCGGGTAGGGGAGCACCGCGTCTGTCGAATGGGAGAAGAGGTTGGAAGTGTAGGAATTATTCGTATTACCGCGTTCAATTTCGAAAAATCGGTCGGGGTGTTGTCTGTAGGACTGTCAGCATTGTCAAAAAAATGGCCTAAATCGGGAAAACAGGCACCATGGTTGTGTCGCAGGATCAACGTCGTCAGCCGTGTATCCCCTCTTTTGGACTCGTAACAGACGTCCACATTGAGGTGGCTTTTAGGATCGGACACGTGCTTCGCAATTACGGCGAGGTAAAAGGCTCGCTTGTGAAAGAACCGATAGTTCATGTAGTCCTTTTCCTGGAACAGACCCTGCATACCGATGATTAATGAGATTAGTACCGCATTTAAGATCGACATGCCGGAGGCATCTCCACTGCTACGTCTACAACCCACGGTTGACCATCTGGAGATTTGACAGCAACATTATTAATCCAACTCCCGACGATTGCTATGTTCGATGGTTTCTCAAAGGAAACCTTCCAGTTGGCATCTTCAGTCGGTGCGGGCGATGAGTAAGGGACAAAAACCATTTGAGAGGGTGGGCCGGTTCCATCCCGACGAGAGCCTTTCTTCTTTCCTGAATTGTTAGACAGGAGGCTACCTTCGGCAAGAGCACGAGCCGCCGCCAAAGGATGCTGTGGTTCAACGGGCGGGAGGGATGAAAGATAAGCGTGAAGAGAAAAGAGGAACCTTTCCAGTGGTGGCTTCCGTGAATCCTTTGGTCGAATGTTTGGTAGGAGGGCATCAACCTATAATATCCCAATAGTGAAGACACACGAGAAACAGAGAACACCCTAAGGAGCACCTGAAGTTTGAAAGAGCTAGACAGAAAAAGGTCTTGTGCAGCTTTTATAGCTCTGACCTCTGCCCCAGTTGGAGGTTTATGCGCCTTGCCGCCCTCGGTGTGACCTTGAGCAGTTTTGCACAATATTGTTTCGCCAACTAGGGCGCCATCCTCATTGTCTGTGGGGTCGTTTTCTGAGCCAACAGACCCACTGTGACTATCGAGCCGTCCGTCCGAAGTTAAAGGATGCTCCTTTATTGACGAGACTTCCTCCAGTAACAGCGGTTGCTTCTATAAGTGGGTTCAGCCCGATGACTCAAGCACACCACAACACATGCCTTGGATAAGCGAACATTTGCTTCGTCAACGTAACTCCTTTTTAGGCCTGGAGGCATGCGCGTGCGGTCACGGTGGTTGTCGTCCACTGTTTGTCGTTGTTCGAGATCGAGTGCGTTTTTGGGCACGGGTTCCGGACCGGTCCGCAGACAGCCCACTCCAAGGCCCACTCTGACTCTACAGTATACAGCATCATACAATTATACATTCCACATTCCCGATCGTGGGACATCGTCTTAGCTACAAACAACACCATCCACTTAGTGGCCTCGGGAGAATTCGGTGAGCGCCTACGAGCTTTTCAGGGGCAGAGGCAACCTTTGTGATTATCTTGTGGATTTGCCTCCCATTTCCCACCCAGAACGAGCTCCACAATCCTCCTCTTCCGCTTCTCGAGTGTATTGTGCGACTCCATTTGAAACAGGGACGTGCGATGGTAAAATGTCTTGCTCTCTCGCTACCTTTCTTTTTTTATAGGTTTGGGGCAGAACGGCGATCGTCTCGAGCAACTTGTTCTTTCAGGTGGACTCTTCCAGACCCAGGACCGTTCTTCCTCACCAGCACGCTCTCTCTCGTCCGGCAGCGATGGTGGTAGTAGTGACCCACTTTGGGGGAATCAGGTCGGCGAAGTCGGCGCTCAAACACAACTAACAAGCTCGATCGGTATGGGACCCGGACGAACAGGAGTGAAAGGTGTCATCCGTGACCGCAACGAAGCCGCCGCACGCGAGCGCTCTAAAAAGGCTGATGAGCTAGCGAACCTTGCTGCTCGAATGGAGCGTGCGAACCTCGGCGGAAAGACTTTCCTTGAGGATCAGAATGAACGCGCTATTCTCGAGTGGCAGCGAGGACAATTCGGACACCTGCGCGAGGTTGGATTGAAGGGGTTTGTGCCAGCGGTGGAAGAAGGTCAAAACGTGTGGGTGGTGGTGCACATCTACGATCCCGTGCGTGCGTTCGCATTTGTCCTTGGACCAGCGCGAGCAACTCATCATATGGTCTCATCTTTCTGTTTGACCGCCGATTAGTCACTCGACAGGTGCGATACAATTGACGATAGGCTCGCGCGCTTAGCGCGCGAGCATCCAAACACTAAGTTCATCCGGTGTCGCGCGTCCACGATTGGGTTCGCGCTGATGCCGGGGGCAAAGCCACGGAGTTCTCGTCCGCCCTCATCGACGTATCTTTCCAAGTCACGTACCACACCAAGGTTCCCAGAACAAGAAGAGGATGATCCATACGGTGACGACGTGGAGGTTGCGGTTGTTGATACTCCCTCTGAGGACGAGGACGAGGAAGATGTTGATGTTGACGTGGACACAGACATGCTCCCCACAATGCTTGTCTACCGATCTGGCCAGCTTGTCCATAACTGGGTGCGAGTAGATTGGGAAGCCGGCTCGTTGGGTATTGATGAGTTCCTCAAGAAGTACGTGGCATCGTTGCTATTCCTGAAAAATCTTGACTTATGGAACACCTCAGACATCATATCATTCAGCCGACTAGGGTTGGAGAATCTCTGACCGTACCGCTCGATGACGAGGACGACCTAGTCTTCGGTAACCCGGAGGTCGTTTAATAACTTGTGGCCATGTCCTATTTCGACCTGGTATGATTCCGAACTCCCATCAGAATGCATGGTTCTTCACTATGACTGTGACAGCTGCTTGTGACTCGTGTTTATGATTAGCGACTATGTCGGAACGAGAAGTGAAGGTGGTACAGCTTTGCAAATACTTCCCTACTCCAGAACCAATTTGTGAATATTATCGATTTTTACTCCAAGTATGTGGCGTCGTAGCCTGCCTAAGCGTCGTCCCCTTGGTAGTCCCGCCACACGTACTATCTCAATGCGAATCATTGAATAGAAATTTGTTTGAGATGCCTCTTAGTCAAAAGAAAGTATATTAAATATATCACTATAAGATTACAGTAAGATTAAGATCAAAGAGAAAGGCGAATCACTAGCCTAGAATATCGTTCCAGAACTTTTCTTCTCTTTATTGGACACTTGCATTTCAGTCGCTATGGCCTTGCATTGGGCGGTGTCTCTCAACAAGAGTCCAATCGCCAAGCCCAAAGTGAACCAGGCTATGAACGTATATGGACCCCGCGTTTAGCGATTCATTTTTTCGTCTCGGTATTACACCGCTCTAATTCGACGTGCCTCACAGAAGATACGTCAAGCTGGACGGCGGGATAATTACAATGCGAGCTAATTACAGTGCAAGCGTTGTAGATATAGCTGTTAGTAAACTTATGACGCCAATCGGTGATGTCAGCTTTGAAGTTGCCCCAGAACTGTGAGAAATTTGTGAAGGTGGGGCACTATGTGCTTGAGGAACACCCGCGACGCCAGTCCCGGAAGATGGAGGAGAACCGGAAGGCGCAGCCTCTGAGATCACTGCGACAGCATCAGCTTTGATGGTTGTCTGGTAACATAAAATCGTACCGGGAAAGTTACCACTGAGGGTGGCGTTGGCAAGCTGAACCGCGGCTTGTAAGCGTTGCGCGGCATCAGAAGGTACGGTGGAGAGAAGCCCGATACGAGGCTGGTCTTGGGAAGGATGGGTTAGATTGCCGTAGTAGAACGCAGCGAAGACACTGCCCAGAGACGTAGGTAACTTTCATCGGATCGACGGTCCCGCTTACGATTTAAGAAATGGGTCACCAATGCTCCAACTATATAGAAAGCCCGAGCCTGGGGGATCCGTCACAGCAAGGTTTGGGGTGCACTGAGAAACTGTATTTTCGAAAGTCTGTGAGCCGAAGTCACGTGGATCGACTGGGTACAGATTCCCGCCAATTTGGAAAGCAAGAGTGTGTGCTTCTGCACACTTATAGGTGTTGCCTCCGAGTTGCGCTATAATTGCGTCCAGAACGTCTCTGGGGCCTCGAATAAGTGAATTTCCCTGAGTGTGAGGACTCTATGAATGATATCTAAGAGCCAGGTAAGGGACGAACTGTGTCAAGTAGGGCAGTCAGAGTAATGTTCGACGTAGCAAGGGCTGACCGTGGCAACTTCCGCCCGTCGAAATATACATCATCGATAGCAACTTCCCAAGTGATGGGGTAAACCTACTCAATGTCTGACTTGGGTAACACATGGAGATGGATCGAGATTGTACCTCGTTTGGGGAGTCCTCCGGCGCCGGAAGTCCCCCTTCTGCAACGGTGTATCCGCGTAAAGGGACCCACGTCAAGTTCTCTGCTGCTATACCAGCTGGCAGCTCGCCGATTGAGAGCATTCCTTGATTTCCACCAATGTCGACGGTATCTCGCTGCAGCGATATAGCAAAAATTGGGGAAGCCAATGCTCCAGTCAATATAAGTCGGGGAAGAAGTGGCCCGTTCGTAGCGAAACTAGCGAGCGCCTCACCCACGCTCGGAGACGACGACCCGCCCGAGGTACCACGTGTGACCAGGGTACGGCGTCCACGGATTCTCGACAGGTCGGGAAAGATACGAGTGCCGAAAGAAGGGTGACTCCGATCCTCGATGACCGCTTCTCGCGCAGATTTAGTCACCAGTAGCTTGTTCCAGATTACACTGTAGCAGAATCGTGTTGTCAGCGCAAGTATAAAGAGAGACGATGGAAGCGGAAGACTGTTCTGAGGGGCCCTTGCGTCAAAGTAGCAAATATGGGACCGAGATCGCACGAGCCGCAAAATAGCTAGGCAGTGACGGGGAGCAAGGAGTGCCTCACGGCCCCAGTAGAGTGCACCGGGCAGTGATCTCTCGTGACACTGGAATAAGAAAACCACAACCACACAGTGAAGGCGCCAAGTATAGACATGGCCATTAAAAATCAGGATTAAAGGGGAAGGAACCAGACACTGGGAGAACCGCGTTGATTTTCGGGGCTCACGATGAATAGTAGGGAGTTGTTGGCCCGAGTGGGCATCATCGACTCACCTGTTAACCGGGAATCCCAGTCCAAATATTCCGGCAGAACCTGACTGCAGTACGCTTGTATTCGTCTCCAAAATCGCGGCAATGTATTGATCCTGGAGCCGCAAGCTAGCAACACCGGCGACGTCCTTTCCGACCGGCCCTTGGGCATAAGTTCCGGTCTGGGAGTCACCATAGGCGAGACGAACAGCAAGGCCGCTTGGTTGGAAAGAGGTTTGCGGATACAACGGTACGGTGACAGAGAAACAGTCTGTGGAGCAGGAGCTTGAGAGAACCCAAAGGTCGGAAGAGCCGGTGTCTAGTGAGAAAATAGCAGGTCGCATGTTTGCACCGTCCTTGGGAGTATGGAACGCACCGAGAACAAGGGGTGTGAGAGTCTCGCCTACTTGAATTAGCACGTTGTAGGTTCTGTTCGCACAATGAGAAAAGCCAGGGTGGTGTATAATGAATCCGCACATGTCGATATCGTCGCCCAAACCTATGGCGTCTTGTTTGGGTGCTCGCCTGCGAACGCTTGGAGCCGCCTCCCGTTTATACAACGGGAGATGGAGCGCGAACCTTGGTGGGGTAGCCGGTAGTGATAGAGGGGTCCCCCATGACCAGGGACTCATAAGAAAAAGAATGTAAAGAAGGGGAAGCAGCATTGCCGAGCCGCTAGTGTGTGTCCGGGAAAGCTGTGGCGCATGGCGCATATAATCGCGTCGTGTGTGGTGGAATAATCCTTTGACTCGATTCGGCCCCGCACAACAACACTTGACCGTTCTTCATTGGCCAAGGAGCATGGAAGCTTGAGCTGGGTCCCAAGGGCCTTTCTCTTCTTCGAGCAGAGCTCCTACCCGTTCTTAATACGGCAACTTGCCACCAGGAATGGACACGACATTGTCAGAACAACAACAACAAGAAATCACCGCTCTCAAATCCATTTATGCCGATGACTTTATAGAATGCCAGCCTAAAGCGTGGAAGGTGCGTTGTACAATCCGCCGAAATTCGACAGTAAGGTGAGCTCAGCGGCCTGGTAGGGCGCTGCGAGGCTTCCTGAGTTCGTCCTCAAGATTACACATCCAGACACCAAACACGCTGCCAAGATCTATTTTCACCTACACACCATGTAAATTCCGTCTTTCTATTTAACATCTGTAACTCATTTTGCACCTTTATGGTAGATTTCCTAGGACTTATCCTGCAAATGCACACCCCATCTTCGCTGTTCAACAGCCCATCAAGGGCATCTCGGATGATCATGTCGCGAAGCTCTCGAATTTTATTCGGGCTGAAGCACAGCAGTCTCGCGGGACAGAGATCGTCTTTCAGGTGGGCAAAATTTGAGAAAAAGGAGCATTCCTTCGCTATCTCTTTGAAAGTCATTGGATATTAGAGGATCAAATTTTGATCCTCAATCCATGCCACTGAGTTTATCTCATTCTGATTACCTTTCGTGTATTCAGGTTGTCACGGCCGCGCAAGACTGGATTGCCACCAATATCATACCACCCGCACAAGTTGTTGGTTCATTGGCTTCAGAAATGATCAAGCGGGCGTCAGAAGAGGAGCAGGTGGGTGGTCCGTTGGCTGTTACGATCCTCGTTTATGCTGAGGGTTCCATAAGGCAAAGAAGCGACGTGAAGAGGCTGAAGCACAAGAGGAGGCGGAGCGTGAGCGTCTTTTCGCCGAAGCTTTCAACGAGCAGATGCAAGCGGATGCACACCGACACCAGATGGAACGCGAGAGGTACAGAGTCCGTCACCGGGCAAGGTCTGATGCAACTGAGGTCCCCGAACTTGCCGATGATATCCTTACCCAATCATTTGACCGCGAAATTAACGTCAACGAGTTGTGTTTCCGTGCCGTCAAACTATTTCACCCACAACACGGTGGGTCATCATTTGACACTGTCGTCTGCAATCTAAAGACATTTCAGATTACCTTGGCATTATCTATCAAGCTGAACCTATTTGCGATGATATTGCCGCAACGCTCCCGCTTGAGGTGCATCTCGTCACATTCGACACTCACTATTATACCACACACCAAGGCCGCAAGAAGTTGAAGCTCGTTCAAGAAGAGGTCCAGCGTCTCATAGGAATCCGTCATGAGAACGTAGTCAACTTGTACGCCGTCAAGCTCTCCCTCCCTCAATCTAGTGGCGCACCCCAGCTTGCGGTCCTCATGGAACAGAGACCGCATTTCACCTTGCACGACTTGTTAGAGGATTGTGAGACATTGCGCGAGGAGCGCGCGTCGGTGCGTATATCAATATAAGTCACATTCCACTCTGTTTGACGTTACAAAGAGCTATCTCATACAAATTCTGACAGGATTGAATGAGGTACATACTGCGGATCTCGTCCACAGAGGTAGAGCCGTTCCTTCTCGCCTAAGTATCGGCTCAGGCTTTGATAAGGGCTCTCGCTGCACACTATTGGTCTCTCGAGTCGCGTGAAGTCCGGCCAGTCTAGGCTCCTCAAAGTTATGATGACAGGATATTATGTCAAGTTGCTGGATCTACACCGATCAAACCCATTTGGACCCAGCTCACTCCCTGTGGCGGATTCGAATAATCTTCCAGAAAGCTGGTGGGGTCCAGTTTTTTGTCCCGAGAAATTGTGACCGATTCGCCATAGGCTGGCGAAGGATGTCCATGATTCGACATTCATCTACACGAAGGCTCGTGACATACACTACGCCGGGGTTATCTTCCTGCAGATGCTACTGGGACGCGATGTTGTGGAGCGTTTCCCGGATGCGCAGGCTGCGCTCATATCTTGTGAGTCATGATTATGGATTATGGACCATTCGCCCGTCTTACATACTTTAGCGCCGATATCCTCCGCCATTCAACGGATTGCATCGAGCATGGTCTCGCAAAAGAGAAAATACACATCGTGTGCCACCATTCTCATGGAATTGGATCAAATCTCGTTCGCCAAGTCTCGCGCTGTTGCGATTCCTATTTCAGGTGAATTTATGAGACTCAGACCACGACTGTCGCATTGATCATGACCTATCAAGATCAAAGAACTCCTGTGCCTCATTCATATGCGAGTTCACCTGAAATTGACTATTTTAGAGCGCCAATTCTGAGAAGGCAGCAAACTAGCCGATGGAAGGAGGATTGGGAAGAACTGGAACTATTAGTGCGTGCCATCGGATATGGTATTAACGGACAGCTCCCTTATTCAACGGATAGGGTCGTGGCGCGTTCGGCTCAGTAGTCAAAGCGCGCAACAAAATTGACTCCCGCATCTACGCAGGTATGTGCACCCCTTAACAGGTGATCACCTAGTGACCACTGTTTTCAGTCAAGAAGGTGCGCTTGCGGACCCCGAATACCGACAATAAAATTTTACGAGAAATCAACGCGCTCAGCAGGCTATCGCACCGGTTTATTGTGCGATACTATACCGCGTGGTTCGAAGACTCAGAGTCGCTGTCTACGACAGCGTCTTCTGATGACTCCGGAGACGAGACGGCGGATGGAGTCACATCGTTTCTGGGCGCAACCCGTCGTCGCGATGACTCGTCTGACCCGTTCAGTATAGATCTCGATGACCTCGGTTCAGGCAGCCGCTCCTCTACTTCTTTCCCAAGCATTCATTTCACTGGCTCTGGGTCTGGCGTCACAGAATGCAGTGATGGTGATGTTGACGGCGACGAGAGCGATGCTGAAGATCTTGGCAGGGTGTTCGAAGCCCCACGCAACGGGTCCGCAGTCATTGACGTAGTGCCTCGTACGCCGCCCCCTTCTCGCCCCCGTACGCTTTACATTCAGATGGTTGGCTCCTCATCGGATAATGTCAAGGGTTATACCTGACCGCTGCACAGGAATTTGTGGAGCGGCAAACTCTCAGAGAGGTACGATAACCTGTAGTATTCCCTACTTTGTCACTAATAAGACATTTGTAGCGCATAGCGGAAGGCCTTTCAGAGGATGAGGCATGGAGGTTATTTCATCAGGTCGTTGATGCACTTGTTCACATGTCGAGTTTGGGGATTGTCTGTGAACCATTTTGATACCATTGCCTTGTGAACTAATAGCTTGCAGCTCCACAGGGATATCAAGCTGACGAACATTTTCATCGGTGCGGCAGAAAGGTCTTGATCGCTAATATCGTTCTGATGATCAACACAGATGGTAAAGGGGACTGTAAAGGCAGGTCGTCAAGACTACTATACTTGTATTCGCGTTGATGGGCTGCCTGAAGTCGGCGATTTTGGCCTCGCTACATCCAGTCTTGCAGCGGCGGTCGAACCATCCGAACTGGCCCCGCACACGATTACGGCCGACGCCGAAATGACACTGGGTCTGTCCCCGATTTTTGCCTTTTGAGTACTTCTCATGATCGTCTGCACAGAGGTTGGGACCAAAATGTACATTGCACCGGAAGTCCAATCACCGAAAAAAGGCCCGCGAAATCATACCAAAGCGGATTTATATAGTCTCGGGGTGAGACTGCCTGCAACTATGTGGAGAGGCGCTGACGATCTGTAGATTGTGTTTTTCGAGATGAATTACTTCTTTTCAACTGGAGCTGAACGTATTGCTGTCATTGAGGATTTGCGCAAGAAGGACATTATCTTTCCTAGTGACTGGGATGCCCACCGAACGCGTCAGCGCCAGAGTGAGATTCTGTGTAAAGTTTTTTCGAGCATTTAATGAGTGATAAATACTCCTCAGTTATATCCTGGTTACTCAGACATAATCCAGACGAACGTCCGACCGCCCTTGAGTTATCCCAGAGCAGCTTACTCCCCCCGAGACTGGAAGACGAGTATTTCAAAGGTGCTTTGAGGATGATGAGTGAGTCGGTGATCAAGGTCTTGAGTGGTCACTCAGTATTCTTTAGTTAAGCCCGATTCTCCTCACCGACAAGCGGTCCTCGCAGCACTCTTCAATCAAACCTCCCGTGGGATACGAGGATTTCTCTACGATAGCGATGTCGAACACCCGGAACACGCATCACTAAATGGAATCGTTCGCGACACCTTAACGGCCATATTCCGCTTGCACGGCGCGATCGAAATGGAGCCCCCATTGATGATGCCGACCACCGACAATAGCGAGGATACGACGCGTGTTTTATTTGTGGATAGACATGGAGAGGTCGTGGGTCTTCCCAACAACGCATTGATCCCCTTTGCACGCATTGCTGCGCGGAACAACCTCAAACGAATCAAGAGATTTTATATTGGTGATACGTACCGCCCTAAGTAGGTCTAAACACCCCTATTTCATTAGCCCGTCCCTCTCTCAACAACACCTCAGCCTAGTCGCTGGTCACCCTAGGGTCTTCAAAGCCGCCGTTTTTGACATTATTTCGACTGACATGGCCAATAGCGGGCCTGTCTCGACTGCGGAGTCAATCATTATCATGAACGAGTGCTTAGATTCGTTTCCGAATCTTTCGCAACACTATGAAATCCACATTTCTCATTCGAATGGTAGCGTCTGTGATTAGTGTCGTCAAGTATGACGCTGACTATGACTAAGTTGTAGAACTGGCTTTGAGCAGAGTCCCGCACGACATCCGTGACCCTATCGTTGAGATCATCACCCAAGCCAAGTCTTCCTGGGCCCAGAAACGAGCCATGCTTCTCAAAAGAGGCCTTTTGAGAAGCACGGTTGATGAGCTCGAAGTCTTAAGTGATATAGGTAGACCCTCATCCGTTTCCTGGGCCTGCGCCAGTTGATTCAGTGGGCGTAGATGAGGACATTGATTCACTCATTGCCCGACTAGAGAAGATCTCGCCACCTCTCGTGACGCTGATGGCACACGCCCTAGGTGAAATCAAGAAGACTATCCAATACACTGCTCTTGCTGGGGTTGCAAGGCCTATCCTATTCCATCCTTTGATGATAAGCAGTCATAATGCCTATTTCAAGGGCGGTGTATGCTTTGAAGTCGTCAGACGAAGCAAACGCAACGATATTCTGGCAGCTGGTGGCAGGTTGGCGAACAGGACCATAGATCGCTTCAAGTTGATTAACGATGAGCCCTAGATACGACGACCTCATCTCTCAGTTCTCTCCCCCGAGAGCTGGGGGAAACAGTGTATGTGCAGTGGGGCTACAAATTTCCTTGGAAAGGATCCTCGTCGCTTTGGCCGCGTATCAGGCTGTTTCTGTAAAGAGCCTACTGAAAGAGCAACGTTCATTTGGCTTTTGGAGCCCTAGGCGATGCGATGTGTACATCGTGTCCTACCAACCTGGGTATCTCAGTGAGAGACTGGAGGTCGCGTCGCTCTTGTGGAGACACAGCATCAGTGCGGACGTTATGTACGAAACAAGCATTCCTGACGGCGAACACGAAAATCATCTGGATTTGTGCAATCGAGAGGGTATCCTGTGCGGTTCTATTTACTCCCTCCAACACGTCGTCTTGACACACCCGCAGGTTTTCCGTATGTCCCCGCCCGCGTTCTGCGCGGCGCGATCAACCGGCGTTTAAAATCAAAAGCATTTTGAAAGGCACGGAATATGACGGTCAGTCCCGTGGTCCTTAGCGGTGTGGTTACGACTGACACAAATTTTTTCTCTCTTAGTTTCAAGACCAGAGCTCGTGCCGTGGCTCCAGGAGCAAATTTTAGAGCAAAAGCGAATTGATGCCGAAACGTCAGGTACGACTCTCTTAGAACATTCGCAAGGTCCAGTTCGGTCAAAGCCGTCTGGTCCTATGCCGGATGTTCGGCTCGTACTTCCAGGAGACTCGAAAAAACAACGGAAGCAAACCAAACAGATATTCCTCGAGAAGGGTGAGAACTTCTTCATACGCTGTTCCCTACTAACGCCTCCTTGTTTGTTTTTTGTTGCTCATTAATAGCGTTTGAAATGGCTTTACGGGTCTGTTCTGCTGTCCAGTCAGGCATCCCCGTGGTGGCTATTGATACTCCAGCGAACGTCTTCGATATCTTGTGTAAGTCCCCCAGCTGGATCACCGACGACGAGACGTGGAAGGCGGTGGTGTCCTCGTTCCCGAATTCAAGCACGAGTTATGCTCTTCAAATCCGCGATGCTGTCTCCCGTCGGCGGGCGGAGGGCCATCAATTTATCCTGCTGTTCGCTGTCCGAGATGAGCGCGTCCACCTTCTCATGCTATAAGTGAACTCGAAGAGGGCCCTGGTTATCTACTACGTATTCTGAATGTATCACAATCTTACTGAACGGATATCGATTTTCCTCGTAGTTCGTGTACAATATATCACCACATTCGTCACCCTGACATCACAGCCGCAAGAATAGCGTTTCCATACTACTATCATGCACGTGCTTTTGCAAATGCACAACCTTGTGCAAATCTCAGAGATTGAGCTAGATCACCACTTTTCTGACATCCTTTGTGCCCAAAAAAATTACACCGTGTACAGTAGGTTGTGTAGATATGGGATCAGCCAAAAGATTGGGGATTAATTGTTGTCTGCGACGGGAAAGTACAAAAAAAAAGGAGGGGAGTCGTTTTTGAGAGGTTTCCATGCATGCAGATCCCAACGATCCTCTAGAAAAAAATTAAATCTGCCAAGCTTGGGTGTTAGGAAATATAAAGGGGACCTTGTATGACAATGTTGGACTCACCAGGTGGATGCGATCATCTTGTGGAAGTGAAAGACACTGAATGTGCTCCAGAGGGTGACACGGGCGTGATGGATTTCAAACTCCTTTTGAACCTTCTCTCAGGCTGTATGACACTTTGGCGTTTCATACCACACCCCTCGATGTCGGCATCAAGGGCTCAATTTCCCCCAGCATGGCGCATACAGAGAGTGGATTATACACAGGTCTTCACTGGGCCGTTGAACAAGTCGAGGTGAAAAGAAGACCTTAAAGACATCACTATTGCACTTGCGCTACCAGAGGGTGGAAAAAAGGATGAACTCGTTGACAGAATCCTCAACCATTTCGAAAAAAAACCCTGTATTGAAGGCCAAACCTTTCTTTGAGGGGTTATTTGGCTCACGGCCCCAAAAGCGAGCCCGCATCGACAATGCCGTTGTAGCTGGGCCCTTGTCAGCTCCTGGACCGACCATTCCCCCCGGCTTCCCTCACCCAACTTCCAAGCCCACTTCATTTCTAGCTCACCCTTCCCCTGGCATTTGCAGCAGCACACACAATAGTGGTAGTTTAGATATATACCCCCCCTAGTTCAACACCCCCTAATACAATCAATTTGTCGTTTTTTTTCAAGTTTCTTGTGTGAGCGTGCAATTGTGCTTTCAGAGTGCCGACCACAAACCCGCTTGCCGAATGCTGCCGACAGTGTGACTTCCCGTGACAAAAATTTGCAGATGTGCATGCAAACTCGGATGTCTTCCGAACCCTCAAATAAAATAGAAAAAAATACGAAAAAATATTCAGAGGGTGTAAAATACAATTGGCTATGGGTATGTACGATTCCTAGTAGCCACGACGAGTTGTTGAAGCTCCAGAGGTCATTTAGTGTTTTTTTTGCAATGGGCCGTGCATGATAGTATGCCTTGGCCCTCCCCAATAGGACAGTCACGCGTAGTCACAGTCCCGTTTTACAACGTTTGGGACTCCGCTGATTGTGAACGCTCCCTTCCGTTTTGAGAAAGCGGTCAGCCACCCAAATCAAGCCCCGACATGGCATGGGCCGGCAAGTGTGACGGATGGCCATTTTGCCAATTTCGCAACACAACATATTTTAACAGAAAAAAAGGTCAGAGTATGTTAAGGAGTCATGTAGGACATCATATATTTAATTTGGTAACGATTGAGTGAGAAATGAGCGAGAAATTGAAAGTTTCCTATTGGGGGAGGGGTCCAAATGAGGGCCAAGGCATGGTATGGGTAGCTGCCAGTGGACATATCCTTTCTTTTCGGCTGCCAATTTATCCCGTTGAACAATCACTAACCTACATCAATACATTATACAATACTGCATAAAGACAGGACCAGGCTAAAGAACGATCAGCGTTAAGAAAGGGACAGAAGTTGGAGTTCGCCACGTTGTATTGTTTTCACACTCCCCTCGCGACGACTACGCACATGTGTGGACTTAGTTGACTATGGTGTGCCCACAATCCCTGCCATCTCGTTTGATCCTAAGTATGCGTCTTGTACGAGGCACTGTCCGTATGAAGTGCCAGCTTGAAGATCTGCCATAAACCTGGGAACAGATTGTCCAGGAAATAAGCCCGCGACGTCAAGACCACCGCCTTCGACGAGAGCCATTAACTCAGCCGTCGGTATGGGAATTGAGCCCGTATCGGAATCGGACTTTGGAAGCTCTAGATTACCAGCCCCCGTTCTCGAGGGGTCAAGAAGTTGCCCTGTCGGTGAAGCTGTTTCCACTGAGAACCGTCGCGGAGATTGAGTCTGCGCGACAGGAGAAAAGCCAGCAGTAAGATTGAATGGCGCATTTAGAGGAGCGGTAGAGACAGGGCTACTAGCAAATTCCGACGCATCCTGTGTTGGAGATTCCACGCTACCTGTGGAACGAGGGCCAGAGGGATTCTTCTTGCGAGCGGGCCTGATCCAGGGTGGCCGCGCAGAGCTTGTCATGAGCTCTTGGGAAATGGCCGGGTTGTCAAGTGGAATCTGCGTGACTACAAGGACTATTAGGAACTGTGATATCGCAACCACACACGCGCGGACATACGCCTGCAAAACTCTTCCATCATATCACAGGAGCGCTGGCCACACACATAACGACCACTGAACCGCCGCAAAAGGCCTACACAAGATCGCAAGCCATCGAGCGCGGGTGCGATTAAAGGCCGCAGAACGTCGGCTTGGCAGTTCAATAAGAAACCGATGAGGGTGCGCCCCGCTTGGGTGAGCTGGTGAATCACGTGGACTCCATCTAGAAGACCGGGGACATGTCAGACACCGAGATCACCAATGGTATTGACTTACAGTATGTCATTAGACCTTTTTGCGCGATTTGCAGCTGAGTAGAGATGAGCTGCAACGCAGCAGAGTGTGCAACAGTCATGGCATCCCGCTCTTGCTCATTTTGTTCTTGTTCGCCAATAGCTTCACGTTCCGCAACAAGGTCGGAGAACCGATGGCGCATGATGAGCATGCGTATGAAGAGTGAGAGACAATGGACGCGCTCGGCGTGTGTGACGCGAATGACATCTTCGCTTGCAAGCGTATCGGGTGAATGTCGCCAATACGCGGGCACTGCGGAGCAGACTTCGTCAAGTAGTATCTCCTCCTCACGCAAGCCCTTGTGTCGTCGAAAACCTGCTAGAGTCGACGTTGCGCGCCTCAAGAAGGGTGACGAGTCGCCAAAATCTTTGGGAGGAGGTGTATCGAGCACTGACTCCAGCACCACGAGCAAGCGTAGTACACATATAAACGCCCCCATCCTACTCGGTGTTTCTGTTGGTTGCGGTCCAACGGAATCGCGGGCGATAAATTCGTCATCAACGGCCGCGGGCTCAGAGACATCACAGTCACGTAACCGCACGAGCGGCGGTCGGCCGAAGTGGGCACCTGCCTGCTTATCCCACATATAAACGCACCAAAAGGTACGCTTACGGACCTCCTCCTCAATCGCATCGAAGATGTCGTATGCGTCCGTGGATCGATGTAGCCCGGCATCGAGCGAGAGTGTGACTGACTCGGAAAAAAGCGCGAAAGCCTTAGATAGTTTACCCCACCCTACAGCATACACCCCCGCGACTAGCGTAGCTTGAATGGTGTACAATGTAGGGCGGTCGGCCCCTGGGAGCGTATGCAAGCGGCTGAAAAGGTCGAACCACATGGTTCCGGACGATACCCCTTCGTTCGGGTTCGCACGTACTCGTGGATCATCGATATGGCGTGAAGCAAGGCAACAAACCGCAACTACGAATGCGACAAACCCCGGCTCTCCCCATTTCTGAGGGTCGCCATAGTCCTGAAATAATATAAGAATCTGGAGGCTTTTAGTCCTCATGGACGTACGTTGAGAAAAGTTGGGACGTGGAGGAAAGGCATCAAGTAATATGAGGTCGATAAATAACATTGTACAAGACTTGATCATGAGTAGGTTGGCACTGCAGTGGTCGAGATACACGACGTGGACGTACCTATCCATCAAGTCGGGAGCAATGAAAGAGGTAACTAGCTTCCAAATCCGCTCTGGGTTCATGTCCGTACGATGAGTGGTGCGATCCGGGAACCATGTACCGTCTGGGTTGGATGAGCCACCATTTGACCAATCATGTTGTGGACTTGGGTCTCGCTCCATTTTGGGTGAAGGATGATGTCGTTCAATGAGAAGATCCAATATAGGGAGACCAGACGTTTCTCCCTGCCAGCGAGTAAAACCTTCGTCGTCGACATAAATGTAAGAGGACGAGAGCGACATGCGGGCAGTTTCTTCAGAGGAATGCTCGGAGGCCGAAGCATCGCCGTTGACTGTACTCTGATAACCAAACGGCGGTGCAGTGGCTTGTGGACTAGACTGACGGGACCCATTCGTCCCAAGGGTGAAATGGGTTGATGGGTTTATCAAGGGGATCGCATTGAGAGATGGGGGAGGTATTGCAGTCGGATAAGTGTGGTTCGGGGGTGATGGAAACGAAGGGTGACGATCGAAAGGGGACGATGGGGAAAGACCTGCGCCTCCGGCGGCGAAAACAGCAGGAGGTATCGCTTGAATCAGGCTCTCAAGATGGTGCATACGATCTTCCAGGGTAGCAGTACGTCTAGGTAAAATGCGAGCGTCAGAGCAAATAATCAATTAAATTTGGTGATGGGACAAACTTGGATTTGTGGGGATTACTTCTTTTGCCAGGCTCCTCGAACGTACAAGCGCAATGTGCTCCCAGACAGGCCTGGCATGGGTGACCTTCATCGCATTTGATCCTCCTGCGCCTACAGAATGAAAGTAAGCACCCCCAAGGATGAACAAAGCATGAACCGACACCCACCGACACCGATCACACGCCCTGTTACGGATGTAGTGAGAACAAGATGGTGCTAGACCGAAAAGAAATACCTGCTCAGCTTGAATCGACGTTCTTTCAGCATAGATGTAGACTTTTCCGAGGCAGGGTCCTCTGCCTGTGTGGATGACATGATGTGGGAGAGAGAGAGTAGCAGATAGCGGCACAGAATGTGCAAGTGATCTCGTGCTTGTGGGAATAAATTCCCTCTTATGGTAGATACTCCCAGATTTAACTTCCCACGGACATTAGCGGTGCTGAAACCGACGGAAATCCATTGTGTCAAGTACATACACACAACATAATAGATCATGGATCATATTGGCCAAAGTATTTCCACACTCTTCTCAAATCACGAATCGTCGTCCAAGATCCTGAAATAGCTCAGCACCCACCGTGGAAACATTGAGGACACTTACGATCTGGTGAGACGCCGACAGCTGCGGCTTTTGATGGTATTTGCGAGTGGCACGTCGTAAGTCCCGTAGTAAATCCTCATATGTGGGCCGCGGGTTATTACCTGCCAACATCAGCTATCGTGCCACCGCTCCCTTTAAAAGGAGACAGACGTAGCACTCTCAAAAACGCATAGCTCATTGCACCCACGGCGATACCGCCTTCCTTTTCGCCGAAGGCAGTACCTGAATCCGCAGAACCGCTCCAACAGATCACGTCAGCCGGAGTGGACTTTTCTCTAAGAAATTCTTTCGTGATACTACTGGATTTGACGCGGCCGTCCGAATGATACTATTTCACATGAATGAGCCCCAATGCCAAGAAAGTGAAAGTCAGCTGCGTACGACAAAAGGTATATCTGTCGGAGGACACGTGGTCAATAAAAGAGGCCAACCTTGTAGAATAATACCTACCGAGGACAGATCCGGAATGACACGACTGGAGCTTGTGAGTAGAGCGTCTACGCGAGAGAAAACGCCACGCACATCGATAATGGCCTAAAAACGGTTCGAAGGTCATGCACATTGAAAGCGCGTAGGTAACGTAGGTGGGCGTACGGTTAAACGGCACCCAGGCGGGAGAGGTTTGACCTATATTACCAGTCCTAGCGTCAATTCGACAATCCGACAGAGAGAAAGGATCGATGGTACTAGGTTGGAATGGAGTTCCTTTATGCATAATCAGTGTCTTTGAAAGGAAACGAAAGAGTCGTGAAAATCCTCACATCGTCGATGATTGTCCCGGTTTGAGAATAGTCCACAGGAAATATCACTGTCATGCGTCGGTATGGGAAGGCGCAAAAGGTGGCTCCCGTGTTTTACCTTCGTCATATCCATCTACCTCGTCTCCGTTCCGATCTCGGACCTGGGCACCGTGTCCTGAGTCTGTAGGAGTGTGTCGGTATTCCCAATCAATACCCCAAAAAAGGACGCACAGTGGAAGAATAAGGAGTCGTGTTTGCGTGCACCGCGTACGAGCCAGCGCATTGCGCCAAGGATGTTCGCCCTCGTGGGCAGGTTACGCGGATCGCGCGCCTCATCGGTCAGACGGATAATGTCGCGAGTACGGAAGCCCAGCCGATCTGCAGGGCAGCGCGGATTCATCATCGACAGCCATAACGATGGGGTCGGACCAATGCTCACCAATCAAAAAGTGGTAAACGTTTTTTGCATCATTCACACAGCCGTCAAGCTGGCTATTTTGGCCAGTATAGTTAACTCCGATCTAGAACCAACATCGTTATACACAATCGCACGTTTGGCACGGTCAAACGATCTTCACTCACACATACGGCCCTTTTGCGCCCGGTGCATCTCGAGAACTGGAAATCGGGATGGCCACGTGGTTCCATGTGCCTAATGAAGGAACGCGAGACACGTCCTCTAGCTAAATCACCCGCAACTTGTAAAGACTGCTGGCGATGAGCGCATGAAACATGAGTTACAGCACACCTCTTCAGCCAGCAAGGTGACATCTCGGACACTTACCTTTCCTTTGTGGACACGATCGTGACCGCGGTCGTGGTCACGGCGGCGGTGGGAACGATGACGTTCCGGGTCACCGTGATGGGCCCCGTCGTCACGGTAACTGCTCTTGTAGTGGGGAGGCGGAACAGGCAGAGGGTCCGGTGAGCCTGATCGCTTGTGCTCACCCATATTCGCAATAGAGGGTGCTGTGAAAGTAGAAGCAACACGCCCGAAGGTACGAGGTACATCACATACGATGAATGAAGATATCCGGCGCTTTGCTACTGTGACGAGAACTAGGTCGATGCCGAGAATGCGAGCGCGACAGTGATTGACGCCGCGAGCGAGGGAAATTCTCACTTCGGGCTGCTTGACTCCCGTAGTCGAGCTGAGTGATAGCGCGCTCGCCATAGTGTTGCGAATGTTGCGATACTGGCACGGCAATGACGCTGGGGGTATGGTGGGAGGGTGGGACACCGAAGCCCCTGGGTACCATAGACGCGTCAGTAATAAAGCCAGAGCGGCAACATAAGGCGATGCGCTCACATCGGACGAGGAACGGCTTCTTGAAAACGTCCATAGTCGATGTTCAAATTCGGTTCGCTGTTGTGACGGGAGTCCAGACGAAAGTTTTTTGACTGGAGACAAGAATCGCTTACACTAAAGGTTGGCTGAGGCAGGACGCGAAACATGGGAGATTTTTGAGCTACCGAGGAAAGAGGAACTGAGGGATGATACGCACTGTTGCTGGGCTGAATACATTTGAGGCATTTCGTGAACTGATCCTCCGTCGTGCAACATGGGGGGCTCCTCCAATATGGGGACTGCCTGTATTATCGGGTCTTCCTTCCTGTTTCTACGTCGCCCTGGCAAGAGACGACGCAAGCGCGACTTGGAGAGCATGATAGTAAGAGTGGGAAAGCGTGGATTGGTTGGTCTTAGTCGAGCTCCGCCATAAAAGGTCAACCCGGCACGTGGCCGATTCTCTCGATATTAAGCCAAGCCTAGGCTGAGCTCCACCGGCGGCCATGGACAACGCCACGCAGAACGGCAACTCGGATTCAGAGTCTGGTCAGCCAGAATCCCTCTCTCTCTCTGCTTCTGCATCAACAGCAAAAGGTCATGATCGCGCTCTGAGGATCCTTTACGCCGCCCAGAAGCGCAGGATAAGGGAAACGAACAAACGGCGTGATGAAATTCTCAAGGCACAGGCAGGTCGTCGGCGGCGCTCCATGATTGCTCCAGGTGAGAATGGCGAGCGCGACCTGGAGCATCACGAGGTGGAAGTGGATGACATTGAGGGTGGGAGTGACATGGATGCTCGTCTCCTTCGGCGGATGACACGTGCCATGGGTGAAGCCGAAGAAGAGACCGAACAGGTCAGCGGGAGCGAGAGCGGGGAGGAATGGGGCGGTATTAAATCCGCAGATCCGGAGAGTTTCCAGAGCCATCCGGCGGACCAAGATATGCCGATATCAAGTGGTGATACGGGGGCTCTTGACACGGAGGGGGACAGCGTCACCAGCGATGACCCTGGTGCAGTACAATCAACCGCAAGCAAATACCTCCCGGATCACCTATTTGCTGCCGCTTTGGAAAAATCTGGACCAAGGAACAACGTGCGGCCATCTCGGACCACACCTAAAGCACGATCCACCACCAAAAAGCGGCGACCTCCGCATTCACGCGCAAAAGACGTGGTTGTCGGGTGGGTGTAATATTTCACCTCGACACAATCTTTCTATGAACAAAACGTCTTTTCAGTACACGTACTCTCCGCACCCTCTCATCTCCGGCAAGCACGCCTCTCCCTGCACCTGGAGCGACCGTGGCACCCCCGCGTATCAAGAAATTCCTAGCGAATGCATTGGCACTTCATAGGTCAGGGAAGAGGAACTCGAAGCTCTCTCTTCGATGGGAACGACGCCCTTGTATGTCATCCCTGTGAACGCCAGTACCACTCAGCTTATCCCTCTGGACTCACAGCTTACCTAGGTGTGCTGAAGCGCACAAATGGCGCGCCTATAACGGCATTCGCACGCGCACGCCAACACTGAGTTAGCCCGTCTTTGCATGAGTATGATTCTTAATATGCCAGAGTCATGCCAGTGCACGCCGCCGGTCACTGAACGGAGACTAAGGTCTGCACGCTTTGTAGTAATCAAATAAATACCTCCATTCTCAGCCTGAGGGAGTTGTATGATGATAACAGTAGATATTAACAATTCCTTCGTGAAAACGTGAGTATGGTGTTGTCGTAAGCGCAGAGTGTGAGTAGCGTCAATGGTGATTCGTAAAATACACGGTCGTGAGCAAGAAACAAAGTGGGAGCACATCATGTCTACCATAAATAGATCAAGAAATAAATGGCGCAAGAAAGCATAGTTCGATAGAAGCATGGCATAAACGCCGAGGATATCTGGCGCGGTGACAATGGTTTGACGGCTTGGTAAATTGTAAGCGGGTAACGGACGAAGAGTTACGGCTGGCGTTAAGCTCCTATGGCAACAGCTGAGCGCGTGGGAACGAGGCGACCACGAGGTCGAGGGCGGTTAAGGCGCAAGCCATCACCAGGGCTGGAGTTACAAATGTCAGTGATGAACAATTGTGGTAAAACTGACACCTACGCCGTCATTACCCCAGAGGAAATGGTATTCTCTTTGTTTTCCTTGCCAACACTACGCTTTGCCCGCCCAGGCGTGTTCCGCCGTGCATCGAGGCCAATGCGTGACTGGGAAAACGGACCAGAACCAACCTTGGCATTCTTCCCAGGTACCAATGAGGACTCCCCGGCAACTACAGTGTTTGGGTTTATTGGGCGCTGCTGCAGCGCTTGTGGTATCAGAGCTGGTGTTACTGAGGGTGCCAGGACTGCCGATGTTTGAGACGTGGGGATGACCGGGTGCACGGTCGAGGGAGATAAAGAGATCTTGACTGTTCGTTGTGGCTGTGGATAAGGGGTCGGTCGGGAGCTGGTACGTGAACGGATACGGCGGAGCTCAGCGGGGAGGGACCCATAAGTCTGTCGTGAATGCTCAAGGAGAGCGCGCATGCCGGAACGATGAGCAGGTGGTTCGAAAGCTGCGAATCGCGTGAGCGGAAAGCCCCCATCGATTTGATAGTGAAGACGTACACTGCACTGCATAGACAGAGAACGGCGTGTCCAGCCAAGCTTGTTTGCTCTCGCTGATCGTGACATCCGCTTCATCCTTGAGTGTGTAGTACCTGCGCAACGCCGCAATTCCACGCTCATCCCAATCTGTTGGAGAAGTGTCGTCGGGGTCTACAACGATGACATTATCATCAATGACGGGCGATAGCGGCGCTTTCACAGAGTCTGGGAAGCAATCCAAAACGGGGGTGCTAATCGCCGACATTTCCTCTTCGATGGTCTCATAAACCGATGTCCGAGAGATCCGGATACCGGAGATGCGGCGGCGATGACCACTGCCCCTGGAGCGGATCCGGGTTCGCGGCTGCACGATCGATGGGTACGACGTTAGTGAAAGGTTGACCCGTGACAGGTCTATGCTAGAGATTGAGTCGCTAGCCACTGAAGACGTTTCGCCAGACGATGACAAAGGGGGTGTGTCTATCCCTGAACTGATTGAAGAGTTTGTACCCGACCTCGAACGCGATGCTGGGATAGGGCGGGAGAAAACGGGTTTGGCTGTGACTACATAGTCGATGAACGGGGTGCAGTAAGAATCGAGCATCAATTCACTCACAGGACGTGTCTATCCCATCGGCGCTGAGGCAATGCTCTTCCAAGCTGTTGCGAGAGAGCAATCCCTGTCGTGCAGACATCATGCGCTCTTCGCCCAAACCCCTGGGCGAGTTCTCGATTCGTCGTGTGAGACTAGGAGGCTCCACCAGACCTTCATGCGATGAAACAAGATCGTGCTGCTTTCTCCGCGCCGACATGATTTTCCTCTTCCCGACGCGGAAGAAGAGCGGTGAGCTTTCGACGAACGAGCCAACTGAGCGCCGACGGACACGGCCACCTCCAATCATCTACGTGATGTAGATTATGAATGAGCCAACAATCCGAAGGAAGACACTCACGGAAATCATGGTGTCATCTTCACGCTTGGGGTCGGAAGAGTCGCCGTCCGCACTAATGAGAGAAAACGGCCTGATATCGTTCATTTGTAACTGGTTGGGAGAAGAATAAGCCGCAAGAGACCCGACACGACCAAACACAGAGTCGGAGTTGGCTAAGCTTCCGGTGTTACCCTGGTTGATGATCGAGTCTCTGGAACGCCAGTGATGTTCCTTTTCCGCTATGGAGTCGAATGAACCGCGTCGCCTGATGTGCTCATATGAGCGGCCGGATGCTTCGCTTTCAGGCGGGGATGCTGCAATCGAAGCGAGGGGAAGACAGTAGTCATGTCTGGAATCAAGCATCTTGTCTCCGAGCGTAGGGCGGGACATCCGTACAGACACGTCACTCATTACAGAATCAGCCGACATCTCCCGCTTATGGCCCGGAGCCCAAGATGAGCGGTTTCCGCCAGAGAATCCATACGAAGGGTGAGCCTGCAAGACGGAACCGATACTTGAACCTGAGTCAATCCTCCGGTGTGCGCCAAAGCTACGATTATAAATGCTGACAGGGGGAGGTACGGAAGCCGCTGACATCGCAGAATCTTGACGGGCGTGCCCTTTGTGCGGCCGCGAAATGTGGGACATGCCAGGTGCCCGGAAATAGAAACTGGACGAATCACTATCGACACGCTTGCGATGAGGGCCACGGCGAATGAAAGAAAAGGTGTCATCGACAGAGGTAGACATCGTCATGACAGTAGACATGTCACCAGAAACCGGTCGACTCTCGTAGCCGTAGTCAAAGGGATCCTTGAGGCCTGGGTTGATGACAAAGCCATAAGAAGATACTGACGCGATGCTCATCATAGAGTCGCGTAGTTGTTGATTACGTCGATTGTCAAATGGTGGAGGGTAAAATGCGGGCCGGTTATCAACGAATTCAAACCCGCGCCGTATCTCGTCGAATGACTCAAAACCCCTGAAGCTGCTTTGCGAAGACG
This sequence comes from Lactarius akahatsu, assembly GCA_021524915.1. Classification (NCBI taxonomy): domain Eukaryota; kingdom Fungi; phylum Basidiomycota; class Agaricomycetes; order Russulales; family Russulaceae; genus Lactarius; species Lactarius akahatsu. The sequence goes on along the minus strand of JAKELL010000009.1, from coordinate 198,783 downwards.
CACGAGAGTGAGAGCTGTATGCGTCAGCTCGCGAGTCTTCGTGTACCGGACGTGTGGAGCTCGGATCTGAATTAAATTGACGGCGAACAGAGGAATCTGGGGAGGCGGTGCTCATGGCCTCAGGAATTTGTTGTGTGGAGTCGTCCTCTCGAGCGGAACCTAATGAGAGCGAGCGAGCATGGGCAGGAGAGGGGATGATGTCAGAGAGTGTCAACGGTGATGCATCTGCAGTTTTCGCAGACAGTGGATGGCCGCCAAATTTGAAATTGAGATTTAATTGTCCGTACGATGGTTTGGATAACGCGGGCGGCTTCTCGACTTCATCTTGCAGAATATTATATGATATGGTACCCTTAGCCTTCTTTGATACCACGATTTCTGGGCTAGGCAGAAGAGGTGGTACAGAGGTTGATGTCACCACGTGTGAGTCGCTAGCCTCGTCTGAAACAGGGACTTCTAGACTCAAAAGAAGGGACCACTGGTACAGGGGGAATATCCTCGTCTGACCCAAATTTATCCAGGATGGTATCTAGCCGGGGTACGGAAGGCGTTTTCAAGTTGCTCCACGAAACTGTGGCGGTGGGTTCCAGCAAACGAGCTCAGCTTCTTGAGTTCGCCGGTGAAATCGAAGGATTTCTTGGTGTCGTTCTCCTCCAGTGAAGACGAGTCGCTTTCATCATCCCCATCATCACCCCCCTCGACGATCGGTTGCGTGGAATTCACAGACCCACCAGAACGCGCAGCACAAGTCTGCGACATCATTGGTGTGGGAAGAGGACACTCTGGCGGGAGGCCTGGAGAAGGTGGGAGGTGTGGGAATGGTGCAAGGGGGAATGCAATTGTGTCTTCGGAATCGTCAAGACGCTCAGCGTTCCCCCCGGTTAGGATGTCTTGCAGTTCATTGGGGATATCAGAGTCAGGATTGTCGGTTTCTAGTGATAGGTCAGGATTTCGCGAGCTCGTGGAACCACCAAGCGTGCCAGCCAGTCCTAAATTTTTCCGTGCTTCACTAGACATCAATATCCCAGTGCCTTCGGAATCAACGCTCCGTTCGCTTTCTTTGGCACGTAACGAGAGCGTTGACATAACCTTGCGGAAGGTCCTACCAAGAGTGGACTCTTTCTGGCTACCCGCAAGTAAGCCGACACTCGTCTTCATGGACACGGTTTTAGACTCGAAGGTAACTGGCTCGGTCCGCGCGCTGCCAAAATGACCCTGTGGTAGAGGCACAGGAACAGGCGCCACAGGCTGATTCGCCTTTCCCGGCCGGAGAGGTCGGAATACAAACGAAGATTCATAGCCTGTTGTGGAGTTTACGATTTGCCCAGGGGTCGGAGACGGAATTGAGCTTCCAACGACCGTGGAAGAGGCAAGCGGCGCAAAATTGGTAGATGAAGTCTCCATGGGCTTTGATGGGGACACTGGCCACGGAGCAATCTGCTGACCGTAGCGTTGGGTATCAGGAATTGCCTCCCGCGTCCGGGGCTGTGGATAGGGTCTAAGCGAGGTTAAGGATGCCGTACTTGGGCGCAGTGCGAGTGCCCTTGGGAAGCTACTTTTCTCAGGGCTACCCTTCAAACGAGGAGATTCCAGCAGGGTAGTAAAACTAGGTGAAAGACGCAGGGTGCCGCGGGGAGTACCAGGTGTCGCCTCGAGATCGAGGCGGCTAATGAGTGATGCTAGTTCGTTTGTGGCCGCATCTAAAGCGGAGAGGGTCCCTACTCACGCACGCTCGTCAGACCCAAGACATATGGATCAAATTGAACTCACCCTCTCCAACACCTCGTATGCCTCTCAGCCGCTCCATTCCAATCATTTGATCGGAGGCAGGCCGAATTCTAATTTGCTTATTTGGCGTCGCTCCCGGTTCGCTCTCTCGCGCAGAATGTCTGTTAGCCTCCTCGACCGCAAGGGTAGGCAATGAAGACGGGGAGGTTGACTTCGACAATACTGGACGTGACGATTTTTCTAGAAGGACATCTGTGACCTTAGCCCGAGAGCGTGCTCCGGTGGAATCGCGTTGTGTTCCATCACGTCGCTCTCGACGACAGGCCACTCGAACTGTCTCCAAGCGATCTTCCACCCACTTGACGGAAGAGGAACTGGAGGACGAGATGCGCGACATCGCAGATCTTGGTCTGAGGGAAGAGGCCGCAGAGACCGTTGACGAGGAGCAGTCTTGACTCTCGGACGGCGTATCCCCAGCGGAACTGCAAGAAATTCGGTCTGACGACCCAGCAGATGAGCTGCGTACAGTTCCAAAACGGAATCCAGAAGGGAACCCAAGTCCCAGGACACCTGGTTTCCTTGTTGCGGAAGGCTGGGGATGAGGACCGCTAGATACACCCGCCTCTGAGCTGCTACCAGAGAGCCGCGAAACCGTCTGATCTCTGCCGAGCTCGAACTTGCGTTTGCCTTTGGTTTTAGTCCTCTTGCTTTCATCGTCCTTCCTCTGTGCTGGAACAAGTATCGCAGATTTGTTTTCCTTCTCCGTTGGTTTTCCATTGGTCCAGCTAGTCAGTCGTGCCACTGAACGCATGGAACGCATGGCGCGTATAGCGATGGAGCCAGTCGTCGAGTTTGGAGGAGCGAGAAGAGGAGGCGTAGGGTCATCCTCTGGAGCAGGGTAGGACGGGGCTACGACACTGGGGAGATCACTGAGAGGGTCAATGCCTTGGATGGAAGACTCCGACGCAGACGCAGACCGAGGCTGTGCTTGGCGCTCGGCGGTCTTAGAGGCGACATTTAGGACGAGACGAGAATCTAGAGAGTTGAAGCGTGCTCGAGAAGCCGAATTTTCCGTGAGAGTGCCAGCAGCTGAATTTCGTTGCGATATGAGCATCAACGTCTGGCGGATGTTGATAGATGTACCCACCGTCCTTCTCGACAACTCTCTTGTCCTTGGAATCCTTACGGCCCCGACCGATGGTCCACCATTTCTCCTTGTCCTCGTTCTTCAATCGGACTGTCTGTGTTGTGTCTCTGGTCTGCGCAGAGTTAGTCACTTCGCCCAAAGCTCCCCACTTCAATGCGCTTAAGGATGCACGACTTTTCTTTTTTTTGACCATAAGGACCTCATCGGTGTCGTGGTGAGGCTGGGATATTGGGTCAACATAGATTTCAAAGCCGGCTTTGCCAATAGAAGCGGTTGTAGCGCTTCCCCCAACACGACGTACGACGTCGGAGAGATCATGCTTTCCATTGGTCTTGCCACCTTTCCCGGAGACTAGAAGGCCCAGCCTCGACTTTTTTGGAACAAGGCGACGTCTAGGCGCTTGCATATCTTGTTTGGGTGCAAGAGGAGTGGGAGGAGAAGATGAGGGGGATTGTGAGGCAAGAGGGTCTCCTAATGCATGTACTGAGCCTACGGCAGATGGGGTTGCAGAAATCAAACGAATTGTTGGAATATGCGTCGGTTCAGGTGTCGTTTGCTGCGGCAATGTAGACAGTGTTCGTGTTTGATCTGGTGAGTGAGCAGGAGAGCATAGAGGCAAGGTGCTTCGCATGTCGGGAGAAACGTGAAGTGTCGTATCGAAAACGTCGTGAAAGAAAGGAAGAGAAGAGGCAAGTGGGCCACTGCCAGTGGCTTGGACGTTGAGATGCTCTCAACTCGAACCCGAACGAGAAACCAGAACAGGTTCAAGTTAGTAAATACGCGCATACAAGCTTGCAACACGCTAGTCACGTGACCGCGAATTTGAGGTCCATGGACCACCGACACAAGTTTACACCCCCATCAGGCCATCTCTGCCCGCGTTATCTACTGTATGGGCGGTCGGTCTGACTCGGAAGCCGAGAGAAACGTACATAATGCTAATAGACGACGACACCAGATCACCCACTTCCCTCTCCTGAGCAACTTTCTGCCTCTGCGATTCCGATTGACCCAGTCGCTATTATCCCTCAAGGCCTCAAATGTCCATCCCGTAAGCGGGAATTAATCTTCTCCGCTCTCTCACCCCCAGATAACTTCTCGCAGATTTCCGTAAGTGCCTCTATCAGTTCCCAACTCTGGTATCGTGTCTATCCCGTACGGATTCTGCAGGCAGCCCCAGTATGCACAACCAATCGCAAGGCCTCCCTCGAATGCACCAACTCTGATTCAATTTCCTATTGTGTATGTTATCCGTCCCTTGTTCGTAGCTTCATTAAGTACAAATGTCGTAGGACGACCGGTCATCTTCTTCCTCCGGGCCCCATCCCTAAGTGCGTTCATCTCATATAAAATGATATTCCCATTGACTTGGCTCTCGTGCATCATGCCCAGCTCTCACGGACATCGCTCTCGCTCGCATTCGCACTCCAGCAGTCACCGTGATCGTCACCAACGTCATAGTCATGGTCGCACTCGTTCCAGCTCGCGAGCACCAAGCCCGGCTCCGTCTGTTTCTCTTAACATTCACTCATAGCCATTCTGATGTATGTACTAGACCCCTAGGTTTCATACCATCACCTAGTCCGACGCCAATGTGCGTTGATAATCTTCCAGACATAATAGCTATTCCTAGCGAGCTGACGTCTTCATACTCTCAGCGTACAGGGTCATCATTATCGCCCGCGTACACATTCTCACTCTAGCGACAATCATCGCCATCATCATCATCACCACCGCCACCGGTCCCGGTCCTCTCAAGAGCATAGTCATTCGCGTTCCCACAGCAGGCATCGGAGTCACAGCGTGACTCATGCCCCTCCGATACTCATATCGCGCAAGTACCTTCTATTTCCTCGTGTGCGCCCGTACTCAAAGGAAGTACAGATAACTCAGAGCCCATTGCACCCTACATGATGGTGCCAACAACAGCATACACCGCGTCCGAATACCAGCAACCATATGTGACGCAGCCCAGCTACGGACCGACGCTTGCTCCTGCCGCTACCGCCTTTCCCATGCCGCTGACACCAGTAGCAACTGCGTCGCGCGGCATTCCCTCTCCGCGGTTCCCACCCACTACTGGCGCGCCCCTCGCGCCATCTGCCACCGCGCCGGTACAGAATCGTGCGCTTCGCGTGCCGCATTTTTCACGCTCACAACCACACAAGTCGCTGCTAGCTCAGGAAGTAGATGCGAAGGCTACGTCCTACGGCCTGCATTCCCATCCGCTGTTCCGTCACTCGCGATGCACGGGCAGACGAAAGGCTGTTTGCGTGCGTGCCCCTCCCCGATGCCTTTGATCCCTACTTATGAGGATGTAGGTGGGCATCAACTACACTGGACAAAAGAACGAACTTCAGGGATGTGTGAACGACGCCCAGAACATTTTCCGGTTTCTTACAGGTTAGCATCGCGCTTCTAATACCATGAAGCTGACACAACCGTCGAGTAGAGAAATATCGGTATTCCCGTTCTAACGTTATCGTGCTCACTGACGACGCTACAAACCCGCGTATGCAACCCACGCGAAAGAATATGCTAAATGCAATGCGATGGCTTGTAGAAGATGCGTGTCCCGACGACGCTCTTTTCATACATTGTGAGTGGACCGAAGTGCCGAAACGTCATTTGATGACTGTTCGCCGCAGATTCCGGACATGGCGGCAGGACGCGCGATCAGAACGGCGACGAGATAGACGGGTGGGACGAGGGTAACGCTATTCAGTCATTGATTTTCCTCTTGGGGCTGAAGAAGCCCAAAGTCATCTTTCCAGTCGACTACAAGACAACTGGAATCATTACGGACGATGTGACTCCCCATAATCCCTTATACTCCTTACAATTAACTGACTATACCTTGTAGGAACTGCATAAAGTATTAGTACGTATGAGTACTGGTGAGATAATCTAGCCCTGAGCCTTTGCATCAACAGGTAGACCCCCTCCCACCGGGCTGCCGACTCACAGTATGCGATCTTCATGCACCACCTTGTTCCCCCACTGACCCACATCACAGAGCGTATTTGACGTGAGTTCAGACACTCTATGCCGGAGCAGACATTTATTCGCTGTGTAGTCCTGCCATTCGGCGTCCGTCCTAGGTGTGCATTTTTACTTGCTTAGCGTGACTCGGACTGAAAAACAGAAGATCTACCTTTTGAGGTATTTTGAACGATCTGACCCGCTTATTCCACGCTTGACATTGAACTGGTGATACAGTACCATTCCAATGGGAAACTAAAATCGAGTCCGGTCGCACCCGCATTCCTCAATGCAATGACCTCTCCAGCCGATGTGGTATGTTCAAAAGCGTATACGGTAGGAAGTAAGAAATGTTTACCGATAACTCGTAGGTCAGCTTCAGCGGCAGTATGGACTCGCAAACAAGCGCAGATGTTGTTCAGGGCGGAGTTGCCGTAGGTGCTATGAGCTATGTAGGTGACAGTACATCCCGACAAAGTAATGACGCTGATCACCGATGCTGTAGGCTTTGCTGAAGGTGCTGAGTACGTGGTTACAACCTCGACACTTTCTTGTATGGTTGATTTGAATTCAGACCGTAACCCTCGTATTTCCTATCTTGATCTATTGCGCGGCGTACGGTGCGTGTCGTCGCTTGTGGCACTTCCCCTCGTCCTCATACCGTGGCCGATTCTCTCAGAGCAATCCTGAGCACGAAGTATAGTCAAAAGCCACAATTGTCGAGCTCGCACATTATGGTGCGTGAATGAATCTTTTTCTACCAGACGCTCACCCCCTGTTCTCCCAGAATATGAGTTTGCAATTTACCATGTAGCCGGGGACCAAAGATGGTGGTAAGCTCTTTGACACTGTTCAACACCTGACGGTCAAGGTGCTGATTTTTGCTGCAGTTAGTTTTGCTATTGGTGTCACCTACTAGCCTAGTTCTCTTCAATGGTTTGTTTCCGGGGCAACATTATCGGAGCTGATAATAATGGGTACTAGTGAGGAGTAGCGGATAATAGGTTACGTATAGTTATTTTTCATAATGGACTCGAAAAAACAAAAACAAAAAAAAGGAAGGTGGACGATAGGTTCCTCGTTTACGTTTTATAGCTTCTTGTATGATAAGCCAGCTGTGTCTTATTCCAATTTTTCTCAATGCAGACAAGTCGATGGACCCAAGGAACTGTTGAGTCATTTGTGGTGAAACGTAGCTCGACTTAGCGCTAATGCTAGTAGCGTCTTGCTAGCGAGGGACAAAAACGAAACCTGGTGGCGTGTCTCCCTGGCGGGGAGTCGAACCCCGCTCTCGCGCGGCCAGATGGATGACAGGCGCGTGTACTAATCCGATATACTACCAGGGATTGGGAAAGCGACCGAATTATATGAATATGGGACTCGAAAGGCATAATGCCTGACTTCTATTGGACGGACGAAGACGGTGATCATTCAGTTACTAGAGAAAGCCTTTCTGAGGATGCGATTTTTACACAAGCGTCGGAAAGTCTTAGACCGAAAATATCAACGAAGCGTGTGGTATCTTTTCGTTGGACGACGCGATGATCGTGACGGATGCATGTGACCTCTCACGTGATGCACGTGCCGGGTAAGACGCGTCCTCCGCGGCGCGACTTGTGCTTTTGCCAGTGTCAGTGGTTGTGCCCATCATTCGAGGGCCCCCTCATAGGCAAGCCTCAGGTTCTCAGAAAAATGCAGTCCAACCTTCGATACCCTAGAGTCAATGGTGCCAGATAGACATTCTTCCTCGATACGACGCATTCCTTTGACTAACTCGGGTGTACAGGCTACCGGCTGATCCAGCAAGTCGGTGGTGGTGGCTTCTCCACGTGCGTTCGTCGCGAATCAAAAGAGCAAAGGGAAAGAGCTTATATTCCGCAGAGTTTTTCAGGCCGTCAATACCGAGGACCATCGAGTTGCCGCATGCAAGGTTGTCGCACTGACGCCCAAAACCACCCAGGCTGAGCGCAAGGCACTCGACAAGGAAATGCGCGTGCACGCTGCCCTCAAGCACAACAACGTCCTCGAGTTTTTGACCGCAGTCGTTGTGGAAACCGGAACAGATTCGCCATATATCCCAGCGATTTACATGCTGCTCGAGTTCGCGGCCGGCGGCGATCTCTTTGACAAAATCGGTGCGTCCCCCGGCATCGATCATGCCTTCCCCGAGCTGAACCACCCCCGGGAAAGCTCCTGATGTCGGGGTAGGCGAAGAAGTGGCCCACTTTTATTTTCTCCAATTACTCTCCGGCCTAGTACGTTCCACGGCCGCTGGCAGCGCGCACAGCAGGAAGATAGGCTGATTTCCACTCGGGAACGCCGTCCAGAATTACGTCCACGGAGAAGGCGTGTGTCACCGGGATCTTAAGCCTGAAAACCTTCTCCTTGATGCCGCGGGGACGCTCAAAATATCGGATTTTGGTCTTTGTTCGGTATACAAACTCAAAGACTCGGGGAGGACCCGAATGCTTTCAGAGAGATGTGGAAGCCTGCCATATGTCGCCCCAGAAGTATGCCTCCAGGATGACCTTGTCATATACCAAGCCCTGATCAATGCATGCAGCTCAATTCAGATAAGCCTTATGCCGCCGAGCCTATCGACGCCTGGGGGGTCGGTGTCATCCTCTTTACCATGATTGCCGGGAGTGCGTAAGATCACCCCCCGTCGAGGAGAGGGCGGTATCTCACTCAGCTTTAAAAAGATACGCCCTGGGACGAACCATCAGCGCGCAGCTACGAGTTCGGCCGTTATGTCTCGGGCGCATTTATCGACGATGCTCCGTGGGACCGAATCCCCGCGCCTGTCTTTTGTGCGTCACAGTCGTTTTCTCGCGACGCGTTTTCTCCTGCCCACGCTGACGCACCCTTCGCTCCAGCTCTGATCACGGGTTTGCTCACCGTCAGTCCACAGGATCGCATGTCGCTGGCAGACGCATTCCAGCACCCTTGGGTGCTCACGTACGTATTGATCGCATCGTAACAGCCTCGTACGTCCTGATGATTGCCATCCGGTCGCAGACAGAGTCAACTCGCTTCCCAAGGTCCTGTGGCCCTCGCGGAGAGGCTCACACAATCTCTCCGCGACACCGGCGATCTTGACCTTATAGAGATCGGTATGCCGACGTACGTTTTACATACCTAACACAGAAACGCGAAGGTCTTTCTCTCAAGGTCTGACGTACACAGGGAATCACCACCTTCGACCCAGGACGACGATCAAATCATGCTTTCGGCGACGCGGGGATCGCAATTCATTCAATCTCTCATGCTCTTCGTTCGTTCATCTGTTCGCCGACAATGTTGTCCCCTCACCCCTCTTCCTTCAGTCGCAAACGCAGGGCGGAACGCGCTACACGCCAAACCTCACGCGCTTCTGGGCATCTATCGCACCACCCGAACTGATCGTCGCTATCGAAAGGGGTCTAGGGGGGCTATCTGTCCGCGCTGTGCGGGCACCCAATGGGCCGAGTGGCGAGCTGCGCTGCCGTATTGGTGCGTTTGACGCCCGTCGTGTCCCGTACAAAGGCTGGGTGATAGTTGAACCTTTCATTATGGCGGATGGGAATGTGCGGAGCTTCTGTATCATGCAACGTGATGAGGTGATTCTTTCCCCCCTACGCCCACGACACGGATACCGATGAGCACACAGGGTGATCCTATATCGTGGCGGAGGGTATTCAAGGCAGTCGTCCAATCACAAGAAGTAGCGCCGTATGTCCTCCGCCGGGTGGTCAAAGGATCTTAAATGGAACTTTGGGAATGCCATGATCTGACCGATTTAGTAATGCGTCTGTTATCTTTCCATCTCGGGTCTATAGAAAGGGTATTGCTGTTGATGATAGGGCAGGATTGCTACGCAACGGAACATAGTAGTATAGTGACAGGATTCTGTACCCCAAGACGCTTTATAGAGGAGGTACCGCCGTCAGATACCAGTCTACGTGCTACAGATCAGCCTTCAATATCTGGTACCACGAACAGTGTTGGCGGTCATTGCCTGCTTGATGTCTGCGAGGTCTTCGGCTGTCAGCCCGATATCACCCGCCGCACAATTCTCGATCGTGCGCCTGGCATTGCTATTTGTGCGATGAGCTGAGGACATTGGGACAACGCGGGATGGAGACGTACGAGCTACCTGGAATGGGTACGACCCTCGATCCAAGCGAGGCCACCCATGCGATACATAGCTGGGCCGCGGTAACGCCCTTCTTAGAAGCAATTGCCTCTAGGGCCGAAACAAGGGCAAGGTTGTGATTGAAGTTCTAGACGGCGGAGTCGGTACATTAAACGGCGGAGGCAATAAGACGATGTGGCTCACATCTTTTTGGAAGCGGCTAAATTGGCGTAGCATGTTATCGGCTAGAATGATGTTGGCCGATCCGTACACCAGAAAGTTTGAAAGCACGCACGCTCAAGGTCTTTGTAGGACTTCCATTTTCCTGTTAAGAAACCGTGTCCCAGAGGTCTAGAACAAGGTGCTGAATATCCGGATACACGGGCGTCAACAGAGTACCCACGAATATGCGATGACGGCAATTCCGAGTTCTTCGCATGTAGAAATGACTGACATATAGGTGAGGTCAATGATTGAAGGAAAAGCGAACCGTTTGCGAACCATCTTTCGTCTCCTGGGTGTAGCTCCACGGGCTAACCTCAATTTCAACGGCGGCGATTGGATGTCCCTGGAACGTACGATAAGGACAAGTGACGTAACTGATTCAGAAACACAAGGAACTGCGCGCTTACCTTGTGCGCCTCACGGACGTGTTCAGCGCGAACTTCAGACAGACCAATGTGGTCAAATTTTCCTCGCGCGATAAACTTGGCCATGACTCGTGTGCTCTGTTCGAGAGGAACACCGTGTATGACACGTGCAGGCTCGAACAGGTCAAGTTTCTTTGTCCCACGGAGCTTTGCGAGGATGTAATTGACTTTTCGCTCAATTGCTGCTTCTCTGTGGTTTTGGGCGTTGACCCCCTGACACGTGCAGGTAAAAGGGAGGGGGAACGCACAGATCTCCATATGGGTTGAACGACATGCCGCACTGCGTCAAGTATCAAGATAGGTGTACGCGCCAAGAATCAGCACTGCGCACCTTGACGGAAAGGAACGCCTTGTCAGCATATCCTGGGTATCGCTCGAAGAAACGCGCGAGAAGCTCTAGATTGGCGCTTGGGGGGTTGATGCCGTAGAACTCGCCTGTATGTCGTAAGGTGGGTAATACTAATGTATATGGATACTGGTGTACGCACCACTGTTAAGGAACATCTTTGCGCCAGGGGGAAGGCTATCCATGCCAGCCTTCAACGACGCGAACGCGTCTTCATCAGATATTGGTGGATCACGCCATCTAGAACAGAAGTTAGAGAAGAGTGATCCCAATTCAAAAGATATACGGACGTCATCATCATCAGACCATGCTGAAGATTAAAGGGGTCAACTAAGTGGAGGATAATTTGAGAAGGAAGCGGGTACTGACACCAATCTTTCCAACGGTAACATTAGATGCCGTACCCCCGAGTTGAGCGGACTTGGTGCCGGTCATGATGGGTGTGATCGAGGAAGAACGAGAGGGGGTAGAACTTGATTTCTGAGGGGAATAAGAATGAAAGAGAGCAGCGACCAAGACGAGGACGGGTACCGTTGTGAGGAGACGTTTGAACCATCTGGGAGACATTTATAACCAAAGAACGCGAGCGCGTCACTTATAATTTAAGCACCGACCCACACAGTAGGTATGTAATCCTGTCTACGTGATCACCATGGATTATGCAATGTTCATTATTCATCATGTCTTGAAAACTATAATCAAAATCAACAAGACGAGTATCAGCAACGCAATCGTCAGTCCTGACCCTGATTTCTTTCGTCAGCCGAAAACAAAACTCAAAGGGTCTTCACTCACCGTGTTCTTTCGCATCTCTCGCAACTCGTCCCAGTCTTTGACCGGCCCGGCTCAACCGACTCCCAGTGTTGTCCAAATCATGATCCAGCTCTTCCAACAACCCTGTATGCACCTCCAGCTCGTCGTTGATCTGCATTGACAGGTCACGCTGGCGAGTGATCGAGTGCGAGAGAGAGTCTAAATGTATATCCTGGATCTTCACTCCCCGTTGAGAAGGCGGAACTTCGCTCGTAGTGAGACTGACTTGACACGCACCATCCATCAAGCGTCGCTTGCTCCTGTAATAGAAATGCAGGGTCCCGCCCGGCCTCCGGGTCGTCCGAATATGGCGTAAAATCGTGTTCCCCAACGTTGGGCCACGCCTTTTTCGGCTTCTCCGCACCTGGAGGTGTCCACGACCTCTCGTCCTCGTGTGTCCCCGAGCTACTGGCAGTTGGCTCTGGAAGAGGCTCGAAGACCGCATCCGTTCCCACCATACCACACATGCGCGTGTGCTGGTTTCGCAAAAGCGTAGCGGCCTCACGGTGCTCCCCGGTAGATTCAAGTTCTAGGATGCCAGACCGCAGCTGCGCAAGATTGCGTGTGATCTGCGGAATGTGCAGGGAACTTGTCATGCCGCTCGTCGAGAGTGACTGTAATCTCTGACGCTCTAGTAGAAGCGAGAGTGTTTGTGTCGATAGTGATGTGAGTTTGGGTAGTGACATTGTCGCCAGAGTAAGGACAAGAACCAGAACATGGTCTGTCGGCCATTGCACTGTACACACTCGGAACTCGTGCCTGTCACAAATGTTGCATGTCACAGTAACACGCGTCACAGACGAGAGCGCGTGTGAGATTGGTGTGCGTTCTTGTGTTGTTAGCGGCCATGTACTTTGACTTGAACTTTCTGGTTCCCGCCTCCCTCTAGAAATACTGGCCCAACCCATGCTCAATCGAATAAGGGAAAGGGGAAACAGGCCCTACACTCTCAACCGACTTTGTTTTCCCAAGCTCAGCTCGAGGCAATCGAGGCGCGCATTGACCTCCTCGTGCATTGTGCGCGTTCTCTGGTTGTCGCAGTCAGGGATGTACTGATCGGCAGGCCAGTGGGTTACTCCGTATTTGCCTTTAATCAATCCATCAAAACGAAGGTCGAGCCAAAAACTTTCGTCAATGCGCTCGACCCGTTACTACGCCTTGTAAAGAAGCGGCCAGGGATCATATATCTTAAACGACTCACGATCGTTCTCGATGAGGATAGTGAGAAAGGGTTTGGGCTCGTGCGTTTGCTCTTTCCCAGTTATGACTATGCGCCACTACTCTTCGCAGACAAACGCGCATTCAAATCTCTTCACCCCCTACGACATCATCGCACTTGCGCCAACGACTGAAGCCACCTTTTCGCTTGCATGCCTGACACACACACAACCCTCACCACTCTCGGCTCACATTATCTCGGTTCCTCTCGACGTCCCCCGTCTCCCATTTCGCATGAAGCACACCATGGTTCGCACAGCGTTGCGTAATGGTGCTGTCTTTGAGATCCCGTACGCGAGCGCACTCGACAACATTGCGAAGCGAAACTGGTGGGCAGCGGCACGTGAGGTCGTCCGTGTGACTAAAGGGAAGGGACTCATCGTGACTGGTGGTGGGATGGACGTCGCCGACTCGCGTGCTCCTAGAGACGTTGGAAACCTGTGTGTGGACAGCACCTATCCTCTCGTTCCCGAGCTGACCTGGAGCACAAGTGTAACATTCCTTGGTCTAGCCCAAGATATGGCCCACAATGCCGCGACCATCACCCCAAAATCTCTCGTTCTTCGTGCACGTGTGTCTCGCCTTTTCGTTCGCTGTTTTCTGTTTACGTATCGGTCCTACAGAAACCCGCAAGACCTATCGTGCCGTATTTTCAGAGCCGAGAGTGGTTATACCAGCCACTTCAGCTGCTGTGCCCAGGGATGTCGTGGAATGCGAGCATTCGGGTGAGCGGCCGTTGGAAGCAGTACTTACACCGTTCCATACGGAGGATACACTGAGGTCATCAGACGGGCGACCAAAAAAGCGCACCGGTGATAGCACAGAGCCAGCCGATGCTGGACATGCGCGGAAGAAGAAAAGAAAAAAGTAGGAGACCATGTCGGCAATAATTTCGAATACACTTGGGTTTGTTAAGAAAACGCGAACCATAGGTCGAGGTTAGGGCCTGTGTCGTTTGTAAGTCGTCGACTTGTCCGACACCTGAGTCGGTGATGTGGCGTACTGTATCATCAATTCGTGTGACGTACTCGATTCTGGGTCTATCAAGGTCGTTAGCGCCCCCATTAGGGCAGGTGGTCACCATAACCGGGACACCCTATAACTCCTACCCATCGACCACCTGAACCCGAATGTCGACGATTCATCCCCAGATATTTTACGACGCCCAGTCCCTAGTCAGTGTGAGCACCGTTAGCCTGCCGTGCTCCAGCGCATCCTCCTTATTTGAGTCCCACAGGCTCTTTCCCCTTCCCAGGAGAGACTCCGAGCGCGTCACGATCTCCACGAAAGACTTCGTGAACTGATTAGATCTTATGCCGGACAAGACTTTGACGTCGATGACATTAGTATGCTGAATTACGCTGAGGACTTGGATATCGCTCCTCTGGACCTGATGATCATCGTGCGTTTTGGTTCCCCTCCTCACTCCAAGTTTGATAATGATATACCTTCCCAAATATTTCGACATTGGATATGTTGCGGTAACTTTCCAGGACAAACGTCATCCTACCGGCCTTCCTCCCGGTACCGACTCCAGCAACTTACCTGACGTCTATTATCCCAGGTGCCTTAATCGAACTTTGTCCATGATGTGCTACTGCTAACATGTGGTAGCCGTGTAGCCTCATTCTTACAGGATTGTGGGCTCGACGGTGTTATTCAATCAGCCGAAGTCCAGCGACGTGATGGCATTCCAGGAGGCTGGAAGCGGGGCGACCCTCCACCTCAATCAGACACCGGCGCGTTTCGATGGCCACGCTACAAGCGAACTCCTAAGACAGAAGTTGTTTATCCGGCCATCCTCGAGGGGACTACACCGGAACCGTTCCGATTGTCTCTCCCTGGTCCCACAATCCGGCACAAGATGAATCTTTTCCACGTGTACGGTCGAAGGAACCCACACCTTCGTCTGATGATTAGCCTGATCTACGTCTGGATGAGATCTTGGGGCGTAAAAGAGATGAGCCCAGGGACCCTGTGCCTTCTCTTAATCAGGTTTTTCCAGGTTGAGCTCACCTCCACATTTCTGAGCTGCTGATTCTGACTAGGCTTAGGAAGAAGAGGTGTCCAGACTCACAAAGGCAGGATACTCGACTACTGTCTCAGCCGAGCAGGTAAAGGCTACCGCGCACTACGTAACGAATGTTTGGATGCCATTTGACACTGGGGAAGGGCCACACCAACCTGTTCTACTTGGCGTTTCTTATGCTTTATTCCCGCTGTCATACCCACCTAGCGACTTTTCTCCATTCCTGCTACGGTTTCTGAGGTATGGGGGCCTTGCGCCGAGTAATCTCTCCCTCAGTGGACTGACAAAGAGCGCCGAAGGTGGGTTGTATCCCAGAGATTTCACCATATACGCACGGATGGCGATAAGTGGCCCATATTTCGCATCGACAACCCGAAGATTATCGATGCTCGGTTTGGTAACGAGTTGAGAAATTTCGATGAGACACACTCACCTATGGTCTCGCCACCAACTCATCCTTCCCGATCCGTTCGCCTTGACCCATGTATGTTGCCCCTTTGTGGAAAGCTGGTCCTCGAGATTGACAAGTCGCTCAGAACCATGCGTTCAATGTACATCGAAGTACACTACATTACCTTTCTATGCTGGCAGAAACCTGTGCATCGCTTTTGCGGAGTGGTCGCCCACTTCATACCGTGTTTGGTCCCCACTACAAGCCAGGGATACTTGCCGAACAGCTATGCTATAGCTGTTCACCGTCTCCCTTGCAGCCCAGTGCCGCCGCTTTAGCCATCAGGTTTCATATGGAGCGCCGACAATATCTTTCGGACCCGCGCATGAGGGACGAGTTGATGAGGTTGTATCATGTGTGTTTCACGCTTCACTCAACGCGAGACGAGTTATTCCTATCTTAACTCTTCTCCTAGACGACTGTCCCAGGACAGATGATACGCGAGAAGCGCCAACGAACATTGGCAAAAATAGCGAGCACTATTCAAAGTAATTTCGGTTCCGAGTACCGTATCCAGGTATTCGGGAGTACACAATATGGTGTCGATGGGAATACTAGCGACCTCGACCTGGTTGTCATCGTAAGCCTCCTGAATTCTCGTTTCATGAGTAGAAGTGAAGGTGTTTCAGGACCCGGATAGGATGACAGGATTCGCACCTGACGTTGATCTAAATTCGTTACCCCGTACGCTCTTCGCTACCTACAGTGCAATACTTACTGAATAGGCACGTATAGGGATTTACAAAATTAGGTACGCCGACAATAGCCCTGCCAAATAACCCTAGCTTTATAGCTACTCCAGTGCGGTGAGCACTGTCCTCAGGAAGTCTGGCTTCCAGATTCTTCAAAAAATTCCCAACGCGACTGTTCCAATAGGTATGCTCCTTCGCACGAACTGTCGAATTGCAAACCCTAACCAACAACTTTCTCCCAAAGTGAAGTTTAAAGACCCCAGCACCGACATTCAGTGCGATCTGAATATCAATGACCAACTGGGCTCTGTCAATACATCTCTCATCCAACAGTATTGCGACATCTTACCTGTACTTCGGCCACTGCTCCTTGCTATCAAACGATGGGCGCGTCCGCTTGGCTACAACAGTCCAGCAGGCGCTCCCGGGGAGCCAATTACGTTCAGTAGTTACGCGCTCGCAATAATGACGATCGGGCTTTTACAGGTGCAGTGCGGAGGCTTCGCCTACCTAACAACTCGATAACTTACGGTACTATCTTCTCTCAGGCAAGGGGCCTGTTACCAAATCTACAAGAGGGCACACAATTTACCGAAGGTAGGATATTCTGGCTACGGACAAAAACGCAAGAAAGAGTCCAATGTGATGCTCGATGGAAGACGGTACATGATTGGACGCCATCCAAGACGGTTGAGGTAGAACAGGCTTTGCAGGACTGGTTCCAGTGCGGCAGTTTTTCCTTTCATCACGCAATCTTTTGACCAAGATCATCAGATATTGGGGTCATGAACATGATTACCGTAACAATCTGATGTGCATCCGCCGGGGCGGAGTACTTCCTCGCCAGACCCCATGCAGCAGGAAGGAGGCAGAAAGTCTCAGGGATGGTCCATTTAGCGGCTTTCCGGCATCTGGGAAACCCCCGAAGAAGAACAAGCGCGACAATAAGTCTTTGTCTGAGGCCGAGATTGAAGCTCAGGCAAAGCAAGCCTCCGTAGCCGCAGGCCCTCATGAGAAAGAGCCTTATACCGTGGTCGTGGGCCAGGACGCAGAAGGCGCGGAGGATGAATTAAACGAAACACATTCCGTAATCGAGGGGGACGAACTTGCAGAGGCCGAAGACGACGACTCTGGATATGTGCTAGGTGGGGAAGACGACAGAAACGAGCCGTCTCAATGGGAATCCCACATCCTCTGCATAGTAGATCCTTTTATCCGAGCAAAGGTCAATATTTTTTATTTCATTTTCTGGGGGTGTGTGCTTCTGCTGACGTGCTGTTTTGACTCACAGAACCTCACTGGACCTATCAGACCTCCGGTTCTTGCACGTTTTCGGGAAGATTGCCAGCGTGTGGTATTGCGACTCCGTTTGGGAGGAAATCTCGATTCTCTGTTGCGCTTTGACCCGCGCACCCGCCCTCCGTCTCCTCCACCGCAGCCAAATCAACGGAGACGCCAGCGGCCGCAGGGAGGTGAACGAGGTGGCAACAGAGGTAGGGGTCGAGGCGGGCCTTTGCGTGGTCACCCTCGCGGCGGCGCGCCGAAGAGTCCCAGTCCCGGGGAGGCGCAGGCGACGTAAATGAACGCCGTAAGTAATCGTTACCCACGGCCTGAGTAAATTTCTGCGGAATATACAATTTATTACATATCAATTCCAACTATTGGGAATCTGGACATTAGTGATGACTCCTAGTAGCCTTCATAGGCGACTGTAGCAATGTCAGCGATGCAGTACGAATCGAACGTCACTTGACTGATGAAAATCGCACCTCAACGACTGGTGACCGGTGATCTGGCCGTGTTCTCCAAAGCCCGACAACAACTCCACGACCCTGCGGTTTCCCAGATGTTCCGCCAGTTGCTTTGGAGTTTGCCCATTGGCGTCCCGCACATTCACATATGCACCACGTTTTAGTAAGAGCCGGACCATCTCGGAGTTCCCATAGGACGATGCGTAATGCAACGCGGTGTTGTGGTTCCTTATTTGTGCGTTCACATCGGCGCCGTGGTCGAGTAATAACTGCGCAACCTCAAGCTGTCCAAATTTCGACGCCACGATCAGCGGGGTCCAGCCATCCCTGTCTCGGGGGTCCACATCGGCACCGCGCTCAAGTAACAACTTTGCTACCTCCAGTTGTCCGTTCTCTGATGCTGTATGCAGTGCGGTCGCACGAGAGGTGTACCCTTCGTTGACGTCAAAACCACGGTCAAGTAATGACCGCACAACGTCAAGTTGCCCATCTTTTGAGGCGCTGTACAACGGGTGTTGCTCATTGTCGAAGGATGTTGCATCTTCTCCAGGTTTCCCTGGCGGGCGCACAACGTTGGGGGACGTGCTTTGTGAGATGATAGTCGATGGAATTATGTTCACCCCGCCATCCAGCGACATCCAACTTGCCATGTATCTGGATAGGAAGTCTGCAACCTCAGGTTTCTCATTGGCGAATGCCACATCCAAGGGTGTCCTATCGCCGTGGTTACGAATGCCGAATTCCGCACCGCGCTCGAGTAGGAGCTTCACGACGCCAAGATGGCCGCCGCTTGCTGCTGAATGCAAAGGGTTCCAGCTTTCATTGTCACGGGAGTACACATCTGCACCGCTGTCGATTAAGAACTGTGCGACGTCCAAATGTCCGCAGCGCGACGCCACATGCAGTGGGGTCCAGCCGTCCTGGTCCTGGGTCTGCACATCTGCTCCTTGCTGGACAAGTAGCCGTGAAATCTCGAGTTTCCCGATCATTGAAGCCAGGTGCAATGAGGTCGCTTGGTGGTAATTTTGTTTGTCAACGTCCGCGCCATATTGAATGAGCAATTCGACGATATTGACGTGCCCTTCACGCGACGCTGAGTGCAAAGGGGTCCAGCCTTCGCTATCACGAGAGTTCACATCTGCACCACTATCGATTAAGAACTGAACGAGATCCAGGTGTCCTTTGTGTGACGCCCCTTTCAGCGGGGTCCAATTTCCCTTGTCCCGTGGGTCCACATTTGCGCCACGCTGGACAAGTAGCCGTGGAATCTCGAGTTTCCCGCTCATTGAAGCGAGGTGCAATGAGGTCACTTGGTTGTGATTTTTTTTGTTAACGTCTGCGCCATGTTGAATGAGCAATTCTACGACATTGACATGCCCCTGCCGCGACGCCGAATGCAAAGGAGTCCAGCCTTCGTTGTCACGATAGTTCACATCTGCACCACTGTCGATTAAGAGCTGAACAACATCCAGATGCCCGAAGTGCGATGCCGTCTTCAGCGGTGTCCAGCCGGTCTTGTTCCTAGAGTGCACATCCGCACCCTGCTCAACAAGTAGCCGTGAAATCGCGAGTTCTCCACTCTTTTGCGCCCAGTTCAATGGGGTCCCGTCTTCTTCATCCGGAAGATTGACATCTGCGTTATGCCCGAGTAACAACCGCACAATGTCGGCGCATTCACTAGGCGATGCTCGGTGGAGTGAACTCGTGTCCTCGTTCCCCGGGACATACCCACCAGCGCCGTGCTGAGGCGGTGACAAAGTAGTGTTGCCATCTTCCTTCCTGATAGCCGCGAGCAACGGAGTCCCAAAATACCCTCCCCTGGCATTGACATCCCCTGGATGAGTGACGATGAGGTGTTCTATGAGCCAACGGAAGCCACAAAGTATGGCGTAATATAATGGGCCCGCCTCTGGCCGCTCTGGGTGTTTCGAAGGCATGGATTTTCGCCAGGGGTCGTCAATGTCGTATATCCAGACCCACGCAGAGAAGTGTGGCTTCTCTCGATCAAATAGGCATTTCGTGGCATCCTGGATGTTCGACGACACCTTCTCCAATTGGCAGTGGCCGAACCAGTGTCGCGCAGCGTAATCTGCGAGCGGAAAGTTCCTAATGCTCCCGTTGTCGATGCGATCATCGAGCTGGAGTAAGACGCCAAGTGAGGCTTGTGCAAGGGTGGCATGTGCGAAATGGGGGATGATGTGATAGCGAGAACGATTTTCGCTCGCGGTGGCAAGGCGGTCCGATGCCAGGAATTCCTTGACCGAAAAATGGGCAAATTGTACGATTCGAGACCCGTTCGCATTGACAATGGAGATGAGACTGGAGCATGCAGAAAGTACGGCTTCTTCTGCGTTGCCTAGTTGCCAGCCTGTGTTAAACTGGGGAAGTGCTCCTCCATCGAACCGAACCGCCAGAATCTCCGCGAGCTCCTCAACGCGAAGTGGTCTAACAGATACAGAGAGACATTGGAAGAGCCGATGTGCGAACTGCCACTTCTCTTCGTCGATCCCGAGCAATATGTGTTCATACGTTGCATCCAACGACTTCGGCAAGCCACTCAAAGTGCCTCGGATACTCGAGGGAAAGCACCGGCGCAGATTCACCAACTGGCAATAAACCCATCTGAACCTGAAACACTTGTTCAGTGACTGTTCCAGGAAACTATGAATGTGATTGCTTACATCCCGTCTGCCTTGTTTGAGAGCGTACTAATAACCAGCTGCTTATCCTCGGCTGACCAATATCGCATCCGCCGATCAGAATGCACGACAGATTTGATGTATGCCAAGATGTCCGCCTTTTGTCCGGTTTCATCGTCAAGCGACACGCGAAATGGTACCAAGGGTTCAAGAGAAGCTCGGATGTCGAACTCCGGGCGACTGGACACACATATATGTACATTCGGGAGTCGTGAACCGACAAGATCCCCTAGAGACTCGAGCATCTTTTCTCGCGCGGTCGGCATCTCGGAGATATTGGGACATTCGTCGAGAGCATCTATCATAATGTACGTCGCAGGCTGTCCTTGGACTTCAAGCATTTTAATAAGACATTGCAACAAGGCATCATCGGAAGGCTGTCGTGTGCCTCCAGCGTGAGCGGAATACAGCTGAGACAAAATATGATAGCAGGGATCGGATTCCGCGCTGAGCTGGGACAGGAGGGAGGAGAGGAGACCGCGTCGATGTTGCTTCTGATTGTCCCTAAAGTCAAAATAAAAGTACGCCATCGATGCTAATCCTGCCTTGCACATCCTGTCGACTTCTCGAATAATTGACGACCTAATAGAGTTCGTGAGTAATAATTATTAAATGCAGTGAGATACGGCTTACATCAGAATACTTTTCCCCGAACCCGCTACAGAGAGGGAAATGAATCACAATCGTCACAAGGCTGATATCGAGAACGCACGCTTTCCGTGGATCCACAACAGAGAACCCTTCGCGTTCCACTCGGTGAAGACGCTTCTTTGGAAGAACCACATGGCAGTCCCATCTTGGTGGGTTTCACATGCGTTGTTGTAGTTTGGCGACGGATCTGGAGGGGAGAGCCAACTTCGGGACTCCTTTTGCAACTGGTCACCTGCGACTAGCTTTAGCGCCATCAACACACAGTACAGAACCACACAATAACGAACGCCTGATCTTGTTTATATCGCTCGCCATTTGTTGCATCGTATCTAGCACCCTGGTCGGATTCTGCAAGAACAATCCTCGAACGCGGTGAAAACGTACCCAGAGCTCTCCAGATACCGTCCATTGACGCCTTTCCATCTACGAAGGCAACTCATTTGAATGACTGTGATCAGTTGAGCAGACTTTGCGTACCGTTCATGACTACCTTGACGTTATTCATAAGGCCGTGAACCACTTCCAGGGTTTGGGCCATAGTCATCCGACCTTCCTCCCGGGTGAGACGGTCCAATCTCTGCAGGACAGCCTCGATCTCGCTCTCTCCTAGCAGCTTCTTTGCAAATTTCTCTGTGCCATGTTGAGTTATCGCACATCAAAGAAGAGGGCCCACTTACTGAATCTGCCCTGCTTGGTCTGTTTAGTAGCGAGAGCAAGCACAGAGAGCAACTCGACCATAATTGATACGATTATATCCGCCATTGAAGGAGTCAACGGGAGATCGGTGTAGATTCGAAGGCGTCTGAGGAAATTTCCAATGCATTCAAACAAGTCAACAAGCGCATCGTAGCTCGAGCTAACACCGCTAGCTGCCTGTGGCGTCCAGATATCGTGACGCTGTGTAGTCGTAGAATGTCGAGGAATACGTACTGCAAGGAGAATATCCACGCCAGTGAAAATCGCCCCTGCTGGTTGGAACGGAACCTGCAGTAGAGTTGTAATACTATAGGAAGAATGAGGTAACTCGGCTCACCAGGCCAACGGCATCTCCAAGAACACCAGAAAATGCATGGATGACGTTCACTACTGGTTTAAGGCAGTCAATCAACTTGCGATCTCCCTCTCGATAGTCTTTAAATTCATTTGCCTTGTCTTCGAGCAGCCTAAGGACGTCATCGGGAGAATGGCAAGTCAGGAGCTGGCCAGCTAAAGGGTGCTCGGCCGGGTGTATCCCGGTCTGCTTGGCATAGTCAGCGATGGCTGCATCGAGGATGGGTTGAAACGGCATTGGCATTGGCCATAAACCTCCGGTAGATCCGGAGTTCCGTGTTTTCCCGTTGCGGCCAGACAATCGATAATCTTGAGAAATTCTTCCGACGGTTGCCACTCACGCGTCCACGACAGACGAGACGAAAGCTGTCCTTCTTGGCCTGGACTCCTCATAATGTCCTGGAAACTCGGTGCATCAAAGAGTGGGTCTATTTCATCGCATATCCACCACTCCTCCCGGATCTTATAGTCTATTCATCAGAGAACAAGGACCTCACCGCCTCTCCCTCTCGCTCCATCACTCCCGTCCCCATCCCTTCTCGTTCGACCACCCCCATGCCCTCTCAGATCGCCCACCAACCCAGCTTCCGCTCAGGTACCCTCACAATCCGCATCTTCTCAGGTAATTCCGTCGTCCTTCTTCTCCCACTTCGTACCTCCGTTTGCGACTCTGAGCTCGGTCTCTGAAGACTAACTCGTCTCCAGGTCGTGGTCTTGTGCTCTCGCCGGGAGTCCGCATCCCGGATGTCATTCAAAAGGCCCTCGATGCCGGTCCTCCACCGCGCACCTCATCCTCGAATCGTGAGAGCATGCAACGCCGACGCTATTGGTGGCTTCCTTACATCGTCTTGGAGTTCGACAAGAACGAAATCTTGATCGACGCTCTCGGTGGCGATCTCGCCAACCCAGTCTGGAACTATCGCGCCGACTTGTCAGTCGAGTCGGAGTCATCGCTCGGGACGTTCCTTTGACTGACTTGACCCACCCCCCCGTCCGCAGCGACGTCTCGCGGACGTCTAACCTTTCGCTTTCAGCCTACCTTCGCACTGCACAGTGCATTCCCGGACAGGATAACATGGGGAACGACCTTCTCATGGGGCGTCTCGACCTGACCCCCGTACTGGATGCCCATGTGCGCCGTCTTTCGAACGTATTTGCATGAGCATTTCTCTTTCTGACGATGAGCTTGCAGCACGTCTCCGATCAGTGGTACACCGCCACATCGGGCTCCGGGTCGTTCCACCTCACCATCGCGTACAAGCCCGCTCGGCATGAGACCCTGACGATCGACGCGTTCGACTTGCTCAAAGTGATTGGGAAAGGTTCCTTTGGAAAGGTCATGCAGGTCCGCAAGAAGGATACCCAACGTATCTACGCGCTCAAGACGATTCGCAAAGCCAACATCGCAAGTCGTCCTGGTGAAATCACGCATATTCTCGCCGAGAGGACAGTTTTGGCCTTGGTCAATAATCCGTTCATCGTTCCTCTCAAGTTCTCGTTCCAGAACCCGGACAAGCTCTACCTGGTGATGTCATTTGGTACGTTACCCGGTACTTTCAAAGTCACTGCAAACTTCATTTCGACCTCATTATAGTAAACGGTGGCGAGCTGTTCTATCACCTACAGCGCGAGGGCAGGTTCGATGAAAGCCGTAGCCGATTCTATGCCGCGGAATTACTTTGTGCTTTGGAACACCTACACATGTTCAACGTTGTCTATCGAGACTTGAAGCCAGAGAATATCCTCCTAGATTATACTGGTCATATCGCTCTCTGCGATTTCGGCCTCTGCAAACTGAACATGTCGGAAACGGACCGGACAAACAGTGCGTCCGCTGGCCGCTACTCCAGGTTTCCATGTTCTTACCATCTGACGCTCTTCCGCAGCTTTCTGTGGGACGCCCGAGTATATCGCTCCGGAATTGCTTGAATCACAAGGATACACAAAGACCGTTGATTGGTGGACCCTCGGTGTACTGATATATGAAATGATGGTGGGTCAAAGCCTCTCCCGCATAGAACTCGTTGGTTAACTCGCTTGTCAGACTGGCCTGCCGCCATTCTATGACGAGAACGTAAACGTGATGTATCAGCGAATCCTGGCTGACCCGCTACAGTTCCCGGGGGATATGTCCGGGGAAGCGCAGAGCGTGATCGCCGCACTGTTGCAGCGAGACCCAGCGCGACGCCTTGGCGCCAATGGCGGAGAAGAAATCAAGCGACATCCCTTCTTTTCGCGCCACATTGACTGGAACAGGTGATCACTCTCGTGCAATTATTCGTTATCGTTTTTGATTTGACACACCACTTTTGACAGGCTGATGCAGAAGAAGATCCAACCACCATTTAAACCGTCGGTTGAGTCGGCGCTCGATGTGGCGAATTTTGACCAAGAGTTCACGTCTGAGACCGCCCAGGACTCAGTCGTGCAGGACTCGCAGCTCTCGGAGACCGTACAGGATCAGTTCCGCGGGTTTACCTACAATCCCTGCGGACGAACACCTTAGCGAAAGCGTCAGTGCCAGCTACGGCGTCGCAATCTAGACACCCAAAATACCTGTCGCTCGACTGGAATTGAGACGACCCGTTTTTGGCCTTTTCTGACAACATGTATCCCCAGTGACCTTACCAACGTCTCCAGACGGGTCGGTCACCCCTTTATTGCGTAATTTTCTCATTATTCGAAGACGCACCAACTGTATTGATGCATCCATTGTTTTGTGTTTCTTTGCTTTGTGGGAGACTAGGTCGATCTCGACGTATTCGAACAGAATTTGATAAAACCCTCGTATACTATATGTGTAGTCATACGCATGTTGTACCACTTGACTTGGTTTCTTGGGCTTCATCGCTTGTATCTGTTACCAACCCTGTTTACCACCAATCCAAGTAGGTGTGATTATAAATCCAGATCGCCTCGTGAGCCGTGAACAACAACGTCATGTCCGTTCACGAAAACAAGCCCGAGGACTCATCCTCATCCTCTCTTGTCAAACGGAGGAGAGACGATACGGGCACCAGTGCTGAGTCTCATCAGGATCACCCTCAGCCAGATGCCAAGGTGCCAAAACGTGCGTCCGCTACATAACCCAGCACGATGCCCAGCGTGCACGCCTGGTCACTGGGCAAGCTGTCCATAGTTCTGACTTTTGACGGCCAGTCTTCTCTATTTTCGACAAGCGAGGAGAAAGTGACGGGAAGGCGGATGCACAGGCGTTCAGGTGGCTCACGCCCTCGCTCGGCCCAGCGCGCAGCTGTCTCCACGGCGTGCATCTCGCGCCGCGCGCGTCTTTGCGCGTCGCAGCGTTCGATCTTGATTCCACGCTCATCAAGTTCGTGCGCACGGGATCAAAGGGCAACAAACGCGCGGCGAAGACGACGTCAACGACGAACGGTCCCGAGTGGGAATGGTGGAAGGCCGTCGTGCCGCAGAAGTTGAAGGAAGCGCACGATTCTGGGTGCGTCGTGTAGCTTTTTCTTCGTCGAGCACGGTTCCGCTCAACCGTGCCGTGCTCGCTCGCTGGTACACGGTACTAATTTGAGTTATGTACAGGTACTCTGTCGTGCTGATCTCGAATCAGAATATCAAGTCGGCGGCGCTCACAGACTGGAAGAAAAAGATCCCGCTAATTGCTGCCGCCGTGCGTGTCCCTCACATTTATAGTTTCCTAAATGTTGCACCGAACATCTCAGTCGCTCTAGGTGCCCGACCTCCCGTTCCGAATTTTTGCAGCTACAGCAAAAGATGGGTACCGGAAGCCCATGCCGGGTATGTGGTTCGAGCTCGAGCGTATCTTTGCCGAAGAGGGCGTCACAATAGGTCAATTTTGGAATCCTTCTCCTACTGACTGTCCACTCATTTGTCTCCAAGATAAGAGTGCTTCTTATTTTGTTGGTGATGCGGCCGGGCGCACCGGCGACTTTTCATCGACGGATAGAAAATTCGCGCTCAATATCGGCGTGCAATTCTACACTCCAGAAGTAAGTGTGCTGTCTGACTCGTGGCGACTTTCCTCACTGGTCAACAGGAATACTTCCTCAAAATACGCCCAGCGCCACATACGCTCCCAGGATTCCATGTTTCCTCGCTTCAAGAATGTGAGAGTTTGACCTATGCATCGTTCCCGGTTATCCTGATACCAGAGCCTTAAGCGCCCAATGGTTCTCCGGTTGCTCCTGTCTTGCCTCCCGACCCACACACAGAGATCGTGGTCTTCGTCGGCCCTCCATGCTTGGGAAAGTCGACATTCTACCGGACGCATTTCGCCCCGGCAGAATACGTGCACGTGAACCAAGACACGCTCGGCTCACGGCCTAAGTGTGTCAAGGCTGCCGAGGAGGCGTTAGTTGCGGGAAAGAGCTGCGTCATCGGTCTGTTTCCGTTTCGGCTTCTCCAACCCGAAACTTACCCACTTTCTAGACAATACGAATCGGGACGTGCAGACGCGCAAGTACTATCTCGACGTCGCAAAGCGGCTCCAGGTCCCAGCACGGTACTGTCCCCAAAGCTGGCTGATCACTATATATGCTCAACGTACTGCAGATGTTTCTCTTTTCAGGGTTCCACTGAGCTGGCTTGGCATAATAACCTTTACCGCGCGTACGCAAGGCCAGCGTCGGTTGTAGCCCGAGAAGTACGTAAACTGTTCGAGGCTCAACGGTTATCCAGCTTATCAAATGCCGTAGCCTGTTCGTACGCTGGTACCGTACACGGCAATCGCGGGGTTTGCGGACGCTTATGAGGCACCTTCTGTGAAAGAGGGCTTTGCTGAGGTCCGGGACGTTCCATGGATATTCGAAGGTAGCGAGGAAGAGAGACGGCATTGGAGCATGTGGTTGCAAATTGATGGAAAGTAACCATTCATCTAGCATTCTCCACCTGGGAGATGTTCAACACTCCGATGAGATCAGTACAGTAAGCTACAGATTTCGCAGTAGAATAGCAATACAGGAAGCAAGGCATCACGTAAGTGGACAACGTTAAGGCAAATCAGACTCGGGAGGGGGGGCGAAAGAGACGGAGCAGTGCGACTCTACTACTGGTGTCGGCTTGATACTGTTTAGGCGAACGACGAGGGGAAGTAGGGCCACATTCTCGCTAGACGCGTAGAACTGCACACAGTTGACGTGAATCTGGGGGACGATCCCTTCAGTTGCCAGGGGGTATTCGAACAAGAACGGCTACATACCTTGAGCCAATGATTGAAATTTGTTTCAAATCTAATCAAAAAATCTGATCGCTTCTTTGCCCCAACGTCACCCTCTGGGGTCTCCGCAGCAACGAGGGCCTTGTTCGCATCTTTCGTAAAAGAGGCTGTGTACAAGGCGAACGTAGAGCACGTTACAATGAGCTTGGAGAATGCCTGGTGGGGGTGAGCGACGTGGACGAAGTAAGAGTTACAACACCCAGGGCTTACGTTCAACAGCTTCGAACTAGTGAGCATGCACTCCTTCATGCACGTGTCCAAAAAGTCGACGTGATCGCGTAAAAGTTGGTCGACCGTGGTCACCTTTGACAGCTTGGCTTCGAGAGCGCGCCAATTCGGCTCGAGTACCTCGTGGGCGACAAACGCGAGGATCTGCTGCACCCACGCGAGCATCCGCGCGCGCAGCACGAACAGGCGCCTGCGCCACGCGGCGAATTCGGGCGGGACGTCCGTGCGCCGCCATACCGGGCCTTGCTGCTCGAGCCACATCGCGGAGAGCGCCTGCTCGACGTGTTTGAGGTGGACGAGAAAACGGAAGAGGAGCTGGTAGCGCAGAACGGTCCGGCGCGAAATGACGAGCGAAAGCGGGAATTTGACGTTGAAGTCGAGTTGGAGGGCGTCGATGGCTGTGCGGGGCCGCGGGGTCAGATCAGTCGTCGTCGTCGTTGGGGGTGGATGTGTGAGACGGACCTAACAGAGGCTTTTTTTCGTCCTTGTCTTTTCCTTTCTTGTGGTGCTCGTCATGCCCGTCGCCAGCGATATCATTCTCGTCGCCAATGACGCCGCTGACGTTGACAATGCGAAGCAGCCACTCGTAGAGCCCTGTCGTGGCCATTGTGACTCGCACATCTTCTCGAAACGGTATGTCGTCGCCGTGTGCGTCCCCGCCCAGTGCAAGGTCAAGCAGGACTCTGAAGCTTCACAAGAGACGCAGTCTTGGAGGTCTTGCGCAATTCTGTATGGGAGAGGTCGAGAAAATGGGTGAGGTAAGATGACTGGGAGAGAAAGAAGCAACGCTTGAGAAAGTTGAGGCGCGGGACGAGACCTTGGTCACGTAAGAGAAGTTGAAGGAGCGTGCGATTTGCATGCGAATAGTCATCTTCAATGAATTTGTAGAAGCTTCAGACCCGAAGTAAGCGCATGCGGCGGTGTAAACGATGCACGCACGGAGCACTGACCGTTCATCATCCATGGCCAAGTCGTCGTTGGGCGGGTTGGAAACCTTCTGCACCTCTATTCCACATTCACGAATAACGTTTAAATACTTCCCAGCGAGCAATACTTTATGCTTCCAACTTTCTAGTAATGGAGGTACGCACGCGCCTCCGGGTAGTCGTCCACTTCCAGCCCTCGGCGGAGGCACCCCCGCTTGACTCCGCTTGCTAAGGGCGCCAAGCGTCGAACCGTCACGTAACTGACGAACGATTCGAACCGTTGGGTGTCCTGTAGAGCTGGCAAGGAACGCACCGTGTATCGCCGTTCCCAGTATTCGTCCGTGTAATCCACCTCAAGTGTCCCGCGGTTAATGAATCTGCTTTCTTTAACGCAGAATTCCTCGTACGGATCCGAGAGCGTGCCCACACGCGTCCACTCCTGGAGCATCTCGACGTACGGCCGACCGGCAGCACGCAAAAGTGCACCATATAGCGCGCGAGCCGCTGGATCACCTGCTGTGTGTTGCATCCTCGTGTGAAGGATGGCAAGAACTTCCCCGCCTTTTACGGCGATCCCGTCCGCACCTGCCTCGATTTCGGACAGGACGGCTTTGAGTTTTGCGCCACCAAGACCAAGTGCTTCGTTTCGTGCGGCATCATCAGGGTCTTCTTCAGAAGACAAGGAACTGTCATCTGCCTGGGTTCTCCGTCGCCGCCAGCTCTGTGGTGAGTTGGTATATGAGCGAGAGGGTGTGTATGGTAGGGTGGACGTAGAACCAGAGTTTCTGAAGGGTGAACTGCGGCGACGTGTTGAAGGCGTGTTCGAGTTGAGAAAGAAGGGTCTGGTAATCCTGTACGCGGTCTTATCGTACAAAGGTTGCAAGAGAAACGCTGGAACCTACCTTCAGCATATCGCGCAGAGCCGCACAGAGTGCGTGATTCACGCGCCCAAAGTCGAGATGGCTCCGTAGCTCGATGAATGACGATATTGCGGTGTAATATTTCGCGAGTGGTAGAACCCTTTCGACCAAATCGCGTAACGAGGGGTCTGATACTATGTTCAGAGTATGCACAACAGATAACCAAATACGGCGCACCTAACCGCGCTGAGACAGTGAATCGAATGCCCTGGAGCTCGCCATCGTCTTCTGGAGAGTAATCTTCGTGATATGTGATATGGGTCCCTTCG
Source organism: Lactarius akahatsu (assembly GCA_021524915.1). NCBI lineage: Eukaryota > Fungi > Basidiomycota > Agaricomycetes > Russulales > Russulaceae > Lactarius > Lactarius akahatsu. The sequence continues at coordinate 168,913 of JAKELL010000009.1, read as the reverse complement.
ATACCCTGTTCATCGCGTCCGGAGACAGTAGCGTAGAAGGCGGTGGGTCACCTACCATAAGCACAAAGAGCAGGTCCTCAAGAATCATTGCCTCCTGCACATCCAAGGGAAAGGTGTCAAGGGAATCTTCCCTGGCTTTTCCCTTCGATTTCGGAGCAGTTGTGCCCGAAACGATACGTGAGTTAAGTGGCGCACGGACGAAGGACTCCTCGGATATGAAGGAAGGCTCTGCAGACAGCTCTGATCAGCTGAAAGACGGAAAGTGGGTTTCGCAGCGCACCTCTGTATCGTGGGTCTGCAGATGGTGTGACGTCGCTGGGTTGTTCATCGCGATGTCTGTTCCGCCGGGCAGAGGCAATCGTTCCGGCCACCTGACGATGAAGAGATGAGAAAATTATCCTAGAGTGTGTTAAATCGTACTTTTGCATATTCTTTTGTCGATAGCGACAGGTTATTCTTGCGCCCGACAATACGAGGTCGAGGTGTGAAGAGGTCCATTGAAAGCGCTGGTTGTCTACGCGCGTCTTCCCTCTCAACCACCTCCCGCGGGATGCGCGACCTCAACCTCTATGATTTTAAGAGGGCCCTCCCTCGCATGGTACATCATTTATTTTCTGCCAGAAACCCCGCTTACTGACCCGCGCGTGTAGAGTTGGACGGGTGAGAACCTCTACAACCTCTGGCGGCGCTCTCTCGGCGAGCCTGCAAAAGAAATTGACTTCACGCGCACCCAAAAGTCGCTTTTCCAGCAACGTTGGATTGCAAAGCGGCTCATTCGCGCCTATCATGGCGACTTCATCAACGAGAAAACATTCAAGCGCTGGTATATGCCTACTACCCTTCCTGACGTGCGTCCACGACGGGCACAGACGGAGGTCCAAACGACTCAGCTCAACAAATGGGCGAAATTACCAAAAGCGGTCGACAAAGACGCAAAATCTCGGAGACGAGAGATTGACGGGGAGGACCAAGAGGAGCTGCCACCAGTGGGCAGCTTGAATGTTCTCGGAAGTCGAGCGCCGCATCGACGTGGTCATTTTTCGTGCCTGTCTAGCGCATAGCGTGTACGACGCGCGGAGGATGGTCGTACATGGCCAGGTCTTACTCAACGGGAAGAAGGTACGCCGTCGGCGTCCTCTTGCATTTGTGCTCGACTGACACGCTAGAAGCACCAAAACGCGAATACCCGCCTCGCGCCAGGGGACATGGTATCCGTCGATCCAAAAGTCATTTCCTTCCTTCAGCCTAGGACCCTAAGCGCAGACAAGTCCTCAGAAGAGCTGGCCGTGGAGGATCTCAAAGACGAGATACCAGCTTCCACGGAACAGTCCACGCCTGCGGCCAAGGACAAGACTCTTACCCCATTCCACCTCCCAGCCTACGCGTCCCCGTTCATATTCGTCCCCGCGTATCTCGAGGTCTCCTACCCGACGTGTTCCGTCGTTTACGTGCGACATCCCACGGCGCGACCCGGTTACTCAGAAATCCCGACACCATACGATGCTGACGGAGAAGTTGTGCGACTTGCGTGGGAGTGGTACTCCAAGGTGCGACCGAGGAACCGAAGCAAGCGTCAACTTGCACGCGAGCCAGAGAACCGACAATAGATACATGAATATTTTTTCTTTTGAAGAAAATAGAACACGTAAGACGTAATTGATGGTAGCACCGAATCGGGAAGGGTCAGTCAGCCAGAGTTATAAAGGGGCAAATGGCAGCAAGCTCAGACAAGACAATGTCCGGTTTCAAGAACTTCACCGTCGCTGGCTTGGGGGGTCTGGGCAGTCACGTTGTCCGGGAACTCCTTAAGCTCAAAAATCAGGGAAAAATTGACAATGTGACCGTCCTCACCCGCTCGGTGAGTTCACTTGTGCAACCGTTGCCCAATACATTCGTTCATATATTCCCCTCAGGACTCTAGCAGCTTGGACGAATACAAAGCCTCCGGAGCAAAGATAGCCGTTGTAGACTATGGGTCGGCCGAGTCGTTGAAAAACGCGGTCACTGGGGCAGACGTTGTGATCTCGACCGTCACGCACGCCGCTCTCCAAGTTCAGCATCTGCTCGCCGAACAAGCGAAAGCGGCAGGCGTGAAGATATTTGTGCCCTCCGAGTTCGGTGACGTCACAGATCGTCAGAACCCCGAGGGCCTCTTCCTGGTCAAGCAGGCCGTTCACCACAAGTGCAAGGAGCTGGATTTGCCGTATGCTCTTTTCTTCACCGGTGCGCACCCGGACGTTGCATTTACCCCGTGAGTGCCGCGGCTTGCTACACTGACGCTGGGGGTCCTGCGGTGCTAACCATTGAGACAGTTACCTCGGTTTGGATCTCCAGAGTGGCGATGTAAACGTTGGCCTGGACGGTAATGCGCTCAACTCTTTCACGGCACAGTCGGACATCGGTCGATACGTTGCGTATGTGCTCACCAACTTGCCACGATCGAAGATCGAGTGGCGGACCTTCCGTATTGAAAGCGAACGCAAGGTGAGAGGACGTCTGCGAGAAAATTTTCAGCGACTGACTGCCTATGTCATCCCCTCGGCAGTCCTTCAACCAGATTTTCAAACAGCACGAAGAAAAGACAGGAAAAAAGTTGAACGTGACATATCGTCCCGAATCTGAGCTCGAAGCTGCCATAGCAAAGAACCCTGCGGACGTTCGGTCGTTCCTACAACTCGACTGGGGACGGGGTGGAGGACTTGTGGGATCCCTGGACCAGCTGAGCGTCTCTGAGTATCCCGACTGGAACCCAAAGTCTATCGCCGATGTGTTGTACGCCTGATTGAAAGACTAGCGAAGAGTAAATGTACAGTAGTCATTGTTTCGTCGTCGGTGTCGGCGTGCGCGTGAGCAGAGCATGAGATAATGCCAAATTAAGCCAGCCCAAGGCGAAGCTGCACACCGGGCCGTCCGTAATCTTCCTCGTTTCCTTCAAACCCGAGCTTTTCTTCCTCTTCGACAATAATTAGCTTTCCAGAATGGCGTCTAGACCATTGAATGACGATGAAGTACTCAGTGAGATGAACAAAATGGTACAATTCACTGCCTGTCTCGCCATTGATGTAATCACATCTTTGGCTTTGTGCACTCTGTAGGTCGCGTTCATCAAGCAAGAGGCTCTCGAGAAGGCTCGCGAAATCAGAGTAAAGGCAGACGAAGAATTCTCAATCGATAAAGTCTCTCTATTTTGCCGCGTCCCTCGTCTGCAGTAACTCAAATCAATCCCGACAGGCGAAGCTCGTGAAGCAGGAACAACAAGCCATCGATGCGCAGTTCGAGAAGAAACGCAAGGGCGCAGAGACGGCGCAGAAGATGTGCGTTTTTCTTTCCTTTTCTACTGCAGCCCATGTCCACAACTACCCGACAGCCAGCAGTCGACGCTGACGAACAAATCGCGGCTACGGCTCCTGCACCGCCGAGAGGAGCATCTGCAGGACCTTTTCGCCTCCGCGCGGGCCCAGATCTCCGGGCTGGCCGACGACGAGGCCCGCTATGCCCAGTTCCTCGAAGGCGTGGTCGTGCAGGGTCTCCTCCAGCTCCTCGAGCCGGCCGCGACGGCATATACGCGTGCCAAGGACGAGCTTATCGCGGCGCGTGCTCTCGAGAACGCAAAGAAGGCCTATTACGAGATCAGCGGCCGAGAGGTAGAGCTTGAGCTTGACGCGTCGTTGAGCGACGAGCTGTAAGTCTCTCGTCCATGGATCGATGAGACACTCTCCTGATTTCCGGCTGTGCAGCGCCGGGGGCGTCAAACTCTCCAGTGGAACGCGGCGCATAACGCTAGATAACACTCTCGATGAACGTTTACGGCTCCTCGAAGATCGGGTGTGTGACCGCGAGACTGTCATATGATTTTTTTTCCCCCTGACGTCCTCCCGCGTAGATGCTTCCCGAAATTAGGCATGACCTATTCGGACCGAATGAGAACAGGAAATTCTTCACGTAGATGGAGATGGAACTGGGGGCAGACTACCCGAAGACTTGAAGAAGTGTATACGTTCCCATGATACGATAATACTAGCTGTTGATATCACATATGGGCGGTGTATGGTCCTATTCTGCTCGTCCGAGCTTCACCATTCTAACACTAAAAATCGAGGCGGCGGCGTCGCGATCGGCCTCAAAGCGGTCCTAAGAAAATCCTGGCCTGTACACCTTATCAGCGAGCACGGGTGTCTGTTTAGTAGTTCGATCCTGTTGTCGGAAGAAGTGTTTTTCCTAGTGAGCCACTATTCGATGGGAGCCTAAAGTTTCGTGTTCTTCAGGAAGATTAGAGCGCCTGTGCCTGCTTTTTATCTAACCTCACATAACAAAGACGAGTAGAAGAGGGGCAGTGGTGATGATATTCTACATTGAAGGCAGAAGAACACGAGCACTGGTAGCGAACGCAAAGGGAACCTAGTAGATGTGTCATGGGAGAAAAGGTGTAAGCGAAACAGGAGAAAAGCGGGAGTCAAAGCAATGCGAGATCATAAAGGGAGACAAACTAAATGATCCAAGGACAAAGGAACTGTAAGCCAGAGAAAATACCAAAGACGAAGTGCCGTACTGAGACCGGTATCGAGAACGACGGCACGCGCACCACGCATGGATACAGACAGACCATAATCGAACGAAACCGAATACTCACAGATAATCCCCGTCCATGCGCCGTAATGAACGAAATTCACCCATCTCCAGTGTAGTCCGCCTCTCCCTCCGCAGCTTCTTCACGGCCACCTGCAGTGCTTTCGCAGATCTTTCGTAATACGACACACCCTGTTCTCGTGTTGAATTCGAGAACAACGCCTTGTAAAAATGTTCCGCCATGTCCCGTCCATCTTCGTCCACCTATCGCCCACATCGTCCCGACCACGCTCCAGAAGCCAGCGTATTGAACCGCAGCCGCTAGGTGCAGTCCCTCGTCCATAATGCTCCGTCCAGTTACCTCGGCTGCGTGCTAAGTAGAAAGAAACCCGAATTCGGCAGCGGGGAGATGGGAATAGGAGGAGATGTAGAGATATGAAATAGCGCATCTCGCATTCATCGGATGAGATTGGACCCATGGCATGGACAGGAAGGGAACCGAAGATGGATGTTGGGCACAACTAGATGCGGGACTGTTCGGGTACTTTATGTTGACGAAGATTGTCGATAATGGGTTTGCTAATGAACTCGTAGAGCTCTGAGAGAACAGAGGCTAAAGTTTGGTCATAATGGTTTGAATCGTGTTTTTGTCGCGAGTCCAATAACGTATCCTTAGTGCGCTTGCGCAGTGGTAGGTATCATGAGGGGTTGGGACCAGGGAGGGAGACGACGTGTTGTGAAGAAGGATTGGGGCGTCAGGGCGCCGTATGGAGTGATATCTGGTAACGACAGAATCAGACGAGGCGGCAGAACGGAGTGTGTCGAGTGGCGGAGATGTCAAGAAGCTGTTGAAGCCCGGCAAGGCATGAACCAGTGAAATGAACTTGTCGCGTACGTTGCTTCAGCAGGAGATGACCAAATTGGACTACCGCGCTGAGGTCGCCAGCTCCGTCATCATCCGTGCTTAATCTGCGGCTCGGTGGGATGGACTTGGTGAGCGCCTGGTCTCGGTTGACCGCTGCAGACGTGTCCTAAATCTGGGTCTTCCTCGAGAAGTTGACCGATTGAGGCTCTCCCTCTTTCAAACATTCACTTCCTCGGGCTGATGCAGGTCAACCTGACACGATGCATAGTCCAGCGGCATGCTGCGGAAGACGTCCTGAGAATGAGCGATCAAGGAATCGATTTTGTTAATAGATCCTATAAATAGGGACCGCGACTTAGTTGGCAGAGAGCGGGTATGGAAAGCAAGACGGAGGCTGAGAATATTAGGGACTTACCTGGCAGGCCATATCTCTTGAGAACGGGAATGTAAATCGCGGGTTGGTGTAGCAAGTTGGGCTGTTGGGGGCGATGCGAGTCAAAAGTGGGTCACTTTTCGATGGTCAAAGAAACGATCCTATATGATTCTCACACGCCTGTGGGCAGTCTGTCCCAACCATCATATGACAACAGGCAGGCAACTGCCACCGAAGACAACATCAGCCTGATGGGCAGCAGATTGGCCAGAGGTAGCGTCGCCCAGTGCAGCCAATGTGACATGTTCATTCATGAGAGGGGCAGGGCACAGAGAGGGGGGATCTGTGTCTGTACCAGAGCCGTGCAACCCAATCAGTAGTCCCCGTCCCAGTCCGAGTCGGTACGAAGGGCGGAGCGAAAGTTGATATATCATTGATACGTCGAAAGCAAGTTTGAGCAGTGCATGACTTGTAAGACTGTTAGTTGCAGTTACGGTAAGGTACAGTACTGGTGGGTGAGGACCGCCTCCATCTCACACCTCCTCGACGCGGGCATCTACGGTCATTTCAAATCTAAACAATGCAGCAATCAACTTTGCGTTCTGTCTCCACCTCGACTCGCCTTGACCCTCCCTCTCACCAGACAAAGCTTATAGACACAGTCCACGGCAGAATACTCTGCATTGCCGATGTCCGAGGTCGGCTCTCTTCCCTCAATGACCTAGCACGCGAAGCAAACGCAAAAGCGATCATCCATACGGGCGATTTTGGTTTCTTTGGTTCGTCTGATCTCTTTTCTCTCTCGCTCCAACATCCTTACCATTCGCAACCCAGAGGCAACCAGCATTGAGCGCATAAAAGACCGCATTCTCCGTCACCTAACTACGTATTCCCCACTGATACCTAGTGCGCAGCGCCAATACCTGCTTGCTCCTGAGAATCCTATTCGCCAAGCCTTAAGTATCTTCATGCTGTCCGAATTCCCGCTTCTCCTATCCGGCCAGATTAAGCTACAGGTACCGGTCTTTACCGTCGCAGGTGCATGCGAAGATGTTCTCCTACTCGAAAAACTACGCACAGGCACATACAACATCGAGAATTTACACCTCATTGATGGGGTTACCACCCATTGTCTCCACATCGGTCGTATTAAGTTACGGCTTCTCGGCCTGGGCGGTGCCTTTGTTACCCACAAATTGTTCGACAGCGGAGAGGGAACAACATTCGCTGGTGGCAATGGGACTATGTGGATTACGGCCCTCCAAATTGGCGAGCTCATCGATACTGCCCAGCGCGTTTTTGACCCCGCAGAGACCCGTCTCCTCGTCACTCACACTAGTCCTGGCCGAGAAGGCATTCTTGCGTCCCTTGCTCTCGCCCTCAAGGCGGACCTCACTTTGTCGGCCGGCCTTCATTTCCGCTACACCTCTTCGTGGAACGAGTTCAGTGTCCAATGCGACTATGATGCCTTGAGGAGCAAGTTACGCAACGGAAGAGATGCGTTTTATCAGAAATGGGACAGCGTCAAGTCGCAAGTTGACGCCGTCCTTGACGACCGCCAACGCGTCCTCATTGACAAGGCATTAGCTGCCGTTGATCGTATTCCGCACGCCATAGGCCAGCCTGCTCTTGGGGGTGGACCTCCTGGGACGGAAGACGCTGCATGGAAGAATTGCTGGAACTGGAATCTTTGTGACGCAGAATATGGTTCGATGGTTCTTGACATCAAAGAGGGTCGTGTAAGCACCGAACTGAAGAGCCAAGGTACGTCGCGACATCCTCTCCCCCTTCCCATCATTTATTTGCGACCCCTAGGTTTCGATTATGCCTACCGTTGCACCGAAACGCCAGCGACCCAGCCTACGCCGACATAGTACGACGGGAGCGCCGCAATCCCTGCTCGGGTACAGAAACTGCGAGGCCTCGGCTGCCCGCGTGCAAGGTGGAGGTATGAGGTGTATCGAGGATAATTGTCTCTGGCACTTCGCTATTTACATTTTCTTTTGATGTCCCCACACGGATGCAGCATCAGGCGTGGACGCCGGCGGAAAGTCGTCGCGTGCTGCGACGAGTCCGGTTCTTGGTATTTCTAGAGTAATCACGACCACAAGTCGGGCATTGACTTTCGCCCCTTTTCACCAACACCGTAGCCTCAACCCTATTCCCTAGCTCGTCTGTCAATTATACCTACTTACAGGCTTGAACTTAAGTACATTCGCTTATGTTTGGCCACTGACTCTGCCAGAATATATCCACGCCATGTCCATTCCCTCATTCTCCTGGTGCGATCATCTCAGCTGGGCCAGTCAAAGTTGAGCTCTGCAAATCTGCTAGTCTCGTTCGAGCCTCCGCCAATCGTCCTTGCATTCGCCTCAGCCTCGTTCAGCATGTCCAAGTCCCTCTTCCTAGTTCAAGTACCTCCGTTGGCTTAGCCCATTCAACGCCATCGCGCATTTTCCCATGTTTCCTGTTCACTCTAAGTTATTTACTCGCGTCTTCGCGCCCGGCTAACACACGCCGCTCGAGTTGTCGCCTCCGTCCCATCCGTTCCGCTTCCGCTCGAGTGTGGCCCTAGTCAAGGACACTGCATGCCCTAGATGTTCCACACTTCCCTGGTCCACTCGCTCCCGCCTTCTCCGCCCCTCTTTCTCGATCTAGTCGTTGACTGCTCTCTCTCTCTCCCGTTCCTGTCACCAAACTCATGTACGCGCTTCATGGCACGTGAAACGGAGCCGTATCACGTGCGATCACACGGAAATTGGTTGACTCTCGGGTCGACTGGAAAGGAGAAGCGAAGCACAACGACAACTCTCCCTCTTTGAGAAGGCCCTCGAGGTGGTAACCTCGGTCTGAAGCGTTTCGCGTTTGTTCACGGCTGCTTGTTGACGGATGACGACGTGTGACAAACCGACGTCGGCTCGTGGGGATTTTTTGGCTGTATTCTTGGCTGCGTTCTCCGTGTGAGATTTAGATCTCGGCTGAAGCAGACCAGTTCGGCTCTCTCTGACCTTCGATCGGTGCCCAGGCCGACAAGAGGTCTCTGTGCGGAGATGAGCCTCACCTGAAGGATGATCGATGACCAAGGAACTGCCACTGGTCCTGCATCCACGCACGATGGAAATGCCTCTTCCATCGAGCTCGTACTGAGCTGCAGGCCTGGAAGAAATTATTTGGTTGGCCTGCAGTACGATAATCAGGTCCCACGTTAGATCTTCTGTGATCCGCCTCAAACGCACGAGTTAATCGCATTGGGAACGAATCACGTATGGATGTACACTGGCAGCAGGCTAGAAAGACACGACATCGACCCTCATTTGTTTTTTTTGATTGAGGGCACCTATTCTGATAAGTTACTGGGTGACCTCAGTAGAAAGCGAACGAGGGTCGATGCCGTGTCCCGGATCCTCCTCGGTTCGATTGACATTATCCTCACTTTTCAGAACAGTCGTACACAGCCCGCCCTCGTGTGGTGCCACGTCGCATCCGCTCTCCAAGAACCCCCCTACGTCCCCGACGATAGGTAGCGAATCCGGCGATGTGAGTCTTATAGATTTTGGGGGTTTATAGGACTCGGAGCCAGACATAGACAAAACATCGGCGGTGCTTAGTCGCATCGTGACGAGGAGCACAATAGTCATAGGGTAGATTCCCTGATGGGAAAAGTTGACACCTGTTATAACACGATAGAAGGAGACCTTACGACAACTTGGACGATAGCTGTATTCAGGAAAGGAACACCGTTCCAGTCAGTAAACGTCGATATTATATACACCGCCTGCCGTGGAGAGCCTTAGGTCAGTTAACGTACAACACAACCAGGAGTAAATCAAAACGTACCCAAATGCACAGATAAAGTGCCCCGGACTCAACCACGAAAATGAGGACTTTCTCTGCTGTAGATGTAGCAGTTCCCTTGCCAAGCAAAGATCGTACAAACTGCCTGTGCTGCCTGTAGGACGCACCCTGTCATTACAGACGGCGTCAAGTAGCCACGAAGAAAAACGTACCATATTCGAATATAGATTAAGCCCGTGGCCCAGATATTTGTGCCAACTGAGAGACCCCAGACGGTCCATCCGAGGTAACGGCTCATGGCACTATCTCGCTCGGACTCGTATTCAGTCCCGATATACAAATATGCAGCGCCAGCGGCCGACAATACTGACAAATGGATACGTCAACTGAGAGAACCGTGCCCGTGGCCTGCTTCTGCTCACCGAGTGTGGACACGAGGGAGAAGAGCGGGGGAATGAATACGGTGAATCTGCGACTCGGACCCCACAACACCCAAGCCCGCCACACAACAATCCCATCGCTTAGGATGTACTTCTCCGCAATAAGCATCAAGTGAAGTCTCAAGGGGGATGACGTACATTAATCGTGGGTAGGTATACAACCATAAGCCTTTCGAAGGGTGACATGAAATATCTGCCAACCCTCAAAAGTCTCGTAACAATAGCCATATTCATGGCCCAGTGTACCGCAGAGACCGTGTACATGAACGCGGACACGGCCAGCATATAATTTCTCACTGGGGTGGACGGGCGTTTGCTTGTAGTCGGGGTAAGAGTCGGGAATTGTAATTGATACGCAGACGTACAGCATAAGAACGCTCGAGTAGAGAAAGACAGCAGAATATACCCCTAGTCTCTGGCTCAGCCATGCGGAATGGGTCAAGAACATATCCGCACCGAAAAAGAAAGTCTCGCATAAGAAGGCCCCGATTGTGATGACGAGTTGAAAACCTATTGATTCTACTTGAACATTGTTACCCATGGTGCGACGGACCAGTGACAGTGAGACGAGGAACGCGGTTGATCAGGAGAAATCTTGCGCTCTGAAGTTTTCAACGAGACATTATATAGCATGAGCTGAAATGAGTGACTCAGTGAAGGACGGCCAACGAGCTCCCATGCGTCCCAATTGCCACCGTGGTGCCGTCGACTAAAGGGCGTCTGGTTTGTAAAAGTGCCACATAGGGTCATGTATCCTAATGCGCATTTTAATAGATCCCAAAAAAAGGGCGTCTGGCGCCTGGTTTGACCGGGCGCACAATCAGTGTAATGACCCCTGCAGCTACCGGGACCACTCATCGATCATCAATGAGTATATGAATGCTCACGCCACACACAGGCACTCATCAAAACACTCCAGTGGGAAAAAAAAAAAAAAAAAAAAAAACTTCCAGGAAATCCCACTGGACGATTTCTTCGATGGGGATCATGCGACCATTCTCCTTGCATTCCTTCAACCCTCTGGTGCAGCTCCAAGACCTGAGACGGACCCGCCCTCTGGGACTGTTTGATCCAGGTTGAGTCCCCTCGTTCGTAGCCGCCCACATACTGCAGGGCGTCCCGCAAAGTAGCCCATTTTCGTTTGCGCCGTGTTCTAGTTTCGTAATATATGCCTCTCTTCATAGTCGGCATGTTCTGTTCCCCTATGGCTCAGCCGTGAGCTACGCATACTAATATATCTGCACTTACGATTAGTATATGTAAATGATGCTCTGATGTACGTACTGTCTTGGAATAAATATGATTCCAAAGAAAACAACAAAATCAGTGTAATGGTACAAGATTCGGTACCAATTGCCAGGACCCGCAGTGAATTTTGTGGAAGTTATGTACTGTATGAGATAAGATATATGCAAGTATATATGTCCAAGTAAGGCAAATCCGACATTCGGTATCGACCAAGCTCAGGCTAAGGCCGGGATGATCCAAAAATCCACTGGTTTTACGGGCCCAGACAGACGCCTGAGGCCTGAGGCGTCATACACTCCTGTCTTACGCTCCTCTCTGCCGTATCCCCCATGCCTTCAAGCGCTCTGTCGAGTCCGGTGCCGACCATCCGTTTTTGTGCTTGTGCCATCAATCGAGCAATCCGTTTTTTTTGTGCCGTGCCATCCGCCAAGAGGACCCCTAAAATATAACAAATTTCGGGGTTGTTGTATGGACAAAAAGATTTCGAGTTTTTGTCAGACCAACATCGACCGTATTTCAAAGAGTGGTTGTCGTTATCCTTTTGATTACTGTAGTTGTCGGTGCCTAATCATTGTTCATCGCGTCGAACTTTTCAGGCCACGCTCACAGCCTTGACACGTTTCCGAGCCCATCCCACGATGCATCACTGATGCATCTCCCCAGATAAGATTGCACTTCCCTGGAAGATTATATGATCCCTCCTGAAGATCAGCGCTCGGCCGTCGAACAAAATTTTTGGGCACCAATGTCACTAGCTGGACGTCCCTGTCATTGTCAGCATTGGCCGGTCATTAAGTCATTCATGGCACATTCCCCGAAAAGACGACGCCACCGTGGTACAACATACAAGGATGTTCAAGGGATTATTTTTCTCAACTTAACTGGTTATATCACAATTCGTACAGTGCGACACTTTGCTTCAAATGTTCCCTTCAAGCGATTGGAACCGACTTTTGGCCAATGTTGGTTCTAAGGGGGACCACCTCGCTCGCAGGCGCGACCTTAAGCGGCTGGACGGTCGGCGCGCCGATTGCCTTGGCAATGGCGTCAGAAAGACCTTGGTCTACCGCAGCGAAAACGGAGACTGCAACAACGTCAACAACTGTCTAAAGATATTGTATGAAAAGGACGTACGCTGACGTGCTTTGATCTCTGCAGACTTGACGCCGCCAAGGTGACCAGCGATATTGTTGATAAAATGCTCGCGGTCCGTTTGGCTGAAAACCTTGGTGTACAATTGACGCGGCTGCTCAAAATCAACTGTGAGGGGTATAGATTATTATTCAAATTCGGGTCTCTACTCAGAGAGATATGTGCACTCACGCTCACTGATCTCGGACAAGTAGGCACGAGCATGACCAGCCCAGACTTCGTGTTTATGATGGGTGCCGGAGTATGGCTTCTCACGATAACTCAAAGGTGAGATAGAACTCTGGTAGTTGGGACGAGCACCCTGGCTGACGAAAGTGCCAAGTCCATCACGTTGGAAGTTCGCAATAGGAACAATGGGTGCATTGACGGGAAGTTGCTGATAGTTCACCCCGAGGCGGTGGCGATGAGTATCTGGGTAGGAGAATAGCCGGCTTTGCATGATCGGGTCGGCACTTGGCTCGATGCCTGGGACAGTGTGAGAAGGGGAAAAGGCCGACTGCTCGATCTCTGCAAAGTAGTTCTGCGGGTTCTCATCAAGCACGATCTTGCCGACGGGACGGAGAGGGAATTCCTTATGCGGCCACACTTTGGTCAGGTCCAGAACATTGTAGCGGAACGACTCTGCCTGTTCCGGCGTCATTGTTTGCTAAGACAATCGATCGACTGAGTCACGAGCTCGAAAAAAAAATGTTGCTCGGAATACCTACTACATAAACGGTCCACGATGGGTATTGCTTGTTCTCGATGGCTTCGAACAGATTTTTGATGCCATAGTCCGGATTCTCGCCAGCCAGCTTACCAGCGGTCGCGTTGTCAAGGGTCTGCGTTGGAAGGGTCAGCTAGACGCTCCAGTGGCCCCAATCTACTGGTGATTACCTTGAATCCACCGTCTGCGCGAATGTGGACCTGGACATAGACCCATTCTCCGTCTTCGCGGATAAATTTATATGCATGGCCCGAGTAACCGTGCATGTTGTGGTAGCCGTCAGGGGTACCACGGTCGGAGAAGAGGATCGCAACCTGGTGGATGCTCTCGGGATTCTGAGAGAGGTAGTCCTACAAAGGTTATATTAGGATTTACACTTTCATGTCGTCATAAGGTAGCAACACAGAAACTCACCCAAAACATGTCAGGGTCTTTAAGATGTGTTTGAGGGTCGCGTTTCTGGGTATGAATGAAGTGGGGGAACTTGGCGGGGTCGCGAATGAAGAAGACTGGAGTATTGTTGAAAACCCAGTCGAGATTGCCTTCATCAGTGCGAATTTTGATAGCGAAGCCTCGAGGGTCACGGGCAGTGTCTGCCGAGCCACTCTCACCACCAACGGTGGAGAAACGGATGGTGGTACGAGCCCTGTTGCCGACCTTTTTGAAGAGGGAGGCGCAAGTGAGATCGGTGATGTCATGGGTCACTTCGAAGTAGCCATGCGCCCCGGCACCCTTGGCATGGACCTAAACATTCCAATAGTGAGATCAGCGTATAAGTGATTGCAGAGAATGTGGCACAGACGACGCGCTCAGGAATACGCTCACGGTCGAAGTGTGCGAGGAGGTCGATGTGGTGGAAGTCTGGTGTGAATGTGAGCGATCAAGCTGAACCGTGGTGAGCGCGGCACGGACCTTGAAGGAATAGGGGGCCGTGATCGCCGACCTTCTCAGCAGCGTAGGGACGAGCGACGGGTGCACCGTTAGAGGTGGTGTATACTGCGTTATCGTTATTGGTTACTTGCTTAGAAGGCATGTCTAGGGAGAGATGGGACGAACGCAAAGCGGGGGATTTCGTGCTTATATAGACCAAGTCAGGTGAATCAAAGTATAAGCAAGAGTGCTCCTGTCACATGTCTATCATCAAGTAGTGACGCAATCATGTGGCTTGACTTAACTGGTTCCGTCGAGCTGGCGTACCAATTGGCAGCCTCCCGTTTGCTAAGCGTATTCGTGCAGAGACGAGCCGCATGACCATTCTTTAGGCGCCTTAGGGGGTTCCTTGAACCGGCGGTTTTTCTATCACCCCACACACCTTCAAAAAAAACCCGAGATGCCCTACCAGGCGTGATAGTGTACCTACTGAATGCGACCTCTATTGTTTACCCACTGAATGCCGAACGTTGACCGTTGAACATTGAACGTTGAACATTGAACAATGGACAGTGAAACATTGAACGATGAACGTTGAACGTTGAACACTGAACCTTGAACCTTGAACCTTGAGCTTGAACCTTGAACCTTGAACGTTTGAACATTGAACCTTGTGAGCCTTGCACGTCGAACACTCAATGTTGAACTGCGCACAAGAGCTACCAAATACGACCACAGAACACCAAACGCGATGAGATAAGCAAAAGGCCTGATTGGGTATCCCACAATTCGTCATCTGGGCTCCGGCCCGGCCTTCGCGCGTTAGGTAAGTCTGATACTGTAATCACCTGCCTATACCTAGTCTGATAGTTCCGTTCCGGACTCCAAAGGAACGCACTGCCCCCATGATGATCAATCCTCGCCCCCACCTGGCAGCTCGCGAGCGCAAGAAAGCGAAAATAATTGGAGGTGAGCTTGCTGCTGGGTGCATATTCACCATCCGTAAAGGCATGTATGTGAGCACGCAACAATGCACGATACACGTGGCTATCGTCCGCAGCGTACGCGGTTGGAGCACATGCGATGCTGCACTGGTTGGGTGCAAAAACGCGTAGATCTGACCTTTTCGTGACGAGCTCCACGCTGGTCTTGGTCGCGGAAGTACCGCGAAGCCCTGTCGTGCGCTCGAGTGGAGTGAGCGGTCGTCGAGGGCGCGCGCCTCGAGCGTGCGATCGAAAAGGCGCGCAAAGACCGCGGTGGGGTGCATGCTGAGGCAGAACCGGGTTGCGTGGGGCAGTGGGATGTTTTGAAGGAAGGAAAATTCCGAGGGGCGACAATTCACGACACGTGGAGTAGCCCGAGATCTCACACAATTCTGATATTACGCATGCACGTATACACAGTACGCCTTTATACTACACTCATGAATGATAGCGGCTTCAAGCTCCACTTCAACGTTCGAGACCGTGCGCGCGCGCATCGCGGACGCGCGCTTCAACCCCTCGCGAGGCGGAGCAGGCGTTCCTGAACGTGTATTTTGGCGCCGATGCCGTGCCGCCTGCTGTACGTGTACAACGCGAACCTAGCGATTCGCGAGAGCGAGAAGAGCCCTGCGCTGTGGAACGCGCTGCGCGACGAGATGCGCATCGTCCATTATACAGTACCCAAGCCATTTCCAAAGGACGGAAAGGCCAGCCAGAATGTCCACTCCGAAAAACTCAGGGAAAACTAAGTGGAGACAGTAGGGGTATTTACAGACGGTAGGACGCGACAAAGGTAGTAAAAGAAATAGGAAAAAGCTCCCTGGCGGGGAGTCGAACCCCGCTCTCGCGCGGCCAATAGAAATGACAGGCGCGTGTACTAATCCGATATACTACCAGGGATTGATTCAAGGTGCTCAGCGTCACTATTACTGTACTAAGCGTTTGTAACCACCACCACATCGCGTTGCCGTGTTGCCGTGGCTTTCGATAACTTGGACTCGGATCATACAGTATCCTCAGGCTCAGGCGGCGGCTACGGCAGTACTTGTAATCCTGATTTGACAACACTCATTACATTTCTGCTTTCGGAATACAGTTAGGACGTATTATAGCCATGCGCTTGTGGGCTTCTTCTTCTTGGCGAACCTCGTGGTTCCTGAGATCATTCGACTCGAATCGTCGTTTCCATGTGCTCATGGAACAGATGTCATTCACCCTCCGGTTTCTTGTTGAGGTCACGCGAAGTACTTTGTTGGCAATCTCACGCTCTCTGTCTCTGCGACTTTTTAACTTGTCGTTGACTTCATACTTTATACTAAGTGCAGATCGCTGCAAGTTACTTTGCATAATCTGGATTATTCCTTCCTGTGGCGCACACATCTGGTACTTTTGTTACACGCTTATAACCTGGCCAAACTCGAGTATTCTCACACCGGAGAACGTCCCGCTTGTATCCGCTTATCACGAAGCCCGTCCTCACCATTTCATTCAAGCTCTGGCTATCTCGCAATGTGAGGCCATATGGATGCTCCTTCTCCCGTTAAGTTGCACATGGACTATACAGCCACACAACAGTGTGAGCTGGCCGGTTTGGTCAGTACTCGATATTCTTGTGAGATGTTTTTCTCTTGTCATGCGGACAATACTCTTGGATAAGACCCAAGAAAATTTCTCCTGGAAAGTACAAAAATCCGCTCATGCAGGAGAGACCTCACAGTCGCGCCCACCCAGCGTACTTCCCATGTTGCTCCTTATTCGCGCTTTTGTCGCCTTGTCCGCCTTGCTCGCCTTTGGCTTCTCCGCCGAGGTACTGGGTAGGCCATCCAATTACAGGGGTGCCTTCGACAAGTCCGCGACAAACGCAAATGTGAAGTCGAATGTCATTCAGAAGCGCGTCACTGGTAAGGTTCAAGCTGCCTATTTCACCAATTGGTGTGTCTTCTGCGGTCTCGCGAGTTCGTTTTCCTCTATTAACCATTCTGTGGAAGGGGCATCTATGGAGCGAATTTTCGTGAGCAATATGCTGGTCGTTCAGAGAAAAATCTGAATTTGCTACCTCGAAGAACCTACTGATATCATTCCCTCCGATCTTACACACATTCTATACGCATTTGCGGATGTAACTCCAAGCACTGGCTCTATTTTCCTAACTGACTCATATGCGGACGAACAAGTAGGCCTTCCCCTGTTTTAATTTACTTATCGCTGATAATTCCCAAGAAACACTTCCCTGGAGACTCTTGGAGTGAGCCGGGGGTCAATCTTTATGGCTGCCTAAAACAGGTTTGTCCCCTCCTGCGTCCACGAGGTCTTATGTTGACCCTGTCTCAAGTTGTACCTCCTCAAACTGGCGAATAGGTGAATACGACTTCTGTCGCCGCCATATGTCATCTCAGCGGTCCCTCCAGACATCTCAAGGTGCTTTTGTCGATCGGCGGTTGGACATACTCTCAAAGCGGGCACTTCTCTTTCGTTGCCAACCCGAGTTTGCGTGCAACATTTGTCAGCAGCGCTATTCAACTGATCAAAGACTATGGGTTTGACGGAATGTATGCCCCACGGCTCGTGCACTTGGGAGCTTACCATGTGCTGACTAGCCACCATTGAAGCGACATTGACTTCGAATACCCTAGTAGCACCGCTCAAGGTCAGGGCTTCGCGGACCTCCTTACGGAATTGCGCACGGCAATGAACGCGCTCGCGAACAGCAACGGAGACACGGTGCCCTACCAACTGACCGTGAGCCCTTTTCCTCCATCACGGATCTTCTCTCGGTTCACCTTTTGTTCTAGGCCGCAGTCGCCGCTGGCGCCGCGAACTACGCGAGTCTTGTCGTCCCACAGATGAATTCTGCGCTGACTTACTGGAATTTGATGGTATGAGGCGTCGGCTTACCACTTATCGCTCATGCACATAGCTGCACATCTCCTTAGGCCTACGACTACGCCGGCTCCTGGTTAACCTGGGTGAGTACAGGATCTAACCTTTCATTCGCTGTGTGTTCGTCGTTCAAACGCCTCGCATCCAGGCAGACAACCAAGCCAATCTTTACGGCGGCGCGCGCACAAATGTTAGTACCGACGCTGCGGTCCAATGGTATCTTTCAAAGGGAGCGACAGCTTCGAAGATCAACATGGGTAGGCTCGGCATGATGCTTGTGGTTCGACGTCCTCTAAAATGCGTGTTGACAAAGGCATTCCACTCTACGGGCGTGCATTCGAAAACACTGATGGTCTGGGTATGCCATACAGCGGGGTATGGGCGTTGCGAGGTCTCCGAACACCAAGCTAACAGATCCATATCCGTGACGCACAGATCGGACCGGGGACGATCGAAGCGGGTGTCTACTCATATTCCGCTTTGCCGCTCTCTGGTGCACAGGTGTTCGAGAACACCGCAGATGTGACCAGTTATTCTTACAATCCGACGAGCAGAGAGCTCGTCTCGTACGATACGCCTCATATCGCTACCCTAAAGGCGCAGTACGTTCAGACGAAAGGCCTCGCGGGTTCTATGTTCTGGGAGGTACGCGTCTTGGCCTCCCCCAAACATAGGGACAATTGAACATCTAGAGATTAGTTGTCCACGGACAAAGTGGGATCAGGCTCGCTTGTTGGTACCACCGCTGGCGTCTATGCTAGCCTTGACCAGACCTTAGTGCGCACGTCATCCTCACAGGTCTACCTGCCCAGCTTACTTTTGATTCCAGAATCACATACAGTTGAGCGCGCTTCTCATATTTCTTTGACTTGACTGCACCCGATTTACGCCGAGGTAGCTATCCTACTAGCAAATGGGACAATATCCGCAGCAACATGGATCAAGGAACCCCTTCGGGGACGACGAGTGCGCCGGCCCCTACATCATCTACGTCCTCGGCGCCAGTACCTACATCTACCACGGGCTCGGGGACATGTGCGGGTGTGGCAGCGTGGAGCTCCCAAGTACGCCACCAACTGTTCCCTTGTCATAGGATGGCTGACATTTTCCACCAGATCGCCTACAATGGCGGTCAGCAGGTCGCCTATAGTAAGCGTATCACCTTGTGTTACGTATCGGTGTTTGATACTGAGATGCACCGTAGGCGCCCATTTGTGGACCGCGAAGTGGTGGACACAAGCAGACATTCCGGGCGGCGCTGGTGAGTCTCATAAGATTTACGATGCGTCTAGCTAAATATTTGGCGTGCAGCCGGAGTTTGGACGGATAACGGGGCGTGCTGATGGCCTAAGTGGATCGATGTATTTTTGTTACTGTACTGTTTCTCCCCGGGTGAATGGTTTTCCGTTTTTATCTTTGCTTGGCAATTATCTTGTCGTGTACTTTGCGTTCAGACCGAGGGAAATGAAAAGAATGTTGTTACAATGGAAATCAAGCTCAGAGATACAACGACGAGGCAAAGATGACGGAATTCGGTCGCTCAAGCATCTCAGATGCTTTTTCGAACTTTTGTTTGAGTTCGACGTTGCCAATGACTTTTGCAGCCTGGGCCATCTGTCGAATGAGCTCTTGCAGCCGCCGGAAGACGCGAATGAGGCTGCCCTCGAACTGGTCTGTGAGCTACATGTGATGCGCCGACGTGAGCAAGGTGATATAAGTTCAGCGAAAGTCTTTAACCTTGCAGATGTCTGAAAATGACGCTCCCCGGCACCATTGCACGACTGCATCCATAAGCTCGACTTTGAACGACTGAACGTATTCCTCCTCCACGATAGGTAACTTGGACTCCCTGCAAACTTTGGCAATGCGGCGCGCGTTCTCTTGCATGACGCGCAAAGGCGCAGCAAGCTCCTCCTTCAATTTGGTTTGATGTTCACTCTATATCAAGGGTTAACGCATTAGCCATGGTTCCATTATTGGGGCACACGGACCTTCTCCGTAAAGACGAAGCAGCTGAGCAACCCGGCACAGTACTCTGGAGCCAGTGGGTTGAACACGCCATTGAAAATAAGCTCGGTGAGTAACAGCTCGTCACCGGTGCTTATCTCGCATGCGACTCGGCCTTTCACATCCACTATGTCGTCCGCAGATGTGAATCCCAGTCGTCGGAGTACACGTTTACGAGACTTGAGCTCTTCCATTTGCAGGACGTCGTGTGTCGCTTGAATGCGCTTCTTCAACAAGCGTACTCGATCCTGCGCCGCGCGCTTCCGTGCGTACAGGTCGTAAAGCTCTGGTAGGCGCGGGTCCTTGTGCAGTGGACTCGCGAACATCTTCTGCTCCATCGTTTGTATTTTCTGAGTTGCCAGGGGGTTATTAAGGATAGACGTCCCATACAGATAACATATCACTTCACCTTGACGAGGACCTTGAACTTTTCGTCTTTGATTGCCATGTTCTCAATCGGATCGAGCAGTGGTATACCATCCGGTGACCGGCGTTGGACCTCGAGAATACTCTTCCAGACAGTCTCGCGCGAACCATTTGGGCGCAGGTCCTTCGGCAGGAATATACGCAGGTGGCTGATCCCATTGAGAGTCGATAGCAACACTGGTAAAACCAGAGGCTCGCCTTTCTGTCCTGATGGACAGGGCAGAACGCCGCCTGGAGTAGCGGTAACCGTGGAGCGTTCTTTTGGTACAGTGGAATCTTGGGCACAATTTAAAAGTACGTCCACTATGTATTGCTCATGAGGCGGGATATCATCCTTAGGTACAGGTTGGTTCTGCAAGTTCGTCAGCTGATAGTATCGGAAGTGTGAGGGGCACTACGGGTGGAACCTACTTTTGGGGGGAGCCGCTTTTGATAATTGGTGACAACGCCCCAGCCAAAATCGAGGCCCTTATGTTCGACCTTAACGAGCCGGCCGGGATTGCAAGAATGGTAAACTGTAGCTTGGGTGGTGAACGACTTCACGAAAATCGGTAGACATTTGATCAAGTTGTTGCCGATACTCGTAATACTGAGCAACCAGCTCCTCGTCAGGGACCACCATGGACCCTCTTGCTTCTTCCTCGAGCTTGAGCTCTAAAGAAATAATAAGCAAAGGCCATATGGTCAAGTGAAGTGTTCGTACCTTCCTCAAGAACAGGCACTCCAGCGCTGCTCTGAAACTGCAAGAAACACCGTTCGAGCATGTACTCCGGGCTGATAACTTCGATCTTCATCAGGTTGAGAATCATGTTGTATCCCAGGTGGAAGGCCGAATCCAAACGATCTGCTTCACCCTTGATCATCGCCTTTGCGGCAACTGGCTCGAGTTTCTCATCGCACATCATGATTACCACGCCTCGGTCGTCGAGTCCACGGCGCCCGGCGCGACCCGACATTTGGATGTATTCGCCCGAAGATAGGTCGCGGAATTCGTGCCCATCAAACTTGCGGGCAGCGGTAAAAACAACGGTCTTGGCCGGCATGTTGAGTCCAATAGAGAACGTCTCAGTTGCGAAGAGGACCTTGATCAAACCCTCCTGAAACAAGATCTCGATCACCTCTTTCAGAATCGGAAGCAGACCCCCATGATGGATGCCGATACCCCGGCGGAGTAGCGGGAGAATAGTTTTCAATCTGAGGCAGCGTGCGATCGGACGGGGCGAGTCCTGCGATGGCGTTCGCGAATATCTTCTCAACTGTGGCTTGTTCGTCTGCACTGTTGAACTCATACTTCGATAGTGTAAGCGCAAGCGCCTCGCATTCACGCTTGCTGAACGCAAAGACGATCACCGGGTTGTAGTTCTTAAGCATGATCATCC
Organism: Lactarius akahatsu; assembly: GCA_021524915.1. Classification (NCBI taxonomy): domain Eukaryota; kingdom Fungi; phylum Basidiomycota; class Agaricomycetes; order Russulales; family Russulaceae; genus Lactarius; species Lactarius akahatsu. The sequence continues at coordinate 147,223 of JAKELL010000009.1, read as the reverse complement.
GGATAATTTTGGAGATATCAGACGGGCCTTCAACTCAACAAGTCAGCCTTATCTTGGTACTGTGGCGAACTTATCTCACCTTTCTTGTCTCCACCCTTTCTTGTCTTCCCCTTGCGGCCCTTGCCACCCTTCGGATCAGCGGGGTCCTCACCAGCACGCTCTTGTAACATGCCCATAGCCTTGGAGAAGTTGTCCTCACGAAATTCACCCTTCTCGTTCAGCACCAGATATATACCTTCACCACCTGCAGGGAAGAGATAATGCTGCAGCGGAGTTGGTCGAAAGTCGGTATAGACAACGTGACAAGGTTGTTCATGGGAGCGACAGATCCATTCGCAGAATTGCATCGCGTTGGGTATGGTTGCAGAGAGAAACACATAGCGCACGGTATGCGGAAGCAAGATGATAGCTTCCTCCCAAACCACACCGCGTTCTTTGTCGCGCATATAATGAATCTCGTCGAAAATGACCCAAGCAACTTCGCGCATGATCTCAGAGCCACGATAGAGCATAGACCGAAGAATCTACAAATAGTCAACTTAGGATTGAGAGTACGACAACTGCCAGAACGCACTTCAGTGGTCATCACTAGACAGGACGCCGACGGGTTGCGGGTAACGTCTCCTGTCATTAGCCCGACATCACTAAATTCGGCCTCCATCTCGCGGTATTTCTGGTTGCTGAGAGCCTAACCAAGAACACTAAGAAAGAGACACGGTGTTGGTTTTCCTCGAGGCCTACCTTGATGGGACTCGTATAAATGACGCGCTGCTTGTTCTGCAGTGCCTGTGCAATCGCGTACTCGGCGACGACAGTTTTTCCTGCACTGGTGTGCGCAGACACGAGAACGCTCTCGTTTCGTTGGATGGCGTGGATGGAAACTTGTTGAAAAGGGTCTAGGGTAAACTTGTACTCGCGTGCTGGCTTCGCTGGCGGGACATGAGAGGCGATAGGAACATAGGGATAGCCTGGTGGTATGGCAACTTGGTGTCGAACCTAAACAACAAGTCAGCTGGCTAATGCGGGAACAGTCCTTGCAGTATGACCTGGTGTCGCAACTCCAACCGTAGGCCAGCAGCGTCTGTTGCTCCAGTGAGTCCTGCGCTCGCGGCAACCTCCCGCTTCGCTTCGGTCTCGAATTCATCAACCACCACCGCTGGGGCAGAAGCAGATGGGACTTCCAGCCGCTTCCTTTTAGAAGGTGGGCCATCTTCTGGTGGGGGTGATGAAGCCGGAGATTTTACGCGTTCCCGAGGCTTGGGAGGCTCGGCTGAACGCTTGTTGGAAGGAGTGGGGGCGTACGCAAGCTTTGTGTTGTCGACTTGCATGACATCGGATTCTGAGTCACTGTTTCCAGAGTCATGGTTATCATCGAGGAAGGAGAATAGGTCGTTGGAGGTCATTCCGCGTTAAGCAAGCGTATTCGAGTGATGGAGTATCTACGCGTCACCACTGGGCTTCCGGATCAACCCTGGCTAACCGAGTAAAGCGCACATGTCCCTGGTAGTATATCGGATTAGTACACGCGCCTGTCATTCATCTGACCGCGCGAGAGCGGGGTTCGACTCCCCGCCAGGGAGTTCCCTTTTTTCTGGTGCTCATCTTCGCAATCTTTATTAAACGAATTTCGGATTTCCTAGACACAGTACAAGTATGCAGAAAACTGACTAGACGAGATGCACGAAATACGGTAGTTTTACTGGGACCGGGTGTTCCGCGAGACTGGCAGCGGCAACATTCGACCTAGCGTTCGACGTGTCTCGTAAAGGGGGGTCACGGTTGGAGAGATTGTCGGTCATTCTTTATTCCCTTGCAGAGATGGTACAGCCACTACTGCTTAGCACGACCTTCCTTCCGCTTTTCACGCCAAGCGGTAAACTCGGCACGTGTTGAGTATTTCTGTCGGCCGCAAAACTGAGTTTCTCGTCATTCACCCTGCCATGGAGGTCATACGCACCGCCTTCTCGGCTTCACTCATCGCCCTCCACTGACTCCCGGCGCTTGCAGCCAAAACCGTGCAACGAACTGGTGCTTGTGTCCGAGGAGTGTTCTCTCGTACCTCCTTGAGGTAACTGGGACATTGTTAATATTGTGGCCTTTAAATGAGTGTTCTTGTACGCATACCGAAAGAAACTCGACATCGGGCGGTTATTGGAAGGGCCACGAATACGGGGCAGACCCTTCCGGGCGCGGCGACGATTCAGCTCGCGCAAGACGGCCGGGTCAATTTCCTTGCGCCACTCTTCCATGCGACGGTTGTGCTCAACCATGAGATTCTCGAACTTCTCTTTGTATCGCTATGCGGCTAGTCTGAGTAAACGAAAGCCTGTGAGATTGGGATACTGACCTTTTTATCGTCTTCGGAAACAGTGTGCCATATCTGTGCAGCCTGTCTGACATAATTTTGGGAAGCCAGTATGCCATCGGCCTTAGGTTGGGTACGAATCCAATCTGAGAGCCACAGGCTAAAAGCAGCGCCAGGGCGTTTGGGTGGACGGTCCGCGGGTTTAATGGTGACTATAAACTGGAGTCAATAACGCCAGACCAAGACACGGGAACAGGCACATACTCTTCGGCTTGGCCGGTGCCTTCTTTGCCCTACGTTTGGTCTTTCCTTTAGTTTTATTCTTGCGCACCACTTTCGTGCCCGACCCAGTCTTCCTATCCGAAGATTTAGGCTTTGACCCATGTTCAGAATCAGCAGTAAATCCAGAGTCGAGGTCACCGCTGGTAGTTGCAAAGCCCCTCTTGACAGGCCATATGACGGGTCGGTTAGGGGCGATGGCACATGGTAGCAGCCCCCGCGAAGGTAAGAATATACCAGAAGCGCAAAAGAGTACGTCTAAACACAAAGGACAGCATGAACGTTGAGCGACGCTTCGAGTTGTCAGGATACGGTTGAGTACTGACAACTCCAAGTTGTTTGAACCGGTAAATGTGACGCCAGCCCCGTGAGATACCATTGCCTTAAATGGGCTGACTTGATAAGATTTAAGATTAGATGCCATCTCCGACTCACCCATTCATCAACATGGCACTGGCATCGGCCGCATTGCCTGAGGGTCTCTTCTTTGACCTCGTCTCAGAGGAGGAAGTTCGCTCCGTTCACGCGCTGGAGGTGCAAGGCAAGGTTCCCTTTCAACTCACGCAACGTTTTGGCTTACTTGTAGGATCCTAGGCTTTCCGCCTGAGGAGGCAGCTACCATCGAGAAGTTAAGGTGCGCTGGTAATGAGATACGTCCTTCCTAAAATGTAATTTACACGTCACCCTTCTAGTTTCCGCCAAAAAAACGCCCAGGAGCTCTTTCTTGGTGCCTTTGTGCCCCAGACCGACAGTGGGCGCACCCTCCTTGGTTATATAGACGGCGTGCTCTCATCTGAATCGACACTCACTTCTGAGTCGATGTCTACCCACGATCCTGGTGCACGCACGGTGCTGATCCATGGCGTTTGCGTGAGCCCCAACGTACGCGGGCGCGGTATTGCCAATGCCCTACTCTCGGAATACCAACGGCGTCTAGTAGCCGCGGGTTCCTACGACCGCGTCCTCCTCATTGCCCACGAGGACAAGGCATCCCTCTACGAGCGTGTAGGCTTCAAGTCGCGCGGTATTAGTAGTATAACCTTCGCCGGCACTCCCTGGCTCGAGCTTGAATGGGTTGTGCCCGTTGATACAATTGATTCCCAAGGCACCTCACAAGCAGAGATCACACCCAGGCTCCTCGCAGCCTTGCAAAACCAGAGTGCCCTACCGCCGCGAAATGGCCAACTATTTTCGTCGTTTGAAAAAGGAGCTCTTCATGACTCTCAAACATTAAATCGATTTGATCTGCTATGCGTAAATGAGCGCTGCGGAAGCATCATCCTCAAGCGTGGGGTAGCCGTTCTTCATGAACGTGAAAGCGTGCAGGTAAGAGTTTACACTCGGTCACAAGTGGGACACGAGAATAAACCATTGGCGTAGTTAGAGCCTGCTGGCATTAGCCACCCAGACCTCCCCGGTCTACCCCCTCCACCAAAAAAGACACAATGGTGGCTCGTGACTCCATCACCCATGTTGTTCGAGAACATCGGCTTCTCCAACCCTGTGCACCTAGGTTCGTGCGCATTCCAAATCACAAACTGTGTTGCTCATACTTCAATCACCTAGACAAGCCCCTGAAACTCCTTGCATGTGCGGAGTGTGACCTTGGACCCGTGGGCTGGTGCGAACCTGGCGGGAATGAATTTTGGGTCGCGTGTCAACGCGTGCGGTATGGGACGTGACAACGGAATGTCGACTCTCTTTAATAGACAAGTACGTCCGTAGATGATATATGCAGTCATTTGACTACCTACAAGAGCCCACTCGCTGGCTGAGTGCAAGTTCATTATCCGAGTCACTGCTAGGCACTGCGCTTGAAAACTCGTAACCTCCACTCGTCATGAAAACAGAGGACTACCTACACCGGCAGGAACCCCCTCTACTTGCCTTCGCAAGCTGATCAAAACCAGCACTTCGATGACAGAACAGAGATGGTGATACAACGAAGTGTTGAAGAGACGCTAGACATGAGAGCGGAGCAGATCACGACTACCGTAACTTCTGTTTCATATGTCAACTCCTCATTCGGGAAATATTTGCTTGCAACTCCAAGACTTCGTATGAATTCTACCTACAAGAGCACTTGGAAATGCGCACGCGCTCCGCCTTGCCAAAATAAGATTCCGTCATTTGCCTGGTTATTGGTATTGCATACTCTTTGGATTTTGCAGTTGCCAGTGGCTTATGCCCGACTGAATGCCACTTGAACTGCAGGTGCCAAAACACTGGAAATCAGGGCCGTCCTTCTAGAGGTGACAGTCTCGGGGCTTGGTGTTGGGGGACAAAACCAATGCGCTGTGTAAATCCGGGAAGTGGGCGATTAAGTGAACCCCGCAATAGTCGGGACAGCCTAACACGCGGCGGGACGTTGCTCATGTGTATGATGGGTAGACGCTGAATCCCGTCAAACGTACACAGCTGTGGTTCCCGCGAACCGCGAACGTCGTGTTTAAAAACCAGATCATTGTAATAGATGGCTCGCTGCACGGCCGAGGCGCGCGTAATATATAGAACTCTCTTGAAAAGTTCGAATCGGTGTTTGAACGAACGTGGGTATTACAAATTGCCTGGTAGTACGACCAAGCGACGATACAGTGAACATGCACACGGGAGTAAATGCGGCATCACAGACGCCGATTTGAAAACCAGACGCCTCTCATCAAGAGAGATGGACTATGCGCCTAAGCTCCTGCCTGCTTATCTATGTCAATCTATGTCAACGGGAAAACCGTAGGAAGTCTTCAACTTTGCTCCCTATGGTCGAGGAACGCTCGTGAGTTCCTCGAGGCTTGAAGCGAGAAAGTGGGGTATGCCAGATGTGTTTTTGTCCTTTCTGGTGCTGCATCACGGAAAATCGTAGTGCCACGAGTGCCGCAATAAGGACTATGAATTGTGATGTTGGACTTAAAAAAGAAAATAAGGCAATCACAACCGTTACTCACGAACAACCCAATTCACCCAAACAAATGCTTTCAGAGCCTGCAGATCTTGGCACCATGATCTCACGTCAGGATAATCTAGCGTGCGTGAGTTGACGTAAATCGAAGTGGGTAGAAGTTTAGACACACCAGTAGGAATCGTCGAGCAGTTCAACGGAATATGCCTCCAACGGGATGTCGAGAAGACATTGCAGGCTAGAAGAACGATGACTGAGTTGAGACGCACGGATAGTAGTATCATGAGAAGAGCCGACCCAGCCAAAAGATACTGAGGATTAAAAGTACTGCGATTTCGAACGAAGGACGAGCGGTAGGTGAATTGTGCAAACAAACGTCCAATAAGAACCTAACAAGTACGATTTAATAAGAGCGCCAGGAGGGAATCTGGGTACACACGCAAGGACGGCGATACCAAAGGTGACGGCTGACAAAGCAAGAGGGAAGACATCGGCGATGTCTGTAAATTAGTTAGGACCAGTCGTTGGACAACCGAATATGAACACCTGACAGAAATAATCCTGAAAGTGGTTCACTCTGGCCGACAGAGCAAGTACTACGATGTTGAGAACGACAATTACACCTAACAATGGTCGTTATAACCGCATGATCAACCCTGGAGGAATGAAAACACCCACAGTAGCCAAAGAGGACAGCTCTGCCCACAGAATACAACATGGTCGACACAGTCAGACCTGGACTAGAAGGGAGGGTATTATAAGGATTGTATTGATCGCAGTAACCTGGAAACCGGTGACGGTGTCATCGTTCACGGACAGGGACGATAACTAACTCCTATGATAGGGTTAGAGGCGACCATCGGCAATAGCCTTTCAATGTATTCAACCCTCGGCTGGTTGCTTGCAAGATACATAAGTAAAACCCCCGCAGGGTGTTTCCTTGTCACGCCAAAGCAAACAACCTACATGGTGGAGGAGATCATACAGAGGAGCAATCGTCACGCATTGTCGCCTTTGTTCTCAGATGTGAAATTGGCGTTGTGCGTTTCCCAGTTCACCCAAAGAATAGCTACAGTATATCACATCGCAGAGTGTCTGAGTCTTGTATTTCCTCTATGAATGAAATGCGGGAAATGCTGGTCGCTTCAATTTTTTCTCGAAGAAAATTCTGGTCTGGCAATAAATTTGAAAGCCTGGTAGGCCATCTGGCAGAAATTCGAGGATCCGGGAATCCTGTGTGGGAAGTGACTGGCTTGTTCCTCTTGTTCTTCCGGTCTCCGAAATAAATGTTAGGGCCGTAGCCATGGTCGGGGAATTTCGCGTAGTGGAAGAGGCCTCCTTCGCAGACAGTGTCTTGGCTTGGCTAGTGTGGCGGCTAAAGAAAGACGACAGAGGCCGGTGATGTCTCACGAATTCCTACAGGATGAGCAAAGATGGCCCAAGTCCGAATATGATCGTGACAAGTAGACTACAAGTCCGGTTCTCTGTGCGAGTTAAGGCCACTTGGCGCATGATTGACGATCCGGAATCCACCGGAGGCAAGGAAGTGATCCGAGTCAACACTCCTTCTGAATCCGTAAATGGCATTGTTAGGTAAGCCGGGAGCATTTGTTTTTAACTGTCTGGATCTTCACCGCGGCTCTTTTTAACTCTCATGTCTTCTGGACTTCGCGTGCTGTTAAGATTAGACTTTCCACAGACGTCTCGGTCCTTGAATCGCTCTTTGCCGAGGCAATTCACAGAAGGTGTCAGGCAATGTCGGGTTGGTCGTCGATTGCTCTCCACTCCTGCAAGCGTTTCAGTGAATTCGGTTTTTCTACTCCATCGTTGACATTGATCCCAACTGCCCTTTGTTTTAGCAGACGCAGACCTCGACGCCGCCGCCGCCGCCACCACCACACCCAGAGCTTTCTAGATGGCGCCGTGCCCTTCAAACTATTGGGCGGGTCACCCTCATCACCATCGTGACTACCGGAGGGACCTTCTACTATATCACTCAAAAAGACCGGCATCCTGGTTCACAGCTGCCACACGACCCTTCAAAGAAGAATATAGTCGTCGTTGGGAGTGGATGGGGATCAACTGCATTTCTCAAGAGTCTGGATACCGCCGAGTATAACGTCACGGTTATCAGTCCTCGGAATTTCTTCCTCTTCACTCCTCTCTTACCGAGCGTTGCGGTCGGTACACTCGCCAGCAAGTCTATTCTGCAACGTAAGCTGTCGTTTCAGCTTTCCCAACTTCGAGTTCACGAGCAACCCAAGCCATCCGCTACATGACCAGGCACAAGGAGCGAAAAATCACTGTCATCGAAGCCCAGGCAAAATCCGTTGATGTATGTATCCACCGTCCTTCATGCTGTTGCTGTCCTCATCAGAGCTATAGCCCATCGCGAAAACTATCACGTTCGCAGGTGCGGCGGGTTCTTCGTACTCCAGTATACACCGCCTCACTCTAGTCGCATAGATGAATCAGAAGTTCAAGGCGAGGTCTCCTCGACAACTATACCATTTGATTACCTCGTCTATGCGGTCGGCGCGGAGACTCAAACTTTCGGAATTCCTGGCGTCAAGGAGCACGCTTGTTTCATGAAGGAAATCCAGGACGCCGAGAGGGTAAGTCTGAATTTCTTCGAGTTCAATGGGAAGGGGGAGATTTTGACCGTGCTGCCCAGTTCAAGCGCCGCTTCATGGACTGTACGTTGCAACAACAAGACGTATTACTCACAAAGGTCTCACCATTGCATTAGGCGTCGAGTCTGCTGGCTTCCCTGGTCAGAGAGAAGAGGAGATTGAACGTTTGCTCCATATGGTAAGGTTAAGCAGCAATAGGTCTCGCAATCAAATGCTGATCATTATAGGCTGTCGTTGGCGGAGGGCCGACGGGAATCGAAGTTAGGTCTGTTGTGCAGTATTCTTTACTATCTATTTTTAACACCTTTCAAGTGGAGAGTTGCACGATTTCCTCGAAGTTAGCGTTTTTTGTGTTTTTTCTTCATCACTCCCTTACCTATTCTGCAGGATGATCTGAAAGCTTGGTACCCCGAGCTCTCGAACAAGATCAAAATTACTCTCATCGAGGCCCTGCCTTCGGTGTTACCCATGTTTAGCAGGGAATTAATCGACTACACCGTATCAACCTTCAAGGAGTCAAAGATTGACATCTTGACTGGAACGATGGTGAAAGAGATCAAGGACAAGAGCGTTGTCTTGCAGATGCCGGATAAGAGCATCAAAGAAGTCCCAGTTGGCTTGGTCGTATGGGCTGGTGGAAACAAGGCACGGGATGTCTCAGTCGACCTCATGTCGCGCCTGTCTGATGCCCAGAAGAATAAGCGTGGTATCACCGTTGACGGTAGGGCCTCCATCCCACGTGGGCAAACTGTTATCTGATTCATTTGAATTCTCCCATGAAAGACCACCTTCGCATGGCGGGTACAGACGGCACTATTTTCGCTCTTGGCGATTGTACCTCTTCGCAGTATGCGCCTACGGCCCAGGTTGCCTCGCAGCAAGGGGCGTACCTCGCGCGCATGTTTAGACAATTTGCAAAGCGGGATGCCCTCCTCGAACAGGTCTCAGCTGCCAAGCAGGAAGGCACGAACACCGAGAGTCTGGAGAAGCAACTTAAAAAAGCCGAAAACCTGCGGCCGTTCCACTACTCTCACCAGGGTTCACTCGCGTACATTGGTTCGGAAAAGGCGATCGCGGACTTGGAGTTTTTCCATCACAAGGTGGGGCTCTCTCTCTTTCGCCGTGACCTGGTTCTAACACGTGCGTAGTTTGCCTCGGGAGGCGTCGCGACGTTCCTATTCTGGCGGAGTGCTTACTTGAGCACGCTCTTTTCTATGCGGAATCGCGTACTGGTCGCTACCGATTGGTTGAAAGTGAAACTTTTCGGACGGTATGCCCCCACCATCTGTTCGTTGTGATGTCCGACTGACGAGATGATGTCAGCGATCTGGTCCGTGACTGACAGTGCATAATTATATCCGGGGATTCTAGATAGATGTGAACTACTTGCTTTTGCTCCTCGAATGACCATAGACCTACCTTAGATTTTACTTGTATTAGGATGCAGTCCGGTTTGATATCTCTAGTTGGCTGTGTCAAGTCCGTTTTCCTTTGCACGGAGGATGATGCATGATGGCATGCATCGTCCGAGGTGTTACGTAGGAACGTCACGCCGTTCCAAGCGGGGCAGCGATCAAAGCACTCCGATTCCCACGGGCGCTGCAGAGTATTTACTGAAAGCATCGGAATGGCAAGGCGGTACTCATCTTTTAGAATACATTCCCCTTACCTTTCTCTATCCACATCATGGCGGAGACAGACGTGTACAAGGTCTCTATCCTTGGCAAGGATTCTATCCATTGTGGCTTTCATCTCGTTCCCTACATCGCACGCACTGTCCTTGACACACTCCCCGCCTCCGCCTATGTCCTCATCACCGATACGAACATAGCGTCTCTGCATCTTGATGCATTTAAACAAGGATTCAAGGAGGAGCTCTCCCGCCTAAGGAAACAATCACGTTTTCTGACCCACACTATACCTCCGGGCGAAACTTCGAAAAGCCGCGAAGGTAAAGCAGCAATTGAAGACTTCCTCTTGTTGAATAAATGTACGCGCGACACTGTGGTTCTCGCTCTTGGCGGGGGTGTTATTGGCGATCTGGTTGGATTCGTCTCTGCAACATTGTACGTCCCAATTTACTCGTTCTTCCATCAGCGTGCTGTTGTTCACCCGTACTCCCCAGTATGCGCGGTGTGCGCTTCGTGCAAATACCGACGACACTCTTAGCTATGGTCGACTCCAGCGTTGGCGGAAAGACCGCGATCGATACCCCTCACGGCAAGAATCTCATCGGCGCGTTCTGGCAACCCGAGTACATCTTCATCGATGCTGCATTCCTTGAAACCCTCCCTTCACGCGAATTCTCAAACGGCATGGCCGAGGTTGTGAAGGTATTTCCCATTCTCTCCATTTTACCGCCGCGGCGTCCCTGATTACTGCTATGAAAGACCGCCGCGATCTGGAATGAGTCCGACTTTGCCGCTCTCGAGTCGCGACCGTCAGAGATCGTTGCTGCCATTCAGACCCCCAGTATCAACTATTCGGGGCGCACCAAATCGACGCGCTCTGCATCCCAAGAGCTACTTCTCTCCGTTATCGTGGGCTCGATCTCGGTCAAAGCGCATATAGTTACCAATGATGAGCGCGAAACGACTGGGTTGCGCAACCTTGTTAATTTCGGTCACACGATTGGGCACGCAATCGAAGCCGTACTGACCCCCAGTATGCTGCACGGCGAGTGCATCAGCGTGGGGATGATCCTCGAAGGAGAGGTGGCGCGTCAGCTCGGACATCTCGGCCAAGTTGGCGTCGGCCGCCTTACGCGCTGCTTGAAGAGTTATAACCTCCCCGTCTCGCTGTCGGATCCACGGATCACGGGCCTTCCAGCTTCGAAGCTCCTCACCGTTGACCGCCTGCTAGATATCATGAAGATTGACAAGAAAAACAGCGGCCCCGAAAAGAAGATTGTTCTCCTCGCTACTATCGGCAAGACCGTGGAACAGAAGGCCAGCGTCGTTCCAGACCCCGTCATCGCGAAAACTCTCGCTGAGGCTGCTAAGGTCATTCCTGGGGTGCCAACAAAGAGTCCAATTCGCATGGCTACGCCAGGCTCGAAGAGCATATCTAATCGTTCTCTTGTGCTAGCTGCCCTCGGAAGTGGCACCTGCAGACTACGGAACCTGCTGCACTCCGACGATACGCAAGTGATGATGGCAGCTCTTCATGAGCTCAAGGTACGTTTAGACCTTCCCGTTGTTCGTACCATCTCATCTCCATATGGCGCGACAGGGTGCGAGTTTCGAGTGGGAAGACGGTGGAGAGACTCTCGTCGTCCACGGCGGAAAAGGATCCCTCTCTGTGCCGCCCAAGGGCAAGGAGATATACTTGGGCAACGCAGGAACGGCTGCTCGGTTCTTGACCACCGTTTGCACGCTCGTCCAGTCCTCCAAGACTGGGCCTTCCACCACCATCATCACTGGAAATGCAAGGATGAAGCAACGCCCCATCGGCCCCCTTGTTGACGCACTCGGTTCCAACGGTAGTCAGATCCAGTACCTGGAGTCTGAAGGGCTGTCTCCCCCTCTCGATCGAACCTGATGGCCTCAAGGGTGGGCGTATCAAGTTGGCTGCAAGCGTATCTAGTCAATATGTCTCGTCGATTCTACTTTGCGCGCCCTATGCCCAGGAGCCAGTCACCCTCGAGCTGACAGGCGGCCAGGTTATATCTCAGCCTTATATCGACATGACTCTAGCGATGATGCGCACTTTCGGAGTTGAAGTGGTCCGCGAAACCGATCCGGCATCCGGCCGTCTCTTGGACGTCTACTCCATTCCGAAGGCAGTGTACCGCAACCCGTCCAATTACAGCATCGAATCTGATGCCAGCAGTGCGACATACCCTCTTGCTATCGCCGCCATTACGGGTACAACCTGTACCATCTCGAATATTGGGTCCTCATCGCTTCAGGGCGATGCGCGCTTCGCGAAGGGAAGTTCTCGAGCCTATGGGATGCAAGGTCACGCAAACTGCGACGGAGACGACAGTACAGGGCCCACCAAAAGGCCAACTCAAAGCTCTTGGCCTAATTGACATGGAACCGATGACGGACGCGTTCCTCACGGCCTCAGTGCTGGCTGCTGTGGCTGCCGGAACACCGGCGAAGGGGAGAGAACTTGACGATGGCAGCAAGTCGACAACAACTAGGATCATTGGCATCGCCAATCAGCGTGTTAAGGAGTGCAACCGCATCCGCGCTATGATAGATCAGCTTGGTACGTGGCACTCTACGCTGTTAGCTTCAATTCGTAACCCAGAATGCGTACAGCGAAATTTGGTGTCGAGACCAAGGAATTGGACGATGGTCTCGAAGTATATGGCAAACCAATTGGTGATCTCAAGCGTGGCGTTAGCGTCCACTGCTACGATGATCACCGCGTTGCGATGGCATTCAGCGTGCTTGGAACTGTAGTTGATGAGACGGTCCTCGAAGAGAAGCGCTGTGTCGAAAAGACGTGGCCCAACTGGTGGGATGATTTGGAGAACAAGGTGAATATCTTTCCCATGTTATGAAGCATTTATTGATTATGTTGTAGATCGGTCTCAAAGTTGTCGGCGTTGAGCTTGGACATGCCGCTGATCACGCTTCCGCCAAGCCAGACGAAGCTCCGTCTGTGGTTATCATCGGGATGCGCGGTTCTGGAAAGACTCATATTGGGGAATTAGCTGCTACGACACTGGACTGGACCTTCACCGACGCGGACGCGTACTTCGAACAAAAATTCCCTACAGGACTCCGTGACTACGTCCAGCAGCATGGCTGGCCCGCATTTCGTGCTGCAGAAATCGAGGTTCTCAAGGAGCTCCTACAGAAATTCCCTTCCCGTCATGTCATCAGCCTCGGAGGAGGGATCGTCGAGATTCCCGAGGCGCGTGAGATCCTCTCTGCCTACGCTAAAGATCGGCCCGTGGTCCACGTTGTGCGCCCGGTGCACGAAATAGTTGCGTACCTGGAGGCAGAATCCAGCCGGCCGGCTTACGGCGAACCCATCATTGACGTTTACAAGAGGCGCGAGGCGTGGTTCACAGAATGTTCCAGCTACGAGTTCATTAACAGCACCGTCGTACCTATCCCAGACGAAAGTTCGCCACCCAAAGTCAATAGCGTCCGAGACGAAGTCGCCCGTTTCTTCGGCCACGTTACTGGTCACAAAACGAATCTTGCCCCGAACTTCGTGCGGGGCCATCGCTCGTACTTCCTCTCGTTAACATTCCCTGATATCACCCCATCGTTGGCCAACTTCGAGGAACTGACTGCCGGCGTAGATGCGGTTGAACTTCGCGTCGACCTTTTACGCTCCCAGGGCCAGTTAGATTCGGTGGGCCCGTATATCCCGTCGCTCAGCTACGTTAGCGAGCAGGTCACGGCTATCCGCCGTGTCTCGACTCTACCAATCGTGTACACCGTGCGGACATTATCCCAGGGAGGTGCCTTCCCCGACAAATCCGTCAAGGAAGCCTTTGACCTATTCCGCTTGGCCTTGAGGCTGGGTGTCGAGTATGTGGATCTCGAAATTTCGTGGCCGGAGAAGGACATCCGCGACCTAATAGCTCGCAAGGGCCACTCGAGCATCTTGGCATCTTGGCACGATTGGAGCGGAAATCTTAAATGGGACTCGTCGGCCGTGGACGCCACCCTCGAAGTAGCGAAAGCGTATGGTGACATCGTGAAGATTGTTGGCAAAGCGAACTCGCTCGACGATAACCTCGCACTTCAGCGGTTTGTGAAACGGGCAAACTCGGCGGTGGACGCCAAGCCCATCATCGCTATCAATATGGGTGTCGACGGACAGCTTTCTAGAGTACTCAACCATACCTTCACTCCCGTTACGCACCCTCTCCTTCCGAGCAAAGCAGCTCCTGGCCAATTGTCCTTCGTTGAGATTCAGACGGCCCTGAATCTGATCGGTGAGCTTCCCGCAAGGAAGTTCTACATTTTCGGAAATCCCATCACACATTCCATGTCACCTACTCTGCACAACACCGCCTTCAAACTGCTGGGCCTCCCGCACTCGTACGAGCGCCTGCAGACGGAGGACGTTAATCACGAAGTGCGCTTCACTCTTACGGTCCCTGACTTTGGGGGTGCATCCGTCACGATTCCATTCAAGCGGGACATCATCGCTCACCTTGACCAGCTCTCTCCCGAGGCCAAAGCCATTGGCGCCGTCAACACCATTATCCCCCGCGCAAAAGACGGGTCTCAGATCCTGTTTGGTGACAATACAGACTGGATCGGGATCCGGAACGTCGTCCGGGATCGCTTGCCGTCTTCGGTGCGCAAGGTCGACAGCGCTCTCGTCATCGGCGCTGGAGGCACAGCGCGCGCGGCGATCTACGCGCTACATTCTCTCGGCGCGACGCGCATCTACCTGTTCAACCGCACCAGGCGGAGCGCAGAAGGAATTGGTCAACGCGATCCCCGGCGCTCGTGTCGAGCTGCTCGATACGCTCGACTTGTCGTCCGTGCCGGGAGTGGTAGCCCCGAGCGTCATCGTGTCCACCGTGCCGGCGTCGGCGACGACGACGAACGAGGGCGTGCCCAACGCGCTGCTCCTCCCGTCTGCCCTCTTCAGCGCGGAAGCCGGGGTCGTCGTCGACATGGCCTACAAGCCCGCGGAGACGCCGCTCCTGAAGCTCGCCAAGACGGCCGTCCCCGCGGACCGGACGTGGCGCACGGTCGCTGGCATAGAGGTACTCCTGGAGCAGGGCTTCCAGCAGTTCGAACTGTGGACCGGGAGGACATGCCCGAGGAGCGCCGTGGCCAAGGCAGTGTTGGAAGCGTATTCTCTCTGAGACTTTTCTTCTTAGGTTTGGGGAATAAGAGCCCAAGGTCGGGCCCAATGATGTAGAAATTAGAGGCGTCCTGAGCCAAGTGTAAAATGTCAATCGAATCAGCGTGAAACTGAATTGTAGCGTGGGGTCGGACACGTTGTTGTAGTATTAGTAGTGTAAAGACCAAAGATCATGTTCTTAAATTCGCAGGAGACCGACATGCAAAGATGGCATTGGCTGTGTAGAATGGGTGAGGCTGAGCCAGTGCGTCTCATTGCACGGGGTAGGTGACTACTCTCACGAGAGCTAGGAGTCTATGCATCTATGACTTGAGCACTTCAGTTCGCCTTGGCGACCGGACATCACAATCCAAGTCAATGTAGGGTACCCTTTCAAACGTAAGTGTCATCTTGTGTTCCCCATGTCGTAATGAGAATAAGCAACAGGTTCACACCTACTGCTGAGCAGTCATGGTGATGCAACCGCCGTGTCCGTGAGCATTCAGTGGCGCAACGGGTCGGCCCACCGGCAAAAGCCCGGGGGGTCGGTAACACCCAAACCCAATAAAGGATAACAACTATCAGAAGCGTACAGAACATAAAATACAAAATTAGCTCCAGTAACGAGGGTGTGGGTAAAGAAGGGAAGGGGAAAGGGAGAGAGTAGGTGAACGAAGGAACCGATCTATCAGTCCGCACCAAAACCTTCACTCTAAAAAAAAAGTCCTGTCACTACTGATCAGTAGTGTCCTCTGTGAGTCCGCTAGAAGTTTAACAGAGCTTCCACATGCGCACAGAGTCACTGCACAAAGAGGTGACGACGTCAGCCAGTGTAGTGGTAAGTTGTGCAAACAGGTTACGTACATTCTAAAGGATAGATCGTCGTCGTTGCTCGGCCAAGTAGCGCTCCAGGTACTCTGCTGGTTGGCAAAGTCCCGCATCGCAGAAGCCGATCCGTCGAACCAAGGCTTGTTGCCCAGTTTGTCAGGGAACCACCCACTCGTCCCGCCAGCAGCGAGATTGAGGATCAGATAGAACGCTACATGATTGCTTAGCCCATTTCAGCCGCCTGGGACGACGGAACTCACGTTGGTCAAACGGTGCCGCATTGGTCGCGTTTTGGACCGTCGCAGTCGTCCACGGGTTTGGAACGACGATTTCAGCAGCGGTGTTGTTGTGCGCAGTGAGGGGGAAATTCCCGCGCTTCCAAAAAAAGCCCCCGTTGGTTTGCTGCGCCTTGTCAACCTGAAGCTGGACCATGTTCTTGAGCCGCGAGTCGACGTAGATCTTGATGAAGTTTTCCGTCCACTCGAGGGTGTATGTGTGGAACTTCTGTGCGTAGTTCGAGCGCTTGAGCGACTGCCAACCGAATAGGCGCGCTGTGATGGCAGGCAGGGGACCCCAGGCCAAGGTTGAGCGGACAAAGTTGTTGCCCTGTGCAGGATACGAAGGGCCATTTCCACGCGCCTCCATGATCTGTAATTGCCTCAGTTGAGAAATATGCCAATTAAGCTCTCAAGTAGTGGGACGCACATCAATCTCGCCGCTAAGGGGCCACGCTCCATATACCTGACTAAGAGGTAACATCCAGATCGCAGGCCAGAGCCAATCACCACGTGGAAGTTTCGCAACGACTTCAACTTTACCGAAGCGAATGCTGTAGCTGTCCTTAGTACTGAGGCGGGCACTCATGACCGGAGGGATGGTAGCGCCAGTCTTGGAATTCGAGGACGCGGAGCAAGCCGAGGCGTTGGACTTGAGGGTCGTGCAGCCCTGGAGTGTGTAATTGCCTCCATTGAATATCTGGTCGGGGTTCGACAGGACATTCGAAGTCAAGGTCGGCTTGATATACAACTGCCCGTTGCGCACAAACAAATTATCAGATAGCGCCGTGGCCATTTCAAACTCGCCATTCCTGCACCAGTAGACAATTCGGAAGTTAGAACCTCTAACCCCTTGTGAAGACGAAAATACGTACCCGAAGCCACTCATCTCGACGTCGCGTGTCCAGGTACCGCCGTTGTCAACGTCAAAAGTGTCAAAAGTGTCTTCCATAACAAGGCACAGCTGGCTGGAGTCGATCATTGTTTTTCCTGCGTCGTTGTATCCGAAATAACAGATGAATCCAGAAGCGAAGACACCGATGACAAGCATAAGGAGGGTGATCCAGCGGCTGGCACGAGTGCGGCCATCTGGGCGCTGATTGAGCCACGGTTTCTCTTCCTTTGTCAACTTTTCTGAGAGTAGCGTGGAGGGAAGTGGGGCCTTGGGAGGGAGTTCAGAGGCGGTATAGGTAGGAAGGGCTGTGTGGGAATGAGTCACGTGAGAGGGAGGGGACCATACAGACGAGGGACGGGAAGCTGGGCTTAAGAACGGAGCACGGAAGGAAGCTGTGCCAGAGTTGTTTGAAGGAATATGAGTCGAGCCAGAGGCAGATGTGTCACTATTGCGGTATAGTTGAGGCGTATTCCCTCGGGCCATGAAAGGGGGATAAGGAGGCTCAAGGTCGTGGTCCGCCCAAGAGCCACCGTCTGGGCTGACCCGAAGCATCGCGTGAGAGCCTTGGAAAGATGGTGACTGGGTAGAGCGTCGCGCAGGGGCGGGGGCTGCTGCGCTAGAAGCACCGTTAAGCGATTCCATTGAGGAGCGACCAGAACGGTACCCCGAGTTTGGGATGGGAAGGCCTGGATCTGGATTACCACTATAGGCCTGGAACGGGAAATGAAAGGCAGAGGGTGGTGCCCGGGACGATCTCAGTGGGGGAGTCGCGTCTGGGGGTGGGGTATTGTCGCGAGAGAAAGGAGCAAAGGGCATTTGAGTGGCCGAGGCGAGATACTGGGAAGGAGAAAAAGGAGAGGTAGTAGGGGAAGTGTCCGAGTCTGTGGAAGCGGTCTTGGAGTGAGTGTGGGTTGGAGGACTGGCAGCACGCGTTGGGGGCGTTGGTGCACGTTCAGAGTCGGTCTCGTGCGAGACAGCCGACCACGAGCGTCTATCTGCTGCGATTGTGACGAAAGACGGTCGGGGAGGCGTCAAAGGGGAAAAAGAATGGGGAGAGTTTACGGGCAGCCTAGGGGATGGGAAGTCCGAGGAGAAGGACTCGGTGTCTGAGGGACCGGTTGTCGGAAGTGGGACGGTCGCACCTCTATGGCGCACACGGCGAGAGTAAGACATGGGGAACTGGCACGAGCAGTGCTCCACATTTTAACAGCAATTATAGGCTGCTTCGCTATGAATGACCCTGGACATCGGACACCCCCATATCTGCTGCAATTAGTAGTATCTCATCTCCTCAGTTGACGTACTTACGCCGTGCCATGATCCCCCGCTCCACCGCCGGATAACGTCTCACTGATCTCATACCTGATGGGACTGATTCTCCTCAGTGGTGGTGGCGGCGGCGGCGTGTATGGCATTGAGCAAGCGAGTTGGTCGTTGTATGGTTGCAGTTCACCGTCGTTCTGATCGTCTCAGTCACTTTTACGAAATGATTCAGAAGGCAATGCTCTTACCCTTTCTTTTCTCTGACGGTGTCGATGACGACCACAATTTTCTATCCCGGCGGCCCCGTGTAATCGGACGAACCACAGGGTGGACGGCCAACCCCGAGCGGACCCCAGGGACCTGCCATTTCAGCAATGCACATACTAGCGTGCACACATACCAGCCTGGAGCTCGCGAAGTTCCTTACGCCGTCTTTTCGTTTGTCGTAAAAGGGTCGTATCTTCAATGCAGCTCCACTTCATTGTTCCACCTTCTTCTCCCCTACCCTTGGGCCTCCCCCCGCCCCCCGCTGGCTCTTTCTTCGTACTACATCGGCGCCGCGGCTGGACGCTATGGATTACGACCGCTATGACGCTTTGCTTCATTATATCTTCAAGCAAACGCAGGGTGACGCTTGGTTCCGCCCCGACGCGCGCGACATTGCGGCCGGCGTGTGTTTGCGCGATGATACTGGTTCTTACCGCGTCTTCCCCTACGAGAACATCTCCCTCGAACCCTTTGAGTGCGCCGTGCGCGCCATGGACCTAATTGTCGCGGTCAAAGTTCGTAGCGCAGTCGCGCACGCGGCAGTCAGCGAAGTGTGAGTTTCTCTTACTCCAAAGTCTCGTGGGCGTCTTCCCAGTGGAGCGCCCGAAATGGTCCTCTGTTCTTCTCCCCGAAGCTTCGGGCTTCTGTACAAGGAGGAGATCGTGCCTTGCTGCTTCCAGCCTCTTTCCACCCTACGTCCTCGTCGGAATGCGCCTGTCACTCGTGTGTACTCCACCTGAGCGCACTCCTGCTGGTATATCACGGCGCACTGTCTTCATATTCGGAAATGACTGTTCCGTGGGAACCGAACCTGCGAAAAGACTGTTGTTGACAAAGCAGTTCTCCATGACGGTGTCGCCACACCGCATGGAGAGCCGTGCCGCGGGGGGGATAGGAGTTTACGTGACGTGAATCTAGCGCTGTGTGGTTCTTACGGCCATCCCGTCGTGGTTGCCACCCCAGTAGAGAGGGTTATTTCCGGCGTCGCGACTGACACTCCTCACGTTTTGCTAACGTTAAAACAGTGGTCAGGAAGAGAAGAGTGTTTATCTCGATGCCAACACCCGAATTCAGATCGTTGATACCATGCTAATGCTGCCACATGCTGAAAAAGAACAGAATGCTGCATTTATTGTGAGTTGTTACGTAACATATCTACCGCGTTGACCTTTGACTTTGATCCCGACTTAGCGTGATGAACGTGTTCTCGTAGTGTGGGCAGATGGTCCCGATACCATCATCCCGACTTGCAACGATTTTGAAGAGCGTCTCATCAAGCTTCTGTGGCGTGCTCGGCCAGGCTTCGGTGCTACCCCTTCTTCCTCTCATCCGGCATCCTACGCGGATTCCAATTCTGGACACTCTCTCATCGGTGTCGCTGGCAGGGGTTCCGCCCCACCTAGCGAGCGTCGTGTGCCCGTTGGTCGCAACACGCCAGCAGTAGACGCATCCAAGGAAGACGTCGAAAAGGCCTTTGATAAAGCTGCCGGAGAACCGCGAGTCGTGCGCACTGTGAAACGTCGATGGTACGGCAAGCGCGTAGTCGTCGAGGAGAAGCAGTTCCCCGATGCTGAAGATGAGTCTGAGCTCGGATACGGTCCGGAGAAGCGGCCCGCACTGCTCTACGCTCCGCTGTATAACGGTATCGCTGCCGGGCTTTCTCTCGGTAAGTCAGGTATCTATCTCGCTTTGAGCAGAATCACTTACACAACTTCCACAGTTTTCGTCGGCAATGGCATCAGTGAGTACCTTGATTCAAGCTGTCGTGAGCTCTCAACTAAGCCTTTGACACAGAGACCTTGTTAGTCGAATGGCGTCAAGACGGAAAGTTTACGCACTTTGCGCTTTGTATTGTCCTCCCTCTCCTCTTCTGTGTATCTCTGGTTCGTTCTTGCTCCCCAAGTTAATTCGCGTAACGACTGAACCCGGCCATCAGTTTTTCTGCTTGCAACTTATCCAGAATGTTTCGATGGCCATCGGACCCATTGCTCAGTACCACCAGAACTCAAAGTATTATTCAGCTCGTCCCCCACGTCCCAATAAACAAGTTGATAGCAACCTTCCACACATTACAATTCAGATGCCTGTGTACAGGGAGGGTTTGGACGCAGTCCTGTGGGTTCTTTCCACTGTAGGCTCCTTGTTTCCTGACGTCATTCGCGTTCAGCGCCCCTTCGGTTGCATCTTTGAAGAAGGCGATGCAGACATACGCGCGTCAGGGAGGAACCTCAAACATTTTTATCAATGACGATGGGTTACGAGTCAGGCTTTCGTTCACTATATAAGATGAAGGCTGCGCTCTGATTTTTTTTTGTTTACAGATGCTCCCCGACCGTGAGCGCTCTGCGCGCCTTGCGTTCTACGAGGCAAATGGTATCGGATGGGTCGCCCGACCTCCCGACGGTGAGCCAGGCGCAAGCGGCGACGGCACGACATATGTGCGAGCCGGTCGCTTCAAGAAAGCCTCGAATATGAACTACGCTCTGGCGCTTTCTCGAAAGGCCGAGCGGCACCTCAAGGAATTGATTGCCACGGGGGAATCCGCCTTTGCAGTGAGCGCTGCGGTGTCAGTGTCTGGCGAAGGCTCCGGGTCAAGCGAGGATGAGCCGGCTCTCCCAGGCTCGCTTGAGGAACGCGCCCTTATACGCGCTGTCGAAGAGACGTGGGAAGAGAGTGGAAAGCGTTGGAAACCCTGGGCGAAGAACGGCAGAGCTTGCCGCATCGGCGAGATAGTCCTTCTCGTTGACTCTGACACTATCGTCCCCGAGGTCGGGCTCCACGGGTTTTACTTTTGCCACCCACTGGGTTCTCACGCACTCTTCACCGCTTTAGGACTGCCTCCGGGATGCCGCACGAGAGATGGCGGAATGTCCCACCGTCGCAATCATTCAACATGAATCCGGTGAGACTTGGCCGTTGATTGTTATTTTTGGGGGGGTCCGCGCTTACATGAAATGAAGATGTCATGCAGGTTGCCCATCATTATTTCGAGAATGGAATTGCTTACTTCACGCGTCGCATCAACAAATCTATCTCCTTAAGTAAATTTTTGATTCTCCACCGATAAGGATTTTTCGTTTTGATCAATCATTTCCCACTTACAGCCTGTGCTAACGGAGAAGTTGCTCCCTTCGTTGGTCACAATGCGTATGTCGAAGTTTTGGGCGGCCACATATGTCCACACTAACACCTTTTCCAAATCTGTGCAGTTTCCTGAGGTGGCAGGCCGTCCAAGACGCCGCGTTCACCGACCGTGACGGCAAGGAGAGAATTTGGTCCGAATCGCATGTCTCCGAGGACTTTGACATGGCCATGCGGCTCCAGTTGCGCGGTTACATCATCAGATGGGCGACGTACTCGAAAGGCGGCTTCAAGGAGGGTGTTTCTCTTACCGTCGATGACGAGCTCAACCGCTGGCAAAAATACGCATATGGTCGGTTATTATGTCGTTTTGATCACCATTTCAGGTAGCTAACTTACCGATAACCGCGTAGGTTGTAGCGAGTGCGTAGAGATATGTTTGATCGATTTGGCAGTCTCACATGCTAACTGTTGAGGAGGTTGTTGTTCAACCCGCTCGTGCAATGGTGGCGGCGAGGACCTATTTCCCCCCAAATTCACAGATTTTTGTGGTCAAACGCACCGTTCCATTACAAGATTTCCATGTTAGCCTGTGCGTTTCGATGCCACTTCATACACTTTCGTCGTCTGACACTCAATCTTACCCGCCGCAAGACATGTTCTCGTATTGTGAGAGTGCTACTTCCGTTCTGGGGAGTTCAATGCTCATCGCGTCTTTAAACTAGATGGTATCGCAGCATCCATCACTATTGGTGTCATCAACTACGCCCTGCTCGGCTTCCAGTTCCCAGTAGATGCCTTCTATATGCACAGTTTTGAGATTTGGCTCGCAACGACGGTTGTCTTTTTCGGTTCAGGAAATGTGGGTTTCACACTTTTAGAGTATCGACTGGGAGAGAAAGAACTGGTATGGCATTTCTCGATCACCGCCTTCTCTAATATCGTACTGAATGGGCGATTTCTAGTTGACATCGTTCTTGATAAATCTATCCTGGATACCGTTCTTGTGAGTCGTCTTACGTTGGCGACACTCAGGAGCCCTCGTTGAGTTCGAGACCTAGTTTCTTCTTCTTCGGTGGGCTCAGCATTCCCTTGAGCCAATCTATCCTCGCGCACTTGTTCTCCTACAATATGACGTGGGGCGCGACGAAGAAAGAAGTCGAACGTTCTAATTTCTTCAAGGAGGTCCCAAAGATAATGAAACGGTGCGTGGCATTCTCAACCCATGGCACTTTGGAACCTGAAGAAATGGACTATTCACCAGCTTTTGGTTCTCCCTCCTCGTTGCTATGATTCTCATTGGCGGCATGATAGTATGCTCCACATCCCTCGTGCCACTCGGGTGGCGAGTTGACGGCTCTGCCTGGGCTGTTATCTTCCCGTTGGCGTACGTTAATTCGAATCAACGAGAGAAACGAGTGGCTGATGTCTTTGACTCACTATAGGGTCGGTGCTGGGTGTCATATCCTGTTCCCTGTAAGTGCCCATTGGTTTGACCAAGTCCGATGACAGATACTGACTCAACCAATAGATCGTCTTAAACCCATGGTTAATGATTTTCTCGTACTAAACATGACCAATAGATGTTGTCTCTTCGCTCTGGACATTTATTATGCTCGTAACGGATTATTTTCTCGTTTTCTTTTCTCCCTTACCTGTTCATCTGTGAACTGTTGTTTTACTCCGTTTACCTACCGCACTGACGTTTAGATATATCTTATTTCGTGTTGACGACGAGATGCAGGATTTCACATTAAATACCCGACAGTTTCCCTCACCATGTTCGTCTCCTTCGACGACGTAGATACGGTATTATGTACCCCTGTCTTGCATTCGTTCATTGGCACATATCCTGCCCTTCCACACAAGCAAGACACGCTTTGTGTAGTATACACGATGATGAATCCATTAGATCGCACTTTCTAGATGAATGAATTAAGTTGCTGGTTGTATTTTGAGAAGTTCCCTGTGAATCATGCATAGCATGCACTGATAGGAGCAAGGGCGACAGTGCCAATAATTTTTGGGGGTCGCCGAACGAGCGTGTACTGACTGCCTCGCGCTTTGGTGAACATGTGTTTCCAAAACTGTTGCGACTCAAGAGGAAAGACTCCGGTTGCGAGGCACGAGACGCACAGCAAGAGGCCAGAATTTAAGAAACGGGGATTCGTTTACGTATCTGTACATGACAAGTAGACGCGCACGGGCCATTCATTGACCCGCTTCCACTGCTCATCACCGGAAATGCAATTGCTGCCAACATACTCAACGCCCGACAATACCCCTCTCATGAACTCGGATGACTTCTTTGTTGCCTTGGACAATATTGCTCTTACTCGACCTGGCTCACTTTAGAACGTTCTATGCACAACAACCGCCCGTTGAGCGCACCTCAGCCACGAGGCACTTCCGCTGACTGGACCAGACCGTAATCAAGTCACCTAATATTTTCAGGCTCGTAGCGAACACAATGGCATTCCACACACCCCACATCTCTTCCCCCTTGACTTATCTCACTGTGGTTTCCCGACGTGCACGGCAACGCCATTCTGAATCCTGCCAACCTACACACTAGCTTCCATTGAAAGCAAGGGGCGGTGTCTCCCGTAATTCCCGTAGGTTCTTAACCTTCTCTTTTTTTTTCCGGCTCGCTTCCATAGCTGATCAACGCTGTGTCTCTACTCTGACCGAATCACACGATATGGTATCGTCTCGGCCATTGGGGAACCTACATTAGGTGTCGCCTTGCTTTCCGTCCGTAGTCCACACTCCCCCCCAACCATGTCTGGCCTACAGTCATTCGCAAGCCCTACGACTCACAAGGTCAACGTCCCCGCGTTTGCCTTTCATATCGACATAGTGCTGCTCAGCCTCTTCGCTCTCTACGTTGCCTTGACTCTTCCACGGGCGCTTGTACGCCTCTTCCAACCCTCCGAGATCCTCAATGGTTTCTTTCTACGTTCTGGCGCCCAGCGCTCCCCACCAGAGCGGAACAACAGCACCCGCAGTACCCGTACACTCCTCCGAGCGGACACGCTCGGCCGCTCCGGCACCCTCACGAAACCAAGGGTTGACGCCAGCGCGCTGCCAGGGGACCATTCCGCTGGTACGAGCAAAGCCGCGGATTCCTTCCCCGCCATCGTCACTCCGGTCTCTCGGCGCCCTCGCGGCGCCCATCAGTCCAGCGCGCCCACTCGCGTGCCTCGCTGGACGACGATCGTGCACCCCTCGCTCGCTTACGCGCTCAACTTCCGCGTCTCGCCTGGCTTCTCTCTGGGCAAGTTCCTCGTTCTCGTGACTTATGGTCTCATCGTGCTCTACGCTTGCGTGTTCCACTCCAATCCGTTCACCGATTTCGATCGCTCGGGCTACATTGCGGTGTCGCAGGTGCCCATCGTCATGGCCCTGGCGGGCAAGTCGAACTGGCTGAGTTGGCTGTGCGGAGTTGGTTATGAGAAGGTGAACATCAATCAGTCGCGCGCGTCTCTCTTAAGCCCCTTATACATATGCTAATGCCAATGCAGTTTAATTACGTCCACCGCTTTGCTGGGCGTATTGTCGTCTTCGCGGCCAACGTCCATACCCTGGGTTACCGTATGCCTATGCTCACTACTCGTGGTTCTATCCCTAATCTGGTTGACAGTCTACCAATGGTCCCTAAATGGAACCGTTCAAGCCAGATTGCGTACGCCCATGTTCATCTGGGGACTTGTTGCTATCAGCGCCTTCGACCTGTTGTTCGCCTGCTCTCTTTCTTTTGTGCGGGACAGGATGTATTCTTTCTTCTTCGCAACACATGTCACCTGCGTTGTTGTAGCCTTACTTGCTGTGAATAGTTTCTTAAATGGTCGATCTATGCACTAATTGCCCCTTAGATATACATGCACTACCCTCCCATCTTGCCCTATTTACTAGCTGCAGCGGTCCTCTATGCGTTCGATCACATTGCGCGCATCGCCCGGACGCGGTACACCACGGCGTGGCTTACTGCCGAGAACGTGCTTAACGGCGGCACAACGCTCGTGGACATTCCTTCCCTCGGTGCCGGGTGGCGGGCGGGCCAGCATGTGCGCATCCGCGTCGTCAGCGATACGTGGTTCGGTTGGTGGGGGACCTGGCTCATCGGCCGTGCGCGACCGTTCACCATCGCCACGGGATCCAACTCTGGTGGCATGATGCTCGAGATCAAAGCCCAAGGCGCGTGGACGCGCAAGCTTCTGCGCATGGCCGACGAAGCCGCGGATGCGCGCCCGGCGGAGAAATCCACCGATACCGAGCGTGGGCGCGGACCTGCCCGAGAAGTTCGGATTATCGTCGAAGGTCCATACAGTCAGTGATCTTTTTTTTTTTATTGTCCTGTGACGAAATTATTCATCTGTTATTTGAAGGTGGCCCCGGATACACACTTTACACTGCTTATTCAGGAGTCGTGCTCGTCGCCGGAGGCAGTGGCATCTCATACGCAACAAGTGTCTTGGACGACATCCTACAGAAGCACGCCTGTGGCAAAAGCAACGTGCGTGTGATCGAGGTTGTCTGGTCTGTCACAGATCCCGGTAAGCGGGAGATTGCCGGCGGATCCATCCAGTTGGCCACTGACGCCCCTTATCAGACTCTCTTTACTCGCTCCTTCCAGAGCTCGCCCCGCTCATGAACCCGCGTCCATCACCGCACACCGCGCTCTCGCTCCGCTTCACCGTGCACTGGACCCGCACGTCCTCTCGCGCTCCACGCGTGCCCCGCACCCCGCTCCCGCCGGGCATGCACATCCGCGCCGGCCGCCCCGACGTACACGCCACGCTGCAGAGCGTGATCGCCGGCGTGCGCGACGCATATTCGACGGGTCGCGGGCGTAACCAGAGTCGCAGCTCGGTCTCGCCGAGCGGCATCGTCATCGGCTCGTGTGGGCCAACCCCGCTCATAGACGATGCCACGCGGGCAGTCGGTCGTGTGAGTTGGGCGGATTGGAAGGACGTTGGTGGCGTTGAGAGCATCGAAGAGTGCGTCTAGAAACTGAAAATTTCTTTTGTCATATGCTTATCAAACCTTTTGTTGTTGCAGGATATTCGGATGGTGATCTTTTTTTTGGCCTATTATTTTTTTCCCTTTCCTTCTGGGCGGAGTCAACAATTACAAGAGGGACATATTATGGCTGTACATCAATCATATCGGGTTTCTTTTTTGTCTTTATCGCGGCAGGCCGCTTAGTCCTATTGGAGTACTGTAGACTATGTACACCTTAGAAGCGTTTCAGGGCAATGTTCTTTAGTTACGATCCGGGTCATGGCATATGTACGCACTCCGTGTTCTTTTTGTTCAAATACAGAACTACACCATACATAACAATGAAAGCTCCTCATTCATTTGGCAGCGCAGTGTAACGCCTGCCAATGCTTGCACTTTGGTTGAATGGACGAAGGTAATGGAACGGCAACAGCCTGCAAACAACTCGAAAGAAGCCTACAACCCCGGCCTTCGAACCCACCCGGACCCCTTAGCGTCCTTACAACAGTCTGGTGCGGGATAGAGATAAAGCCATGGTAAAAAGCGTGGATTAATGCTGCATTTAGGACTCACACATAGACGTCGCAGAAAGTACCACCTCTGTCTGCAGATATTCTGACCGACATTGATAAGATGAGTTACAACTGATCAGCTGCTTCTCATAAACGATGACCTCAGGAAGAACTACCGCCATGATGGATCACCTCAAGAGACACAAAGGCCCGGCCATATGACTGTGAAAAGCCGGAATGATCGTTCTGAAATAGCTCATTTCTTCCCGACCTCACGCTTCCCTGAAACATGCCAACACCATCGCGCGGGACAATCGGTAACCCCTCAACCCGGACGCCTACCCACGACGCCTTGCACGCCGGCGATCGCGACCGCGACCATGCCCACGCCTGCGCCCCAGATCACCTTCTCGGAAAAAGCTACGGAATTCGCGCTCAAGGCCGGGCAGTACCTCGAGCGGCACGTCCGTGAACCTCGCCGACACGCGCAGCGCCGTGCTCCCATGCTCGCTCCAGTCGCACCGCGGGCGCGGTGAGCGCTGTGAGCCAGGTGCTCGGCCGGACGCGTGCAAAGGTGCGTGGTGGGAGCGGGTTGGGAGAGAGGTGGTGCGGGAGGCGGTACGTCTTCGTCGTCCGGGTCGGTGTTGTGTGGAAGGGGGCAGGAGGAGGGGAAAAGGTGGACGCACCTTTCACATGGAGTGCGAAGGTAAGATCCGACCTGGATACCATAAGCACACTTCGCCACGTCTTCCACTCCCATGGATCGCCTCGGGTCTCAGAACGGGGAAGTGTAGCTTGAGCGACAGCATAGCCAAGTCGTGACGTTTCTGGAAGGACCGATGTGGACGGGGAAGGACATAGGGGTGAGCCATGAACGTGCACTGCATGCATGAACGGTTGTCTGGGGATCACCGCAAAATAAAATAAAACCGAGGTTGTGGATGCCCCACCGGTTGATAGCGTTCCAAGCGCTAAGCCATAAGCTGCCGTCGTAGCTCGACTTTACGCTTATGATGGCGCCAGCATCAAAATTATCACGGCTGTCGACCCTCAGCCATACATCGCCGTGTGCTAGGATATGTTGAGAACATCGATGGCATCTGGGCCGTGAAAGACGAGGCTATCGTTCAGAATGTTGTCATTAGAGATTCGAAAAGCTTGGGTAAGATAGCATAGGAGCATGCAAGAGAAAGCAGAAGAAGGACAGCAGTATGACAGCCATCTATATTTTAGTCACTAGCAGTTAGTTAGGGCCCCAGATTGCTTCAAGCGGAAAAGTGTAACAAGTTTGGAGAGGCCCAAGCCATTCGGTTTTTCGTTGGGGTTGCATGTTCCTAGAAAAAAAAACATGTGGGGGTCCTGATTTCGCCGTGTCGGTTTTTCTCTGGGCGATCGATCAGTGGTTTACGATCGTAGAAAGCCTCGCTTGGCGGCGTACGGAAACACAGTGCCGCGCCGGCGTTGTACAGCGTGAATCGTTACTATATAGTCGCAGTAAAAGAATACAACGACGTTCAAAATCACGGTCACGGACACACACAACAGCGTCGTCCTATGCTATGCCTTGGCCGCTGTTGCCCAGGCGACTTTCTTTTGCTGCGCTGGTGCGGACTTGCTCTCCGCCTCAGACCCCGCCGCCGGTTGGGGGGCGAGGGGCAGAGGGCCGTTCTTGACGCCGTCGAGCACCCTCTGCGCGTGCTCCGTATTCCGGATGAACCAGCCCGCAAAACGGCGGCCGACGGTCACCTCTGAGATGTGAACCATGTTCTGTGCGGGCGGAAAACCTGTTTAAGTTTTGTAGCGGTTGGGGCGACAGCGGAGACTCACCTCGTTGATGACAAAGTCCATATCGCTCGTCGAGATCATTTGCCCGTCGAGCAGGTTCTTCTCCGTCCCGACGCGGCTGACGGATCTGCTCGCTGCCTTGACGGCCATCATCTGCTGGACCATCTCCTCCTCGTCCGCGTCGAGGAAGCTCGCGAGCTTGGCCGCATCGAGCGACGTGTACAGCTTGAGGAAGCTGCGGAGCGTCGGCACTGCCGCCTGCGCGCGCACGTCGGCCACGAAAAGCGCGAGGTGGCGCTGCGCGGGCTCCGAAGGCGGCTCTTCTGCGTACGACGCGAGCTGCTCCGGGTCATCGTACGGCGGCGGGTTGGCAGAGATGAACTTGGGGCACGCGTAGAGGAAGAGCTCTTCGAACGCAGGCAGGCCTTCGTCTCTGTAGGGATATTGCATTCTAAGACGAATGACGCGGATAAGTGAGGAAATACACACGCACCCCCGGGACAGCTTGGCGAATTGGTCGCCGTAGCGATCTTTGACGATGTTAAGGATGTTGTCGTCCAATCGACTAGGCGAGAGGGCGTTGCAAATAGCGAACAGTGCGTACATGCGATCGGCCGTCTTGTTTATCTGAACAAATGCCGCAAGTCACTCAGCTGGCTGATACCCTGATGTGGGGTTTTTAGACTGACGCACCTGGTCGTACTGGTAACTTCGTGTGTGGTATTGCCGCATCCGAAGGATGAAATTTAGAATTTGCACGAAGACGCGGATCGCGTCGGGGTAGCGGCGTAGCATGATATAGCAGAACCCCACGTAGTAATACGTTGCGACGTGGCAGGCAGTAACGCGGGTGAAGGGATTCTAGGGAGGGTCACGTCAAAAATCCCCTGCAGCACAGAAAAGAGATGGGGCCTACTTTTTGGTTTAGCTCGACATTCTCAACAACTTTAAGAGCGAGGGTGAAGTCACCGAGTAAGACGTGCACACGCAAGAGCCCGATGAGACTGAAGTAGCCCAGCATATGATAGAGTGGTAAGGAACCGTAATCCCCTACGATTTCGCTGCGATAGGTTAGTATAACGGTTCGGCACGGGCACAGATCCAGCCTACGCGATCTCAGCCTCAGACTTGTTTTGCTGTTGCGCGAGGATAAATTCATTGATCTTGGACTTTTGAATAAGTGAATAGAGCACATTGAGGACGCTGTATGCACTCCAAACCTGCGCTCGGTGAGGAAGCCAGCTCACGACGACCGTTCAGACGGACGACTTACTTGGCTACCATCGGCCAACATGACCAATTCCTCCTCTGTCTTGGTCTTGACTTTTGCGCGCCACACGTAGAAAGACTGGAATTGGTAGATAAACTCGTCGACGATGTCCCACAACCACTGTTCTGGAAGCTGAAGTGATACAGGACCATCTTCCGAATCTGCGAACGCATTAATTGAGCAAGTCGAGAGTGTAGCAAATGAGAGACGTCACTTAGAAGATAGTTGAAAAGCTCGCAGCTATTTTCGTAAGAGTGGAAGCGATCGTCGATGTCAGGCTGTAGGCGAGAGTATACGTGCCGATAGTATAGTTCTCTGTAAAGGATGAGGAAAAGTTGGTCTGTATGCACTTGTAAACAAAAGTAGGACGGTAACAAACGAGGCAAGTGCAACGCACCGTCATTGACGAGGGGGGCAATGACCTCCGCTTCGGGCCACTCAGTTTTTGAGTAGTGTTTTTCGGTGAGCCGATTCCATCCACTCTCATACGCCACGGTTATCTCTGCAAGGTTGTTCTCCAGAACCGCTTGGTGGAAGTGAACGATAAACTGTGAAGAGGTAAGCGGTCGATATCGTACTCGTAGGGGATACGCACCCGCTTGACCGCGTCTGGTATTTGGGAAAACGCGGCCTGCTGTGCCATCTGATGCTGCACAGCGATGAGGGTAGCTTCATCTATCTTCGGCTGAGCTGTCGAACGAAAGAGTGAGTCGTGGTGAAAGGACTGATCGGAATAATTTATCGCCCTACCGTCCTCATATAGGCCGTTCTGGCCATAATTTCCTATCGCAAGGTTGACATCTACTTGAAGCTCCTCGTCGATCTCCTCTGTCGCCCAGAGACTAACTCGAGGTTGTGACATGTTATCAGTCGTGTGTGTCGCAGCTGCGCTCGCCCGTCAAAGTTTTTATCACGGGCCGGGTAACCGAGACACTTTGCACACGCTCTCCATTCTCCGTCGCTTCTGCTCAATCATCTCCATGGCCACCACGAAACGGAACGACGATAGTGCCCCCATCTTTGCTAAGGACCTTGGTTTGGTCTATAAGCCACCCAGTTCCAGTTCCAGGCGCTTCATTTGGCATTGCCGCATGTTGTTCGAGTCAACCTTCGCATTGTCGATGTTAGAGGGTTGGGAGAAGATTCTCGTCGGTACGTCTTGCCCACATACACGACTGGAAAGCGACCATTTTTTGATGTTACCGGCGGATAATAGTGACGTTGATGTCCGTCTTTTGGGGCCTGGTTATCACGGGCATCTACCGATACCTCCCATACCATCTCGAGTTCCTCTACAGACGAGCTGTCTATTATCTTTTGGGAACAGAGCAAGCATCTGCGCATGATGTCGGAGCAACCGTGCTATCTATCAAGGCTAGTCGTCATATATTCACGGCGGAATTGTAGTCCATCCGTAGTGGCCGGTAGGTGTCGCTGTTTGTCCCCTAGGAACGAGTTGATATCGAAACCACTCCTAGACCCAACGAAGCACTATAGAGAATGCTTATATCGCAGAGACCATAAACTACATAATATGTCAATACCCACTCCTTTGGAAATACCTCCGTATGCACAAATGGGTTCATAAAAATTGCCTACAAGGGCAGTCCTTGGATAATTTGTGTCCGATAAGGGGTTGTCAGATATTTTCGCATGAAAAACCTTTCAGAAGCGAATGACGTCATATCTGTGGAGACTGGTTTCTTCTTCGAGGTCTTCGCGAACGAAGAACATTGCTCTCACGAAAACGCAGTGACGTGGCTACAACGAGAAACGGAAAACCCCCGGTGAATTACCAAGATCGTCTACAGCCATCGTACGGCACTCAAGCGATAATGTAACGCACAGCTGGGGATATTGGGGGAAAATAGTCACATTGGGGCTAATCGAGTAAATCGGTTGGGAAGCGCAGACAGAGAAATGATATAAAATAGTAGGGTGAGACAGATACATGCGCTATATATGCTATACCCCACGAGTTGTTGAAATCCCGAAAAGTTATTTCATTGAGGGTTTGCAGCTGATAGCCCGATATCGGAGGGTGCGGATCTTGAGCGGCGTTGTCACTGCTGCTCGCTCGCAGCGACCCCAGCGACCCCTTTTTGTATTTGAACCTTCCTTGGCTCTTCTCCTCCTCTCTCCTCATCCCACATTCCTGCACCATGTCTGCGTCAACAAGTGTTACTGCTTCGCCTCTCCCTGTCGGTGAAAAGGTCGTCTCAAAACCAAAAAAGCAGCCTTATCCCTTTTGGCTAGGAGGTAGATGCTTCCCTCCGTCACCTCTCCTTCTTGATTATTCTTGTACCGCGAATGACACTACCACTCTCGTTTGCTAGGTGTCGCCGCGACGATCGCTGCATCGATAACGCAGTAAGCTTGAAGCCTCTCTCGGTCCCTATCACGCACAATCTCTGATGCCCTGCCATCCGTGTGGCGCAGCCCACTAGATCTCACTAAGGTCCGCCTACAGGCCTCGGGCGACAAGCGCATGATAGAGTCCATTCAAAAGACCGTGCGCACCGCGGGTGAGCTCTGCTCGCTAGCCCCTCAACCCTCCCTCCCACCACGCCCTTTACCTCCCCGCACTCGCTTAGATCACCTGATCTCTAACTGACTCGCACGATAATCGTGACAGGTGTTCGCGGTCTCTTTGACGGCATCAGCGGAACTTGGATGCGCCAAATGAGCTACTCGCTATGCCGCTTTTGGGCATATGACGAGAGCAAAAAGATCGTCGGTGCTACCGGTGCGTCCCCGTTTTGGTTTCCCTTGTCGTCGATCGTCGTTTCGTGTTTTGCGCAATAACATGACCTGGTCATCGCGTTCTTTCGCCTATTATATTTATATCGATGCCTCGTCCTCACGTCAATCTGACACTTCTCTTCAGGAGCCAATCCCCCCGCGTGGAAACTCGCTCTGGCAGGAAGCATGGGCATGTTCCTAATCTTTCCCACTGAAGGACACACCGCTAATACTCCTCTCAGCTGGTGGCATTGCTGGTTTCGTCGGTAACCCGGGGGGTACGTCCGTGTTATTCTCATTGCGGAATATACATTTGACATGCGCATGTGCTTTCACCAGAGATCGTCATGGTGTGCAATCACGCTACACTGGTTCCTCTGTTCGGTGCCTGATCGACACGCTTCACTCAGGTCCGCTTACAAGGCGACTTTGCCAAAGCGCCAGAGAAGCGGTTCAACTATAAGCATTGTTTCGATGCACTCTTTCGTGTAAGCGATGCGCATAGTTCTCTTGGTACTGCGCTGCTGACACGGTATTACTCAGATGGTCCGTGAAGAGGGCGCGTCATCACTAGCACGAGGATTAGGGCCAAACGTGTTCCGTGCCGTCCTCATGAACGCGAGTCAACTCGCGTCGTACGTATTCATCCATTTGTCCCCAATCAATCATAGCTTACGCACCACAGGTACGACTTCTTCAAGGCAGAACTACTCAAAACGGCTTACTTTGAGGACAACATTTATTGCCATTTCACCGCGAGCTTTGCAGCGGTAAGGTTTTTAACGAGTACGTAGATAAGAGCTGACGTGCACCGAATTAAGGGAACTGTCGCTACCACGGTCTGCTCACCCGCAGATGTGCTTAAGAGCCGTATCATGAATGCCTCTGGGCCAGGCTCGAGTGTAAGTTGTCAAGTCACCTACCCTTCTCCCGCTCGCTTATCGACTGGTTCGAACTGCTAGTCGACATTGGGTGTGATCCGCCAATCGATGAAGGCAGAAGGCCCGGGATTCATGTTCAAAGGATGGGTACCAGCGTGGTCCCGTCTGCAACCGACGACAATCCTCATCTTCCTTACATTCGAACAACTGAAGAATGTGGTAGATTGGTCGCGTGCCCGTGGTATCCCATTGTAGAACTCCAGCTCTATAATTGAATGCATGGATATTTTTCACAATTTCTTGTGTGTATACCAATGTACTTACACTGTGATGACGAACTTTTTTTAAATCTTATTTTGGCGATTTAGAGACGTCACCCGATCACGGGAGACTGCCAAAGCAATTTTCTTTTTTTTTACAATTGATTTGCAGTCATGTACGCATGCAAGTTATAGGCACGTTTAGAGATACACGACATTACGAACGGAGCTGCAAAGAAAGGGAGAGTGCTGAAAGTTCTAGACCACCGTGCCTGCGTTTGATGCAATACGCGGCCACAAGTCCGCCTGTAGCAAGGCAGGTCAATGTGTGTGGGTGAAGGAAAGAGATTCGGCTACACACGCATTCTTTCGCTACGGGTCCGGTGATGGCAGAACCCTTCATCTCACCCTTGGGGTTCACGATTACACCTGCGTTATCCTAATATGGAAACAAGACGTTAGAACGACTGGTTTTTCGGGAATGGGGATAGATACATGCCTCGAAATAAAGGAAGAGGCCGTCACGCCTCCGCCAGGCCTTGCGTTGACGAATAACGACGGCGGGCATCGCTATCCATGGGGTTGTTTCTGTCAGACAGGGCCAAAATCGCGAGAGGTGGTGAAAAAGACGTACTCTTCTTGCGAAGTTCTGGCTTTCCCTTCTTCACCGAGGCTACGACCATGTCGCCGACACCGGCATCGGGAAGACGATTGAGATGCGAGCCAAAGCGGAAGGGCTCGATTACGAAAAGCGATTTTGCGCCGCTGTTGTCTGCGCAATTGAGGACTGCACCGACGGGTAGACCGAGGGTAAGTCGGAACTTGTTACCGGACGTCCCTGCGCCTGTGGACGAACGACATTAATATCGTGGGGTCATCGAGATGAGAGATGGTACACACCGCGCTTGGCCATTTTGTTGTCGTTGGATGGTCTTGTCTGGACGGGTTGTTGACACTGGCTATGGTGGCTTTACAGCTATATAGTTTCTCGGCAATGCCCGTATCTGGACACGTATTTTTAATTGAGAGGTAATTTAAGTCAGGGTTACCAGGGACGTAAGCGAGTCATGGGACGAGGTTGAACCAAGAGCGAGTAAAGAATTGCCTGGCTTGTTAGGACTAGTAGCATATATCCACTCGAGCCAGACAGTCAATCTTCTACTCTTATTAATTAAGACCTGCTTTCTTTATCTTCTTTTTCTTTCTCCCTTCTATACTCCCTCCCACTCCCCTCTGCCCAGCTGGCTCCCTCCTAGCCCCTCCCCGTCTCCCCTCTTCCTCAGCATCGCATTTCTAATACCCAACTCCTCTCTGTAACACGGCCCTCCCATGTCCTCTAGTGCCTCATCTTCCACACCTACACCAGGAGCAAGTACATCCAATGGCACACACCCTTTACTCACCAACAATGACGAGAAGAACAGGTATGCGATTCATCGTGTCTAGTATTACATCCCATTCACGTCTCGCAGTGTCGTTATCAAGGTGGGCATGGTGGGGGACTCTCAGATCGGAAAGACGAGCTTGATGGTCAAGTACGTCGAGGGGAGCTTCGATGAGGACTATATACAGACGCTGGGTACTTCTTTCATTTCTTCGGACGCGCCATTTCTGACAGTCGTCGTAAGGCGTCAACTTTATGGAGAAGACAATCTCAGTGCGGCGAACAACGATCACATTCTCCATCTGGGACCTGGGCGGGCAGCGCGAATTCGTGAACATGCTTCCACTCGTTTGCAACGACGCCGTAGCTATCCTGTTCATGTTCGACCTATCTCGAAAGTCGACCCTTAACTCGGTGAAGGAGTGGTATCGGCAGTCGCGGGGGTTCAACAAGGTGCGCTTATTTTTACCCTGTCTTGTCTTGCTTTCCTGTGGGGCAAACCCAGAGCGTCGTAGACCGCGATCCCGTTTCTCATCGGCACCAAATTTGATACCTTTGCGACATTTCCGCGCGACGAGCAGGAGGAGATCACGAAGCAGGCCAAGCGCTTCGCCAAGGCGATGCACGCGTCTCTCATCTTTTGTTCGACATCCGCGTCCATCAACGTGCAAAAGATCTTCAAAATCGTGCTTGCAAAGGCATTTGACCTCAAGTGCGTCATTCCGGAGATCGAGGGAGTCGGCGAGCCCGTATTGCTCTACGTCGATGTGTGAGTGCACCGCCGGACGGACTGTTCATCTCGTCCCCTTGGCGCACCGCAATCGTGCGGACTGTACGATACACATACCACCAGCAATATTGTTCGGATTCGATGCCACGTCGTTTTGTGCCTGGGTTCTCTGGACCCCGCCGGTGTCGCCACCTCACGTGGCTCCCCCCGCATCGTTGTATATATCCTATTTTGTCCCCTCCTGCATTCGTCGTCGCTTCGATCCATTGTTGCTGCTGCATATCACGCTCCTCATCGGTCCATCGCTTTTATTATCACCCCACACATCGCAATTCTCGCCTCTATCCGTATCCGTATTCCCGGCCTTTTATATTGGTCCCGCCTTTAGTTTGTTTTACCATTTCGGGGGGACCCATATCGACGCGTTTGAATCCCCATCCCAAAGAGCGTTGTCTCAATTCGCATTTTTGCTATATGTCCTTGTTTGTAAGTGTGTATTCAAAAAATCGGAGTGCCTCAATCAAGCAACTTGAGAAACTGCTTGACGAATGGCATCTACATCGACATCGTCCCACCTTTCTTACCCTGCACCCGAAGCACCCGCCGAGGGCTCATCTACCCAGCGTGCTCCCTCTCCGCCTCTGCCTGTGTTGCTCAAGAACCGTCTTTATGTCGGCAATCTCCATCCGACTGTGGATGAGTACGTCCGTGCATCTCAGGTCAAGTCGAACCACTGAATCGTCCTAGGTACACACTCATACAAGTATTCTCTAAGTTTGGCAAAATCGCACGGCTGGACTACCTCTTCCACAAGACCGGTGCACTGCGCGGAAAGCCCCGCGGGTACGCTTTTGTCGAGTACACAGGCGAAAGGGTGAGTGTTCTGCCCGCACACCCTCTCCTTCCTCCTCCACAAAATATCCTGTGTATAATAAAATGCTCAATCCGGGTCTTTCTTCCCCCCCTGCACGGCGTTCGGCTCCACCTGTGTGCCGCTCACGCCTTGTTCCCTACCCATCCGCACGGCTCTGCTCAGACCCGGGGCTCACTCCTCCTCCGGACCGCTTGTACGAGTGAAATGATGGCGGCTCTGGGCCCACTGACGCTCTGGTCCTCGCGCTTTTGCAGGACGCGGCCAGTCGCGCTGGAAGCTGCAAACGGGAAGGCCCTCCGCGGGCGGCACATCGCGGTCACGTACGCGCACCAGGCGCCCCTCGACGCGCACCACCCCACGTCGCGTCGCGCGCTGCCACAGCACCAACAGCAGGACTCGGGGCGCCCGACGACGCTCAGCCTGCTGAAAAGCGCCCCTTCCCACACGCGCACCAGGTGCAGTCGTCCTCATTCCCACATTGCCTTGTTTTTTTTTGACCACGCACAGGACCGGCGATAAGATCGCGCAGATGGAGGCCAAGCTGCTGCAGCTCGCTCAGACACCGGCGACGGCGGCTCAACACACTGCGTCTGCACACCCGTCGCTCCCAGCGAAGCCTGGGACTGCGCATTCGCAAGCGACCGTCAAGGCGGCGGTACCTTCGGTACCTCCACCTGGTATCGAGCCCCAGTTACCACGCGCACCCGAACCCCCGTCGCCGTCACTGCCTGTGCCGGCTGCTTTGCGCGCCGCTCCACCTCGCAAAAGTAATACAGTACTCAAAGGCGTGAAGATTGTGAGGAAAAAGGACAGAGTAAGGGATGAGGGGACGGGTGGGGAATAATATTACGTCGTTGCTCATGATTCGGTTGTGTGTCCTCTTCCTGCTAGGATCAAAACAATTGATGTTACAAAAAGAGTTGAAAGCCGCTTGCGTAGTTGTGGGTTAAGGGGTCTACTAAAAAGATAGCTCCCTGGCGGGGAGTCGAACCCCGCTCTCGCGCGGCCAGCGATGGTGACAGGCGCGTGTACTAATCCGATATACTACCAGGGAGTTGTTGAGTATTCGAGATAAGATTATACTATACGATCGTAGCATATACGATCCTGGCAACGCCACGGTATAACGGGACCGCCGGAATAACTCCCGCCAATGACCACCAAAACAATGACTGCTTCCCTCGCAAAATTCAGCGAAGCCAATAGGTAGGTTGTCCGTAATCCCGCAGGCGAGAAAGCTTGTGTCTCAACCAGAAAGAACGTGCTGACCCGAGCAAAGCCGTAAGTGGGGGTTGCATATGATTGGATTGATTGCCCGGATCTCGGGCTGACTCGAGGCGCCGAATAGCTTGGAACGTATAAGAGAACGAGAACGGGATTCCCCAACATTATGGGATCTGTCATCGATGGAAAATGTGTTTATGCGAACCCATAGGTGCAACCCCTTACAGCGTGACAATGTAACTTGGAAATGCTCGGATACGTTAACCCTATTGAAGCCAGGAGAGACCACATTGTACAATAACTTAGTAATAGATACCAGACTGTTTTATGTATAAAGGGCCCAGCCCACCTCTCGAGAAAGATAGCTTTTACCAGCTCATACCTCTGCTGCTCCTGCTGAGCATTTGTGTTCCTCCCTCATATCTCGCCGATGTCCCTGTGGTGGCCGGGGTGATTGGTGGGTGCCCATGACCGGTAAACGGAAACAATCGGCGCGCACGCTTCCGCACGATGAAGGCTTCACAGAAAGTGTTTCGTTGCTTTGCGAGTATGGTACTATATGGATGACACAAAGTGTATTATAACTACGCAACGTCGTTGTCACCGCCGCCTTCGTCACCACCACCGTCACCCGGGCCCTGTCGTTATGGTCGTCATCATTGCCACCGCCACCGGCGTCGTGGTCATGGTCAATGCCGCCGCCATTGTGATTGTCTTCGTCGTCGCCGCCGTTGTGGCTGCTGTCTTCGTCATCTTCGTGGTTGTATCCGTTGTCGCCGACGTCATGACTGTCATCGTCCTTTTGCTGGAATTGCATTGCCGGAGTTGCCATTGTCGTCTTCGCCCGCTGTCGTCAATGTCGATGTAGTCGTGGTGGTTCAAGTTGGCGGCGCGCGCAGCTCAGAGCTGCGTTGTTGCGGACTCGTGGACTTTGTTGTCGCAGACTCGCGGCCGTCATCGTCGTCGCCGGTGGTGGTAATGGCGGTTGGCAGCGCGCACTGCTCGGAACTACGTTGCTGCGGTCGTCGTTGTTGCAGTCATTGTCATCGTCGGCGTGGTAGCTGGCGGCGCACGCGGCTCGGAATTGCGTTGGCGGACTGCCCGCCTCAGGGGTTACGGCTCGTCGGGTGCAGCTCGGAGAAGCTTTAGTGGGTGGAGCACCGCTGTCATGGTTGGTGGCTCACGTACCTCAGGTCTGTGTCAGTGGCGTGCCCTCCGTTGTTCGTCTTCGTCGCCGTGGTTGCAGCAGATGGGGCACGGGCTGCTCTGACAGAGTACCCGCTGCCGCCGTCGCCGTCAAGGTCATCGTCAAGGTCGTTGGAATCTGGGCTTCTGGCAGCTCATGGTTGATAGCGAGCATGTCGTCGCCACCATCCTCGTTGTGATCGTGGTTCGCAATGGTTCGGGGCTTACCCACGACAACCCCGTGGTACCTACGAAAAACTCTGGTCACGGAATGGATAGCCCCGAAGCGACGAAGGCGGCGGCGCCAAGGGTTGCGACTCGCGTGTGTGGTTGTACGTCTGGAAACGGACGAGTGAAGTTAGAATGGCGCCGGCGGCCCGACGTTGAACTTGAGTGCCGTGTGGTGCGTTGTCGTCGTCCTGCAGTCTTGCCTGCAGTGCAGTAGTTGTTAGAGGTAGTAGACGTGATAAGCGCTCACCTCACCTGTAGTGTAGCAGTTGAAACTTCAGAGGTAATAGGCATGATAAGTGCTCACTTCACTGTTATTGTCTAGGCCCAGGGTGACGAGGCTGAGGGAAACATGATGGCTGAACGGAAGCCTCGAGAGCAACGGAACGGATTTCAAGTTGTGGGGTTCAGCTAAGATGTCTTCGACTTGGAGCCTGACCCGAGCTAGCTGAGAGAATTGCAGAAGGAATGAAGGATTGCCTTGCTCAAGATCTGTGGCTCATGTCAGCAGAATACGCCCTCGAGGCACCACATCATCTTCCCTGCTGTTGTGGTGGTTATGTTGCCAAAGAAGGCGTTAGTTTAACTGCAGGCACAGATGGAAGTCGTTGGGCAGTTCCATAGCGAGCAACCACGTTCGTAGGAAAACGCAGCCGAGACGCGTGCAAAGGGTTATGCCACTTCGTCGTGGAGGAGAGCGTATTCTCTATTGGAGGTTGCAATTTCAGCCACAAAGTCTGCGTCAGGAGACCCGCGGCCGCAAACGCAACGCACCGTTACTAACCTTCAGCTTGTAATAGCGTGATGTAGGGATAGCTTTGCCATTCACATGCGTGCCATTAGTTGATTCGAAGTCGCTGACAAAAGGCCTGTGGAAAGATATGCGATGACCTTGACCTACACAACGACGAACGGAGACGCCTGACTCGATCATGGCCTTTGATCCAACTTGATCCTCTGAAAGTACAAGTTACGCACATTGGATCACAGCAAGCTGCCGATGGATGTTTGAGGGGCATATCTGCGACCGTGCGTACCTCATCGGTCGTGACAGGTACGTCTGGCGATGGATACCATGGGAAAATAGTTACATAAAGCGATTCAGCTTGTGATTGTTTGTTGCGATTCAGAATTATCGAAATGACGTCAAGAGATTATCTAAAGAGTTCACGACGTTGCTGTCTTGATCCATCATGGTCATGGTTCCTCCTCAGGTCATTGTCTATGCCTTGTTCCCTCGGAACTTGGAACGTGATGCTGGCAGGCTTGATCTCCACCCTTCCAACTGGAATTGGATACCCTGCCTTGCTCTCCCACTTGAGACACTTGCCACGCTGCATTTCTCACACAGGCCACTTAAATGGATTTGATATGCCATTGGAGTTGTTATTGGAGCACGTGGGGACCTTTCCACAAGTCTCAATCTTAATGACAGTGTGGACTACAATGCCAACTTACCAACCAATTCTGTCAACCTATACTACCATACCAATGATCAGGAGAAGCAAAGGATGTTTCCCATCGACCCTCATATTTTACATACACAAGAC
The DNA here is from genome assembly GCA_021524915.1 of Lactarius akahatsu. Lineage (NCBI taxonomy): Eukaryota > Fungi > Basidiomycota > Agaricomycetes > Russulales > Russulaceae > Lactarius > Lactarius akahatsu. Next base: position 106,098 of record JAKELL010000009.1, on the reverse strand, counting down.
GCTACCAGTGTCTCCTCCAATTGGAGAGGGACATTCCATGAAGATGTTGCAGCACGGGATGGACAATGTTGTGTCTGGACAGGGTGGGGCATGGAAAATCGTGATGCAGTGCACCTTATCTCCCACAGCAAGTCTGACAAGGTGTGCTACTTTTGCTTTCAATCTGTCCCCACTCATTGTGGTAGTATATCTTGAACTTTACATGTCACTGTGAACGAGGTGACAAGGGAGATGACATCATAACTGACATTGACAGCAGTACGAAATGGAATTCTTCTCAACAAGGTGGCTCATAGGACATTGGGTAAAAATCTTGCATTTTTAATGGTATGTGGTGCTTGTATGATACCTCATCAGAGTCTGATAGCTTCAATTCAGACTCCCAATTTTGCTATGGACACAAGTGACATTGATCACGATGCACCACCAGACCAGAAAAGATGTACAGCACACCTCATTGAGGTCAACGGACCCTATCCTCGTGGATTTGTTTCTGGTTCTCTAGTCCAGATCGCTGCTAGTCCTCAGTTCCAATCTCCCCCTGACATTCTCTTTGACGCCGTCTACGCTACTTTTATACTTCACCATTTTGGCACAAAAAGAGTGAAAGATAGTATTGCTAAGGAGTGGAAAGACATCCTCTATTCCGTGACTGATGAACATGCCACCACCTCAGAAAGGACACCAGCTCAAGATGAACACCATACAAAACACCGTCATTCCGACATCATGGGCATGCTCATGGCTCTTCCATATATTCTGGTACCACCAGATAAGCTGCAGGCAGAGATGAGAGCAGCCAAAGAAGAGGCAGAGGTGTTCAGGAGAGGGTGGAGGAGTGGATCAAGCAGGTTAATGCTGCGTAATATTCCTTGTGTGGTCTGAAACGTGTGCCGCCGCTGTAACGTAGACGCTTGTCGTACGCGCAATGCCAGTGGGTGCCAGCGACCGGACCGGGGCCGGCTAATGAGAAAGCAGCTGATCGTGATCATGATTGAATCGCAACTCGTCTTATCAATGTCGGTTAGGATATCTGCGGACAGAGGCGGCACTTTCTGCGACGTCTACGCGTGAGTCCTAAAATGCGGCATTAATCCACGCTTTTTATTATGGCTTTATCTCTAGAAATTACCCCGACCCGGATAACCCACAGCAGAGGAAGGAGCTCGTTGTCAAGCTCTGTGAGTTCCTATAGAGTCCGAGTACACAGACTTTCTGATTCGTCACCAAGTATCGCAAGACCCTGCCAATTACGGAGATGCCCCGACGGAAGGCATACGGCGCGTGCTAGAGGCGGTCACTGGCCAGTCGATCCCAAGGGGTGAAAAGCTCGACATCACCAAGATCGGTGAACTTTTGACCCATAGGACTCATTTCAAACTCGAAGCTGACTTTATTGTAATAAGATTACATCCGTTTATCTACCACTGTCGCCACCAACGCACTCCTCGAACGGAAGGGCCGCAAGCACGCCCTTCTCATCACCAAAGGGTTCAAGGATCTTTTACTGATCGGAAATCAGTCTCGCCCAAGGATATTTGATCTCAACATTCGCCGACCACCACCGCTGTACTCGACTGTCTTGGAAATAGACGAACGAGTCACGCTAGTCGGCTACACGAGTGACCCTCGGGCGGAAGAACATAAGGTACTTTTCGACGAGAACGGCGCAGTCAAACGAGGCTATAGAGGGGTGGGGCGGGACGGAGAAGGAGACGCAGAAGGGCCGGGAAAAGTTGTTCGTGGGATCTCAGGAGAAGCTGTGAGAATTCTCAAGCAGCCAGGTCCGTTTTTCTTGCCATGATGAAGTGCAACCTCGCTTACCCATCCTCAAATACTAGACGAAGCTTCTGTCAAGAAAGATCTGCAGAAACTCTATGACGATGGCTACCGTTCGGTTGCCGTTGTGCTCGCACACTCATACACCTTTCCGGAACACGAGCTGCTCATCGGAAAAGTGGCTTCGGATCTAGGTTTCGAGCACATATCCCTCTCGTCCCAGCTCTTGCCGATGATAAAAATGGTCCCACGTGGGGCGTCTGCGACCGCCGACGCCTACTTGACACCGATTCTGCGCACATACCTCGACGGCTTTTTTGCGGGTTTTGCTCAGCTCCCACGTGTTGAGTTCATGAGCAGCGATGGCGGGCTCGTGGATGCTTCGGGTTTCTCAGGGCTGAAGACTGTTCTGAGCGGGCCAGCAGGCGGGGTAGTAGGATATGCGCGCACAAGCTGGGATGAGAAGCGCAAGACGCCAATCATAGGGTCAGAGTTCTCTTTTTTCGAGTGATTTTGCTTGACTGAGGGCGTATCAGACTCGACGTAGGTGGTACGTCTACGGATGTGTCACGCTTCTCGGGCCGCTACGAGATCGTCTACGAGACAACCACCGCCGGCGTCACGATCCAGTCACCACAGCTTGATATCAACACCGTCGCTGCTGGCGGTGGCTCATGTCTTACCTTCCGCAACGGTTTGTTCCTAGCTGGTCCCGAAAGTGCAGGAGCAGAGCCCGGTCCAACTTGCTACCGGTGAGTGAACTGTCCGCCCGTAGCTGATTGTTGGAGCCTAGGGCCGACGACACGATATTAGAAAGGGTGGCCCTTTAGCGGTGACTGACGCCAACCTGCTCCTCGGGCGGCTCATCCCGGAATATTTTCCGAAGATTTTCGGCAAGTCCGAAAAAGAGCCTCTGGACACGGATGCATCCCGCCGGGAATTCGAAAAGCTTGCGAGAGAAATCAACGACAATTCCACCAATGAGTTCAGTCTGGACGAGATCGTTTATGGGTGCGCAATTTTGCGACGTTCTGGGCAGCCATCATCGCTGAATGTGGACACTAGGTTCATCAAGGTCGCCAACGAGACGATGTGCCGTCCTATACGCGCATTAACCGAGGCAAAGGGATATGCGACTTCTGCACACATGTAAAGGGCCTGCTATTATACCCTATGGGACGAGTGCCTAATCCTGGAAATGCATAGTCTGGCCAGCTTTGGCGGTGCGGGTGGACAGCACGCCTGCGAGATTGCCTCGTTACTAGGCATTAAAACCGTCTTGATCCACCGGTACAGTTCGATCCTATCTGCTTATGGGCTCGCATTGGCAGATCGGTACGTCACTCTCTTGCTCTAAATCGCGCACGTCAAAAAACCTCGCATTTCTTTAGGGTGTGCGAGATCCAGGAACCCGCGTCAACTTTTTATACCCCAGAGAACGTCCCGGCGCTCTCTTCTCGCTTGGACGCGCTCGCTGACGCAGCGCTGAAAGAGTTGGAGAAGCAGGGCTTTCCCGCAGAGCGCATCCGGATCGAACGCATGCTCAACATGCGGTTCGACGGCACGGACACCGCGCTCATGGTCCTCCCTGAGGCCGGCGAAAGTGAGGGCGACTACCTCGGTGCTTTCCACCGGGCTTATAGAGCCGAGTTTGGTTTCCTGTTGGGCGAGGCTCGCGTCGTCGTGGACGATATCAAGGTCCGCGGGGTCGGCACGACCTCGGACGACTCTGGACCGTCGGTGTTTGACGAGCTCGAGCAACTGCAGACGAGTCAAGTGAGGCCCGACAGCGCGGCCATGCGATATTCGGTCTATTTTGACAAAGTCGGTCGAGTCGACGATACGCCAGTCTTTGAACTCGGCAGCTTGGCAATTGGGGACACCGTAGACGGGCCCGCGGTTGTGATCGATGATACACAGACGATTGTGGTCGTTCCAGGTGCAAGGGCTGTAATAGCGAGTAGACACTTGGTCATCACGCTATGAGAGGCACACACTAAACACGAAGCTTGCATGAAGCAATAAACGAATCACAAAAAGCCCGAAATGTCATCGAAGTCATCCAGTCCTAGTAGGTTATAAGTTACAACATCCGAGATTTTCCTTCTACGAAAACAACAACTCCGTGCACGAGAAGAGCATATGGTAAAGAGATAATTTAGACAAAGTGGAAGGGATGCACCATCCAGGATCGAACCCGGCTTCTGGCCCTACTCTGGGCGCAAAACTAACCCCGATACACTATCGAGCAATTGTTCTTGGCACGGGGCCTATACTACAACACCTTGTCGTACACTGGAACTGACACCAGGACCGTGGTTCAGCCCGAGGCCCAAATCTTGACGCATATAGATATCATCGTGTGTGTGCGCGGCCAAAGACAGGGGAGAAACTCACATCCGCTGCCCAAAACTTACACCTCCTGCTCATACGTGTCCTCCCAACCACCGTAATCGTCCCCCTTGTCGCTTCCGTCGGCGTCGTCGAGATCTGGCTGCAGATCGACGGCGTCAATCAAGCGCCGCGGTAGCGCGTGCGCACCGACGCGTCCTCCGCCCTCCTCGACGACGACGTTCTGGTCCTCGTCTTTTTCGTCGAGGGTGTACAGCAGGTCCTCGTCCTTCTCGTCCGTGAACAGATCCTTGAGCGCGTCGTAATTGATGCGCTTGCTGTAGCGCGCGTTCTGTTTGAGCAGCGTGCGCACGGACTCGGCTGCCGTGCTTCCGTGGGGAGTGGACGCGTCGCGAGGCTTCATCGCGGGCTTTCGGCGCTGCAATCGATCGACATCACGCGGTCAGCTTGGGGGGAGTGGGCACGCAAATAAAAATCAACCTTCTTGTGTTTGGACTGACGTTGCGCCCGGCTCGCGTTGCTCCCCCTTGGCTGTTCAACGACAGTCAGACCAACCAGACCACTGCCAATAACACACTTACCCGCAATCGCCTCGAGGTACTCCCGGTTCATCTCGACCCAAACCCGCTCCTTTATCCGCACCTCTTCCTCGCCCAAGAGGAGCTGGTCGAGTTCCTCTTCATCTAGCCCACTCAGTTCGTCCACCGGCTGGATGCCCGCCACGCGTCGCTCATTGACTTCGTCTAGTGCGGCGCTGAGCTGCGCGCCTTGCTCGTTGAGCAAGTACTCCGCGACTTCCTCAGTGAGTACGTTGTTGACTTCGACTTCGAGCGGCGACACGACGGCTTCAGTCAGACCGCAAGGGTCTGCGAGGTGCGAAGGCGATACGGTAATCAAATCGCCGGGCTGCTCCATGAGAAGCGCAGGACCACCTTGGTAATTGGGGAGCTCAAGTCCCTCGCCCGGCTCTGGTAAGAAGAGAGGCTCGGGTTGAGAGGTGCCGGTGAGGATGCCCGAGTTGAGGAGCTCCGGGTCGAGGTGTGGTGCTTGGTTGTCGGGGAGGACGACGTGGTCGCCGACATCTCCCTCTTCGTCGCTCTCGCCGATGCGCCGGCGTTTGCGTTTGCGCTTGTCCGCCTTGCTCTGCCTTTTTCGCATCTTTCCCGTCTGTCCAGATGTCTCCTCTGCCTCCGGTTCTCTGCCCTCGCGCTCTTTGTCCTTGCCCTTGATAAACGCGGGCGGGTCCATCTCTTCCTCCAGCCATACGGTACGGAAGTCCGCGAGGGTGAGAGCGCCGCTCGGCGTCTCTTTGAACTCCTTCAAGCGCTTGCGCAACGTCGTATCCGCGATCTTGACGACCTGCACGATCTCCTCCACCGAGCGCCGGAAGTTGTTCATGCGGGCGGCGAGAAGAAGACACGCGCCGCAGATGCCCGCGGGCCGGCGTCCCTTGGTCATCCAGTCGCGGTCGAAGCGCTGGACGAGCCGAATGGCGTCCGTCGCGACTTTGTGCGTTTCGTCACCAAACTCTAGCAGCGCTGCGAAACGAGAGATGTAATGGGACGGATCGACCAAGGGCAAACGGAGATTGAGCGTCTGCACAAGCTGTAGGTAGGTGTGTCCAAGCTCAAAGACGTTGACCTGGAGAGGACGAGTCAACCCAAAACATAGAGGAGAGGGGGGGATCTACCTGGAGGAGGTCAGGAGAAATCGATAAGCATATAGTTGCGCGTTTCTTTTTGTCGACATGCGACGTAGAGACAGACTGCTACTACGTTGAGGCTTTTGCGCCCTTTCGTGAATTTGTGTTCTACCGCGAGGGTGTACAGACGCGTCGCGGCGAGGGAGACGACGTCGGAGAGTCGCAAGTTGGAGGCGATGCTCTGGATCTTGCGGTTCGCTAATGATAGAGATTAGCAGGCGCCGGACTTTACGAATGTGTGACTCACCGTTGGCAATAGTTTGCTCCCTAGACTCCGCATTTCCTCTGTTTCCGAAAGGACCCCCCATGCGCGCGTGGGCTGCGAATACTTAGCGTCAGTGCACATGCATAAACGCCAATCGAGGGCTCACTTGCGCCTTGCCCAACGTACGATCCCTGCACCATGGCAGCACCAGCCGCAGTCTCTCCGAAGGAGACCTCATTCACGATGGTGTTCTCTTCGACGACAGTGCCGCATTGTACGCAGAAGCCGTTGCCAGCTGCGGCGTCGTATTCGATTACAGTACCCCCGCAGTCAGTGCACACGACCTGATGCTAGGTTAGCGCAAGCTGTGAAGGAAGATGGGTCCCACCATTGTTCCTTGGAGTGATAATCTAAGAACGAAACTTCCCACGCGGTAATATTGATATTACAACAATATGATGTACTTCATACAATGATCGATCACATTGTGTACCCGACAGTCCGTCAAATCAATCAACTCAGACATTGCTCGCATTGCGCTGTCCAAATCCGTTCTCTGATTGAGCAAACGCATACTGGGCCCCGTAGTTGTACGTCGTCGCCATCGGAGGTGCACTCGCGGCCATTTGAGAAGGCGGAGGAATGTCCGCTGCCTCTTCTTCCTGCAGCTGGCCAACGTACTCAGAGACGATGATGCAGCCCCCTGATCGACTAGGCATCAGCGAACGCGATCGCAAACCAGGGAGGGGGAAACATACAAAGTTCAATCAACCAGAAGAAGATGTAAAGACCGATCACAGCACCACGGCCGGCGTCAAACGCCTTCTTACATTCGTCTTGCTTGCTTTGGCTAGTGCTACCGTTGACACAGTTGTTCACGTCATCGGTGCCGACCTTGTGGAATAGCGTGTATATAAAGTATGCGCCGGTGGCGATGCTGAAACCCAAGTGATACCACACCATCGTGTTATACAGAGAGACAAAAGTCTGGCGTTTGGTGATGGTTCCAATCAACCTGATTGCCCGGTTCAGCCTCAAGGAGCACGAGCGCAGAGACGACGAACCCAAAGAGAGAGATGATGGCAAGAATCGTATATGAAAGCGCAGTAATCACGACGGAAATTTCCTGGTTCTTGGTCAAATGTGCTTGATCTATGAGGAACGGTGAGGGTCATGTTTCTGAGGAATAGGTTGCCACGGACCTCTGTGCGTAACGGTATACCACCCGACAGCAGCAATGATGGAACCGCCAGCGAGGCCCAACATGCTCATGATGAAGACGCCGAGGCGCACGGGGATGCAGCAACAGAACTTTCGTGAAGGAACGTAACCCATAGTGGCGAAGTCGAAAATGCGAAGTTAGTAGATTGAGAAAACAAAATAAAAGGGCGTCGGGTAATGAGTACAACGAAAGACGGTGGAAAGGGAGGCACAGCCTGGGGGGAACAAAGCGACAGCTCGTGTGGTTTATATAGTTACATTGGGTCGTTTGATAGCCGGATTGCGAACTGAGTCCCAAGCTCTGACAGCCGGCTGCAGTGATCTCTCTCGTCAGAATCACCCACGCATGATCTCGCTTGCGTTGCCTCTTCTTCTCCTCTCTTGGTTTTTCGTTCACTTCATTCACCGTTTCTATATACCTCCCAAAAAATCTAGAGGCATTCTACCGACTTCTTTGACCAACCGGAGGCGGAACACGACGACCGTCACCCTCAAAACAGTGTACCTTCGCATAGAGAGCACCGCATTCAACTTTCGTCATGATGTTTTATCTCACTGGCTCACTCGAAACACCGCTGCTCGCTTGCCCACTGCTCTACGCGTGGCGTTCGACGCGGGGATCGTGATCTCCCTGTTGGGCATGGTCGTGGCTTTGGTGCTGCTGTCTTGGACATTTATGCTCCTTGCCCGAAGACTTGTGGCCGGTTTGGCCCCTCCGTCTCCGGATATACATACCCACGTAAAGCGGGCATATCAAAGCGACTACGCACCTCCTACATCACCCGCACGTTCACCTGCGGACCTACCTGTACAATTGTTGGTACGCGCTAATCACACATGTGCTTTCTAGCGCATCATACCCATTCACAAACGCAGATCCCCGGAATCACTCTCCCGCTCTCACATCTTCCCATGCTAATTGGCGCACTATTCTTCTCGCAAGCCATACACGAAGCAGGGCACGCAGTTTGTGCCGCACTGTCCGTCGTCTTACTCCCCGGGCCAGCCCATTGCTGATGGGCCCCTAACAGCGATGGCGTACCTCTGCAGAGTCTCGGCGCGTCCTTGACGTTCGTGCTGCCTGCGGCTTTCGTCGCGTTTCCTTCCCATACCGTCGCCGCGCTGTCTCCACACGTCCGCGCACGCATCGCCGCAGCTGGCCCGCTCCTCAGCGCCTTGCTCGGCCTCGCCTTCATGCTCCCATTTGGACGCGTGTTTCTCCTCGCCGGCTATTCAGACGTCTCCGCGGAGGGTTTGATGGTGGCGTCCGTCGCGCCTGATTCGCCGTTGGCGTCCCATCTACCCCTCGGTGCGTTCCTCACCGCGCTCGATGACTTTTCGCTCGCCGGCGCCAAAGAGAGCGCATGGCATGAATATCTGACCACCCCACGCCCACCGGACTTCAAAGAACCGGCCTGGTGTGTAGACACGAAATGGTTCCTCAGTGGGAGGCCCTCTTTCACGCTCTCGACGTTTTATGCTGACGATTTGTGTCGCATAGGTCACCCGCATGGTTGCTGCACAGCTCCGCCACCCGGACCTAGCTCTGATGCGTGCCTTGTACCACTCACAGACGAAGAAACCTCACGTTGTACTAATGCGTCGGAACTCCTCGTGCCCACAACCAATGTCGTTACGCGTTGTGAAGGGCCGTGTACGAATGGACAGATGTGTGTGCGTCTCCGTGGGGGCGAAGAATTCTTGCGCATTAGGGTACGGTCTGACGATCCCAAAAACCCGACGCGCGTTATATTGTGGCGAGGGGCACGCGACGAGATCTACCAGGGTGGTACGATCCTCTTGGCTTGCGCAGTCTGTTTTGTGCTAAAATTGCGATCAAGTCGATGTTACCCGATGGCGACCGAGGTCACCGTTCCTTCCTCTTTGGTTTCCGAATCTTGCTGCCGAGATCATGCAGTGCGTCACTATGGTTGTTCACATCACGCAACTAAAGCCCTGCCGACAGATACATTCAGACCTTAACGATATCCTTATTTTTCCTCAATGTGCTCCCGCTTCCGCAACTAGACGGTGGCATATTGCTAGACGCCGTACTCCGACATCTCGAGCGTAAAAGCCCTGGTGAGATAGATGTCGAGGTGGGGGTAAGAGAGAGGGGTGCGCCTTCACGAAGCCTACGAGGGGGGTTTCCGAGCAGACTTCTGCGGGTTCTAACGATAGGACTGCTTGGTGGGTGTGGGTTGTTGGCGGCGTGTGATGTCATATTGGGAAAATACATGCGTTCGTCTGGATGAAATATGAGGGAAACATAGCTTATGCGCATGTGCATCGTTTTCTGATTAGCGTCTGACGCGAACAGCTCCCATCGTCGAACTCGGCACTGAGACCACCATAGAGTACAACAAGAAGGGTCTACTTCTTCTTGGGCTGCTTCTTCACCTCCTCAATGTTAAGCCCTTTGGTACACCGGTCATATCAGAATATGCGCAATCGGTGCAAAAAGATTCTCACCAGGTGGAAGACTCTGCTTGAGTTTTTCTGCTTTCTCTGGATCGTCGATCGCGAGGGTGTAAAGGTACCGCGAGCATCTAATCTTGAACTTTGTGCGCTCTTTTCCCCCAGGGGTCGCGGGCGCAATCTTTTTGATGCGCGCCGCTGCGAATATGGCTGTTAGGGTAGAGTGCGAGTAAGAAAGACATAAGCGACGCACAGCGGGCGTCCTTCCGCCGTGCGATGTCGATAAATTGCTTAATATCGCGAATCTCCTTGGGCTAGAAAGTACGCGTAAGATACCGAGAGGCGCAAAGCGTGACAATGGAAGATACCATGGCGTGGAGTGGGCGTGTGTCTGGACGAGTGGATGCCCGAACGTCGACAGTGGTGGTGGCTGAATAGCTGTATAGTAGCTTCCGGGGAATGCCGGGTAGCTGTATGCTCCGGACCGGGTTGTGTACCGCTACCGCCACATACATAGATCTGATACTTGGTCCTCACGCTAGAATTAGAACCCGACCCTAACCCTTGACCTTACCACATCGAAGGATGGAAAGTTTGTCTCCCTTGCGGGCTATCGTCAATGTTATCTGGTACCAGATCCCATAAAAACTTGCTAGTCACATTATTCCGATCTTCTGATTACAGCGTCCCCACAAATTATTATATGGAAATATTTTGTGACAGATAAGGGTGTTTCCAACAAGGCGCGTAATTAGTGCGGCGGATCAGAGAGCACCTGACCATGTGAGCAGAGCTCTGGTCAACTAGCGCGCTCTTAGTTTCGACGTGAATTCGTGAATGTAGGGTCACCTCGCTCGCGAACTAGTCACCACCACCTCTTCGTTACCCTCGTTTCGGTATACCGACGCAATCCCGCGACGTGTTTTCGTCCTTGGGTTCCAGTGGCAGTCCCTCTGAGCTTCCCTCACATTAGCGATAAACGCTTCTATCATGTCTACACCACGAATGTCTCAAAACGCGGAAGCTGCGCGTGTTGCCGCTCTTCAGGCAGAGTTCAATGAGAAGAAATGGGTCTGGGTCCCCGATGAAAGGGATGGGTATCTTGCAGGATGGGTCGCAAAGGAAGAAAACGAGGTGGGCGAGGTGGTAATGGCCGCAGGTGGAGACGTACGTCTTGTAATGCTCTTGTGCAATCCGCCTATTTTGTTTATCATTCCTGTGAACAGATCCGCAGGCTGCCATTGTACGCGCTTTCTAAGATGAATCCCCCAAAGTTTGATCGGGTCGAGGACATAGCAGACTTGACTTTCTTGAATGAGGCCAGTGTTGTGCATAATTTGCGTCTAAGATACGGATCTGGTGCAATATATGTGTGTCCAATATCCACTACCCTGTCCCCTCTGATCCTGACAGTGTCACAGACCTACTCTGGTTTATTCCTCGTCGCCATCAACCCTTACCAGAGCCTTCCACTATACTCTGATTCCATAATACAGCAGTACCGTTCTCGACGGCGTGACGAAAATCCCCCACATATCTTCGCAATTGCAGAGCGTGCCTGGGTAAATATGGGAGAAGAACGCGAAAACCAAAGTATCCTAATCACAGGCGAGTCTGGAGCCGGAAAAACAGAAAGCACCAAAAAGGTCATTCAATACCTCGCTGCAATCGCCGCGGACGCGCATTCCCATACCCCATCCCCTTCTCACTTCCCACACCCAGTCGCTTTCATCATCATCTTCTTTCGGCGCCATCATGCCATCTACTGGCCTGCCAGGAAGGAATTCCATTCTTAGGCATAAACCTCATCAGTCCATGTCTGTCACCAATACGGGCACGCAGACGAGCTCAAAGGGCCGACTTGGTCTGCTGGAGCGCCAAATCCTCCAGGCCAACCCTATTCTCGAAGCATTCGGCAATGCGCAAACGCAGAGAAACAATAACTCGAGTCGTTTCGGCAAATTCGTGCGCATAAGCTTTGCTCCAGACGGGAGCATCGCTGGCGCGAACATTGACTGGTATCTCCTTGAGAAAAGTAGGGTCATTGTGCGTGCTGCTGCGGAGCGAAATTTCCATGTATTCTATCAGCTGCTGGAAGGCGGTAGTGCACTGAAGGGTGAGTCTGCCCGCATCTTGAATGAATCAGATGATCAGACTATTTCCCGACCCAGAAACACTACTACTTGAGGGTAATGCGTCCAATTACGAGTGCCTCAACAAGAGCCGAAGAGAAGTCGACGGCATCGACGATCTAGAGGAGTGGAGCCTGCTCAAGGCAAGTCTCAGCTTGGCAGGGGGGTCCCAAGTCTGGAGATGTTGATGTTTCTTGTAGAATGCACTTGAAGTGGTTGGCTTCTCGGCCGCGGAGCAGCTTGACCTCTTCCGCATCGTAGCTGCGGTTCTCCACCTTGGGAACATCACGATCGCGGCTACTCGTGCGGATGACGCACTGATGCCTGACCCTTCCCAAGCGGAGCGTGCTTGCCATATTTTGGGTATACCTGTGGCCGAATTCACGAGAGCAGTGCTACGCCCGCGCGTCCTTGCGGGACGGGAATGGGTCACGCAGGCCCGTACAAAGCAACAGGCGTTGGACGAGCTCGGTTCGTTGTCAAAGACACTGTACGAAAAGTCATTCGGCGCCCTTGTCGACCGTATCAACCGGGCGCTAGACCGACCGACGTCCAAGTCGACCTTTATTGGCGTGCTTGACATTGCAGGCTTTGAGATATTCGAAGTTAATGCCTACGAGCAGCTCTTGATCAACTACACAAACGAGAAACTCCAACAATTCTTCAACCACCACATGTTTGTGCTAGAACAAGAAGAGTATGCCCGAGAGGGGATCGAATGGGACTACGTCAACTTTGGGCTCGACTTGCAGCCGACCATTGATCTCATCGAAGGCAGCGGCAGTGTCATTGGTGTGCTTAGCTTGCTGGACGAGGAGTGCATCATGCCTCGGGCGACAGATCTTACCTTCACGAGCAAACTGCATCAGCTCTGGAGTGGCGACTTGCATGGCGAAGAGCCTCATCCCGGTCGTGACAAGTACGAGCCTTCGAGGTTCGAACAGGGCTTTCTCGTGCACCATTACGCAGGGAAAGTCGAGTATCATACCGATGGGTGGCTCGAGAAGAACAAGGATCCGCTGAACGATAATCTTATCCGCGTACTTACCGCCTCGTCGGAGCCGTATGTCGCCTCCCTCTTTCCGAATTCGCCGACCCACCACCTACTTTCGCCATCTCAACTGGCGCTCCAAATGCACACACTATCGGGAAAAAACGGACAATAAAGAAGGGCGCATTCCGCACCGTTGGCCAGAGGCACAAGGAACAGCTGCAGAGTCTGATGGCTCAACTTTATGCTACTCAGCCCCATTTCGTGCGTTGCATCGTTCCTAACGCAAACAAGAAACCGGGCCGCGTAGATGTTCCTCTCGTCCTTGATCAGTTGCGTTGCAATGGCGTCCTCGAAGGCATTCGCATTGCGCGCCTCGGATACCCGAATAGATTGCCCTTCATCGAATTCCGTCAGCGCTACGAGATACTCACCCCGGGTATCATCCCACGTGGGTACATGGACGGGCGCAAGGCATCCCTTCGCATGGTCGATGCGCTTGACCTCGATAAGTCGCTTTTCCGCATCGGCACCTCCAAGATATTCTTCAAGGCAGGCGTGCTCGCCGAACTAGAGGAACGCCGGGATGCGACTCTGTACGACATCTTTTCGAGGTTGCAGGCGCGCGCCCGGATGTTCTCCGCCCGGCGACAAATGAAAAAGATTCTAAATCGCGCAGTCGCAATCCGTACCATTCAAAAGAACGCACGCATTTACGCAGAGCTCCGTGAGTGGCCCTGGTGGCAACTGTATACGAAGGTTTTTCTACCCCCTTCTCCCCTTTTGATGGTGCTTCACACTGATGATTCATGTAGGTTCGCCCGTTACTCGCCGCCACGCGCAGTGATGCCGAGCTCCACAAGAAGGAAGCTGAGCTCCTCCTGATCAAGGAACGCGCCGAGCGGGACGCGAAGGAGAAGGAAGCCTTGGAAAGCCTTAAGATGCGCCTCGAAGCCGAAAAGCGAAAGGCCGAGGATGCCTTGGCGGCCGAGCGCAACCTTGCAATCGACAAGGACTCGTTGCTAGAGCGGAGTAAGCGGCGGGAACTTGAACTCGAAGAGGAGGTAGCTGCGCTTCAAGGCGACCTTGATACTCTCGACTCGCAGCTAGATCGCGCCCTCAAAATACAGAAAGAGAGCGAAGACAAGCACGAGGCCCTTCGCCAAGCATTTGATCAAGCGGCTGAGCATCTCGTCCATCTTGAGAGTGAGCAACAGGAGTGGGCGAGTCGAGAAGAGGAACTGTTGAAACGGCTGGCTTCTACTGACCAGGATCAAGAAGAACTTCGCCGTGAACGCGGTGAATTGGAAATGGAGGCGACCGAGCTACGGCGACAGTTATCACAGCGCGAGGAGGACCTTTCTCGAGTCAAGGAGCGAATGGAAATTGCCATCTCCGAACTAGACGGGAAGCTCAGTTCTGAGGTCCAAGCGCAGTGCGTTTTTTTCACGAACGTCGTCGTCACTCTCATATCATGTTTTCTCGATCGTGTAGTGAACTCGCAAAAGATCGTACGAACACGCTCGAACACGACGTCCGTCAGGCCAGAACCCAGCTAGCCGAGCTCTCACGCACCGCGTCCGATTACTCTGATATGATCAAGCAAAAGGACGCCGATATTACCCGGCTTACTACTGAATTGGAGGCGTCCAAGTCAGACCGAGGCCGTCTCTCTAAAGAGATTCTCGAGTGTCGAGGACGGATCGACGTCCTCACCGCCGAGATAGCCTCCCAACGAGACAGTGAGGCACGCCACACTGCTGTGCAAGAGAAGCTTCAGGATGAATTGGACAAACTTCGGTCATTGATAGAAGCCAAGACGAGCGAGGAAAGCCGCCGAAACGAGGTCGAGAAACAGAAGGATGCAGAGCTACGGGATCTTCGACTACAAGCCAGTCAGCTGCAACAGGAGCTCGACGACGCACGTCGAACGGCCATAGAGGTCGAGAACAAGCTCAAAGTCGATTTAGAGACCTCTGTGCGGGAACACACTTCGTTGCTGCAGAGCCATCGTTCTCTATCAGATCGCTTGCAAGCTAACGATCAGAAGCTCAAACAAATCGAGGCGTCCCTGGCCGAGGCATCGAAAGTCAAGAGGTCTCAAGAATCGGAGTTGCAGGAGCTCCGGACTCGCCGGATTGACTTGGACGGACAGTTAGCTGAGCTTCAGAAAGCGAAAGAAGTAATATCGTGTACTCCTCTAAGCAGATGCTATTTTACTCAAGGGCTGCCCTCTCTAGAGTCTAGAACGTCAACTCCACGCTGCGCAGAGCAAATACCAGGATTTCGAAGACGCATCGCTACAACTTGAACGGGAAAAGAACGCACAAGACCGTCAAGTAGATGCGTTGAAACAACAACTTCATGCGGAGTCAGCCAAGTACGCTCAACTCGAGAAAGTCGCTTCGAAGCAGAAGGCAGAGCTTGCTCGACTGCAAGACAAGAACGCCAACTTCGACCGCGAGATAGACAAACTTCTCACGGATCTGAAAAACCGTGAATGGGAAGTTAAGCAACTGGAATCTCGCCAGGACAAGACGATCGTCGAGCATGTACATGTTTTGGAAGAGGCGAAACGCGTCACCGATCGCCAACTTGCCGACGCACAGAAGGAGCTCGAGAGCCAAGCCACCTACATCCGATCTCTTGAGAAGGCGAAGGCGAGGCTAACCAGCGAGGCCGAAGATCTTGCCCGTGCGACAGCGAAGGAGCATACGGAGCATCGTTCGAAGGAGAAGGCGGCCCGTGCCCAGGAGGCCCTGGCGAAGAAAGCCGTACTCGAGGCTGAGCTTGAGCGCAAGAATCGGCAGGTCTCGGAAGCTAATGTCCGTCGACTGCAGGAAGACCTCCAAGCAACGCAGGCCCAGGTCGCGGAAGTCACCCAACAGTTCCTCTCCATGCAACGATCCAAGGACGAGTTGGAAGCTGAGCTTGCGCGCCTGGCTGACGAGGCTGACGGGAGCGAGTCGTTGGCGAAGATACAGCGTCAATACCAAGCGCGCGTCACCCAGTTGGAAACGCAACTGGAAGAAGCGCAGGTGACCTCGGATACAGTGACGCGGATACAAGACCGCATTGACCGGCAGCATGCCGAAATTCGACGAATGATCCTGTCCGATGGCCCAAAGGACGAGTTCCGAGACGCTGTTCTCCGCGAGTTGCTGTCTGCTGAGCAGGCGAGCCAGGAATTGTTGCTACAGAATCGCGGAAAGCCGGGTGTACGGACGTTGGTGAATGTTCAGCCCGCAAAGCGAGCATCTCTTGTCGCGAATGGCGCTGTACGGCCCCGATCCGAGTCGAGTATCCAGGCAGAAGTCGAAGAAAGCCGGCGCCTAATTCAGGAACTTAGCCAGATCAAGGCGCAACTACAACGCGAACTCGCAGATGTGAAGGACCGCCTCCAAACCGAAATCGCGGCGAAGAACGAAGAAGCCAGTACGTCTCCTCGCTATTTGAACGCGCCAATGTGACCTATGTTTCTTTTCCTTTACAGATCAAAGACGCGAGGTACTAGCGCACTTGAGTGAACTGCAAGTCTCCTCGATATCGTCTTCTGCTGCAGAGTCAGAGCTACGTGAGGCCGTGGAGGCTTTCCGAGTCAAAGCTGACGCGTACCGCGCCAAGCTTAAAGCTGCCGAGATCGAAAAACTCAAGGTCTCTCGTGCAGAAGCCCAATGTGGGTTGCCAATCTTTCCTTATAAACAATCATTTTGTTGAATGCACTCCCCAGCACGAAAGTCAATTGCAGATGCGAACACAGCCCAGAAAGCCCTTGTTGCCGAAAGAGACGCTGCGGTGAATAGGTTGCAGTTTGCTGAGGCCAAAATCCATGAGCTCGAAACCAGGCTCGAGGACGAGAGTCGCGAATCTTCAGACATGGGCGTCCTTCGGCAGAGGATCTCGGAAGAGATGGACGACGAGCGCAAGCAGTACCAGAAGGAGTTGGCTGAACGTGATTTCACTGCGGATCAGACTCGCAAAAAGTACCAAGGTACAGTGACACTTTTTATTATATACCCAGGCCACGAAACTAACAGACCACTACGCGTACAGCCGAGCTTGCGCAACTGAGCGAAGGTCAGGGCTTCGCCCGCCCCACGCGCCGGCTTGCATTGAGCTTATTTGATGTTTAACAGAGCTACAAAGCCAACGAGAGGGTATCAGCAAACTTCGTGAGGAGTTGCGTAAAGCGCGCTCAGACCACGACGAACTCTCACTGCGCTACGACGACGAAGTCTATAACGGTGCGGGCTGGAAGAAGGAGCGCGAACGGCTGGAGACGAAGATCACCGACCTCTCGAAGGCCTATGACTCGTCAGTGGCCGCCCAGGCTGAACAGCAATCACAAATCGTCGCATTGCACTCGCAAGTGCGCGAGCTTCGTAGCGTGCTTAACGACGCCGAAGCGGATCGTGCTCTGCTGCAGAAGGCGAGGCGCGGGCTACAAGCGGAACTCGAGACCATCAAGATGGATGCAGTCGATCCCACCAGGATGAACTCGGACCGCGAGCTCCAGACTCTGCACCTGAAGAATCAGGATTTAGAGCGCGCTTTAGAAGAGAGAGCTGACAGAGTGGAGATGGCGTACGAGCGCATGAAGAAGGCAGAACTCCATGCGCAAGATTGCCAAATAGAACTCGGCAAAGTGCGCGTTGAGAACTCCGAGCTGGACAAGCTCAACGTAGGTTGCACTCACGCAAAAGTCGCCAACGGTCGATCTAATTTTTGATTTGATGGACAGGCCAATCTTGAGAAGCAGATCAAGGAGCTAAATCTGCGCATCGTTGACCTAGAGACAAAGTCGTACTCGAGAAACCCACGGTCTTCCTCAGTTGCCACCATCCGCCGCCTCGAGTCTCAAGTGGAGGAACTGACGAACCAATTGGGTCAGGTGACGAAGGAACACCGCCGCGCTTCTCTTTCGAATGATCGAGATTCCAAGCTACTTCAGGAAAGTGAGCGACAAAAAGCGAGGCTGGAGGAAGAGATACATTTATACGAAGCGAAGGTTGAAGCCATGCGAGCGCAGATGAACGTTATGGTGAGCACCCTCGCAGAAGAAGGTTTGAGTTTCCGAATAAATGATGTTGGAACGTTAGCAAAAGGACGAGAGCGACCTGCAACGGGATAAACGTCGCGCAGAACGTGAGGTCACAGATCTCAAGCAGAAATCCCTAAAGTAAGTTTTCTTATTTATGGGTATGTCAGCTATTGAACGTACCCTCGATCAGTCTGGAGCGTCAAGTCGAAAGGATGCGCTCTCGCTTGGAAAGGCCGTCTTCACAGCTGGATCGTGGGTCGCCCTCCAATTCGCCACGGAAGACATGAGCTGTATATCGACATAACGGACGTGTGACATTGATCTCTTACGAAATACCCAACACCTTTCTATTGTTTGTACCAGTTTTCTCCTACACATCTAACTGTATACTGCTACATTGAATTATGCGACTTTGAACGTTCGGAAGCAAAGCGCCATACAGTGGGTCCCGTGTAGTCATGCCGGGGGGACGGGAATGAGATGGTGTGAACGCTTATGCAAAGTCGGGAATACTCGAATTCAGGCTCGATGCCCATTATGCCGACTGTCCTGATCCGGATCTCCTTGCTAACCGGAGCTTGCTCGGCCTTGCTTGCTGCACTTGACAATCAGGGTGAGTAATCTGGATCTCAGGCACATGGCCAACTGCCGTAGTATGATGGAAAGTGAAACATGTACTCCACAGGCGTCAATCACTCCCCAAGAATATCTCCATGGTGTGTCAACCAAGAAAACGTTCTTGTACACGTAGTAATAACAGCCTGCCTTTCGACCATGGGCTTGGCAGGTACTCTGCGTGCTACCGGGTCCTGTATAAGTTAGTTGGAAGTACTGTACAGCCAGCGCGTAAGGCTAGAGCTGGGGGAAAGAGTGATATAGCCATGATACCGCAATCTGTTTGGTATGATCCCTTCCCCATGATGTATCGTGACTAGAACTGATAGATGCAGCGTTGTTACATTGTGATACCCTCTAGCAGGGACCGTAGATTTCATGCCTCACAATAGGGCTTCTGCACCTGTCAATAACATATCAGCGGGCACAGCATACCTCACATAACTTGAGACACCTGCCTGGGCAATGACCTTTTCCACCTCCTGCGCCAATGCAGCACTGAATTTCTTCAAAGCGGCCTTCCCTTCTTCTTGACAATCCGGACAAAACACCGTCTCCTCATTGAAGCGCTCAAGTAGTTCGGTCGAAGTGACAGTGCTGCCACGCGGGCGGTCTTCGAGCAGCAGCAGTGCTCTGCGGAGGTAAGTAGTCCACCAATGCGGGACCCAGAGACTTCGAGGATGGGCTGATACAAAGTAGAAGTGAAATTGGGCGCGGCACGATGGTGACGTCGTTGGCGCGGGCGGGAACGACGATGACAGGGAGTTGAACCACATCAGTTGTGGTTCAGTAGCTGCCCGACGAATGCATTCACGACGATACTGCAACAAGCGATGGTATTGTGGCCCTGTAATGTCCTTCAGAGCTGATTTGTCTGACAGGTCCGTTAGTGGGAGGCTGAGCATCTGCTTTGCCGCCTCATTCGCAACATCCCCGAGCCCGTATCGGCTGGCGAGCGCAAAAACGGAAAACGGTCGTGACTCTGCAACTCGAAAAAGCGCATCCTTGATTGTATCATCGAAGGCTTCGATCATATACTTGCGGCGCGCTTCTAGGAACCGACGGATGTCTTCGATATTACTCAGATCGGGGTTTTCAACGGGATAGCAGAGGCGGAGGACGATGTGAAGCGTGCCGGAATCCTCTGTTAACTCGATGAGTGGGAGACCGCGGGCTTGACTATTGCCATCGACAGGTGGGACCTCAGGAGCAGTATCGGGTAATTCGAACATGTCTTTGAACACCACGGACACTTTAGCGAGGACTGGCTTGAGGACGAAAAAGTCGACATTATCTGATGACCGTAAGATTACAGTAAGGCTGGGCCAGATGTCATGGAATGGGGGGCCAGCATCGCGCGTTGTGTCGGGCTGGGAAGCTGGAGAGGACACACGCGACATGAATGAGGCAGAGAGAGAAAGCTGTTGAGCATGGGAAAGGACATCTTGCTTTTGGGGATGACTTTTCCAGCCATCGAAGGTCGAAGACAGGAAGTGAAGATATCTCGGTTATTACATAATCATGAACACCTCACCTGCCAACACTCCGAGTTGTCTTATTCATCTTGCTCCGAGTGCGAACACCCCAGGTTAACCAGAACCGACGGGCCCAGCCCTCTTAGCCCTCCAAATCATCATGTGAGTTTTTCTCCTCGTGAAAAGACCCCTGTATAGATTCTCAATGACGTGTAGGGTCTCCGTGAAGACTGTCTCGTCAGAGATTTCCGGTACAGACCTGCGTGTCTCTATACCTCGTTGGCGCCACATATATGCTGTCCCATTTCTTCCGTTCTACCCTTTATTGGCCTATGCGTACTACGTCAAGTATGACCAGTGGTTGAAGAGCGAAGAATGGACCTTCCTCGCCTGTGTCTTACTCGGCGCGAGTCATTCCTTGAGTTTTTTGGTGACACGTTGGAATGCAAGGGCAAAGGCGTGGATTACAACTCGCGAGGCGCGTGTCCACCACGTTTCTTTTCGGATCATGCTGACGCCGGATTCAGGCGCGCTCGCTCACAGAGGCGGACTGTATTCGCATCACCCCTGCTCCTCACCGTGGGCAGGGAGAGATTGTACCACTTCTCAAACGCGTCCCATCTGATCATGCTACATACTCGTTTAGCTATCAACAGGACACCTACTCCGTGCATTCCGTTGAGCCAATTACTTTCGGTCTCCTCCCGTACCCATCGTCAACGCACCCTCCTCTCTCTACCTATCGCAATCCTGTTGGCTTGAGTGCCGATCGTCTTCCAGCGCTCCAGTCAATGTACGGGAAGAATGAATTCAACATACCGATTCCGTCTTTCGGTTCGCTGTTTGCTGAGCACGCTACAGCACCGTTCTTCGTCTTTCAGATCTTCTGCGTTGCACTGTGGATGCTCGATGAGTATTGGTACTATAGTCTCTTCACGCTTTTCATGCTCGTCGTTTTTGAGTGCACTGTCGTGTGGCAGGTGTGTAATCCTGTGATTTTAGCACTCACCAGCGTCTCATCTTCCTCCCTTTAATAGCGTCTTAGGACACTAACCGAGTTCCGCACTATGTCTGTCGCTCCGTTTCCTATTCAGGTGCTAAGGGACTCCAAGTGGTCTGTTTTGCAATCTGATGAGTTACTTCCCGGAGACGTTGTTTCTCTTGGTATTTACTCTGTTTTCAAGTGCGCCTGTGACCCTCACTGAGATAATGCAGTTCGCAGCCATCAGTCAGAAACCAATATTCCAGCAGACGTGCTCTTAATTCAAGGAACCTGCATCGTGAATGAGGCGATGCTCTCTGGCGAGTCGACTCCGCTACTAAAGGAGTCGATAGAACTTTTAGATGCAAGCGATAAGCTAGATGCGGATGGTCAACATAAGGGCACCGTGTTATTTAGTGGAACAAAACTCCTTCAAGGTAGCAATGGTGGTGTGTATATTTCAGTGTAGTGCTGTTCGTTCTCATCTCCATGCGCCGCTACCCTAGGGAATACTCCTGATGGTGGATGCCTCGGCGTTGTTTTGCGCACTGGGTTTGGTACCGCTCAAGGGCAACTTGTTCGCACGATGGTTTTCTCCACCGAGCGAGTATCTGCGAATAATCTCGAGTCCTTCCTTTTTATCGGGTTCTTGCTCATATTTGCAATCGCGGCGAGCTGGTACGTCTGGGTCAAGGGTAAGGACTTCCCTTATAGTATCCGAGATCTCTTTTACTGAGTGAATTGACACCTTAGGTATTGAGAGGAATCTGAAAAAGTCAAAACTGTTGCTCGACTGCGTGTTAATCGTTACGAGCGTGGTACCGCCGGAACTACCCATGGAGTTGTCTCTAGCTGTAAACGCTTCCCTGGTTGCTTTGTCAAAGTTCGGTAAGGCCCTCGCAGATTGCGTATAGAATCGGTGCCTCAACCTCCTTTCAGCAATATTCTGTACAGAACCTTTCCGGATTCCTTTTGCAGGACGCGTCGATATCTGCTGTTTTGACAAGACGGGCACGATCACTGCAGAGAATCTTGTTGTCGAGGGTATCGCTGGTGTCGAGTGAGTGCCCTCGTCTATTATAACATGCCTCTTCTCATTCACTTGTCAGCCAATCCGATCGTTTGAAACTTGTGGACGTAAAAGCAACTTCCCGCGAAACGACATTGTGCCTAGCAGGCGCGCACGCCCTGGTTCGATTAGACGATGGCACTGTTGTTGGCGACCCAATGGAGAAGACCACCCTTGAGTCTCTTGAGTGGCAGATAGGCAAAGGAGACGGTGTATCGCCTACCTCTCCTTCAGCCCCCCATCGCACAGTACTCTTGATTCGCCGTCGCTTCCAATTTTCTTCTGCACTGAAAAGGATGTCCACGATTTCTACCCTTCCTGGTGGCCGTGGTCTGGTCGCAGTCAAGGGGGCTCCAGAGACACTAAAAACCATGCTGGCCCACGTTCCCTCTGATTATGATGAAACGTATAAGTGGTACACGCGTCGCGGAAGCCGCGTACTTGCTCTTGGCATGAAGGAATACGAATCTATCTCAATGGACAGGGCACGTATTAAGGCAATGTTTTTGGGACGAGTGCTGACAACTCCATTAGATCAAGAAGCTGAATCGAGACGAAGTCGAAAGTCACCTCAAATTTGCCGGGTTCCTGATTTTTCATTCCCCGCTCAAGCCGGATGCAGTGGAGGCACTCAAGATGTTGGCCGATTCATCGCACCGGGTTCGTTGTTGTAATTGCCATTTTAGAGAAAGAGACACTCACATGAACTGGTAGTGCATCATGATTACTGGAGACAACCCTCTCACTGCTCTTCACGTTGCCCGCGACGTTGAGATTGTCGACCGGGAGGCGTTAATTTTAGATCTGAAAGAAAATCCTGCACACGAAGCGGGTAAGTGAGATGTTGTCTTTCGGCTTTATTGAAAGCTGATTTTTCTGGGAGACCTTGAATGGCGAAGTGTTGACGAAACCAAGATCATTCCCGTTGACCCGACAGAACCATTGGACCAATCGTTATTAGACAACTACGACATCTGCATCACGGGAGTAGCCCTCAAGCAGTTCGCGTCGCAGCCGAGTTGGAAGCAACTTGTGCAGCATACGTGGGTGTACGCACGGGTGTCACCGTTGCAGAAGGAGTTTATTGTGACCTCACTACGTGGGCTTGGCTACACAACCTTGATGGCTGGCGACGGTACAAATGATGTTGGTGCACTCAAGCAGGCGCACATCGGCGTGGCTCTTTTAGATGGGACACCCGAGGACCTCCAGAAAATTGCGGAGCGCGAGCGTCTGGATCGCATCAAAAAAGTTTACGAGAGCCAGCTTAAGATATCTTCCCGGTTTAACCAGCCACCACCTCCAGTTCCACCGGCTATTGCACACTTAGTTCCAGACGCCGTTGCGGCCCAGCAAAGAGCAGCAGCAGATCAAGTCGAGGCGCGAAGAAGGAATCCTTTGGAAAAGGTCCGTCGACGCCTCGTCCTGTAGGCTAACGTTGTGACCTCTCTTTCCTCCAGTTTGACGTTGCTACCATTACGAACGCCCTGGCAGACATGGAAGGCGACGAAGAAGTTCCGAAAATCAAATTAGGCGACGCATCTTGTGCGGCCCCTTTTACGTCGAAGCTGTCCAATGTCTCCGCGAGTGAGTTATCCGTAGCCCATAATTCTATTATCTTATATTGAATATTTTTCGGCAGTTACGCATATCATTCGCCAAGGACGGTGCACACTCGTTGCCACTATTCAAATGTACAAGATTTTGGCATTAAATTGTCTAATCACCGCGTATAGTCTCAGCGTGCAATATCTGGACGGAATTAAGTTCGGCGATTATCAAGTCACAGTCACCGGGATGTTGATGTCCGTGTGCTTTTTGTGCATTTCCCGAGCGAAGGTCTGCACCGGCTCTTTTGGCCCTTCACACGCGTTCTAAACTTGACGTTGTAGCCGGTAGAGAAGCTATCTCGCGAACGGCCTCTGAGCAACATTTTCAATTTCTATGTCCTTCTATCTGTATTATTGCAATTTGCACTTCACATCGGATCTATGGTTTATATCACGGAACTTGCGCATGGACTGGAAGAGTATGTCATCGTTGTCACGCGCCGCGCGTTGCTAACAATTTTCGATCAGCCGTGGTCCCATAGACCTGGAGGCCAAGTTTGAGGCGAACTTGCTAAACACAGCTGTGTTCTTACTCGGACTCTCTCAGCAAGTGTCGACATTCGCTATTAATTTCCAGGTCAGTCCAGCTTTGTATATTCCTGGCGGCTCTTATCACCTTATTTCCTAGGGGCGGCCCTTCCGCGAAGGTATTCGGGAGAACAGTGCGCTATACTGGGGGCTGGTTGGAGCTAGCGCTGTTGCCTTCTCAGGGGCGACAGATTTTATGCCCGAACTCAATCGATGGCTACAGGTGGTTGAAATGGACAATGCGGTCCGTTGTCCGTCTACCGTTACTTGGTCTGAGCTAACTCCTAACAGTTCAAAGTCCGTCTCACCGCTTCGATGATTATTGACTTCATTGGCTGTTGGGTGATCGAACAAGTCTGCAAGTACCTGTTTGCTGACCTCGAGCCTAAGCCCCTCGTCACCCGCGGGCGAGAGAGACGCGAGAGAGGTAGAGCCGCAGAGGAGTTAGCAAGGCAGGCACAAGTATCTGATGACGAGAAGAAGAAACAGTGATCTAAACTACTCGCGTCACGATCTTCCGCCTTACCCTCACTGGACGTTTGTTAGCATCAATCGTATAGAATACTTATCTTGTCCGATTGGATCAATGGACCTAGTGTCTGGCCATGCCGGCCCCTGTCACCGCGCTTATGCTCACCACTCCGGCGTTTCCTACTTCTCGGCCGGTCTCTTGACTTTCCGAGTTGATGTGGCACGAGGCGTCTCTCGGCTCCGCTTCCAAGTGGGGTCATGTGCTCCGAACGAGGCACATTGACAGTGCGTGGAATTCCTGGTGGGAACCCCGCCCCGGACGCTGACCTTGTCAGAGGTCGTGAAGTTAGAACACGCGCGTGCTATGATTTTAGCGTTCAGTTCGTGCATCAAAAAATGAGCTATAAGAAATGGTCTCCATTTTTTATGACCCCCCGCACAGTGCCATCATGTCAACCCCATTCTCTCGATTCTTTCCGACTGCTAGACAGGCTGACGCCCTCATCCATGGATGGATGCCTATCTTGCTTCTTATAATCCCTGGGGTTCTGTGCTGTATCCGCTACGCCCGTAGCCCTTGGCGTAAGGTACCCCCAGGCCCTCGCGGCCTCCCAGTAGTCGGAAATATCAGGCAACTTCAAGACAAAAGGTGGCTGACGTCTCGCGAATGCAAAGCAACCTATGGTTGGCCTAGTTCATTTTTATTATCGGTCTCTAAGTTCGTATGGCAACAGGGGATGTCGTCTATCTGAGCGTTTTAGGAAGATCGATCATCGTACTGAATTCACAGAAGGCCGCAGCCGACCTACTCGGACGGCGTGCCCGAGTCTATTCTGATAGACCCCGTTTCATCGTGGCATCAGAAATATTAACTGGTGGGTTGGAAGTCAGCTTCCTCCAGTATGGAGTACTGTGAGCAGTCCCTTCCACTCTCTGCCTTCAGTCTCTCTGAATGAGACCGCTATTAGCTGGCGACGAATGCGCAGAGCGGCTCACGAAGGTTTGCACAAAAAGGCCGCTAAGGCATTCAACAGCATACAAACGATGGAAGCCGTCTTGCTCGCCGATGGAATTCTCGAGAGTCCAGAACAATGGGAAAAACACATGCGGCGCTTTACAGCTTCTATGATCATGACTGCGGTATACGATACTCCCGTTATCCACTCCGTGGATGATGAATATGTGCGGCGTATCAACGACCACGTCACACGCGTCGCACAATCAACATTGCCAGGGTCCCATTGGGTTGAACTCCTTCCATGGATGAAACACGTCCCAAGCAAGTAAGCACCCACCGTCTCAATTCCGTTGCCTCTCGAAGCGCCGCTGATGAGCTGCGCTTTCCAGATTCGCGAAATGGAAACGCACGGCGGAGGAATGGTTCCGCCGTGACTCCGAAATGTTTGAAAGTCTCGTCGACACTGTCCGTACCAAGTTGGTGAGTTTGAGAAACTTCACTCTGGCTCGTCAACATTGAATATATATATCCACTGGCAGGCCAAGGGCATCGATCGTCCAAGCTTAAGCGCTACATTTATCAAGAATCAAAGCCGCAGTGGCCTCGATGGGCGAGAGATGGCATGGCTCGCTAGCACAATGTAGTGAGTCACTTTTCGCAAGCAAAACATTTTCTTGCTCCGTGGCTGAGTACGGATCCCCGTACTAGCGGTGCCGGTGCCGAGACCACGACCAGCTCGATGTATTGGTGGATGCTCGCCATGGTCGCTTTTCCAGATACCCAACGGCGAGCCCAGGCGGAGCTGGATACCGTTGTGGGTCGGAGCCGCATCCCGTCTTTCTCCGATCTTCCTAGCTTGCCCTACTTGCGCGCTATGGTCAAGGAGGTCCTCCGATGGAGATCCATTCTGCCTGTTGGGATTCCCCATTGTTCTCTCGAGGACGACTGGTATGAAGGGATGTTCATTCCAAAAGGAACGATGTGTCTCGTGAATGTTGGGTTGTGCAACCAAGACCCCGCCATCTATGGCGACGACGCGACCCAGTTCGACCCGT
Organism: Lactarius akahatsu; assembly: GCA_021524915.1. NCBI lineage: Eukaryota > Fungi > Basidiomycota > Agaricomycetes > Russulales > Russulaceae > Lactarius > Lactarius akahatsu. Next base: position 79,494 of record JAKELL010000009.1, on the reverse strand, counting down.
CTCGTCACCTCAAACCAGACGGAACTCTCGCGCCAGGTCCGCCAGACACCCAGGACGAAGGCCACGTCGTCTACGGCTTCGGGAAGCGTATATGCGTCGGGAGACATGTGGCAAACGATACGATGTTCATTGCGTTTGCGGTAATGCTGTGGGCCTCGGAGGTCGTTCCGGCCAAAGACGAGTGCGGAAACGACATCCCGGTTGACGTGGACGATTATGTCGACAGCGGGATGCTCCAGTGAGTTGATTCGTCCACTAATGCGCGATTTACGCCGAATGCCGAGACACGCTTGCAATAGTCTTCCCCTACCCTTCTCGTGCAAGATCACACCGAGGTTCCCCGAGGTAATCGATATTCTTCGCGAAGAGCGCGAGCTTCGTAGTCAAACGTAAATCCGATCTTCGACCGCGGCACGTAATTGTGTGCATCCCTCGTTATACCCCATCAGAGTTGTGCCTCTTCTTTTATCGACTTTTTGTTTCATCGCGCGTATCAATTCTATGGACGAAACTCGTTTCCTATCATGTGTTTGAAAGAGAACACATTATTTGATAAGACTGATGAAGGGGAATAAAAGAATCTATAAGGTGCAACACATTGGCTCAAAGTGAGGCATCTAGTAGTAGTTGCTGGACATCCTGAAGTACGCCTTGCACCTTGCCTCGCACCTCGCACTGGCAGACTGCGTCCATGACGTGACTGAGGTCGAGTGCCTTTTTTCGGAGTTGGTTTGAGTCTTTGGCTCCAACTTTCCCTCCGTGACACTACTTTCAAGTTGTCCATTGAATTCACGTAGTACGACGACTATGATTTCAGCCACTGGCGCAGGGACGTGAGTGAATCGCTGCTGTTGACTTTCGGGGAAGGGTGGGCAGAGTCATTCCCCTGATCTCACATAAGACGATCTTTGTGCATCAGGCCAGTGCCACCCTCGGATCTCAAGTCTGCTATCTTTCCCATCGGTCAAAAGAAGCTCCTTGGCAGGACAGGGTCACCCACAAGGGCGACGCCCAGAGATGGCAGCACGCTTGGATTTACATGGACTGACTCTGTTATGATCATTTGGTGGTGTTATTATGTATTGGTATCTTATACTGTTAAAAGCTACATTGATAGAAATGAAGACCTCAGAGCGAAAGCAACTTCACATTAGGCAGCTGTGCAGCGAATAGACAGATGGTGAGGAAGTGACAGGCTACCGTGCAGGCGACGCAGACTTCTGTGGCGCCTTGGCCTCAATGTCGGCTAATTGCTGGTTACGCTTGTCGGCAAGTTCCCTTTGTCTTTGCAGCGATCTGAACCGAAAAATACGAGTCAGCGCTAACATCCAGGAACCTTGAGTTCGGACGCATGCCTAATCTGATTTTCGAGCTCCAGCACTCGCTCCTTGTAGCCCTGCCTTTCTCGCTTGACCTTCTCTTCGGCCGCGCGCAGGCGAGTCTCGTATTCCTTCACCCGCGCCTCCCACTTGCCATCTGCCACCGTGGTTTTCTGGTTCATGGCGGCCATCTTCTCCTCTGCGGCGGCGAGTTGGTTCTGCGCATTGGCCAGGCGACGTTCCGCATTGTTCGCGCGGATCATGAGTGCCTTGACCTCGTTCGAGTCCCCAGGCGTCGGCCGCTTCAATATGGCCAGCTGTGCAGTTAGATCCGACAAAGTTGACTGAGCCGCATGTCAGAAATCCCCCCGAATTCAACCGACTACAGAAAATTTACCTTGGCCGATTCTAATTCGCCCTCTTTCGCACTGAGCTTGCGGCGTATGGTGGTCTTCGTGTCAGCACATTGTTTAACGCTAGTCTCGAACTTGTCTAGCTGCCGCCATCGGTGGTCCAAAGACTTGCGTATCTCGTTCAGCTTCTCGGTATATCGAGCCTCGGCTTCCTTGACGCGCTTCTCAAAGTCGAGCTGAATCTGACTCAACGACTTCAATCGGGAGATGAGGTTGTCATGGAAGATGCCAAAGTTTGTGTAAGGCTTAGTTTCGGCTTGGCCACCTTTCTTCTGCAGTCGCAGTTAGGATAAACGTCAGACGCGGCGTCTCAACGGCGAACGTACAGGCGTCTTATCAACACCGAGGATCTTGTCCATGTATTGGTAGATGGTGAGTAGGAGCGTATTGCGCTCAGTCAATTGATCCCTGTATTGATTCTCCACTGTGAGCAGAGACCTTTGGTCCTTCGAAAGTCGCTGCTCGAGTTCCTGAGCGCGTGCGCGTAAGGAGGCAGCATCCGCTTCCGCCGTGCTCAAGCTCGACTGAACCAGATCAAGCTTGTCCGTGGCGTTCAACCGCGCTTGAGTCTGGGAGGCCAGCTGCGCCGAGAGCTCGCGATTCTCAGCGTGCAACGTGTCGATGACGCCGTCGCGTTCGCGCATACGTGTCTCTCGCTCGTGAAGATCCTTACGGGCTCGAGTGAGCTCGTCCTCGAGCCGTTCGAGATCGCGCTTGAGCCGGTCGGCCTCGAGCTGGAGTGAGAACCGGGCTGTGGTCGCGTGTTCACCTTGCGTCTTGGCCGCCGTCTCCTGTGTGCTCAACGCGGCCTGAAGAGCGGAAACGTCTGCTTCGCGCTGGCTAAGAAGGGCCTGCACACGGGCGAGATCCGCTTGCGCGGTCTGCGCAGAGGCTTCGTGCGCTTCGAAAGTGCGACGCGACCGGCGCATATCCGACTCGAAATCGCGATGTGCCTTGTCCAGTTCGGCCTCGGCACGTTCACGAGCCTCGCGTTCCATCTGCACCTCCCCAACGAGGTCTTCGACGTGTCGCGCGAGCTCTTCCTGACGGGCACGATGCGCGCGAATATCTTGGTTGCTTTCCTCGTAAAGTTGAGTGGCCTCTTGTAACTCACCCTTGAAGTGTGCTACTTTCTGTCAAGACGTCAAGCAGTACACCGGGACAACAACGATGGCGCGGACTTCTTTCAAAGCTGCCGTGAGCGCTTCCAGCCGCTCACGCTCAACCATCTCGTCTTCTCGTGCGCGATCATTGATTCTTTTCAGTTCTTCAGCATCTTCCTCGAGTTCGTAAATACGGTGCCCCAGTTGCTCAATTTCGCGATTTGCGAGAGCAATCTCTTCGTCCTTCTCCTCGGCTTCTTGCTCAAGATGAGCAAGTGCGGCTTCGAATTTGTCGTGAAGAGTATTGGTGTTCAATTCTAGCTCAGTGACTTGCATGCGAAGTTCCTCTGACTCAGCATCGCGCTCCGCGAGGGCCTGCAAGCAAATCAGTGCGCTGCGGCGGAGAATGTGTAGATACACGCACGTCACGTAGCTCCTCAATCTGTGTCTTCGCCTCGTCGACCTCGCCCTTCCACTCGCCTTCGACGTCATCGAGGATGGAACGGTGCTCGCTGACGAGCTCGCTGATTTCCTGGTTCTTGAAACCTAGCTCGTCATCTTTCTGCTGGAGCTCAATACTCGCCGCAGCGAGTTTATCGCGTAGCACATTGAGGTCGTCTTCGATCGCCTCGCGCGACTCGCGCTCTTCCAGGATCATGGCGCGGCTTTCGCTACGTTCGATGCCTTCTGCTTCTCGGCGACGCTCCAAGTCCTCGATTTGCAGGCGCAATGCCTCATTCTGATCCAAGAGCTCTTCCCTGTCGTCCTCGCGTTGAGCGAGAGCATCTGCATGCTCCTCCAGTGCGGCCTTAAGGTCGCCAATTTCCTCTTGAAGTGCGGCGATTCGCCGGCCGCCGCCACCGCCATGAGAGTCATCCTCGCGTTGCTCAACAATGTCCTTGAGCCGTTCGAGTTCGTCCATATTCTCCTCGAGCAGGTGGCGGACATTCTCGAGCTCTTCCTCTAGCTCGGCGTTGCGCTCCTCTGCCTCACGCAGAGCGGCACCGTCTTCTCCTGGTTCACTGCTGAGACGACGACGTAATTCGTGTTCACGCTTCTCGAGCAGAGCCTCGAGCTCACGCTCACGTGACGTCCGTGCTACATCTCCACGTTGTAATCGTTGTAGTTCATTCTCGAGCTCTAGGACGAGCTTCCGGACCTTCTTGAGTTCCATTCCGCGTTGTTGAACCTCAATCTTCAGGTTGATGTTCTGCTTGAGCGCTGCCTCTACTTGGTCGGGAGCTAGTTGAGCGAGACGCTCTTCGAGGAAATGGACCTTGAGTTTTATGTTGAAGTTCTCCTTCTTGAGGTTGTCAATGTGCTTGAATAGTGTCAAAGGGTACGCGTCAGAGGAAACGGGCGAAGTTGCGAACCTTCTCCTGATCTCGAAGGGTGAGGTTGTTCCCCTTTGCATTGGGGGCATTCGACTTGGAACGCTTCCCCCTGGTGTTCAAGGGTGTACCGAGGTCTCCCTCCCAGCTGTCCTCCTTCCGGGAGGCATTGAGTGAATCGGACCCTTGCTCGTCATCATCTTCACGACTAGAAATATGTCGCCTCAGTGCAACTGGAGTGGCCTCGTCGCCTTTCCGTCGTACAAGTGTATGGGGTGGTGATGGTGTGGATATCGGGGCGGATGAAGGGGCAGTTGTCTGAGACGAAGCCGAGGATACCCTGAATGACTTTGCAGGGGTGGAAATCCCAGATATAAGAGAACCGAGAGAAAGATCAGGCGTTCCGAGAGATTGAAATGAGGTGTCCGCCTGTGCAGACATCCCGACCGTTCAAAGTTGAGAAGCAACAAACAGTTGAGCCGGCCCGCCGAGGCCCGGGTCTTTAAAGGGACAGAGGGAGAGAACAAGGTCCCTTACAACCATGAAGATCTATTCTCTCGCCGTTATCCTTGCGCCCCCTTCGGGTCCCAGTGCAAACCTATGTTCTGCGTCCGACCTCTCCTCTTTTTCTTTCTATCAAAAAGGTTCCGTCGGCGAATTCATGTCTTTTTTTACAAAGACTGTCGCAGAACGCACCCCCCAGGGTGCACGTCAGAGTGTTCAAGAGAACAACTATACTGCACACGTATACAATAGGGGAGGCGCAGAGCAACTCGCAGGTTAGTTGGCTTTCACTCTTTGTGGCGCCGTGTACCGTGTTTCGACCCTCTCATACTCTAGGCGTTATTATCACCGACCATGAGTATCCCGTTCGACCCGCCTTCTCTCTCCTCACGAAGCTCCTCGATGATTTTACGGCCAAAGTCCCCCAGTCTTCCTTCTCCAATCCATCTGCGATCTCGTTCCCAGATATCAACACCTACCTCCAGAAGTACCAAGATCCGCGGCACGCGGACAACATCATGCGCGTGCAGCAAGAACTTGACGAGACCAAGATCGTTCTGGTGCGCATATCCTTTCGAAATGATTTCCTCACACTCGTCTCACCCGTGATGGCCGCAGCATAAGACAATCGAGTCAGTTCTGCAACGTGGCGAGAAGCTGGACAATCTAGTGGAGCGATCGACTGCGCTTTCTGCACAAAGCAAGATGTTCTACAAGACTGCTAAGAAGGCAAGTCCTGCTGTCTCTTTTCGTCTCCGTTGAGCTTATGGCTAATATCATTCCTGTGCAGCAAAACTCTTGCTGCACTGTCATGTGAGGCGTTATACAGGGAACGCACGCTCTATCTTACTCTGATCACGATGTACTTGTATACATACCCGGAGGACAATTGCATTAATCCGTTCAGAAGGTATCGCTCAGACTTGGGCGCCATTGGTCGGATATCATTCTTCGTGTCCATTCTGTCTTTTGAGAAAATTGCCAGTTCAGGATGTTAACATGCGGCGGCCTGCGGGCTAACAGCCGCTGGTGTGAATGTAGACCTGAGACGGGACTGACTGGTCACAATTACTCTGACTCGTTTCTCTGTGCCATTCGACGGAGGTGTCATCGTCTTCCGTCGTCCTCGCTTGCCAATAAGGGGTTGTCAGCAATAATAATTTTGAACATATAACTCAGTTGTGTATCAATAATATGAGGGACAATTCAACCTCGTGCCATGGCACACACAAAAGACAGGCACTACTGGTCTCAGTTACGGATAGCGCTCACTGCAGGTTCTTGGGGATCACCTCACCCTGCCAGAGCTTTCAGAGGCGTTCCCATTTCCTGGACCGATCTCCTTCGCAAATTCAATAAACACTGCCACGGATACACCGATGTTGCAGAAATTGCCAATCAAACACAGGCTCTCGCTCTGCTCATCGCCGGGGGACCCTCTGACCGTGAACTAGACGGCATTGGCTACCACCATGAGGAATCCCTTATCCTCGGAACAGAAAGCGTGGTGGCTGATGAGCACGCCGTTGAAGTAGAAGTGGGTTACAAAATTCTCAGGGGCCTCGAAGCTGAAAACACCAATTCCGATGTGCGTCTTTAGCCATTCCCTCTCCTGCCGTTGACGTTCTCAACCATCTCAGTCCCTGAAACTTGCTCTCGCTTACTATGCGTATGCCCTCAAAGATCCGGCTCAGTGTCTTTCTTACCTTAATCAAGTTCGCGATCTTGCCAATGCACAGAGCCGCCTGAATCTCGCGGACTCACTTCGCTCAAACACGTCTTCCCTTCAAGCTCCTTCGGTTTCCGACAACACATCCTCGGTATCATTCATAGGTAGTTTTGTGTCCAGCGACTCTACCTCAATGATTGCCGACATTTCTGACGGCAAAGCTTGGGCCGCTATCGAAATCGTGCGTAGTGTGTGCTTACAGGGTAATCTATGTTTTTTCACCATTTCTCGTTCGAGTGTTCTCACACCATGTAACAGGCATGTCGCTCGAAAAGCTGACGCCTGCAGATACGTCCAGGATTCTGTCAGTCTACCTAATTGCCACCCAGGCACTTCCGATCATTGAGAGCAACATCTCACGGTCCTTCCCACCAAATCCGCTGCACGCATCGAGCTCTGGTCCCGGTCATATTGACACTCCATCATTTTCGAGATATCGTGAACTATGGAGGTGGATAGAACGCCTTCTTAGGCGCGCAATCATCGTCGCAGCACGAATCTGTAGCTTAAACAGCACTCAAGAAGCTGTCTTGTGGATGTTGTTTTCACAATATCAAACCTGCAGCGCACACTGGCCCCCAACATTCCGTTCCGCGCATCGATCCACAGTTACCGAGTTATTTATCCGCGCTCTCGTCTTACGTGCACGTCTCCCAGGACGTCCTCCTCTATCTTTCTACGCACACTTTCGCCCGGGAACTTTAGATGTCCGGGTCACTGCCTCCTTGGTCGCGCGGCGCGCAATTCAGGACTACCGTGACATCCTGAATGCCAGTACGCATTTCCCAAAGGCGGGAGAACGCAATGTCAAGGTAGAGGAGTTGACGGATCTATGCGTTGCAGTATGGGAGGCAGGCGGATCTAAGAGCGGGGATGCGGCATGGGTCATGGATGTGCGTTTTTTCGTCGAGGCTAAGCAAGTTGCTAGTTAACCCATGTCTATCCAGATCCTCTGGTGGGCGACACGCCTGACTTTCAATGCCGCCCGCGTGTTCCGACATACGATGCGCATTTCCGAAGCCTGCGGGGATGCCGTGCTCGCGACGCGTGCATTACGGCTTTATGTCCTGACTGTTGGGAAGGCAAAGCTTACCGGAAAATCTACGGATTCAGACGCGACATGGGTTACTACACTCGTGTGGGGCTCTCGGATGCTTTGCCGACTTGCTCTCATGGCAGACCCAATATCGGGTAACCGTGGGATAGACGAGGCGCGCGAGGCCGGCACGATCCTGGAAAAGGCAAAGGAGCGACTCGACCCAGACGACAAGACGTTGAGAGCGCTCGTGGAGTTGGCTGAGGGTATTTGGAATACGGTTATGGCAATCAAAGGTATCCCTCGACCCCATCCCACAATCTTCTGTCGCTCACATTGGATAAAGAGCAGGACCATCTTAGTCGAACGTCACGGCTCACGACTGCGCTTTCCCTTCTCGAGAGCTCAATACAAGCCCACCCTTCGTCTTCTGCTCATTTTCACCTCGCACTCGCATTGTACAGGCCTATCCCCGGGCGTGATCTTGCACGCGCGGTCGAAAATACCCGCATAGCTGTAGAGCTCGAACCAGACAATGTCCGTTACTGGCACCTTTTGGGCCTTCTGCTCGCTGCCTTCGAGGATTGGCGCGGTGCACGGGAGGTTCTGGAAGTAGGTGCGACACTAGACGATCAATCGTGGGCGGCCGAGCAGACCCCACCTCTGACCAGTGATAGTCTGGACACCAGCACGATAAGCAGGCAGAGAGATGGTTCGACCGGCACTTCATCTACCGACAATACAACGCCCGCGCAACCAGAGCCATCGCTATTCTCTGAGGCAGGATCGACTTCGACGGAGCGGCAGCATGAACGCGAGACTATCCTCGATGGGCAGGCGCATACACTTCCGTCACCGGCAGAGCTTCTCCGACCCTTACCAGATCATCCGCCGCCGACGATTACAGAACGTTTCGAGCACGCACTCCAACTTCGAATGACTCAGCTTGCCTTGACGGAGCTCATTGAAGGCCCTGAGGTAACGGAAGAGAAATGGCCCGAGGTGTTTCAGTGGTTCGCGAAGAGAGGTCCTGAGAGAGATCAGAGCCGTGAGCTTTCCTTGTGCTCCCGCGTCGTGGGTTAATGGCCTCTCGCAGAACGTACGTCGATCGAAACTAGCCGGCGCTCACTTGAAGTAAAGTCAGACACGTTTGACCCGCAAGCCGTTACGTCTCTCCCGACCGATGCCAATAGTGTCTATGGTCCCAAGCACATGCCGATCTCTGTTGCATCCGTGACAGATGTCCAGGACGAGAATGGCACCCCTACACAAAACGGAAAGTCCAGGCTCTCTATCGACGAGACGGAGAAGGAAAAAGAAAAGGACAAGTCTGCGGGAAAGAAAGTGCAGAAGATGCTGAAGAACCGGGTACACAAGGAGCAGCGACGGATCTCGACAATAGGACGTAAGATCGGGCATGGTGTAGGCAAGCAAGGTCTCAGCTTGCGACGAACGACATCGACGCCCAGTGAGGATTTTCTTTCATCCCTACTTCAGACAGCAGCTCTAATCTGGGGTCAATTCGGCACAGCCGAGCTGTTCAAGGCTATGGGGATGGACCAGACATCTTACCAAGCATCTTCAATCCACTCCCGGCGGCATAGCCCTTACGCGTCGACCAACGAGCTTGTTCGCCCCGAGTCGCCGCCTCCGCCTTCCGTGACTCCACGTGAGAAAAGGGAGCGCTCAAGGAAGGAACGCAGGCTCCTCAGCGAATTATGGTTGATGAGCGCTGCGACTTTCAGGCGATCCGGGAAACTGGAGCAAGCGCGTGGGGCAATACAGGAGGCAGAGGTCAGGGACGAAGAGAACCCAAACGTATGGATACAGGTGAGGAGTAAAATCCGTCGTCCATCCAGCCCCAACTTGTTATTGAACATTGGATTACAGTTGGGACTGTACCACACCGCGCTTGGGAACAAGGATCGGGCGGTGCAGGCGTTCAACAAGGCGCTCTTCATCTTCCCGGACAGCATCCCCGCAACCGTCCATCTGAGCCACTCTTATCTTACACTCGCCAAGGAAGGGACCTCGGACGTGGACAACATCGATTTGGTCGCGGGAATGTTGTCTGATCTTACACAGGGCCCAGGTTGGGATGTCCCCGAGGCGTGGTATTTCTTAGGTAAAGCTCATGGAATGCGCGGGATGCGCGATCGTGAGCGTGAATGTCTTGGCTTTGCTCTTAACCTCGCAGACGGTCGACCCCTTCGTGAGTTTGGTGATGCAGTTGGATGGTGCTTGTAGTTGGCGTCACATCATGTCCGCGACACCTCGTTGCTAGTTCACACAGCATGCAATGTACGCCTAAGCGCCACCTGTGTAAGTGACAGAAGGGTTCCACACCAACTCGAAAAAAATAATACAAGCGACGAGCACGCATGACGGTACAAGACTCAATCCTCGATAACAATAACATCGCCTAACATCTCAACGTGTCTTCGCTTTCCACCCCGCGTTGAACTCGCTTCTACTTCCTCCGACAGGTCTATCACGCTATCTGACGCATGCACTTCTCTGCGTCTCTTGGTCCCCCGTGTTGGAAGGGACACAGCTTCGATCCCGTCACCCGTTAAATCGACGCCAGTTGCTTGCTCCTCAGGACCTGCAGATTGCGCACTTGCTCGACCTTTACCCTTCGCAGAAGCACGGGTTGTGGTACCAGACGTGGTAGTACCGGCGACCGAGGGTGGATTTGAGGACACGGCGGAAGGCGGCGATGGTGGCGGTGTAGGTTTGGCGTACAGTTCGGTCCAACGACGCGCAGTCTGGTCGTGTGTGGGCCGTTTCCGAAGAAACTCGGTTGCAATTGAGGGGACTGCAAGCGAATAAACAAGCTGACAGTAAGGGCGGGCGAAACGATTCATACCTAATGGATCGGCTGGAAAGCGGCGTGACGTGAACAAGAATGAACGTGCGAGAGAGAGAAGACGCACAGGGGTTGGGGTCAGTGAGAAGGGAGCTAAGTGAGAGCACTACTTTGAAGATAGATAGCGCGGGGGACCAGTTGTTTTTCAGTATATCAATGCAGACATTTCCTTTCTCTGAGATGTTCATATGATATATCCTAGGAAGACATACGTGTGAGTGGGTGTGCCACTTGTGGGGGGCAAGAAGCGCCGAACGAACCGGGTCAGAAATAAGACCTTCGGGGCGGAAAACCTGGGGCGGAGGTCTCAGATTTCAGAAAGGCAAAGCAAGGTAGAAGGCTCGCACGGGTAATCATGTCCGAGGGTAATCTCGACGGTGAATACGCCCCCTTCGTAAATACTACCTTCGGGCCCAGGGATACGCGCCTTCCAAAGGAAGGGCTTGTCAGCAGAGATTGGCCCGACGGATATGCCACCTAAGTCTTCTTTCTTGAGGTCTGCAATTTCCCGATGGATGCGCTTCAGTGTTGTCTGGAAGGTGTGAGTACGATGGGGAATTTCGTGAGATGACGGATGCGAAACTCACACCTGAGAACCTCGTTGTGGACATTGTTTCGGGAAACCGTGCGAGCGCCCCCGCGACTGGCACCAAGTCGACACACGTGATCGTGGGTAACCATTCTACTTCAGTTACAGTGCACTGCCAGTGTCGGGCACAATAATGACTCCTCTCTCAAACAACGACGACCACCACAATGATCCCTCGAATATCAGTTTGATTCTCTCATTCCTCACAGGAAATAATCGCAACATCTTAACCCGAAACCTTTACAACGTTTATGTTTGGAGAGTCAGAGTCGGAGTCTCCACGAGTCCCTTCGCCATGGGACCGCGTCCTATCGTCCTCGGCACGCCTCGACAAGGTGCACTACCATCAAGAGGAACTCTTACTCCCAAAACTCGCCGCGGAAGTAGAGGAGGTGCGTCCCAGATAGTATATACTCAAAAGCATATTTCTGTAACTTGTGCACGCAACAGGGGAACGTCGAGTACAAGCTCCACCTCATCAACCCCTCCCCCGCTCGCTTCGTTCGCCTCGTTACCCAAATGAAATGGCGTCTCCTCGAAGGCGGCGGTGAGGCCATATACGAACTGGGCGTCGCGGATTCCGGTGCTCTCGTCGGCCTCTCGCCCAGCGACCTCCGCGCGACGCTCAAGACGCTCCGCGCTATGGCAGCCGAGATTGGCGCACGCGTCATCATAGCAAAGGAAATCGAAGTCGCCATCTCGGAGCATACATTTGTGGCGGCAGGCTTCCGTTCACCGGCCCATAAGCAGAACGGAAGTAAAGACAAGGCCGTCAAGGACCTGTCAAGGTTCCTAGCGGAGTCAAATTCATCACCGCGCTCGTTCGTCTCGACTACATCTATGACTACGTCATCAGTCGACTCTTCTAGCCCATCAACTACCGATTTACACTCACAAGTACGTTATCTTCCCCACCGCCTTCCCCACTGTCGCCCATTAGTTCTATTGAGACCTCCCTTGGTGACTACGAGACGGTGCACGATGACGATCCCCTCTTCCCCATGCTCGAGCCTCACAACTTAGCTCATGGTCTCGCGAGCGGAGAGGAATTACTTATCGGTCGAAGTCAATTGGGTACCGTTACGGTCCCGAAGAGCCCGATGACTAGGATTCAAGATGATGTTTTGGAGGAAAGAGACGAGCCCCTCCTTACTGCATTCGGTAAGCTGGAGGTTGCGGATAGCAGTTGGGTTCTTGGAGAGGGTAAGAGGGTGATCGTGGAGGCCATGATTATCCGCGAACTTGACCAAGAGGAAGGATTCCTGGACTTCTCTTCTTTTTGACACACAGCGTTCCCGCCTATAATTTGTTTTCTCTATTTTCTTACGTGGTCCTAGTGGACCTGATTTCCTTGTTCTCTACATCCCGTACTTTAGGGCCTGTTCGGCGCACCCGGTGCGCCGCGGCGCATCTGCCAAAAAAAAAACATTGCCCCTCCTATGCGCCGGGGGGCAAACTTGCTGTTCGGTGCATGTTGCGCCGAGGGGTTGTCGAAGAGACTCCTCGGTGCAGCCCTATTAAAACGGCACAGCGAAAATACTCGTTTCCCAGCTCTCATTCTCTGCCCCAACACCACCTGAATTGCGATTGTGACCACAAAACATTGCTAATAATACATTTATTGAGATATTAATTAAATTTGGTAATACATTTATGGCCTTATTGGCTTCAGAAATGTGCATAGTTGCACGCACTCATATATGTGCCAGGTATGCACACAAAATGACATGTATTAATTCACTACAACCAATGGTGTTGTTTTTATGCATATGACATGAGCTGGTATGACAATGAAACTGAATGGTGGACTTTTCAATTGGGGAATATTCAAGGTCAGAAAATCAACAATGGTGTGAGTGCTCTTGTGTGCTCTACCAGGGTTGAGTCAGTTGACACATTGTCATATTGATGGCTAATTGTGGGGTTGTTGGCATGAGTCCCCTGCTGTTATGTTTTGGACTGTTCGACGCCTCGGGCCAGGAAGTGGACACTGACGCACGAGCTATGACACTCTCGTCGGCAGTATATTGTCATGGACTTATAGGATCAGTCAGCCAGGTAAGCTCTGGTGCATGTGATTGTACAATACGGAACAGATCTTGGAATGACTCGTAGTGACTCATACTAGGATAGCTGTACTAGGGTTTGCTCTACTTACGCTATTGGCTAGTGATTCTTGAAGCGGCGCTTTAAAGCCCATGCATATCTGTATAAGTAGAGTACTGCAAAGACCAAGAACGGCATCTTGGTCTTCTTCAATACCACCATCTCTACTCATCATCTCTAAGGGCCCTCCCCCTTAAGTGAGTTGTCCAGCATATCCCCTTAGACCAGGGATCCCCGTGACTTATCCCAAGTTCCCTTGTGGGCAGTGGAATATCCCGTCAGTACTGTCACGCACAAGATCCATCTTTACTGCAATGAGTGAGTCACCTTGCCTTACCACACTTTCTACATCCTCAACAGTCCCAGTTGGACTTACACACATTACATCACTGAGGTACCTGCAGGAATACCAATCTTCAAAGACATCCACGCATACTTTGGGCTAGACGAGCGTATCCTACCCCATCCTGCCTTCTACGCTGATGCCGCAGTAAATAGGAACTTCTTCACCCAAAGGTTTGCCACCATCTGAGAAGCCTAAGTCAGGCAAGCGTTCATGGTAAACGCTACATCAAGACCAAGATCCCACCATGGCCAACCTTACAAAAACAACCAAAGACTTCTGGGTGCCCTTCCGGCCCTATCACATCGACAGAAGAGGAGACCGCAACGTCCCCAAGAGATATCTAACAAATGCATTCTTGGAAAGATGACACAGAAGATCCAGGATACTGTGCCTACTACACTGACTGACAGAACAACTCTTGACTCATACCAGTAGAGTGTAGCGGTATGACAACCTCGCTACGTCAAGCTCAAGTGCGAACTGTAGTGAACTGTCTGGTGAGCACACCCAAGCCTGGCGCGGAGATAAATCACGCGCTAACGCACAGTCACAGCGGAGTGGACGAATAGCTCAGAGTCTTTATACAAGAACTCAAGACGTCAGTGATCACGCTGTGGTACGCTGAGTGGAGAACCAAGAGGACAAGTTAATTGGTGAAGAGTAAGGAATACAAGTGGATGCGCACCTGAGTGGAGAACCAAGAGGACAAGTTGGTTCCACTCAGGACGCTACAGGAGAGTTTATATACGCTACTGGAGCTGAGCTTAAACTGAGTCTAAACACTATTACTAAGTGTACAGTAAGACTCCATGACTCAGGAGCTGACACGTCGTGTCTAATAATAGCGCTATCTATTGTGCTGACTGATGCACTAGTCATGGCGCTGACGCGATGCCTTATCTTGCTGAGTAAAACCTAATACAGCGAGTAAGCGTAAACTACTAAGCGAAGTCTAGAACTATCTAGAAGGTTCCTTCCTTATCTACCAATCGCGTGAGTCCGTACGTAAATGGAATGTGACCAGATTAGGTTGTCCCGTTAAGGGTACAGCTATCCCAGGGTCACGTGCTCAAAGGTGCACATGATGGCAGCATGTGACTAACAATATCTCGTACTTTGGCCCTTTATATCTTCCTCAGATAATTCCGTAAAAGTACAGAAAAATAGGGAAAATAATATACGCGTCCATGACATTACCCCCCTTCTTAAGGGTCGACGTCCGCGTTGGCCTCTGTGTACATATGAGATGCTTGCCAAGGCAAGGACGCGTAGATGAGTGCTGCTATTTTTCTAGGTGCACCCGGATTTAAGGAGTGGAACTCCTTGACTTTGTCCGGGGCATGCGCTAGGTTCTTAGCTGGCTCCCAAGTGTCCTCGCCTTCACCGTAGCCCTTCCAGCGAACTAGGTACTTAAGAGTACGACCGAAGAGTTTCGAGTCTCTGATGTGGTCAACTTCGTACTCTTCTTCCCCTTCGACTGTGATAGGTTCAGGTGGAGGTGGCATAAGCCCATTGACTTCGTTTCCCTTGTAAGGGGAGAGGCGGTCTACATGAAATACATCATGGATCCGTAATGCAGGGGGGAGTGCAAGCTTGTAGTCGACGTCACTTTTGACTTCAGTGACTTCAAATGGGCCTAGTTGCTTTGGGCCCAGTTTGGACGACTGCTGGTGTATCTTTATTTGCTTAGCTTGCAACCAGACTTTGTCCCCGACGTTGAAGACGTATGGTTTATGTCTTTGTTCAACGTCTGTTTGCATTCGCCTTTTACTCAGGCGTAGAGCTGCCTCTGCATCCCTTCTTGTGGAAACTAGGTGTTGTAGACGTTTGTCGAGCGTTGGGATACCGGTGGGCCTACCAGCGGGAATGGTGAAGTCTGGTGTATAACCGTATAGTAGCTCAAAGGGGGTGTGCCCCGTAGCTGAGTTGAGTCTACTATTGACTACGAATTCCGCTGTAGGGAGCAGGTCTGCCCAATCATCCTGCCTCTTACTAATGAACAAGCGCAAGTAGACTTCTACTTCTTGATTTTTGCGCTCTACCTGTCCATTAGCTTGAGGGTGATAGGCGGTAGTGAGACCTGCGTCTATCCCTAGTCGCTTATATAGTGCCCGCATGCTTCTTGCAGCAAACTGGGGTCCCCTATCACTAATGATTTTCTTTGGGATCCCATGCAAGGGGAAGACTTGCTCAAAGTAGATGGATGCTACCCCATCAGCCGTGATTTGGGACGTCACTGGAAATAGATGGATCTGTTTTGTATAATGATCCACTATGTTAAGGATCATATCCTTTCCACGTGACATGGGCAGTGGACCGATTAGATCGACTCCGACTATCTGCCATGGTCCCTCAGGTACTTCCTGTGGCTGAATTATGGCTTTGGGGTGCAGATCTTTGCGATAGCGTTGGCATCGATCGCATCCTTCTACGTATGAGCTGATAAAGCCTGCCATGCGTGGCCACCAATAGTAGCGACTGACTAGCTCGATGGTGCCGTTCTTACCAGGGTGACCGGTGGTGATGGAGTCGTGGCATGACTTAACCACATCTTGTCTTAACGTCCGGTCATTGGGAACGTACAGTTTCCCCTTGTGGTAAACTAGGCCGTCATCTTCCTCCCACATCGCGACTCCGTCCATGAGAGCTTTTGGAGCGGTCTTTTGTAAACTTTTGAGACCCTCTATAACTTCTGCTTCTCGAATGGAGGCGAGTCTTATGCGATTCCCTAGGGAGTCCACTTCTGGGCGGAAGTGTGCTTGGGCGGCATTGAGGAAATGCTTAGGTTGTAAAACCTGAACCTGGCGGTTATCCTCGTTGTCTCTGATGTGGTCTTTCGAGAATCTACTTAATGCATCGGCTTGCATAGAGTCTCCCTTTTTGTAAGTGATTTTGAAGGCGAAGCGACTTAAATACAGGGCCCATCGGGCCTGTCGACGGTTTAAGTCCTTCATGCTTGCCCACCATTCCATATTCTTATGGTCGGTGATCACTTCAAAGGAGATGCCTTCGAGGAAGTGTCTCCAGTCCTCTAAGGCGCGGATTAAGCCGAGCATTTCTCTGTCGTAGATTTCGTAGTTGCGTTCTTCTTTGCTCATAGACTGCGAGCGATACGCAACAGGGTGCCAGAGACCATCAGGATACTTCTGAGTGAGTATACCGCCAGTAGCAAATCCTGAAGCATCGGTTTCGACTCTTGTTGGAAGCTGTGGGTCGTACACTTTCAAAATGGGTTCTCGTACGAAGCTTTCCTTTAAGTGGTCGAAAGCCTTCTGCTGTTCAGAATGCCATTGCCATGGAGTGTCCTTCTTCGTGAGGTCATGCAAGGGTCGGGCGATAGCCGCGAAATCCTTGATGAATCGACGATAGAAGTTGGCAAACCCGATGAATGCTCTAACCTCTTTGAGCGTTTTGGGTGTGGGCCACTCCCTTACTGCAGCGACCTTGCCAGGGTCCATCTGCACTTCTCCAGGACGGATTATCATTCCTAGGTACTCCATTTCCTGCCTTTCAAAGTCGCATTTCTCAGGCTTGAGATAGAGGTCGTGTTCTTGTAGTCTCCTGAGCACTTCGCGTACGATTTTGCGGTGGTGCTCCAGGGAGTTACTATAGATGAGGATATCATCCATGTACACTGCGACCTCTCCTGCTGCGATTAGATCGGCAAAGACGGCGTTCATGAGGGCTTGGAAGGTGGCTGGGCTATTTGTCATTCCAAAGTACATAACTTTTGGTTCGTATAGCCCGCGATTAGTGATAATGGCCCCCTTCCATTCATCCCCGGGTTTGATCCGGATGTTGTGATAGCCCCATCTTACGTTGAACTTGGTGAAGACCTTGGCTCCTTTCAACCGGTTTATGATGTCCGCGGCGAGCGGTAGTGGATATCGGTTCTTAATAGTGATTTTATTAAGACGGCGATAGTCCTGCACTAGACGGAGTTTGCCGTCCTTTTTCTTAATGAAGAATACTGGTGAGGCCATCGGTGACTTGGATGGGACTAAGTATCCTTTGGAAATGTGCTCTTGCAGGAATTTGTCGAGTTCCACTTGCTCGCTTGGGGACATGGGATACGTTTTGACCCTCCAGTGTTTAACGGCATCTGGTTCGAGGTCTATAGCATGATCCCACGGTTGATGCTCAGGGAGCCTCTGGGATTCCTCCTCAGAGAAAACCTTCGCGAAGTCTCTATAGTGCTTTGGTACCATTTCTTCGAAGGTTTTCTTAGGTTTGGAGGCGGTGGCTTTCTCGGCGATCTGCTGAGAGTATGTGAAGCCCGCCAAACAGAAAACTTCGTCTTGGACCGTGTCGAGCACT
Organism: Lactarius akahatsu; assembly: GCA_021524915.1. Taxonomy (NCBI): domain Eukaryota; kingdom Fungi; phylum Basidiomycota; class Agaricomycetes; order Russulales; family Russulaceae; genus Lactarius; species Lactarius akahatsu. Next base: position 61,832 of record JAKELL010000009.1, on the reverse strand, counting down.
TTCTCCGCAAGGAGACAGCGGCGTTCCATCCGGTTCGCCATAATGCGCGTCACCTCTACCTCCAACTCTGGTTGCGCTGTTTCAGCGGTTGAGTTGAGGCGCATAGTGCCTTCCTGCCAGTCTATTTGCGGGTTCCTTTGCCTAAGCCATGGTAGTCCCAAGATGACGTTCTCTGGGCCGAGTGACTAAGAAGTCGTAACTTTCTTCACTAGGGCCGACTTTCAGAGAGAGTCTGACTTTATGGGTGATACTACCGGCTTCGTTGAGAGTTCCATCTATATTGTATAGGGTGATGGGACTCGCAAGAGGAACCTGCAACATTTTGTGGTGGTCAGCGTACTTTTTGTCCAGGAACAACGAGGTTGCCCCAGAGTCTACCATTGCTGCTACTTTTACAGTACGATGACGTCCTTTTAAATACACGGAAATATGAAAATGCGATTTTTTATCTTTTGTTTCGGGAATAATAGTAGAAGACAGTGCTGCATCAGAAATCATCACGTGTGGCATTGCTTCTGAAGAAAGTGGAGCAACGGGAACACTACTATTGTTCATCTCCGAGGCAGATGTAGATGTAATAGAATCAGGAAAACAAGAAGCCGAACTAACACTACTATCTAACTTACAGGCATGAATCGTATGAATTACAGAAGGTGAGTCCGAAACGAGGCGAGAGCGTAAACATATATTACAACTACATGAAGCCGAGTCATCTACTGTAGAGGGGCCGGTCGCAGCTATACACGACCCCTGATCTAAAAAGCCGCTTTGAACGCATCCAGCTGTTCCTGCTGCTTTTCCAACATTCCCAACAACTTCGCCACGTCTGCCTGGGACGTCTGGGCGGGGGAAGTACTTGTGGCGGCTGCTGCCGCAGTATTGGACGACGATGGTGGACTAGGGGACTCCGTTGTTGCTGCAGCTTTTGCTTTAGCCGGCTTCCCCATTCTTTTGTTTTGGCAGACGTTTGCTCGGTGCCCTGCTCTTTGGCACCAGTTGCAGACATCGCGCTCGTGGTTTCCATCCTTTTTTGTGTGTTCCTTCGAACCACACCCGTAACATTTCCCTCTCATCCATGCTTGAAACTCGCCCCGAGTTTTGAAGATCTCCTCCTTAGCCCTGTTGCCTTGCTGACGCGTGGCGTCGACTTGCATGGCGTCGGGGTTGGAGGTAGTGTGTGGTGATGACGATGAAGATTTCCCTTTCTTCTCGCTCTGGCGTTGGCGCAGTCGTTGGTCAATGACTTGCGCGCTCTGCTTGAGCTCGTCGTATGTGTTGTGGGGCTTGTCAGTGATGGCGAGGAGGTCCTTGATCTCGTCTGTGAGACCGTCATAGAAGCGGGTGCGGAGGTCGACGATGGACCACCCAGTCTGTCCGGAATACTGCTCGAATATGGATGCATATTCGGCAACCGTCTTCTTTCCTTGTTTTGTTTTCTTTAGCTCTTCTCGAGCTATGTCTTGTACGTCCAGGGGGCTAAACCTGCGGTTGAACTCCTTAACGAAGTCTGACCAGTTTCCTCCGAAGGGAATAGTCCCTTGGTTGGCGGACTCCAGGTATGGGAGTGCCCAGGTTTTAGCGTCCCCTTCCATCAGGTTGAGGGTGGCGGCGATCCACCTATGCTCATCTGCATACCACTTGTTATCCACTGTATGCCATGTGTTCATGGCGTCCCCTAATGATCCTGCCCAGTTGTGGAAGGCGGCAAGGAAATGACGGGCGTCCGAAGAGGAGCCTTTCCCATCCCAGGCTTTGGGGCGGGCCACTATTTCCTTGTTCTTCCCGTTTCCGGGGCGGGTGGCGGTTGCCGAGGCCACCTGCGCTGTCAGGGCTGTGACTTGTTGCGCGAGGTTACCGACAGCTATGCCGAGGTGATTGATAAGGTCCAGGCAGTCCTGGACGGTGGGTGGGGGGAGTGGTGTAGGTGGTGCGGCATGAGGGAGGGTGCTTCCGCTTGGTTGTGACATCTCGTCTAATTTCTTCTGTCTCTCTTTTCGTTCTGCATCCTCTTGTGCCTGACGGAATTCTTCCAACAGAAGGAGTTGTTCGTCTGGTGAGATCTCGTCCCAGTCTTGGATGCGAGATATGAACTCCTTTTCTTTCTTAGTTGGAGGAGGGAGGGCGAATTTCGAGCGAGCTCCGCTGGGATACTGAGCTTGTGCTAGACGAGCTGTCTGTTTCCCTTTCTTGGGAGCCACGTTCTTCGTCTTCCCTTATGTGGGAGAGGAGTGGGTGAGGAGGGGTTTCGAGACGAGGGATGAGGTTCGCAGCGATGGCTATCAGCTGCGGGACTGTGAATTCTGTACCGAGGACTGGGATTTCTAGGCCGTAAAGCTCTAGTAAGCCGTATCGGTACTCGGGATCGTGATAGATTGCCTGCACGTATTGCTCGGCGATGTTACGAGGGGGGCGTTCTAGTTGGAACCCCTGGTAACGGATGTTGACACCGTCTTCGTCAATGAAACTTTCGCCTGACTGGGCGAGTGTGGCTTGGGAGGAGGAGTGGGCGGAATGGAAGGATTCTACTGATGCAGTGGGTGATGGTGATGCGTACACTGGGGAGGGGATCCGGTCTTGTTCAGACTGGGTGTCCGGGTGTACGTGCAGCGATGCCGAAGCAGAGGCTGTAGTCTGGGGTGGTGTGATTGAGGCTTGTCTCCTCCTGAAGAGACGACGAAGGCGGGTGCGGGCGTTCGCAAATATGCGAGGCAGTTTGGAAATGTGTGAGGTGGATTTGGACGACGGGATACAACGAGCGCGAAACGCTAACTCGAGGGTGAATGGAATGCCCTATCAAGCGAGACCAATACACAGTGATGTTTCACACTGCGCGAGGCTGCGGCGATAAAGGAACACTCAGGAATAGTGAAGGGTTATGTGTAGAGCTACAAGGCTGTCTGCCTCAGTCTTCTCGACCTGTTGGCTGCCTCTCACGCCGAAGCGCTCTCAAACTTTTCTGGTTGGTACGCGTACAGCTGTCGCAGGCTAGGCCTGGCTGGCTCAATGTCTAACTGCAGCTTATCTGGCGTGGTGACCAGTTCTGCAGCCAGTACCCAGAGGCGTCTACTGATGACCAGATAGACCCAATAAAGGCAAGCACAATGTATGCCGGTTTTATGGACACTACAGTTGTACCACAAATGCACAGATTCTGCTTACGGACTTCCCCAGGCAAAGAGTGAGGTAGATAACACAAGGGACTGATGGTCGTCAACCACCTAGAGGGAAAGTGATAAAACTGGTGAGCGTGGAGCTCAAGAGAGTGAAGGAGAACTTGTCCTAATGTAGCGGTATGACAACCTCGCTACGTCAAGCTCAAGTGCGAACTGTAGTGAACTGTCTGGTGAGCACACCCAAGCCTGGCGCGGAGATAAATCACGCGCTAACGCACAGTCACAGCGGAGTGGACGAATAGCTCAGAGTCTTTATACAAGAACTCAAGACGTCAGTGATCACGCTGTGGTACGCTGAGTGGAGAACCAAGAGGACAAGTTAATTGGTGAAGAGTAAGGAATACAAGTGGATGCGCACCTGAGTGGAGAACCAAGAGGACAAGTTGGTTCCACTCAGGACGCTACAGGAGAGTTTATATACGCTACTGGAGCTGAGCTTAAACTGAGTCTAAACACTATTACTAAGTGTACAGTAAGACTCCATGACTCAGGAGCTGACACGTCGTGTCTAATAATAGCGCTATCTATTGTGCTGACTGATGCACTAGTCATGGCGCTGACGCGATGCCTTATCTTGCTGAGTAAAACCTAATACAGCGAGTAAGCGTAAACTACTAAGCGAAGTCTAGAACTATCTAGAAGGTTCCTTCCTTATCTACCAATCGCGTGAGTCCGTACGTAAATGGAATGTGACCAGATTAGGTTGTCCCGTTAAGGGTACAGCTATCCCAGGGTCACGTGCTCAAAGGTGCACATGATGGCAGCATGTGACTAACAATATCTCGTACTTTGGCCCTTTATATCTTCCTCAGATAATTCCGTAAAAGTACAGAAAAATAGGGAAAATAATATACGCGTCCATGACATAGAGTTCAACTTCGACAACACCTGCTGGGTTGAAATACGTTGGGACGACCTCCACGAGACCAGTGGGGACCGATCAACAGAGAAGAAGAAGAACCCCTCCAATCCCCAACGCCCAAGACACCCGCACCATCACCATCCATCACCAGCAACCCCGAAGAGATTCGCATCATTAAGGATCAACAGGAGGAGGAACATCTCGAAGAGATCGCTAAGTCCATCCTGACAGATATGTCCACTACCACTATGTTGACAATGGCCCAAGCCAGAACCGCAATATTTAGAAAATCCCCCAACGAGGGAGGAGGAGGAGGAGGCAGAGCCCCACCTGGAGGAGACCCCGGCGACAACCCACATGACGGAGGAGAAGGAACAGACATACCCAACTTCACGATGCCCGACACAGACAAATTCCTGGGAAAGGAACCCAAGATATTTACTGGGAACCGTGATGAAGCAGAAGCCTTCCTCTCCCAATGGAACAGATTTGCAGGAGTCAACGCAGCAAACCGAAGCCTCAAGGTCCCCTACATCAAGGCAATGATGTTCCTCACGTACATCCAAGGACCACTAGTTGACGAATGGGCAACTGAAACCACCAAATGGCTTGATGCCCAAGCTAACAAGAACAACCCGTGGCTATGGGCTGGAGTAGAACTCGCCTTTAAAGGACAATTCTGTGACAACCTAGAAAAGGACTGCGCAAGGGTAGAACTAGACAAGGGATTCAAAATGATGAATGAGGATATAGACAGTGTCATGGACGCGTATATTTATTTCCTTATTTTTCTGTATTTTTACGGATTTATTTAAGGAAGATACGAAGGGCCAAAGTACGAAATATTGTCAGTCACATGCTGCCACCATGTGCACCTACAAGCACGTGACCCTGGGATAGTTGCACCCTCAATGGGACAACCTAACCTGGTCACATTCCATTTACGTACGGACTCTCGGATTGGTAGATAAGGACGGAACGTTCTAGATAGTTCTAGACCTCGCTTAGTAGTTTACGCTTACTCGCTGTATTAGGATTTTCTCAGCAAGATAAGGCATCGCGTCAGCGCTATGACAAGTGCATCAGTCAGCACAATAGATAGCACTATTATTAGACACGACGCGTCAGCTCCTGAGTCATGGAGTCTTACTATACACTTAGTAATAGTGTTTAGACTCAGTTTAAGCTCAGCTCCAGTAGCGTATATAGACTTCCCTGTAGCGTCCTGAGTGGAACCAACTTGTCCTCTTGGTTCTCCACTCAGGTGCGTATCCTCCTTGTACTCCTTACTCTGCAATCCTAACTTGTCCTCTTGGTTCTCCACTCAGCGTGCCACTGCGTGATCACCGACTATCTGTCCTTGCATAAAGGATCTGAGTCTTAGTCCTCTCCGCATTGATTGCACGCTTTAGCGCGTGATTTATCTCCACGTTCGGGTTGAGTGTGCTCACCTGATGGTTCACTCTTATCTCACACTTGGACTCAACATAGCGAGGTGTCATACCACTACATTAGGACAAGTTCCTTTTCACTCTCTTGAGCTTCACGCTCACCAGTTTTATCACTTCTCCTCTGTGATGAACACTCACTCAGAGTGCTCGTGCAGGACACTTGGCTGACGAGGAGCGCGAGGAACGATGAAGAAGTCAGGGAAAACTTGGAGGAACTTGGCTAGAACAAGGATAACAATGAGATTGCGAATCCAAGCTATGGTTAATAGCGAAGAAAGGCACTAGGGGGTTATCCAAGTGGGAGTCACAAGTGGACAGTCTGAGGGACTGTCCGTTCTATTGCTCTAGCTTATATACCTGGGTACATGGTCTGTGCGTACTTTAGGGGAGGCTTACTACTTCCCACAGGTGCTGCGCAATGGAAGGTTCTGGAAGAGTTCTAAGTATATCAACCAATCAGAATAATCGTAGGTATCATATGACTGCTCCGCAGTCGATTGCGCAAGATTGTGTCATAGTGGTGTGACTGCTCCGCAGTCCAATAGGATTAATCCAAAGAGTGGTACGACTTTCAGTCGTCAGGTGACTTGATAAACATAGGATAATCACGTGACCGGTCACGTGACCGTCGGAGTACGAATTTGGAACTCCGACTTCGGATTTCCCCTTTAGGAAATTGATTACATAAGACCGGGCTGGCGCGGACTGGTCTTAGACGCTCGAGTCACGACCCAAGTTTTACAGGTTCGTGACAGTATCCCCTCTTTAAGGGGTTGCTGCGCTGTTCAGCAACCATCAAGGTTCTGAGTTTGGGTGCTCGTGGATTCTTGTGGTGAAATTGTCGAACAAGGTCCTGGGCGTGTTTCATTTGTGAGGCTGGGAGCCAGGAGTTTTCTGAAGAAGGGTATCCTTTCCACTTCACTAGGTATTGTATGCCTCTCTTGTTTGGAGAGAGCCTTGATTGGAGGACCGTTTCTACTTCATAGTGCTCGTCCTCTCCTTGGACTATTTCTGGGGGTGGTCTGGTGAAATTGGGTCCATGGGCTGTGGTTTCGTTGTAGGGGGATACAAGGGATATATGGAACACTGGATGGATCTTCCAAGCTTTGGGCAACTGGAGTTTACAATTAACTCCCCACGCAGATATGACTTTGAATGGTCCATGTCGTCTAGGGGCTAGTTTGGCCTTGGGGTGCGTGGTGTGGATATTGGTTCCTTCTAACCAAACTTGGTCGCCTGGTTGGGGTTCGTAGGTGGCTGTGGATACATGGGTATTTTTCATGACTTCGGCTGCTACCTTTAGTGCAGCGGATACTTCAATGCGAATTTGTTCTAGGGAATGAAGGTGTTCTTCTACTGTGGGTATTTTGGACGCAAAGTTGACTGGTGGAATGAATTCTGGTTTGTAGCCATACCAGATCTCGAAGGGTGATTTTCCTGTGGTGCTGTGTTGTCTTGCATTGTGAGCGAATTCCATGAAGGGTATTAGTTCTACCCAGTTGTCGACTTGGAAATTACAAAAGACGCGTAGGTATTGTTCTAGTTCCTGGTTGACGCGTTCTGTTTCTCCATCTGTTTGTGGATGGAATGCTGTAGACATGGTTGACTTGACGCCTAGTTTGCTCCAAACTTCTTGCATTACTTTGGAAGCAAATTGTGGTCCTCTATCGGATATTACTTGGTGTGGTAGACCTGTTCGTCTCCAGACTTGTTCTAAGTATAACTTGGATGTTTCTTTGGCAGTGATGGTCTTGTTACATGGAGCAATTATCGTTGCTTTACTGAGACGATCCACTACAACGAATAGTGAATCGTATCCTTGTGACGTGGGGAGATCTGTGATGAAGTCCATAGTGATTATTTCCCAAATTTCGTTAGGGACTTGATTTGGTTGCAGGGGTACTTGGTTTCTTGGTTTAACTTTTGTTGCTTGGCAAGTGGCACATCCGTCCACATAGCTCTTGATGAAGGTGGACATGCCTGGCCACCAGAATTCTCGTGAAATTAGTTCATAGGTCTTCCATCTTCCAGGGTGTCCTGTGGCAAGATGGTCATGGTATTGCTTGACTATTTCTCTTCGGAGATCTTCATTCTTGGGGATGTAACGCCACCACTGGCGTTAGTCCGGCTTGGACTACGAAAGGGCGTTTACGACTTAGCGAAGTATCCTCTCAAAGGTCACGTGACCTGGTCACAAGATACACGGCTTCTTATGGGCACGTGGTCTGAGCGTACACTAGGGCAAGTCGTGCCACTAGGTAATCCGATGATCGATAAAGACGACTTGCTCGGGAAGAGACAAGCGAAACACGCGGAGAGACGAGTAAAAGTGGTGAATTGAAGAAGACCAAGATGGCGAATCTTGGTCTTATCGAGCCACTATTTATACATATATGAGGCGGCTTTAAAGCTCCTCTTGAACCCGTACGACGAATAGCGCATGTAGCTCGAACCCTACTACTGCTATCCTAGTGTTGACTCATGCCTTAATGGCATGTGATTGTTACCCTCTCGCTGACTGATGCTACTAGTCCATGACACATTACTGCTTACTTACGAGGTCATCACCGTAGGTAAGAGTCCATTCCGCGTGCACCGTGACATCACCCCCTTTTCAGCCGCGACGACCACGGCGCCGAGTGGGGCCCATCCCTCCTACCCAAGCTTCCTGCCGCTCCGTGATCCGGTCCAGCACGTTAGCCATCTCGAGACGGAACTTACAACGGGCGAGTTCCGCCTGCACCCCTCCGAGCGCCTGCGCTAAGGCATGCAACCTTTGCTCCATTCTCTCGGCCTCGTGTCGGTAGGCGCGGAAGCGAGTCACCTCAGCTTTAAGCCCTACGTCCTTTAACTCATTCAACGCCCGATCCGTCCGGTGTTGGTTGCTATGTCCGCCAACGAGGGCGTACAGATCCTCGGGGGCATAGTGAGGTTTCCCCGCCTCGCGTACCTGGGGCTCCGCGTACAGGGGTCGGCTGTAGACCTTGTCGCTGTCGTCGACGAGGCCGAGTTCTAGGGGGTCGGGGCCTGCGACTACCTGTATAAAGGTCGCTTGACGTGTCACCCCCTGCGGGTCGGTGATGGGGTAATGGACGAAGTCGTCCCCCCGATTGTGTTTGTAGCCGTGAGGTGCGGAGCGGGTGTTGCCGCCCAGGTAGCGGAGGCGGACGGCGGGTAGGGTTTGAGTCTCGGTGTCGATGACGACTCCGGCGCGATACAGGGGTCGCCCGGTGGTATCGCAGGCGTACGGTGTTTCGCGAGGGTCGTCAGAATCGGTGGTGGTGATCAAGTAGGGCTGCTCAACTGGGTACCACTCCCTCAGCGACCCTTCTACTGCCTCGTAAACTGCCCTTTCAGCATCTCGATGTGCTGTCGGCGGCGAATGAGGAGGGACGCCCTGTGCGCTGCTGCCCTCGCTAGTTGCTCCTGCCGCCATTGCTCTGCGGGTGGTCTCCACGGCCGATGTTTCATCCACTCCTGCCAGCGTAGTGTTGCCGGTGTCTTCTTGGACCTCGATCCGGACGGGGAGAGGTCGAGGTGAGGGATTTTCACCCCCTCCAAGAGCTGAACGAAGCCTAGCAATTTCGGCTTCGGTGTACGGGGCGGTCGAGAGCCTTTCCCCGGCTCCGTTGGTGAGCCAGTATGTCGCTGGCTGGTCGGGGTCTTCCAGGTCAATGATGGACCGGGCGTTGTCGAGGGCGTCCCGGAGCTCTTCGTAGGTGAGGCTGTCGATGAGCCGGGCCGTGAGAGAGGAGGGAGAGGGGGAAGTGGGAAGAGACATTTCTGAGTGGGTGAGGAATCCAGTGTGAAGGGATGGGGGCAATTTAGCGTCGTGTGTCCGGTTTATATACATCCTGGCTGCCGTTGAACTCCGCTCGTACTCCGCTATGGCTTCGTCAGCGAATATGTCATTCTTGTTGACCCACTGATTCTCCGAGTCTGGGTACCCCTTCCATTTCACGAGGTATTGCACTTTCTTGCTCCGGCCGAATCTTCTGGAGTCTAGAATACGCTCCACTTCGTACTCCTCTTCCCCATCCACTAGATCCGGTGGCGGGCGTTGGAAGTTTTCCCCGTGTAGGGGCGTCTCGCGATAGGGTGTGAGTAGATCAATGTGGAATACGGGGTGGATACTCCATTGCGTGGGAAGTTCTAGTTGGTAATTGACCGGTGACAGGACGCGTGTGATTTTGAATGGGCCGTGCCGTCGTGCCGCTAGCTTGGCGGTTGGTTGATTGGTTCGCAGATGTCGCCCTTCTAGCCACACTTGATCCCCCACTTGGTACTTGGGTGTGTTCCGATGCTTGACCCATAGCGATTGTGCCTTTTTGATAAGGTTCTGAGCTTCTTTCCGTGCTTCTCGGAATTGCTGGAGTCGCGTGAGTACCTGTGGGATAGGGGATGGCTTGTCGATCCAATCAGCGCGCGGATCATATCCCATCATAAGTGAGAAAGGGGACTTCCTCGTCGCCTCGTGTGGCCAGTTATTGTGCACGAACTCCGCCATTGGTAGGAATTGCGCCCAATTATCTTGACGCTCGTTGGCCCAGAACCTCAGATATTGTTCCAGCCATTGATTGGTCCTTTCCGATTGTCCATCAGTTCGGGGATGGTACGCCGTGGAGATGTTCTGGTAGATGCCGAGGATTCGGCATAATTCGCGTGTGAACTTCGATGCGAATCTCGGGTCGCGGTCGCTAATAATTTTCGCCGGTAATCCGAATCTCCGAAACACGTGAGCGACGTACAATGCAGCGGTTTCTTCTGCGGATATCTCCTCGTTGCAGGGGATGAATACTGATGCTTTGGTGCAGTCGTGGTCAGTTATGGTAAGGATCGAATCATATCCCTGTGACTCCGGTAGTTTAGTGATGAAGTCGAGGGTGATGACTTCGAATGGCTTAGCGTCAGGTGTCGGCGTGATGGGTACTAGTGGGGCTCGTGTCGGGCGGTTGTTGACTTTGTGGCGTTGACATTCCGCGCAGCCTTGAACGTATTCGGTGACGTGTTTCAACATGTTTGGCCACCAGTGGTCACGTTCGATGATCCTCGTAGTTCGCTTGATTCCCGGGTGACCGTAGACGGGGGGTCGTGATGGTTGGCGATAACCGTGCGGATTTCCTCTGGGCCTCCGGTGATTACTCGTGCGCCTTGGTGGTACCAGACCCCTTCGATCTTCTTGAGCTTGTGCGGATCTACCCAGGGGCGTAGAATGTTTTCGTCTTGTTCGAGGGTTTCCGGTGATTGTGTGGTGGTGTTTCGCACAAATACCTTCTCGGGTAGGACGATGACTCCTTTGTTGTCTCGTTCTCCTTTGTCGTAGTCGGGTCTTCGTGACAGCGCGTCTGCGCGGCCATTGTTGGTTCCTTTAATGTGGTGGATCTCGAAGTCGTACTCCATGAGTTCCAGGACCTCTCGAGCTACGCGTCGACTTATCTTTTGTGGTGTTTTCCAGTGTGTAAGGTTGAGGTGGTCGGAAAAGATTTTGATTTTGTGCGGTGAGCCTGCCAGGAATGGTCTCCAATGTCGTAGTGCTTTGACAATCGCCAGGAGTTCCAAGTCGTATATGTCGTAGTTGCGTTCCGCTTCATTTAGGGTGGCCGAGAAGTAGCCAAGTGGATGTCTTTTCCCGTCTTGCTTCTTCTGTAGGAGTACTGCACCTACTGCGTATCCCGATGCGTCTACTTCAAGTTCAAATTGGTCTGTTAGCGTGGGATGTGCGAGTACTGGTTCGCTTGTGACTAGGCGTTTGAGGGTTTGGAATGCCGTTTCTTCGTCTTTGCCCCACGTCCACTCTGCGTCTTTGCGTGTGAGTTTGTTGAGGGCTCGTGCGTATGTGGCGAAACCGCGAATGAAGAGGCGATAAAAATTGCAGAAGCCCAAAAAGGAGCGTACATCACGTACTTTTGTGGGTGTGGGCCAGTCGCGTATGCCAGCAATTTTTACGGGGTCCATGCGAGTTACCCCCTTTTCAAGAATTACCCCCAGGTAATCCATTCGCGGTTGGTGGAATGTACATTTGGATGGTTTGAAGTATAGGTCGTGGTCGAGTGCTACTTGGAGTACGGCGCAGACGGCGTCTACATGTGCTTGAAGTCCTACGTGTTCGAGGGTAGCAATGCCGATGTCATCCATGTATACTCGAATAATTGTTCCCATTGTTGCAAAGATTCGGATCGTGTCACCTAGGATGTCGTTCATCATGTTCTGGAACGTTGCCGGTGAGTTTGTAAGTCCAAAGTACATGACGAGGGGTTCGAAGAGGCCGTATTTTGTTTTGAAGGCTGCTTTGTATTCATCGCCTTCCTTGATGTGTATGTTGTTGTATCCCCAGCGGACGTCGAGTTTCGTGAATATGTGCCCGTTCCCCAGGTCATTGATGAGTTCTGACATAAGGGGTAGTGGATATTGGTTACGCACTGTGCAGGCGTTGATTCTTCGGTAGTCCTGTACAGGTCTTAACTTGCCGTCTTTTTTTTGATGAAGAAGAACGACGACGCATAAGGGGACTTCGATGGACGAATGTACCCTAGTTTGAGTTGTTCATCTAACCATTCGCGTAGTTGCCCGTCTTCGTCTTGTGACATCGGGTAAACTTTACAGTCGATGCTGGGGGGTGTGCCGGGTTTGAAGTCGATTGCGTGGTCCCATGGTCGTGAAGGTGGGAAGCGGTGTGAGGCTTCTTCGCTGAAGATCTTTGCGAATCGTTGATACGGTTCGGGGAGGGCTGTCACGACCGTGTTTTGGTTAGCGGCGATGGCGAGTTCGGTGGCTGTAGTACGTATCTGGCATTCTTCTTCGAGTTCTCGGACTGCCTCCTCCGCCTCTTCTTGGGTTATAGCACTGGCGATCGTGATTTGTTGTTTTGTGGGATTGATTGACCGAAGCACTACTGGAAGGGTGTCTTTATGTATAGTGGCGTGTGCCCAGCTGATTGTTGGTTCGTATGTTGCCAGCCAGGGGTATCCGAGGACGAGGTCCTCGTTGCCTATGTCGGTGACGAGGAACCTCATAGTCTTAGAGACATTGTTGGTTTGGACGTCTAGATCGATGAAGTGTGTAATAGACCCAGCTTTGTTTTCCGTGTTGTCTATGTTCCAAATCTTTTTGGGTTTATCAAGGGTTTGTAGCCCGAGGCCCATTCGTTTAGCAAATGCAGGTCTTATGAAGTTGTCGGTGGCTCCGGAGTCTACGAGCCCTTTTATGTCGGCCATGGAGTAACTGGTGCGAATCGAGACTGGAATTCTGAGCGAACGATAGCGAGTCATGATTACAGAGTTACAATTAACTGCCCTCACCCAGGCCGATGGGTTCAGGCGTCCTGAAAACCCTCTTGGGTCCACAGGTCTTTGAATACGAGATCCTTGACCTCGTCACTAGCCCCTCTCAATGTTTCCATCCATTCCTTGGCTTGTTCTTGTGGGGTGGTTTCCACGCGGCGCGTCATTGCGGGTTCTTGGTTGTAGTAGCCGGTGTCCGTGCTTCGGCTGGTGCTTGCGTATGGTTGGGCAGGTTGTCTTGGCTTTCTAGGGCGCGTGCATTCTCGTGAGAAGTGGCCTGGGTTGTTACAGTTGTAACAGATGACTTCCCTCATGTCGCGACGCTGACTTCCTCCCCGGTTCTGTCCCGGCCCCCCTTTCGGTTGGAATGGGGTTCGCTGGTGGCCCCCTCGATTTGGGTCTCCTACCTCTGCGAGGCGTGCGCGGGTGCGATCTGCCGAGGTGTCCATGGCGTCCGGGTCGCGTCGGAATGGTGGGAATCTGGGTGGCGTCCATTGCGGGGTGTATCCTCGATTTGGTTGTGGTTTGGGTGTTGGGGAGTTGCGTGGGGTGGTGTTGATTCCTAGGCGTGCGCGTAGGTGAATGTATTGTTTTTGCCTTTTGAGAGCGGCTTCCTTCCATTCGTTGAAGGTTTGGGGGTCGTCCAGTTCGTAAATCTTCGTAAACAATGCTCATGGTAGCCCCGCCGTAAATCGGTCCAGTGTTTGGCGATCGTTGAGGCGGTAATCAGCTTTCCGCGCTAGTTGTTCGAAGTTGGTGACGTACGAGTCAATATCATCACCGATCATTTTGAATCCTTTGGCCAATGTGGCCTGCGCCTGTTCTTGCTCGAGCACATTCGAGAAACGGTCTGAGAATCCCGCCGTTAGGGTATCCCACAGGTAGGGGTCGTATCGGCTGCGTCCTTGGTGTAGCTCGTTGTTGAGCCATTGGAGGAAGCCGAGCGTCCAGTTCGACACTCGTGGTCCTTTGATGAAGCCTAGGAATAGTAGGCATCGCCGGTAGACGTTGGTCATGATCGGCGCTTCTGAATTCTGTCCCCAGTAGATATGCCACTGTGTGAGGAAGGATTCGTACTCATCTCTGTTTCCATCGAAAATGCTTGGGGTTTCCCCCATTAGCTTATCCGTTCCGTGTGGTGCCCCTGGTGGCATTGCTCCTGGGGCGGGTCCTCCCGCTGGTGGTGGTGGTCCTCCTGCACCGGGTGGAGGATCTGCGACGTCTGGTCCTACTGCTCTAAAGATTGCTGCATCGTCGGCTGTCATTCGGTGTCCGGTAGTTGGGTTGATAGGGCGTAGATAGGCTTCGGCTTCTTCGGTGATTCGTCTGGCTTCCTCAATTGCTGTGTCGACCTCGGGTATTGTTGCTGTTGCCATTTCTGCGGGTGGGTGTACTTCGATTCTTTCTGGTTCGTTTATGCGTAGGGACTCAGCTGTTTGGATTATGTCTCCGACTTCTGATTCTTCGTCGTTTGTTTCCTCGTCGTCCCCGCTGGTTTCCGATGGTGCGGGGGTTCTGGGTTCAGAGGTGCTTGGTTCCTCTTCTGGTTGTCCGTCTATGCGTCCCCACTCTTCGCGCGTGGGTAGGTTTCTTGAGTCGATGTCGCAGTTGTAGTTCCTTCCTGCGGGTCGTACCGCGTTGTAGTGGTTATCTATGGGGTTCCAAGTAATTTCGACCCAACACAGATGATTGAAGTTGAACTCAACGGGGCGGTACCGGGTTGGGCCCGATGCGAAGTCTACGAAGTACCCTGTTTCCCCTCTGTATTCTCTCCACCTGGCTGCTCCTAGGAATTGTACTGGGACGTTGCGATCTCCTCGTCGCTCGAGGGAGTAAGTTTGAAAATTTCTCCACTGGTCTCGAGTTGTAAACGCCACGATGGGTAGATCTTGGTCTTAATGTAACGCCACCACTGGCGTTAGTCCGGCCTGGACTACGAAAGGGCGTTTACGACTTAGCGAAGTATCCTCTCAAAGGTCACGTGACCTGGTCACAAGATACACGGCTTCTTATGGGCACGTGGTCTGAGCGTACACTAGGGCAAGTCGTGCCACTAGGTAATCCGATGATCGATAAAGACGACTTGCTCGGGAAGAGACAAGCGAAACACGCGGAGAGACGAGTAAAAGTGGTGAATTGAAGAAGACCAAGATGGCGAATCTTGGTCTTATCGAGCCACTATTTATACATATATGAGGCGGCTTTAAAGCTCCTCTTGAACCCGTACGACGAATAGCGCATGTAGCTCGAACCCTACTACTGCTATCCTAGTGTTGACTCATGCCTTAATGGCATGTGATTGTTACCCTCTCGCTGACTGATGCTACTAGTCCATGACACATTACTGCTTACTTACGAGGTCATCACCGTAGGTAAGAGTCCATTCCGCGTGCACCATGACAGGGGACGTATACTTGTCCTTTGTACAGGATGATTCCATCTTCTAAGTTCCAATCTTCTAAGCCCTTTGTGAGGGATCTAGGGCCATTCTTTAGAAGGGTTTCTAAGGCAAGGCTGACTTCTTTGTCGTATTCTTGAGTGCTCTTGATTTGTTGTCGTAACGTGGTGTTCCCTTGGACTGTGATTGTTGTGGGTCGGACTGCATGGATTGCGAAAAATTTGTTATCCAGAAGCACACGATCATTTTCTTCGTGAGCTATCCCCTCTTTAAGGTCTGGACGCCTGGACAGGGCATCCGACTTATTTTGGGTACCGGGTTTGTGGACAATGGTGAACTTGAAACGCGAGAGGAAGAGGGCCCATCGTGCTTGGCGCCGCGTAAGTTTCTGTTTCGTGGAGAAATAGACCAAATTTCCATGGTCCGACCAAATTTCGAGGGTGTCTTCGCGTCCTTCCAGGTAGTGGCGAAAAATTTCCAGGGCGCGGATGATAGCAAGGAGTTCTTTATCATGGATTTCATAGTTCCGTTCGGCAGGCTGTAGAGACTTGGAGTGGTACGCGATGGGGTGCCAACGGTTGAGTGCATCGGGTTGTTCTAAGATGGCGCCAGTGGCAAAGTCACTAGCGTCCGTGATTAAGCGGAAAGGCTTCTCGTGGTCTGGTAGGGCAAGGACAGGTGCAGTGGTGAAAGCTGTGATGAGTGTCTGAAAGGCTGTGGATGCCTCTGGGGTCCATAGGAAGGGTACTTCTTTCTTGGTTAAGTCAAACAAGGGGTGTGCAGTGGTAGAGAAGTCCTTGATGAAGCGTCGATAAAAGTTGCAAAATCCTAGGAAGGCTTGAACTTGTTTGACCATCTTAGGAGGTGGCCAGTCTCTTATTCCTGCCACCTTGGCTGGGTCCATGGCAATTTGTCCTTCGGATATAACGAGTCCGAGGTATTCTATGGATGTCTGGGCAAAAGAGCATTTCTCTGGTTTCAAGTAGAGGTCGTATTTTGCTAGGCATGATAGTACTTCGTGGGTGAGCCTGGTTAACGTGGGGAGGTCCTCTGCAAATATCAGGATATCATCGAGATAGACGACAACGTGTCCTTCATCTATCAGGTCTTCGAAGATGGTGTTCATGAATGTTTGAAACGTGGCAGGGGCGTTGCAGAGGCCGAATGTCATGACTGTGGGTTCATATAGTCCGAGGGGTGTCTTGAAAGCAGCTTTGTACTCGTCGCCTTTGTGGACTCGTATATTGTTGTAGCCCCATCGGATATCTAACTTGGTGAACCATCTTGCGCCGCGTAGTTTATCAATGAGCTCAGGGATTAATGGCAATGGGGCGGCGTTCTTGATTGTAATATCATTTAATGCTTGATAATCTTGTACTGGGCGTAACTTGCCGTCTTTCTTATCTATAAAGAAGAAGGGGCTGGCCATGGGTGACTTGGAAGGGCGAATATATCCCCTTTGTAGGTGATCTGTGATATAAATCTTCAATGCTTCTGATTCTTTGGGCGTAAGACGATAGATGGAGCAATTCTTCATGGTGGCTCCGGGTTTCAATTCTATGGCATGGTCCCATGGCTGGTGCTGTGGTAGTCTTTGGGAGGCTGTCTCGCTAAATACCTTAGCGTACTGTGAAAACTGGGCTGGGATGTGTTCCGTGGATGTCTTGGGTGCTGTTCTAGCTGCAATTTCTGTGCTCGTGGTGGTCTTGGCTCTAATGAGTATATCTTCTTCCTTGGTTTCTTGATGTAGGTACAGGAACGGCTCCATGGCTTCTTGACTAAAGGCAGGTTCACCTGCGACTTGGTATTCTTCCGTGGTTTGTAAAACATTGATCGTGGTTGCTCGTGTCTGCGGCTTCTTGGCTGTAATAACTAGGGACTTGGTGGATAGTGTGCAGGTCTTGGGGCATCTTGTGAAGGCGAGTTGTGGCGTGGCCCAGTTAACTTCTGGGTTGTGTGCTTTGAGCCAGTCTGTTCCTAGGATAATATCGTGGTCGCCTAGCGTGGTTACGTAGAGTTCAACACATTCGTCGTGGTATTCTCCATCGGAAGTCTTTATCCGGATTGTCTGGATCGTAGTATATCGAACTGATCCTTGTTTGTTCAATGTTCCATCCACATTTCGTACTGGAAGTGGGTTAACCAGGGTTCTGAGGGTTAGGTTATTCCTCTTGGCAAAGTCTTGATCTATGATGATTCCTTCTGCGCCGCTGTCTAGTAAAGCCCGTGCACTGATTTCTCGACCGGTTTTCTTTCCTACTAGAGTGATTCTGAGCGTAATTGAGGGTGATCGTCTATTCCGTATCGTATCACCGGGTACAGGCTCAGAATCTAACGTCTCTAGTAATGAGTATCCTTGGGTAAAACTATGGTTGGCCACTCGTAAAGCCCTAACTGACAGTGCTTCAGTAGGGTAGTTCAAAAATCCTCTGGAAGGGGGGCTGATTGAGGGCGTGGAATCGTGATGTGTGCTGGGGGACTGTGATACATTGCCGCTATCTGGGCAGGGTGATCTTTGGGGGGATCCTCGTAGGATTCTTCTTGAGTTAGGGTCGTGCGTGCCCTAAAGTCTGACCGCTGATTACTGGGTCTTCCATTCCCTTGTCCTTGTCGTTGGGAGCTATTCCTGGTCCGGCAGTCCTTGGCTCGGTGGTTCGGCTTTCCGCAATAAAAACAGAGCTTCTCCTTGAAGCGTCGATCTTTTTCTTCCTTGGTTATTCTGCCTGCTTGCTGAGGTCTTATACTCGTGGCTGTGGTGGCGTTGACGTGAGCGCCGTCTTCTTCGGCGTACATGGCCCTATTTCTTGGCCCTTGAAGTCTTTGTCCTGTGAATGCTGGGTTACTGTAGAGACGCCATACGCGGTCGAATTCTCTTGCTAGTTCGACCAATTTGTCTAGGGTTGTGGGCTGTGGTGATACACCAATAATCTTCTGGTGTAGAGCTGCAGGGAGTGCCTTTCTAAAGGCGAACATCTTGGTTTCTTCGTTTGCACCTGATCTGGACGCGTACGTGGACCATTCTTGGTACCAATCATTGAAGGGTCGATTTCCCATACGACAGGAGTACATGAGGTTGGTTGATTCTAACTTGGTGTGTGACGGAATGAAGTGTTTCTTGAACGCGTCTCTGAAATCGTTCCAGGTGCCAAAGTCTATGGGCGTGGCTGTGAGGGCTTTGGTCTGTTGATCTTGGGCCCAATCTCCTGCTGGGGTACCAATCTTGAAGTGCGTTAAGGCAGCCGATACGCGCTTGCCGTTCGTTGGTGTACGTGGATTCATTGAGATAGTAGTAGTTTTCAACACTACTCCAAAAGGCTTCTGCCTTGTCTTGTTTGCCATCGAATGGTTCTGGTGGTGTTCCTAATAACTTGGTGCCTCCTCCTGAAGCCATGGTGCTTGTTACTGGGGGTGTCGGTGGTGGAGAAGGGGATTGACTCTTGGTACCAAAAAGCTTTGGTTGTCTTGGCGTGAACAGTGGGTAACTTGGTTGACTGGATGGTCCTGGGGTACTTGGGAGTGCGCCTGGTAGCTTTCCTGCTGATGGTGATTGGGGGGTGTGTGTTCCTGATAAACTAGCTAGTACTGAGGCGACGGTCTTGGTGGTTTTGTCTAGGAGGCCTGATACTTCTGCCTGTTCTGTCTCCGAATTCTCTTGGTCTGTACTTGGCGGTGGAGATAAGTCTGATCCTTCTTGGTCAGAGTCTGGGAAGACTACTCTTCTGTTGTTCTTGTAGACCCAAAGTTCTCGTTTGGTCGACCAACGGACTTCCTTTCCGTTGTACTTGGCTGTGAGATTGCGGTGATCGTACGATCCTTTGTCAAATTTGCTATATCCTGGGTAAGCGTCTTCAAAATCGTCTTTGCTGACAGTGTCGTCTGTCCCAAAGAATTTCCACGGGAACTTCCTGTTTGGGCTCGTGAGTTCTTCTGTGTTCCAGATAACGTGGATTAGATTATCGTCAAGGGAGAAGAAGGGGTTCTTGAAGTAGACGGGGACTCTTGCTAGTTCTTCAGGGGTAAGATCTCTAGTGTTTTGGCCTGGTTGATTGCTCATTCACTAGAGCGTCTTTGTAGTCTTGATACGGTCCAACCGTCTGAGTCCCAGGCGTAAAAGATTTTATACCCTGGTTGTAGTGTTATCCCGTGAGTTGCACTTGGTCGTTGGCTAGATCGAATCCAACAGTATTCTTCAAATATTCCGTAATGCGATATTAAGACACTAGATCTCCACAAGAGTCCTTGGAACCCTACTGGGTCTGTGGTGATGTCGTGGATGTTGTTGACTGTGTGCTGGAGGTTTAAGGGAACTCCGTGTCTCTGGAATATGAGTTGACAGTGCTGCTTGAAGGTCTGTAATTCTCTAGGGTTTCTCGTGGGTAGTGTTCTTGATATGAAGGGTACTTCTGGGAGGTGGTAATACGTGGGTTGGGTTGCTAGGAATTGTCCTTCTTCACTACTAGTGGAGGGTTGACGGACGACTGGAGGAAGCTCGTGATAACTTGGATAAGTGGGGGTCGCTTGAACTGGGTTACTTGGACGTGTACTTGTTGCTTGATTTACTCTCCTAATGTCTCTATTAGGGATTACTGGGGGGTGTTCTTCTGGAGAGGGAATAGGCGTATCCCTTCTTATAAACTGGTTTCATTGTCTTCGGCTTCTGTGACGTTGGGATACTTGTTGAGATGCCAGGGTGATAGCCCAATCGAGTGCGCTTTCTGCCAGGGTGATTTAAACAAGGAACCTTCTATATTCTTTCTCTAGAAGGTAGGTAGTCTTGGCCTGGAGCCCACAATACTACACTAGGTGGAGTAGGTGGGGTATCTGGTCTGTAACCACAAGTACAGACTTCTTTACTACACCAACAGACGCCGTTACTGATCCACTGGTTGGCAGGTTCTCCCCAACCGCTATCAGTATCTGTGAATGGTGTAGGGGGGCTTGGACTTGGACTTGGTGGATTGCTTGATGGGAGAGGCTCGTCTCCGTTCTCTTGGATATCAAGGTGTGTGACAAAGTCGTGATTGTCGGGGGCGTCTGGGGGGAGGTGAAAGATCCTTGGATTGACGATGTTGGTATCTGGGTTTTCAAGGGTTGTTTCCCAAAAACTTCCCCACTTGAGGGTATACTCGCGACCTTCAGTGATAACTAGGCGTGGTCCGAGTTGGGTAGATTCTACTCGAATCTCTTGGAAGGATATTTGGACTTGTTCGTAGTCCAATCGAAGTCGTTCAAGGAAGTATTGTCTTTCTCCTCTTAGGAGTTTTTCTATGATGCGCTGTCTTCTTGGGGCAATGTGGACAAACCAAAGATAGTCGTCTTTGTTCCACAAGAGGGTTGATTCGATGGGAGCGCCGTGGACTGTGAGTGTCTTGGATAGGTGCCAATACAGGAGTTGTTCTTGCACAAGGTTGCTAAGCCTATCTAGCTTGCTGGTGACGAAGTCTTGAAACTCGACTAAGGTGAGTACCTTTCCGAATGGAAGTATAGCGTCGAGGTCTTTAAGGAGAAGGGTACTGTCACTCCAAACTTCTATTGTGTTGGAGTGGGCAAGGTTAACGAGAGTGCTGGAAGGATAGTACAATTGGAGTTGTCTTTCTCTGTGGGTTTCAAAGAGTGCTTGAGAGCGATTAATTTGCTCTTGTTCAGGGATTTGAGTTGGACGAAAATGGGACACTAAACCCCTTTTATTTTTCTACCAATGACCAAACTGACTACAACTACTTACTTATAAAGTAAATAGTTATAGTTCCTGTTGATCTAAGTGGGTAGAGATATACAGGAAGGGGTCAGTGGGAAGCCAAGGCGTGAAACAATATGAAAGGAGGGAGGGGCTGGTTCTAACGGCGTCCTCGAAATGATACCCTTGATCGATTACAAAAATCCGGTCCTGCCAAAAGGCCAAATATCCGTACGTGGATATGATCCTACCGTCCAGAAAATCTTGGAGCTCGAGGGTGACTAAAGTCCCGACGTACGCCTGCCGAATTACTTGGTTTAAAGGGGCGAACGCCCGACGGATACCTTCCCGGAAATTGTACTTGATAGAGCCGAGAGGGAGGTCTTGGCTGGAAAGGTCTAGGATGGCTTGGGAACAGGCGTACAGAGGTGGGATTCCGAGAGCAAGGGCGAGGGGACGGTGATGGGGGTAGAGCTGGATGTAGTGCGGGGACCGAAAATGGAAGGGGGTGACACCGGGGAAGTTAGGGGGGTATGCGAGGAGGTGGTCAATAGAAGGGAGTTGTGTTAGCGAGACCTGGTAGAACTCTGAGATAGGTCTCCACTCTTCTCCCTGGGGTGTCTGGACGTTAATAAACTGGTGGGGGTGCGGGCCGGTGGTGACGTTGACACAGGACGGGGGGCGGACGATGGGCAAGGCAGGGGGAATGTTTTCCTGGTTCTCGTGGGGGAGGTCGTTGTCAGGGGTGTCAACACGTGGTACGCCTTCTGCTACTCGATCGTAGTTGATGGGCGAGTCAGGAGTGGCAGGGCGAGCAGGGAGCGACGAGGACCGGAGGCGAGGCGAGACGAGGCGGACCGAGGGGGACGGGAGATCAGAGAGGGGCGACAATGGCCCGATCAAGGGGGACTGGAAAACTTGTACCAGGGTCAGGGTACACAAGTTCGGGGGACGGGGAGCGAGTACGAGGGGCGCCGGATCGAACGGCTACTTGAGACCGGATGTCAAAATCCGGGGACGGGGACGAGGGGCGAGAGACCGGGGACGGGACACCAGAGAGAGTACTGTAGTTTTCGTCGAGTAATACGTACTCGACGCCGGGGGATGCCTCTGCGTAAGAGAGGGGGGTAGCAGGGCGAGGTGTCGGGGGGTGAGAGAAGACCAGGGATGAGGGCGCTACGAAAGCAGCCGGACCTTGGGGGAGAGCGACTTGCTCAACTTGGACGAGGGGGGTGTTCAACCCCACCGGAGACAATGGACGAGTGAAGGGAGAGGAGGGGGAGAGGCGACGACGAGGGGGGCCACGATACTGGGGCTCCCACGAGGTGTAATAGGAACTGGAATCACCGTCCCAGTGACCGAAATCGTCTCCGAAATCAGACACTACCAAGGAGCGTCCAGGTCAGATAAAGAGACTGTCCAAGTGTGATGAACACTCACTCAGAGTGCTCGTGCAGGACACTTGGCTGACAAGGAGCGCGAGGAACGATGAAGAAGTCAGGGAAAACTTGGAGGAACTTGGCTAGAACAAGGATAACAATGAGATTGCGAATCCAAGCTATGGTTAATAGCGAAGAAAGGCACTAGGGGGTTATCCAAGTGGGAGTCACAAGTGGACAGTCTGAGGGACTGTCCGTTCTATTGCTCTAGCTTATATACCTGGGTACATGGTCTGTGCGTACTTTAGGGGAGGCTTACTACTTCCCACAGGTGCTGCGCAATGGAAGGTTCTGGAAGAGTTCTAAGTATATCAACCAATCAGAATAATCGTAGGTATCGTACGACTGCTCCGCAGTCGATTGCGCAAGATTGCGTCATAGTGGTGTGACTGCTCCGCAGTCCAATAGGATTAATCCAAAGAGTGGTACGACTTTCAGTCGTCAGGTGACTTGATAAACATAGGATAATCACGTGACCGGTCACGTGACCGTCGGAGTACGAATTTGGAACTCCGACTTCGGATTTCCCCTTTAGGAAATTGATTACATAAGACCGGGCTGGCGCGGACTGGTCTTAGACGCTCGAGTCACGACCCAAGTTTTACAGGTTCGTGACATCCTCTAGGTGGTTGACGACCATCAGTCCTTTGTGTTATCTACCTCACTCTTTGCCTGGGGACCTCCGCACGCAGAATCTGTGCATTCGTGGTACAACTCTAGTGTCCGTAAAATCGGCATAGATTGTGCTTGCCTTTATTGGGTCTATCTGGTCATCAGTAGACGCCTCTGGGTACTGGCTGCAGAACTGGTCACCACGCCAGATAAGCTGCAGTTAGACGTTGAGCCAGCCAGGCCTAGCCTGCGACAGCTGTACGCGTAGTAACCAGAAAAGTTTGAGAGCGCTTCAGCGTGAGAGGCAGCCAACAGGTCGAGAAGACTGAGGCAGACAGCCTTGTAGCTCTACACATATCCTTACATCATTCCTGAGTGTCCCTTTATCGCCGCAGCCTTGCGCAGTGTGAAACACCACTGTGTATTGGTCTCGCTTGATAGGGCATTCCAGTCATCCTCGAGTTAGCGTTTCGCACTCGTTGTATCCCGTCGTCCAAATCCACCTCACATATTTCCAAACTGCCTCGCATATTTGCGAACGTTCGAACCCGACTTCGTCGTCTCTTTAGGAGGAGACAAGCTTCCATCACACCACCACAAACTACAGCCTCTGCTTCGGCATCGCTGCACGTACACCCAGACACCCAGTCTGAACAAGACCGGATCCCCTCCCCAGTGTATGCATCACCATCACCCACCGTCTCAATAGAATCATTCCACTCCGCCCACTCCTCCTCCCAAGCCACACTCACCCAGTCAGGCAAAAGTTTCATTGACGAAGACGGTGTCAACATCCGCTACCAGGGGTTCCAATTAGAACTGCCCCCTCGTAACCTCGCCGAGCAATACGTGCAGGCAATCTACCATGACCAAGAAATCCGATACGGACTACTAGACCTCTACGGCCTAGAAATCCCCGTTCTCGGAACAAACTTCACAGTCCCGCAGCTGATAGCCATCGCTGCAAACCTCATTCCTCGTCTCGAATCACCTCCCAACCCCCTCATCTCCCACGTAAGGGAAGACGAAGAACGTGGCTCCCAAGAAAGGGAAACAGACAGCTCGTCTAGCACAAGCTCAGTATCCCAGCGGAGCTCGCTCAAAATTCGCCCTCCTTCCTCCAACTAAGAAAGAAAAGGAGTTCATATCTCGTATCCAAGACTGGGACGAGATCTCGCCAGACGAACAACTCCTTCTCTTAGAAGAATTCCGTTGGGCACAAGAGGAAGCAGAATGAAAGGAGAGACAGAAGAAATTAGACAAGATGTCACAACCAAGCGGAAGCACCCTCCCTCACGCCGCACCACCCACACCACTCCCCCCTCCCACCGTCCAGGACTGCCTGGATCTCATAAATCACCTCGGAATCGCCGTCGGTAACCTTGCACAGCAAGTCACAGCTCTGACTGCACAGGTGACCTCGGCAACCGCCACTCGCCCAGGAAACGGGAAAAACAAGGAAATAGTGGCCCGACCCAAAGCTTGGGATGGGAAAGGCTCCTCCTCGGACGCCCGTCATTTCCTTGCCGCATTCCACAACTGGGCAGGATCACTAGGGGATGCCATGAACACATGGCATACAGTGGACAGCAAGTGGTGTTGATAAGTGACCTGTGCGCACCTAGCGGCTCAAATGGACACGCAGATAACGGACTGCCTTAGATTAGATATACAGGACTTGTAGATTAGATTATTTTTTGATCTTTACAATCTCGGACTTCTTGTATTCTCTTATCTATGACATCACATATGTACATGACATCATGGACCACTCTGGATTACCCTTGTACTACGTCTATGTACTTTCCTTTGTTCTTATCTCTATTATGATGTCACTATGATACCATAGTCTGGACTCTTCTTGTTCTCCACACCTTGTTCTCTTTCTAGTCCACTCCTTTGTCTGTGTACAGAACAATGCGCTTTGTATTTACTGTGACCTGCTGTTACCAGTGTCACCCCCTGTAGCAGTATAAGTAGAGTACTTTGTACGCTCCTGGTCCACATCAGTTCTCATCTGTTGTGTGCCAGGTATGTCTCCACCTCTCCAATGTAACATCAGTTCTCATCTGTTGTGTGCCAGACACCCATTTGCTTCACCTGCAAGATCTCTCTCTCTGTTGCTGCTTCAAGCCCACTTTCATATCTCACCACAGTCACCAGTTCACTGTGAGTATGATCCCTTTATGTGCGCTGTTCATCAGGTTATGGGCCCTGGTGCCCTAGCCACTCCACTTGGCTGGTCACTGTGTTCTTAGGATCACACACCAGGCTAAGGTCTGTCTGGGGCCTCACCAGCCTTGCCCAAGGCAGTGGACACTGGGGCGCCAGTGGTCCCTGCTGAGGAACCTCCTGCTATGTACTGCCCAGTAGTCCTACTTTCATCCCTACTGTTTTCCTAGCCCCTGCGCTATGCGCAAGGAGATTGGGTCTGGTAGCCCTTCAATCCATATCCAGGTGTGCATGGCCCACTGGGCTGTGTATTGTGGAGCTTAGCGCCAGCTGTCTCTGGTGCTCCACACTGGGCGCAGGATCTCCTCACCATGGGAGTGTAAAACCTGGTTCAGACTCTGGGGGGTGTTCACCATTATGGTGTTCTGCAACCAGATACCTGCCTTGTAGCGGCAATGGGAAAGGATTCAGTAAAGCCACTTGTGGCGATGAGGCAACCAACAGGCCGAGGAGGCTGAGGTAGACAGCCTTGGGCTCTGAAAGCATCCACTCCATATCCCCCTGACGCAAACTAGTGAGCCATGTCCTAGACACACCCTGGCTGGCAGCTGGCTCCTAGTATGGCAAAGGGATCTTCCATCCTGGGCCTAGCCCTTGTATCACTGGCATACCACAGGAGGCAGGATGCGTTAGCGTTCTGGCCTTACAGATTCACAGACAGGAGTGGTATCCCCATCATATCTTGCAAACTGTTAGAAGCACCATCGCTGACTGCTCCTCGGCGACAGATAAATCATCCCCATGTCTGCCACCTCTTCTCGTGCTGCCTCGCCCACTGGTGTTGCCACCACTAGTGCGGCTGCAGGAGCCACGGCAGGTGCCTCAACCGGCCTGCCCCCAATCACTTCTGGGTCCACACCCTCCACGCGCATCGCCAATGCGTATTCCACAACCTTCGGCATGCCTTCTGGCATTCGCCTTGAGCAATTCAATGGGACTCACTGGAACGAATGGTCTGGGACACTTGAGGCCATCCTCACTCTACATGAGGCTGAGGATGTGTTCACCTGTCATACCCCGCCCACTGGAGTCTCCCCTGAAGAGTGGGAATCCATCCAGCGTCGGTCTAAGGCGTACCTGCGCCTATATCTCAAACCAGACATATACTCCCTCGTTGCCGACCCATATGCCTATCCCACCTTCGCTGCGAAGTGGGACAAGCTGAAGGATGTATATGCTGGTGCTTCGGGCAGCACCACCATCTTCAATCTGTGGATCCAGTTAACTCAAGCCCGCCTTGACGACTCCGCGCCCATGGCCTCACAATTGGCCAAACTCAATGAACTGCGGGTCGGCCTCACCAACGCACAGATGGGTGTCACAGACACCCAATTCTGTCTCATACTCCTCCACGCCCTGCCAGCCTCCTATGAGGTTCTGGCATCCACCATCCTTGCCAGTGGCGCACCCTCCAAGCTCAAGCACGCTGAAATAATTGCGCGCATTGTTTCGGAGGAGGCGCGCCGCTCTGGCCCCTCTGGTTCCTCGCTCAATAAGGCTGCCCCTATCAAGCCTAGTGGTGGTGCCCATAAGAAGAAGGATCACTCTCAGCTTACGTGCCACTACTGTAACAAGAAGGGGCATATCAAACCTGACTGCAGGCAGAGGAAAAAGGATGAAGCTGCGGGGAAGTTGAAGGATACTGGCAACAAGGCTGCCAACTCTCATGTACTCGTACCTACCACCGCCTCCATTAAGGAGGTCAGTGATGAACCGGCCATTGATTGGGCCGCAAATACAGTTGGAGTTGCCTTGTATGCTGTCTCGCGTGTGCGTTGGATGATGGACAGTGGTGCAACACACCACATCACACCACATCGGTCTGACTTCAAGGACTATATCCCATGTCAAGGCAGTGTGCGCCTAGGGGATAAGTCCACAATCGACCAAGTTGGTGTAGGCTCCGTCGTCTTCACCACGAGCCAGGGCATTCCTATCACCCTAAGCAATGTGCTGCACCTACCACAGGTGAAAACACGCTTCTTGTCAACGCGTGCACTAACACAAAAGGGTGCGGAAGTGGCCTTTGACAGTGGCTCTTTTAAAATATCTGTCAACAAAAGTTGTGTAGCTGTTGGCTACTTGGAGGACAACCTATACTGGTTGGACGCTTCAAGCATTGGCCTAAATGCTCACGTCAAAAGTGCTGCCACCACTCTTGATATCTGGCATCAGTGCATGGGACACATCTCCTCTGCTGCTCTCAAGTCGTACGGTCCCTCTGCCACTACAGGTATGGACATTGACAGCTCTACCACACACACTGGTGTGTGTCGTGGGTGCGAGTTAGGCAAATCAACTCGCCAACCCTTCTCTGCATCCTCCACCAAAAGGACAACCCGCATCTTTGAGATTGTGCACAGTGACCTAGCTGGTCCTATGCAAACTCAGTCCCTGCAAGGCTCCGCCTACACCGCCACCTTCATAGACGACCACTCTAAGTTCGCAGTGGTATACTTCATTAAGTCGAAAGATCAGTTTGTGAAAGCGCTGCAGATGTATTTGGCCTGGGGTGAAACCCAGACGTCCCATAAACTGCGCGCACTCCACTCTGACCACGGCGGTGAGTATATGGCAAGTCAAGTGCAGGAAATTCTCAAGCAGAGAGGGATAGAGCATCACCTTACGATGCCAGGTTCACCACAGTCGAACGGGAAAGCTGAGCGGTTTAACCGCACCATTACGGATAAGGTGATGGCCATGCTACACACAGCTGGCATGTCTAAAGGCTTCTGGGAGCATGCTATGAGCACAGCGGTACACATCTATAACCGCTCTCCCACCCGTACGCTTAAGTGGCGCACACCTTTTGAGCTCTGGTATTCTGGCAAAATACCAGATGTCTCACATTTACGCGTCTTTGGATGCAAGGGGTACATGCACGTACCCGCTGATAAGCGTCGCAAATTGGATGCGAAGGCCATTGAGGTCACGCTTATTGGGTTTGAGCCTGAATCTAAGGGCTATAAGCTCTGGGACCGCCAAACCCGCTCTGTCAGATTGTCCAGGGATGTGACATTCGACGAGAGCAGCTTCCCGTCCCTCCAGGGTGTTGAGCCACACCCACAACCTTCTCAAGTGGTGTCACAACCACTACCTCCACCAGTAATTGCCGTACCTAGCACGTCGGCGTTACCACCACAGCGAGTTCCCTCCCCTGCACACTCCAGCAGTAGTGAGGAGGAGGATGTTGAAGAACTCCTAGACCCAAAACAAGAGCGTCCACACACGCCACCACCACCACCTGCACTGCCCACTCTGCCCACCACTCCAAAGCGTGAGCAAGCCACCCCTACCTCACCACCGCCGCGCCAAAGTGCAACACGCATTATGTGCCATGTCCCACCTCCCTCACCAGATATGCCTGGAGGCTTTGAGGCTCGTGCACAGCGTAGTCAGCTGTTGCGCGAGATGGACAATGCACCAAGACGCTCTAGCCGTGTACCTGTGCCCAACCCTCGCTATTACAGTGGGGACAATATGGCACTACGCGGCAGGCGACTGGGGTATGCGGAGCTGCTAGCTGCGGCATATGTCGGCAGGGACCCTGCATCCTATGCAGAGGCCATGCGGTCTGCAGATGCAGATGAGTGGACTAAGGCATGTCAGTATGAGATGGACGCACTCGCCCACAATGGCACATGGGAGTTAGTGGATCTCCCGCCTAATCGTAAGGCAGTAAAATCCAAATGGGTCTTCAAGCTCAAAGCGGATGGCCGCTACAGAGCTCGCTTGGTGGCTAAGGGATTTATGCAGATCCCTGGCATAGATTTCGATGAAACCTTCTCTCCTGTCGCACGATTTGAGTCGCTGAGATTGCTTCTGGCGTTGGCCGCGCTAGAGGACTGGCACATCCATCAGATGGATGTTAAGTCCGCGTTTCTCAATGGCGTGCTTGACGAGGAGATATACATGGAGCAGCCACAAGGTTTCACCGTTGCTGGTGCAGAGACGAAGGTGTGTCGCCTTGTCAAGGCGATATATGGTCTCAAACAAGCCTCCCATGCATGGAACTTACAATTCCATGGAGTGCTCCTAGCACTCGGCTTCAAGCGGACGTTCGCCGATGCAGGTGTATATGTGTTGCCTCAACGAGAGGGGGATGGTCCACTCTTCGTTATCGTTTACGTTGACGACATCACAATTTTGGGTGCTTCTTTGGAGAGGATCAAGCGTTTAAAGTCAGATCTTGCTGAACGCTATGAGATGACAGATCTCGGGGAGATAGAGTCCTATCTTGGTATGCACATTGTGCGCGACTGCTCCCTCAGACGCATTGAAATAGATCAGTCTGGCTATGTCAAGGATGTCCTTGAACGCTTTGGCATGTCAAATGCCACTCCACACTCCACACCCTTACCTACTGGTGCTGATGAGCACCTTCATAAATATACGGGTCAGGCCACTGCCTCTGACATTACGCACTATCAGTCACTCATTGGTAGTCTGCTGTACGTTCAGATTGGCACTAGGCCAGATATTTCCTTTGCTGTATCACGTTTGGCGCAGTATGCAGCAAATCCTTCACCTCAACATCTGCGGCTTGCGCAATATGTTCTGTCCTACTTAGTGGGAACTATGGACATGCGCATAATGTATGATGGCGCCAGTGGAGATGGCCTTCATGGCTACTCTGATTCTTCCCTGGGTGACCAGGCTGATGATAGACACTCCACTTCCGGTTATGTGTTCTTGTTAGCCAATGGTGCAATAAGCTGGTCTTCGCGAAAGCAAAAGACTGTAGCCCAAAACACTACAGAGGCGGAATACATGGCCATGACCGATGCGGCCAACCAAGCCGCATGGTATCAGAGCTTCCTTGTGGAACTCGGGTATGAAGTCGACGACCCCATCCCACTGCATGGTGACAATAAGGGTGCCATTGACTTGGCCTTGAACCCTGTCACTGGGAGGCGATCAAAGCACATTGCCATACGGCATCATGTCATTAGGGAGTACATTGAAAAGGGGACCATAACCCTTATTAGAACCCCTACTGCAGAAATGGTTGCGGACGGCTTCACTAAGTCGCTAGCGCGTGTCCTGCTGCACCAACACAATATAGACATGGGCTTGTGCTAGTCCTAGATTGCTGATCATGGGGAGATGTTGATAAGTGACCTGTGCGCACCTAGCAGCTCAAATGGACACGCAGATAACGGACTGCCTTAGATTAGATATACAGGACTTGTAGATTAGATTATTTTTTGATCTTTACAATCTCGGACTTCTTGTATTCTCTTATCTATGACATCACATATGTACATGACATCATGGACCACTCTGGATTACCCTTGTACTATGTCTATGTACTTTCCTTTGTTCTTATCTCTATTATGATGTCACTATGATACCATAGTCTGGACTCTTCTTGTTCTCCACACCTTGTTCTCTTTCTAGTCCACTCCTTTGTCTGTGTACAGAACAATGCGCTTTGTATTTACTGTGACCTGCTGTTACCAGTGTCACCCCCTGTAGCAGTATAAGTAGAGTACTTTGTACGCTCCTGGTCCACATCAGTTCTCATCTGTTGTGTGCCAGGTATGTCTCCACCTCTCCAATGTAACATCAGTTCTCATCTGTTGTGTGCCAGACACCCATTTGCTTCACCTGCAAGATCTCTCTCTCTGTTGCTGCTTCAAGCCCACTTTCATATCTCACCACAGTCACCAGTTCACTGTGAGTATGATCCCTTTATGTGCGCTGTTCATCAAGTGGTACGCAGACGAGCATAGATGGATCGCTGCCGCCCTCAACCTGATGGAAGGGGACACTAAAACCTGGGCACTCCCATACCTGGAGTCCGCCAACCAAGGGGCTATCCCCTTCGGAGGAAACTGGTCAGACTTCATCAAGGAGTTCAACCGCAGGTTTAGCCCCCTAGACGTCCAAGATATAGCTCGAGAAGAGCTAAAGAAAACAAGACAGGGTAAAAAGACGGTTGCCGAATATGCATCCATATTTGAGCAGTATTCTGGACAGACCGGGTGGTCCATCGTCGACCTCCGCACCCGCTTCTATGACGGTCTCACAGATGAGATCAAGGACCTCCTCGCCATCACCAACAAGCCCCATAACACATACGACGAGCTCAAGCAGAGCGCGCAAGTCATCGATCAACAACTGCGCCAACACCAGAGCGAGAAGAAAGGGAAATCTTCATCGTCATCACCACACACCACCTCCAACCCTGATGCCATGCAAGTAGACGCCACGCGTCAGCAAGGCAACAAACCGAAGGAGGAAATCTTCAAAACTCGGGGCGAGTTTCAAGCATGGATGAGAGGGAAATGTTACGGGTGTGGTTCAAAGGAGCACACAAAGAAGGATGGAAATCACGAGCGCGACGTTTGCAACTGGTGCCAAAGAGCAGGGCACCGAGCAAATGTCTGCCAAAATAAAAGAATGGGGAAACCAGCTAAAGCGAAAGCTGCAGCAACAACGGAGTCCCCTAGTCCACCATCCTCGTCCAATACTGCGGCAGCAGCCGCCACAAGTACTTCCCCCGCCCAGACGTCCCAGGCAGACATGGCGAAGTTGTTGGGAATGATAGAAAAGCAGCAAGAACAGCTGGATGCGTTCAAGGCGGCTTTTTAGATCAGGGGTCGCGTATAGCTGCGACCGGCCCCTCTACAGTAGATGACTCGGCCTCATGTAGTTGTAATGTATGTTTACGCTCTCGCCTCGTTTCGGACTCACCTTCTGTAATTCATACGACTCATGCCTGGAAGTTAGATAGTAGTGTTAGTTCAGCTTCTTGTTTTCCTGATCCTATTACATCTACATCTGCCTCGGAGATGAACAATAGTAGTGTTTCTTTTGCTCCACTTTCTTCAGAAGCAATGCTGCACGTGATGATTTCTGATGCAGCACTGTCTTCTACTATTATTCCCAAAACAAAAGATAAAAAATCACATTTTCATATTTCTGTGTATTTGAAAGGACGTCATCGTACTGTAAAAGTAGCAGCAATGGTAGACTCTGGGGCAACTTCGTTGTTCCTGGACAAAAAGTACGCTGACCGCCACAAGATGATGCAGGTTCCTCTTGCAAGCCCCATCACCCTATACAACATAGATGGGACTCTCAACGAAGCCGGTAGTATCACCCACAAAGTCAGGCTTACTCTGAAAGTCGGCCCCAGTGAAGAAAGTCATGACTTTTTAGTCACTTCACTTGGCCCAGAGAATGTCATTTTGGGACTACCATGGCTAAGGCAAAGGAACCCGCAAATAAATTGGCAGGAAGGCACTATGCGCCTCAACTCGACCACTGAAATAGCGCAACCAGAGTTAGAGGTAGAGGTGACGCGCATCATGGCAAACCGGATGGAACGCCGCCGTCTCCTTGCGGAGAAAGTGCTAGACACGGTCCAAGACGAAGTTTTCTGCTTGGCAGGCTTCACGTACTCTCAGCAGATTGCAGAAAAAGCCACAGCCTCCAAACCAAAGAAAACTTTCGAAGAAATGGTACCGGAGCATTACAGAGACTTTGCAAAAGTCTTCTCTGAGGAGGAATCCCAGAGGCTCCCTGAGCATCAACCGTGGGATCACGCTATAGACCTCAAACCAGCTGCCGTTAAGCACTGGAGGGTCAAAACGTATCCTATGTCCCCAAGCGAGCAAGTGGAACTCGACAAATTCCTGCAGGAGCATATTTCAAAAGGATACCTGGTCCCATCTAAATCACCAATGGCTTCACCAGTATTCTTCATTAAGAAAAAGGACGGAAAACTCCGTCTAGTGCAGGATTACCATCGTCTTAATAAAATCACTATTAAGAATTGATATCCACTACCACTCGCCGCGGACATCATAAACCGGTTGAAAGGAGCCAAGGTCTTCACCAAGTTCGACGTAAGATGGGGCTATCACAACATCCGGATCAAACCTGGAGATGAATGGAAGGGCGCCATCATCACTAATCGTGGGCTATACGAACCAAAGGTCATGTACTTTGGAATGACAAACAGCCCAGCCACCTTCCAAGCCCTCATGAACGCCGTCTTTGCCGATCTAATCGCAGCAGGAGAGGTTGCAGTGTACATGGATGATATCCTCATCTATAGTAACTCCCTGGAGCACCATCGCAAAATCGTACGCAAAGTGCTCAGGAGACTGCAAGAACACGACCTCTATCTCAAACCTGAGAAATGCGATTTTGAAAGGCAAGAAATGGAGTACCTAGGGATGATAATCCGTCCCGGAGAAGTGCAGATGGACCCTGGCAAGGTCGCTGCAGTAAGGGAGTGGCCTACACCCACAACGCTCAGAGAAGTTAGAGCGTTTATCAGGTTCGCCAACTTCTATCGTCGATTCATCAAGGACTTCGCGGCTATCGCCCAACCCTTGCATGACCTCACGAAGAAGGACACTCCATGGCAATGGCATTCTGAACAGCAGAAGGCTTTCGACCACTTGAAGGAAAGCTTCATACGAGAACCCATTCTCAAAGTGTACGACCCACAGCTTCCAACAAGAGTTGAAACCGATGCTTCAGGATTTGCTACTGGCGGTATACTTACTCAAAAGTATCCTGATGGTCTCTGGCACCCCGTCGCGTATCGCTCGCAGTCTATGAGCAAAGAAGAACACAACTATGAAATCTACGACAGAGAAATGCTCGGCTTAATCCGTGCCCTAGAGGACTGGAGACACTTCCTCGAAGGCATCTCCTTTGAAGTGATCACCGACCATAAGAACATGGAATGGTGGGCAAGCATGAAAGACTTAAACCGTCGACAGGCCCGCTGGGCCCTGTACTTAAGTCGCTTCGCCTTCAAAATCACTTACAAAAAGGGAGACTCTATGCAAGCCGATGCATTAAGTAGATTCTCAAGAGACCACATCAGAGACAATGAAGATAACCGCCAGGTTCAGGTTTTGCAACCTAAGCATTTCCTCAATGCCACCCAAGCACACTTCCGCCCAGAAGTGGACTCCCTAGGGAATCGCATAAGACTCGCCTCCATTCGAGAAGCAGAAGTCATAGAGGGTCTCAAAAGTTTACAAAAGACCACTCCAAAAGCTCTCATGGACGGAGTCGCGATGTGGGAGGAAGACGACGGCCTAGTTTACCATCGAGGGAAACTGTACGTTCCCAACGACCGGACACTACGACGAGATGTGGTTAAGTCATGCCACGACTCTGTCACCACCGGTCACCCTGGTAAGAATGGCACCATCGAGCTAGTCAGTCGCTACTATTGGTGGCCACGCATGGCAGGCTTTATAAGCTCATATGTAGAAGGATGCGATCGATGCCAACGCTATCGCAAAGATCTGCACCCCAAAGCCATAATTCAGCCGCAGGAAGTACCTGAGGGACCATGGCAGATAGTCGGAGTCAATCTAATCGGTCCACTACCTATGTCACGTGGAAAGGACATGATCCTTAACATAGTGGATCATTATACAAAACAGATCCATCTATTTCCAGTGACGTCCCAAATCACGGCTGATGGGGTAGCATCCATCTACTTCGAGCAAGTCTTCCCCTTGCACGGGATCCCCAAGAAAATCATCAGTGATAGGGGACCCCAGTTTGCTGCAAGGAGCATGCGGGCACTGTACAAACGACTAGGGATAGACGCAGGTCTTACCACCGCCTATCACCCTCAAGCTAATGGACAGGTAGAGCGCAAAAATCAGGAAGTAGAAGTCTACTTGCGCTTGTTCATTAGTAAGAGGCAGGATGATTGGGCAGACCTGCTCCCTACAGCGGAATTCGTAGTCAACAGTAGACTCAACTCAGCCACAGGTCACACCCCCTTTGAGCTACTATATGGCTATACGCCCGACTTCACCATTCCCGCTGGTAGGCCCACCGGTATCCCAACGCTCGATAAGCGTCTACAACACTTAGTTTCCACAAGAAGGGATGCAGAGGCAGCTCTACGCCTAAGTAAAAGGCGAATGCAAACAGACGTTGAACAAAGACACAAGCCATACGTCTTCAACGTCGGGGACAAAGTCTGGTTGCAAGCTAAGCAAATAAAGATACTCCAGCAGTCGTCCAAACTGGGCCCAAAGCAACTAGGCCCATTTGAAGTCACTGAAGTCAAAAGTGACGTCGACTACAAGCTTGCACTCCCCCCTGCATTATGGATCCATGATGTATTTCATGTAGACCACCTCTCCCCTTACAAGGGAAACGAAGTTAACGGGCTTATGCCACCTCCACCCGACCCTGTTACAGTCGAAGGGGAAGAAGAGTACGAGGTTGACCACATAAGAGACTCCAAACTCTTTGGTCGTACTCTTAAGTACCTAGTTCGCTGGAAAGGCTACGGTGAAGGCGAGGACACTTGGGAGCCAGCTAAAAACCTAGCGCATGCCCTGGACAAAGTCAAGGAGTTCCACTCCTTAAACCCAGGTGCACCTAGAAAAATAGCAGCACTCATCTACGCGTCCTTGCCTTGGCAAGCATCTCATATGTACACAGAGGCCAACGCGGACGTCGACCCTTAAGAAGGGGGGTGATGTCATGGACGCGTATATTTATTTCCTTATTTTTCTGTATTTTTACGGATTTATTTAAGGAAGATACGAAGGGCCAAAGTATGAAATATCGTCAGTCACATGCTGCCACCATGTGCACCTACAAGCACGTGACCCTGGGATAGTTGCACCCTCAATGGGACAACCTAACCCGGTCACATTCCATTTACGTACGGACTCTCAGATTGGTGGATAAGGACGGAACGTTCTAGATAGTTCTAGACCTCGCTTAGTAGTTTACGCTTACTCGCTGTATTAGGATTTTCTCAGCAAGATAAGGCATCGCGTCAGCGCTATGACAAGTGCATCAGTCAGCACAATAGATAGCACTATTATTAGACACAACGTGTCAGCTCCTGAGTCATGGAGTCTTACTATACACTTAGTAATAGTGTTTAGACTCAGTTTAAGCTCAGCTCCAGTAGCGTATATAGACTTCCCTGTAGCGTCCTGAGTGGAACCAACTTGTCCTCTTGGTTCTCCACTCAGGTGCGTATCCTCCTTGTACTCCTTACTCTGCAATCCTAACTTGTCCTCTTGGTTCTCCACTCAGCGTGCCACTGCGTGATCACCGACTATCTGTCCTTGCATAAAGGATCTGAGTCTTAGTCCTCTCCGCATTGATTGCATGCTTTAGCACGTGATTTATCTCCGCGTTCGGGTTGAGTGTGCTCACCTGACGGTTCACTCTTATCTCACACTTGGACTCAACATAGCGAGGTGTCATACCGCTACAGACAGCTAGGTCACTAAATTTGAAAAGCTGGTCTGACAGGCTGACTACCGACTGGACAAACTGCTAGTCCTCGACAAATTCACAAGAGGTGTACCCCTCAAACTCTACCAGAATGCCTATCAGTTCCACAACCTGCGCAGCTACTCCCAATGGAAGAGCGTGCTCATAGAACAGCAGAAGCGCTACCTACACATGAAAGCCAGAATGGAAGGCTTTGGAAGACAACCTCAACAGCAGCAGCGACCCTGCAACAACCCACCAGCATGGTTCCAAGCACCGCAATGCCAGATGCAACCACAAGGATGGCAGCAATACTGTTGAGCGAGAGCGAGCGAGTGTGTGCACTGCGAGCTGAGTAATCGGTGAGCGCCACAACGCTGAGCCACAGGCTCGGCCACAGCAGTGAGCTGTGGCCTCGCTAGTACGAATCAGAGCGCGGACAGCGTCTGCACTCAGTTGAGTGGCCTTAGGCCTTTAGATATGATAGATAGTTATTTATATAGTGTTCTGAAGTGTATATAAGACACCAAGGACACACCCAATAAACTGTGTTCATTCAGAACAACTAAGTAGTCGTAAAGTACAGGCCTCACAGGTAAGCTAAAGTAGTACGCAATATACCGTTGCTCCCCATGCCTGCTCCACAGGTTATGGGCCCTGGGGCACCGTCTGCGCCTTCAATGGCAGTGACAGTGCACTCTTAATTGAGTTGTGCACTGTGTGCTCTCTGGCTTGCCAGGCAATGCGCCTTAATGGCTGCAGCGCCATGTGCAGTGCGCCTACATGGCTGCACGATGCCCAAGTGTGTGCCCTAGTGGCTGCCACTAATCTAAGAGTTTCCTGAGCGTTCTAAACACTTTCTGCATGTGCCCGGTCGTCGCATGGTTGCTGACACTCGGTTTGCCCTCACAGAAACATAATATGTCGAACGCCCTCACTTCTCTGGTCCCGGTGCTCGATGGCACTAATTACCAAGAGTGGGCACAGGCGATGGAAGCTTATCTCATGTCCATGGACTTGTGGGAGTATGCCAATGGAGACGAATCTGAACCTGCAGTCTCTAACCCTCCTACCGATGCCGAGCGTGCTGTGCACAAGACTTGGAAGAGTGGCAATCAAAAAGCCCTCGCCAACCTTATCCTGCGCATCAATCCCACCATTAGGGAAGAAGTAGCCTCCCTGAACAAAGCAGATACGATCTGGAACCGCCTCAAGACTCACTTTGATGTCATCCAGCCCACCACTCTGTTCAAGGACTTCAAGGAAGCTATTTCTATCAGGATCGACGCTAATAAGCACCCCTTGCCGCAGATCAACAAACTGCAGGCTGCAGTGCACCGTCTGTCTACTAATGGTGTGGCCATCCCAGAAATCATCCAGGCGATGATCTTGCTGTCTGCACTCCCACCCAAGTGGGAGATGCTCGTCTCCATCCTCTGCACCAGTTATGACCTCGCCAATCTTAACCTCAAGCATGTGCGCGAAGCCGTCATGGGACAGTGGGAGACTGAGAGGAACAAAGGGAAGCCGCAGCAGAGTGCACAGAAGCTCTCCGCCGTCAAACGCAAGCATGGCGACCCCAACTACAGACAGCAGCGCAACACTGGCTATGGCAGCGGCTCTGGGAGTGGTGGCGGCAACACCCAGCAGTCTGGGCAAAGCCAAGGCAATGCCAAAGGCAAGAAGAAGCGTGGCAAGCGCGGTGGGAAGAAGTCCCAGTCGCAGCAGCAAGGTCAAGAGACCCACGACCACTCTCATCTCGCCAGTGAGGCTGCCCTGCCTTCCCCAACCTCAGCTTCGGTTGCACACTTTGCCCCGAGTGGCAAGACTGTGCGCACTGTCCCTGGACACACCAGGCACCCTTCTGCCACTGTAGGACCGTATGCCACACTCAACAAAGCGCGCAAAGTTGTGTGCGACATTGGAGTGGCTGGCACCTCCAACACCCTCAAGACTCTTGAGCAGCGCATCACTGCACCCAATCCAGAGGACTCTGACGATGACCAGCGCATTTCCAAATGCAGCAAGTCTTCCCCCGAGCCCTCTGACCATGAGGACGAAGGAGACGGTCTCCTTACCCGCTCACCCTCTCCCGACACTCAGCGCCAGTCTGCTGAAGACTGTGTCAGTCTCGGAAACGATGACTGGGACCTAAATGCTATGGTCTGCGACGCCGCTGGCCTGAATGACCTCAGGTCTGTCCCGTCCCTCTTCCTGATACCTCACAGCACTCATGAACGCCTTGTCTCACAACTAGCTATGAAGCTTAAGTACAGTACTATACATGGTTGTGTGGAATCGTTAAATAAATGCGCACAAAGTGGTGCACATGGCGTGGACACTGCTGAGTGTGCTAAGTGCAAGGGAATGAGAAAAGACGATGGCAGCGCAAAGTGGCTTCTAGACTCTGGTGCATCTTCGCACTTTACCTATTCAATGAAAGACTTCATAGACTATGAGGACATCGGGACGCCTATCCCTGTGAAGACAGCCTCAAAGCCAATCCACATTAAAGGAAAGGGTGCCGTTCTCATTAAGCACGAAGTTACACACAATGGGCACACAAGGCAGCGTACTACGTGCCTTTACCCCGTTTTCTATATCCCTGAAATCACCGGAAGATTGCTCTCTGTGGGCGAGTTCCTGCAGCAAGGCCTGCGCATTTATGGGGACGCGCAGACTATGGTATTGCGCAGAGAACACACCACAACACCACTAATGCAGTGTGTGCTGACGTACCCTGGCCACACTATCTACTGGCTGGAGTCTGTAATTGCAGATGCGAGTGCAAACACCACTGTGTATGCAGTGGATTACACTCTTATGCACAAGCGCTTCGGTCATCCCTCCAAGGATGTGCTTCGCCACGCTAGAAACCACACCAAGGGCTTCCCAAAGGACCTGGACTTCCCTGCGGAAGTGCCAGTGTGTCCAGGATGTGCGCAAGGCAAGATGCCTTTGCAGGCACACTTGCCATCTGAAACGCATGCCTCTGCACCCTTCGCAAAAGTCCACTCTGACTTGAAGAGTTTCCCAGTGGAATCTTACCACAAGTACAAGTACTTTGTCAGTTTCATTGATGACTTCACGTCGTATGCTTGGGTGGTGTGCCTGCGCACCAAAGGTGCTGCCATAGGCGCACTCAAACACTTCATCGCACTCGT
The DNA here is from genome assembly GCA_021524915.1 of Lactarius akahatsu. NCBI lineage: Eukaryota > Fungi > Basidiomycota > Agaricomycetes > Russulales > Russulaceae > Lactarius > Lactarius akahatsu. The sequence goes on along the minus strand of JAKELL010000009.1, from coordinate 22,309 downwards.
TAAGAATCAGTTTGGCACCACTGTTAAAGAGTGGATGTCAGATGCGGGTGGCGAATACAAGTCAGACAACTTTATTACCACTCTTAAGGACAATGGGATATGCATACTGCAGAGCGCGCCATACACTCCTAAGCAGAACGGTCGCGCAGAGCGCTTCATGTGCACCTGCATGGACAAGGCACAGGCTATGCGCCTCGATGCCTGCCTCCCTGAATCCTGGTGGGAATTCACGGTACTACATGCCGTACATGTGTACAATAGGACTCCTGTGCGCTGCCTGCAGTGGCGCACGCCCTACGAAACACTACATGGCACAGTGCCAGAAATTTCGCACCTTCGAGTGTTCAGCTGTGCGGCATATGCCCACATCCCTGAGGAACGTCGAGTGAACAAGCTTGCGCCTAAGTCTGAGCTGATGGTCTATATTGGCCACACTGAAGGCATCAAGGCGTACACATTCATGCACCTCACTAAGAACACTGTGTACACAGGAGCAACTGCTCTCTTCGATGAGAACATGTTCCCTAAGTGCGAAACCACTCGAAAGCGTGGCTTTACTCGCTTGGAAGAGCCAGTCGAACAACATGGTACACCACCACAGTTTACTCCTTTCAACGGCGATGATGGGGACACCCCACATCGCCCTCCTCCTTCCAGACCAATGGAAGTGTCTCAAGATCCTGACGAGGGTCTGGTGCCACCACGGCAGCCTGAGCACACTTCGCCTTCCCCTGCACCAGTGCCAGAGCCCGAGGATGTGCCTGCGGATGCACCACAGCCGCCGCCACTCCCCAGACGCTCTGGGCGGGAAAGGAGAATACCATCACAACCTGGTAATGTCTATGGGGAAGATAGGCACCCTGTTCAGCAACACAGAGACATTCAGCAGATGCGACAGTGGAGAGATATTGTGGGGGATGCACCGGGTCGCTCCCAGCCACCCTCCAACACTCACCAGAGGCAGGTTCCTGGACCTAGCACTGGCCATCCACAGCGCGATGACTCACCGCTGACACCCCTACCAAGTGATGTAGAGGTCGAAGACCTACTCCTGGCACAGCTATCCCAGGAAGGCACGAGGCAGAGGGGCCTACATAGAAGAAATCCCCACTGCTCCACAGAGCGTGGTCGAAGAACCCCTCATTGACCTGGATGAGCCAGTCCAGGCAAACCACACAGCCGCAGATCCACAGATAAGTGACATCATGGGTCACATCGCAGCCCTACCCAAAGAACAGAAGGAGGTATTCATAAGGGATATGGTGGGGAGGCAGGATTTTCAAAGTGCCTGAACCCAATGGCCTGGGTGAGGGCTTCAAATTGTAACTCGTCGTTTATTATGCACTATTGATCTATGCACGTCCCAGTTTCAATCCGCACGAGTTACTTCATGGCTGAAAAGAAAGCATTAGTGGACTCTGGAGTCACACACAACTTCATACTGATGAACAGCGCACATGAAGGGACTATACTCACAGTGACAAAGTAGACTGTGGTGAGATATAGAAGGTGGCTGGAAGCAGCAACAGAGTGTAATCAAGCAAGTGAAGCATAGATAGTGTCTGGCACACAACAGATGAGAACTGATGTTATTACAAGAGAAGAGACATACCTGGCACACAACAGATGAGAACTGATGTGGACCAGGAGCGTACAAGCTGCACTACTTATACAAAATACAGGGTGACGCAGGTAACAGCTGGTCACAGTAAATACAAGACGCATTGTTCTACAAGTGGACAAAGGAGTGTACTGTTCTGGAGAACAAGGTGTATAGAACAAGAAGGGTCTGGAATATGATATCATAGTGACATCATAATAAAGATAAGAACAAAGGTCAGAGTACAAGGACGAAATACAAGGGGAGTCCAGAGGAGTCCATGATGTCATTGTACAGTGATGTCATAGATAAGAAAAGTCCGAGATTGTAAAGATCATATACAGTATAATCTAATCTACATAAGTCCAATGTATCTTATCTAAAGCAGTCCGTTATCTGCATGTCCATTGAGCCGCTAGATGCGCTCAGGCCACTTATCAACATGATGTCACTATGATATCATATTCCAGACCTTTCTTGTTCTATACGTCTTGTTCTCCAGAACAGTACACTCCTTTGCCCACTTGTAGAACAATGCATCTTGTATTTACTGTGACCAGCTGTTACCTGTGTCACCCTGTATTTTGTATAAGTAGTGCAGCTTGTACGCTCCTGGTCCACATCAGTTCTCATCTGTTGTGTGCCAGGTATGTCTCCTCTCCTGTAAATAACATCAGTTCTCATCTGTTGTGTGCCAGACCATCATCTGCTTCACTTGCTAGATTACACTCTGTTGCTGCCCTCCAGCCACCCTCTGTATCTCACCACAGTCTACTTTGTCACTGTGAGTATAGTCCCTTCATGTGCGCTGTTCATCACCACTCTGACTCCCTCGATTACCTGGGGGTAATCATTAAAAAGGGGGTGATTCGCATGGACCCCGTCAAAATTTCCAGCATCCATGAATGGCCAGTCCCCAAAAACATTAAACAGGTGCGATCATTCCTGGGCTTCTGCAACTTTTACTGCGCTTTCATTCAAAATTTTGCCACACACGCCCGACTGCTCAACAAACTCACACGCAAGGACATGGAATGGTCATGGGGAACAGAACAGCAACAGGCATTTGACAAGCTCAAAACCCTGGTAACCAAAGAACCTGTACTTAAACACCCCGAACTCGACAAGCCCTTTGAACTAGAAGTTGACGCCTCAGGATACACAGTAGGAGCAGTACTACTCCAATGTGACACAGACAACAAATGCCATCCGATTGCCTACTACTCAAACACCCTCAATGCAGCGGAATGAAACTACGACATCTACAATCTAGAGTTACTAGCAATCGTCAAAGCCCTGAGAAATTGGAGACCCTACCTCGCCAGATCACCACACAAAATCAAAGTATTCTCCAATCACATGAACCTGCAGTACTGGAGATCCCCACAGAAAATCAGCAGACGCGTAGCCGGGGAAGTATTAGAACTCTCGGAATACGACATAGAGATTCACCATATCAAAGGCACTGCAAACAGAAGGGCTGATGCTCTATCACAAAGACCCGACTACGACCAAGGGGAACACAACAACGAACAAGTCACCGTCCTCCCCGACCACATATTTGTTAGAGCAGCAGAAATTGACACAACAGAAAACACCACTTGCACTAGCCCAACAATCACCATTGCCGAGATGCAACCCGTGCACCCAGTATACACCCAAGACAACAACACAATTGCAAAATGGGTAGACCCACACAAGCTCAAGCACATCAGAGACACTTGGTACAAGGATGGACGATGCGTCGTCATGGGAGACACCCACGAACAGAGACGTATCATACAGGCTCACCACGACACTCTAGCCTATGGGCACCCCAGGATCAACCGAACGATCAAGCTAATCAAAAGGTACTACTGGTGGCCCGGGCTCCGACAGGAAGCACAGGATTACATCAAGGGATGCGCTGATTGCCAACAAGTCAAGGTCAACAACCGGCCAACACGTGCACCCCTGCAGCCAATCTTCCCAAAACCAGAAGCAACCCCGTTCGAGACCATAGCCCTGGATTTCATCACAAAATTACCACTAGCGGATGGCTGCAACTCTATACTGACAGTGACGGTGTAAGGCCAGCCTTTGGGCTGAGCCCAAAATCATTCATATTTGCACACTCAATCACCTCAGCCATGCGGCCCTTTGTCTACGCTTCTTTCCTCTTATATGCTACCCTTTCTGTTCCTCTTTTACCTTAGCATTAGCTACAGGTATCTTTTGTATATAAACTCTTACTTCCTGCTGAATATATTCAGTGCCTGGTTGCCCCTTGTTTCCCTCTCTTAGTGTGAACATCCTGGAAGTCAGGCCCAAATGTGGGCACTTGAAGGACAATCCCACTCTCTCTTCCCTTACTCTTGGAGGTAGATCCTCTCCGCCTTCGAACTCACCTAGGACCCTCAAGTCCTTACAATGGACCACGACTGCTCTAAGGTGGCAATATTCATCCTGTGTCTGGAAGAAATCAGCGCTGAAGGAACTGTGGCCCTGTACATGACACATGTCTTTCCCCGATTTGGATTACTGGCGTGTATCATCAGTGATTGAGACCCCAGATTTGCGTCAAAGTTCACCCACGAACTGTGCTGGATACTCAGCATCGAGCAGAATATCTCAACGGCATACCACCCAAGAACTGATGGCCAATCAGAACACACCAACCAATGGCTGGAGCAATACCTGAGATTCTGGGTCAATGAACAGCAAGATGATTGGACCTGCTACTTACCAATGGCAGAATTCACACATAACAACTGGCCAAACGAGTCTACCAGGGAGTCCCCCTTTAGCATCCTCATGGGATATAACCCACGCGCTGATTGGATCAATTGACCGTCCCCTATCCCACAGGTAGCACTGCACACCCAACAATTCAAAGAGGCTAGAACGCGTGCCCAGGAACTAATGATCAAAGTGCAGCAGGGGTGGATCAAACACAAAGACACCCCAAAATACCAAATTGGAGACCTCGTGTGGCTCAAAGGACACCACCTATGTACCAACCAACCAACTGTGAAACTCGTGCCTAGAAGACATGGCCCATTCCAGATCATCCAGGTGATGTCTGCAGTCAACTATTGCCTAGAACTTCCCACGCAGTGGAGCATCCACCCCGTGTTCCACACAGATCTTCTGACTCCATACTGAGAAACTCCCACACACGGCCCCAACTATCAGCACCCACCGCTGGATTTGGTTAACGGGGAAGAGGAATATGAGGTTGAGAAGATTCTAGACTCTCAGTGATTTGGCAGGACAAAGAAACTGCAGTATTTGGTCAAATGGCGTGGATACCCGGACTTGGACAACCAGTGGGTCTCCAAGGATGACGTATTTGCTGATGATGCAATTCGGGAGTTCAAACGTTCAAACCCCACTAGAGAAACACATATAAGCACAGGGAAATCCCAAGAGACATCCCCATCTCCTTCACTCACCCCCAATTCCACTCATGTCCTCATCCCCAGTCCAAGTGCACTATGTCCTCGACGACCTGCTCCCTATCTCAATCCAGCCCACTCTCATCATCCAGAATGCGCCACCGTCACCCCTGTCACTTCCCCAGTCCATTCACAACAGAGGAAGTTGGACACTTACCCCCATACCATCCCTCCTTCCTTCGCCAACCCCTACAAGAGTTGTGTCACGAACCTGTACACTTGGGTCGTGACTCGAGCGTCTAAGACCGGTCCGCGACCGGCCCGGTCTTATGTAATCAATTTCCTAAAGGGGAAATCCGAAGTCGGAGTTCCAAATTCGTACTCCGACGGTCACGTGACCAGTCACGTGATTATCCTATGTTTATCAAGTCACCTGACGACTGAAAGTCGTACCACTCTTTGGATTAATCCTATTGGACTGCGGAGCAGTCACACCACTATGACGCAATCTTGCGCAATCAACTGCGGAGCAGTCGTACGATACCTACGATTATTCTGATTGGTTGATATACTTAGAACCCTTCCAGAACCTTTCATTGCGCAGCACCTGTGGGAAGTAGTAAGCCTCCCCTAAAGTACGCACAGACCATGTACCCAGGTATATAAGCTAGAGCAATAGAACGGACAGTCCCTCAGACTGTCCACTTGTGACTCCCACTTGGATAACACTCTAGCGCCTTTCTTCGCTATCACCATAGCTTGGATTCGCAACCTCATCGTTATCCTTGTTCTAGCCAAGTTCTTCCAAGTTTTCCCAGCCTTCTTCATCATCCCTCGCATTCCTCGTCAGCCAAGTGTATTGCAGGAACACTCTGAGTGAGTGTTCATCACAAGTTGGTACAAGAGATCCTTTGCCGACCAACATGTCGACGACAGCTCAACCCAATCAGGACGAAGCTCAGGTTCAAGAGGACCAGGACTTCAACCAGTACCTATCAGAGGAGCATTGCCCTCTTCACGAACACCTCAAGTATGGCACACACCTCACCACCACACACAACGAAACCCCGCTGCTATGCACCACCGATGGGGAGCCAATCCTTATGCCGAAAGCTGCTCGACCCCAGATCCACTGCTATCATGTGGAAGAACACAGCCTGGTTTCCAGATGTGAAGTGGAGACTCCTCCACCCGTCGGGTTCCAACAAAACAGGGGAGTACACTATATCCCTTTCCAGATCCGCGATGCTCAAGACTGGCTGCACCCAGCTTGGTATACGCAGCTCATCCTCATGGCAGACCCATTCATCCTCGCCTACAGGAAAGGCAGCGACCAGCAGTACAGCAAGCCGGTGCATGCCACCCCCAATTACAACTACCCTGCAGACGACCACTACTACTACAATGATGTTACGAACCCCAACCACCGAAGGTGCGGCCCGCACGCATGACGGCCCGGAGATACTGCCAGACCCTGCAGAGACTCTGCGGAGCCAGATGAGCAGCCGCGCCAGATCCCCGGGTGCTAGGGAGCGGTTACGGAAGAACCTAGGCTTGTGACGTCACCGATCACGTGACTTGAGCCTGGGCTGACCTAGACCGATGACGACAGATGGCGCAATGCCTCATGTGACCTTCTAGCAGGTTTCATGGCTGCGCACGGACCACCGAACCCTCGGTAGAGCGGACTTAGCTGGGTACAAACCTTATGTACCTGCGTGTATATATACCAGTAGCGTTTTGTACTCAAGTCCCCAGACTTGAGTTACTTAGCAATACCAGCTAGTACCTTGGGAACTCTGCTCTGCGCTCCTAAGACCATCCTCTTATCTTGTGCATCACCGTTCTCGCTGCGCCTCTTCGAGCGTACGCCTTTGACCGATCCAAGTCTCCTTAGTCATTGTCTGCGACTACGACCCCTTGACCTTGCTCTTTCGTTATGCCGTCTGCTGGTAAACCCAGAGTCGCACGTCGCCCCGCTGGTGGCGTGACAGACGACCTGATCTTCTTAGATCAGCACAGCTCCATGCGCGAGTTGGTCGACTGTGCCCTCACGGGCATGAAGGACCTCACTCTCATTGCAGAGGTTCATCGCTATCACTGTGCACAGGCAGGGTATGAGGCCAAGGAGGCAGAGCTGACAAAGAAGATGGACAAGCTGGACAAGATAGCTCAGGTAAGGAGGAACTGTGTGCTCCGACTCCAGTGGGCCAATGCAATCACCCGTATTGAGGCCAAGTGGGATTCATACTGCCCAGGGTTGGAGGCGGGACAGCAGGTCATGGCGGAGAGGGAGGCTGCCCAGCGTGGTCGGGCTGGGGCCTCAACTGTAAAAGGGGGCTGATGTTACATTTCAGACTGATTGGCGCCTCGGGCCAGGAAGTGGACACTGATGCTCGAGCTATGACACTCTTGTCAGCAGTATATCATCATGGACTTGTAGGATCAGTCAGCTGGGTAAGCTCTGGCACATGTGATTGTACAATACAGAACAGATCTTGGAATGACTCATAGTGACTCATACTAGGATAGCTGTACTAGGGTTTGCTCTACTTACGCTATTGGCTAGTGATTCTTGAAGCGGCACTTTAAAGCCCACGTGTATCTGTATAAGTAGAGTACCGCGAAGACCAAGAACGGCATCTTGGTCTTCTTCAATACCACCATCTCTACTCATCATCTCTAAGGGCCCTCCCCCTTAAGTGAGTCGTCCAGCATATCCCCTTAGACCAGGGATCCCCGTGACTTATCCCAAGTTCCCTTGTGGGCAGTGGAATATCCCGTCAGTACTGTCACGCACAAGATCCATCTTTACTGCAATGAGTGAGTCACCTTGCCTTACCACACTTTCTACATCCTCAACAGTCCCAGTTGGACTTACACACGTTACATCACTGAGGTACCTGCAGGAATACCAATCTTCGAAGACATCCACGCATACTTTGGGCTAGACGAGCATATCCTACCCCATCCCGCCTTCTACGCTGACGCCGCAGTAAATAGGAACTTCTTCACCCAAAGGTTTGCCACCATCCGAGAAGCCTAAGTCAGGCAAGCGTTCGTGGTAAACGCTACACCTGCCCTGCTAGAGTGTGTCATGAAGGAAAACAGGCCCCAAGTTTCAGGTAGTTTCAAGGGAGCTTGCTGTGCATGCCAATTGAGATGGTGAGTTTCACGATCCAAGAGGTGGGCTCGCGTCCACAACGCTACCACTTTGTTGTAAAGGGGGACTACCGGGGGATCGTGCAGGGCCCAGGCTTGATACCGGGTTGCGTACAATGGGGAGGGGCTCAATACCCTCGGGGACACGCTTGAGCCACCAAGCGGAGTGTCGTTTATTATAGCTAGACAAAGCCTTCTTGAGCCACCAAGAGAAGTGCTGCCAATATAGCTTGGCAGAGCCTAGGACACTCTTGAGCTACCAAGAGGAGTACTGCCTATATAGCCAGGCAGAGCACTAAATGTAAGACTGCTTGTCCTTCAGCAAAGGGCAAGAGAATGGAACTAGAATTCACGACAGGGAACAAGACTAGAACGGGGAATACAGGGTACACTACTGGCTCCTTAAGTATCATACAGGAATCCTATTTTTCTAGGTTTTTCTGATTATTTTCTGGGGACGCGTAAGCGGGAAACTAAATATAACCTGAGCATGTCAGTCTGTCGCAATGATTGCACGATCCATGCGCAGTCGAGAATCTTCAAACGGAATGAGAAGCAAAAGATGAAACATGAGACAAGAATGTAGAAACCGAGAATTTTCCGAGGCTTCTCCTATCGATGGCACAATCGGTGGATTGTGACAGTGAGCTTGAAGTACTTAAGCTTGTTTCTTGGAAAAGAACTGTCCAGGTGTGGGTACAGACTGTGATGCATAGAGCCATTCCTGTGTAGGAGTCACTAAGGAAATGTAACTGTGTGAAGCCAAGTGTGAAGCTGGATTCACTGGCATTGGCACTACATTGGATAACAGTCACATGATGTAACACTTTGTTACCAGACATGATGGATACATGGGACGAAAATAGTGTATTTACTTTTGAGGCAGAGGGGCATTCGGAGTCATGGAATGTCATCCCATGGGACCTCATTCCCCTGACCAGAGTAATGCATTCTCATGTTGTGTCATGATGCTACATTCCCTGCACCGAACAGGCCCTTATATGCTACATATCTCTTGAACTGTGTTTCTAGAAAGCTGGATTTACGGTGCCATGTAACTGATTTTATTCCTGTATTGTGGATATTGTAACAAAGACCATTATCAACTCTGCCACTGTGGAGTTGCTCTTCCCCCCCTCCAGCAATTATTATATACTAGCATTGAAGGGATGGTCCTACAGACTGTCCTTTTGCAATAGATGTGATGCCAATGATTGGCATCGATTACAATGCTGCCAATTTAAAAGCACTGTTTTGAGGCGCACTTCCTTTTTTTTTTTTTTTTTTTGGAAAGCACTGTATTCCTGTACTAAATATTACCTAAAATATCTAGTAGCCCAAGAATAGATGTTAGATGAGAGGAAGTTGTAGGTACCAGCCCTGTCTAACATGCTGAAGTTTTATGATCCTAGCGGTGGACTCACAACAGATGTGTCGCTACCACTTAGTTGTAAGGAAACTTCTGGGTCACGCTTTATCAGTGCACCGGTGCATCTGGTCAGTCAGTTGGCAGGGGCTCTCCTGCTACGCCAGTCGGTCTTGAGCTACCAAGAGGAGTACTGTCTATATAGCTAGACAGAGCCTAGTAGTGGTAAGAGTCGAGTGGGATTGAACAAGACTAGAACAAGGAATACAAGGTGTACTACAGGTTCCTTAAATACCATACAAGAACCCCTATTTTTCTATGTTTTTTTCTCTCTTTTTATGAGTTGGCAGGGACCAAAGGTAAGATTCTGAAACACTCAGAATATTCTAGCAGAAAGAGAAGCAGAATTTGAAACACTGGAAGCAGGATCGAGAAGATTCCAGAACAGAATAGAAAAAAGAGAGAACAAGAACCTTTCCAGAATTGAGAAGCAGAACATTTCCAGAAAACTGATTATCAGAGATAATCAATGGCATGATCATTGGATTGTGACATGAAGCTGGACCAAGGTCTGAGTAGTGAGGCAAAATATGAATTTGGGTACACCCCTGGTGTTGGGGTAGTGTGGGACTCATTGTGCATCTCCTGCAATGGGCCAGGCCTGATGTTACGATCCTTACCTCTTACTATATGCGTCCTGCTCTGTCTTGTCACTTACTGTACAATACGTGGTTTCCGCGGAGTTCTCATTTGTCACGCGCCTATCTGTTTCGCTTCGTTCCACTTGCGCCTGACTCCTTTTGACTGGTGAGTTGCGCCATTGAAAACCACTATACCTTTTCAAGTTGATCTGACACACGCGCGGACCTGCGTGTCCTCATGACTCTCGTTATAGTGTGTCCCCTTGTACTCGATTCGGTGCAGAGCATCATTCTTGCATCATGCATTTGGCCTAGCCAAACACCCTGTATTAGTATATAAGTCATGCCCTACCTAGCTTGTATGGTAGACTTGACTTCTTGTGAAATACCACATCGTCTTCACCTCACGAACTGACCTTTGACTCGTCGTTGCGCTTGAGTCCCTGCTTTCGCTCACCTTTACGCTTGAGCTTTGACTACCTGCTAATATCCTTGTGTCCCTGGGAGACCAAGTGATACTTGTTCACCATCGAACTGAGTCTTAATCAACTCACGCCTTTCCAGTCCCATTGACTTGCCGAAGCACACATTGTGCTTAACGCCCCAGTGGTGGCATTACAAGCCAAGTGGAGTGGCTAGGGCACCAGGGCCCATAACCTGATGAACAGCATACATAAAGTGCATAGTCACAGTGGACTAAGAGGACGGTGGTGAGATATGCTGGTAGGCTGGAAAGCAGCAACAGAGTGAATCTAGCAAGTCTGGCACACAACAGATGAGAACTGATGTGGACCAGGAGTGTACAAGCTGTACTACTTATACAAAACTACAGAGTGATGCAGGTTGATGAACAGCATACATAGAGGTGATACTCACAGTGACAAAGGAGACTGTGGTGAGATATCAGGGTAAGCTGGAAGCAGCAACAGAGTAGTTCTTGCAAGTGAAGCAGAGGTGGTGTCTGGCACACAACAGATGAGAACTGATGTTATTACAAGATGGAGAACATACCTGGCATACAACAGATGAGAACTGATGTGGACCAGGAGCATACAACCTGCACTACTTATACAAAATACAGAGTGACACTAGTAACACAGAGTCACAGAAAGTACAAGCACCATTCTTCTGTAAACGGACAAAGGAGTGGACATTCTGAGAACAAGGGACAAGACAACAAGAAGAATCTAGACTAATGATATCATACTGATATCATAATAAAGATAGAACAAAGGGAAAGTATAAGAGCGTTGAATACAACACAAAGTCCAGATCCTATGATGTCATAGTGTACAGTGATGTCATAGATAAGTAAATACAACAAGTCCAAGATTGTGTGATCATAATAATCTAATCTACATGAGTCCTGTATATCTTATCTACAGCAGTCCATATCTGGTTGTCCTTTGAGCCACTAAGTGTGCAAGGGTTACTTATCAACACAGGTAACACCAAGTCACAGTAAATACAAGGGCACATTGTTCTGTACATGGATAAAGGAGTGGACGTTCCGAGAACAAGAGACAGTAAGAACAAGGAGAATCCAGACAGATGATATCATAGTGACATCATAATAAAGATAGAACAAAGGGAAAGTATAAGAGTGTTGAATACATGTGAAGTCCGGATTCTATGATGTCATAGTGATGTCATAGATAAGTAAATACAACAAGTCCAAGATTGTGTGATCACAATAATCTAATCTACATAAGTCCTGTATATCTTATCTACAGCAGTCCATATCTGATTGTCCTTTGAGCTGCTAAGTGCACAAGGGTCACTTATCAACAAGACATTCTCACAAAAGCTGTAACACCACCACAGGGGCATTAAGTACGACGTGTACTTCAGCAAGTCAATGGGATTGGATAGGCGTGAGTCGGTTAGGACTCAGTTCAATGATGAACAAGTATCACTTGGTCTCCCAGGGACACAATGATAATAGCGGGGGATCAAGGCTCAAGCGAAGAGGCGAGTGAAGGCAGGGACTCAAGCGCAAAGGTGAGTCAAAGTTGGTTCATGAGGCAAAGACAATGTGGTATTACACAAGAAGTCAAGTCTACCGTACATGCTAGGTAGGGTGTGACTTATATACTAGTACAAGGTGTTTGTGAAGTACAAACACATGGCGCAATCCTGAGGCACTGGTCTTAGCAAGTTAATGAGGAAATATGAAGGGGAAGTCCATAAAGAATACAAGGGAATCCCGCGGGGGCATGCGGGGCTCCAATGACGTCAGCGGGCTCTAGAGGTCATAAGCCTCGCTTCCCTACGGTCATGGGGTTGGTGCGAGATAAGAGTCAGAGAACGAATCGAAGCGGGTCATGGGTAAAAGTACACGTGAACATGAGGCAAGATAATGGAGCATATCATACAGTAGGGCGAAAATCGTAACATTACCCCCCGTCAGACTTGAAGTCACCACAACTTCGACTAGTCACTGGTATAGTACCAATCATCCTTGACTGGTATGGTATCGGGGATTGGTGAAGGGGGGTGTCACGAACCTAGAAACTTAGGTCGTGACTTGGGCGTCTAAGACCGGTCCGTACCGGCCCGGTCTTACCTAATCACCTTCCTAAAGGGGAAACCCGAAATCGGTGTTGGAATTTCGTACTCCGACGATCACGTGATGTGTCACGTGATCTCCCATCGTTTATCAAGTCACCTGACGACTGAGAGTCGTACCATTCCTTGGATTTATCTGATTGGACTGCGGAGCAGTCAAATCATTATGACCAACTCGACTGCAGCGCAGTCGTACCACTCCTACGATTATTCTGATTGGACTGCGGAGCAGTCACATCATATGGCGTCATCAACTGTGGAGCAGTCGTACAATACTATCCTGATTTTCCCATTGGACACTATATTTAGATGTTACTGGAATGTTCCATTCCGCAGTATTCCACAGCACCCATGGGCAGACCTTAAGCCTGCCCTAAACTTACGCACAGACCATCCCTCTGGGTATATAAGCCAGCGCAATAGAACGGACAGTCCCTCAGACTGTCCACTTGTGACATCCTCCACTTGCCTTGTCTCCTGCCCCTGTGTCCCTTCAGCTGCGAAGACACGATCTTCCACTAAGCGCCACTTCATTGCCCAAAGTCAAGCCAAGTCGTCCCAATCACAATCGCCTTTGTGCCCTGCCCCGCGCCATCCACCACCCCCAGTCTTTTACATCCGTCGTGCCTTTACTGTCGAGTGACAGTGAGTCACCACACTTGGACAGTCTAACATAATTAGACCTGACCCTGGGTGTCCCTAGTGTCCGATTACGACTACGATTTCTCGCAATTCGGTCAGTGGGACGGAGACTCTGCCTCCTATTATCAGGAGGATAGCCAACCCCCCAACCCCTCGGTCCTCTCTCACCTCCGCTCAATGTGCCCCCCTTCCCCTCCTCTCCCTCAATCCCCTCTTACTCCCCTCAAGTCCCCCTCTGTCTTTACCCACGAGACAGAATACATAATCACCGATGTCTTCGGTGCACCAATATCAGGACAGCCATCCCCCATCACATGCCCTTCTACTCCTCTTGAAAACGAGGAGGAATACAACCCAGACTTCGATATCTGGACCCAAGTAGCTGTCCGGTCCACCCCTCGCTCCCCTTCACCCCAACTGGTCTACCCTGACCCCCCTCTGGAACCGACCCCCCTCTCACGTCCCCTGAGCGCTCCCCCTCGTGTCTCTTCCCGCTCCTCCACCCCCCCTCGTGTCCCGACACCAGACTCCCCCATCAACTACGAGCGAGTAGCTGAACAGGCCCCCCCTCACGTCGAATAGGAGAACCTCGCCCCTGCCGTCCCTCTCTTTCGCCCCCCTTCGTGCTTAAACAGCCCAGAAGACCACCCCCACCAATTCACTGCCATCTATACTCCGGAAGGAGAATCTTGGCGCCTCGCTTCGGAAAGTATCAAAGAACATTTCCATCGTATCCCTCTTGCCCCCTCCCTCCTTCAAAGCCTTCATATCTTCCCTTCTGTCACCCCCTTCCGCATCCCACCACCTCACATCTACACCATCAGACCACGCCTCATTGACCCCCTCGTCCACCCCGACTTCCCCCCCCTGTATATCTGTTCAAAGGCCATTTTTGACCTTCCCTGTCTCGACCTCCCACTTGGAAGTGTAAGGTACGACCTTCGAGAAGGACTCAGGAACACCTTCGCCCCCCTCCCCAATATTATCAAAGCAGGGTACACGGACTCCTTGGTGACACTAGAGATACAAGATTTCTTAGACGGACGTGTTATTACTACTTACGGACATCTTCATTTCTCTTACAACGGACAGGTCTTTGCCCATTATCAGGGCTATTTCTTTGAAGATCTTATTCGGTCCCAACCCTCTCTACTTGCCCACACTCTTACTCCTCGAGTCCCAGCCGATCCTTTCTCCTTTGTCCCAGTTATTCCTGACGAGCAACCACTCTAAAGTACTAGTGTGGTTATAGATTTGTTGCCTTGACTATTGAATCGAGTGGTTCAACTCAACGCAGCAGTAAGTTCCCCTCTTCTTCTATTAGGGACAAAGAAACCAAGAATCGAGTGATTCTAGTGCCTCCACCTACCTCACTCTCCCCTCCACTAACCAGCGAACAACACACCCAAAGGGCCTGTGCCCTATTTAACACCCATCGAGATCGACAAGTCCGTCGATACTACCCTTCATCTTCTTATTACAACCTCTTAGAAAGCTCCCGCATTGACTGTTGGACGGACCCCCCTTTGGTACTCAAAGGACTTGTCAACATCTTTGAATTTGGAGAACTCCTAGGAAAAGAAGCCTATGACGACCTTCTTGAAGACCTTTCAAACGTTGTCGACGGGTGTAACGACCAACTCCTGTTTTGGCACCTATCAGATATCATAGTCAATCAATTACTCCTCTGGACAAAAAGCGACTACCTTTGGTTCAACTACATTCCCCCTCGACGCGACTACATCATCCGGCAGCTCCAGTGGGGAAACCCTTTCTGATACATTGATCGATTCCGTCTTTCCTATGAAGAAATCCAAATATCCTTCTGCAAAGTACGAGTAGTGGACAGAGACGGCCCTCTTCGACTAGTCATCACTGAAGGAACCGAACTTACATATTCTTGGAATACTACCACCTGGGAAACCACTTTGACAAACCCAGACCAAAGTCTGGTTAACCCGCGCGTCTACCACGACCCCCCAGAAGACCCCAACGACCCAGAACTAGTAGAACTTCTAACTGGAAGACTACCCAACCCCCTGAGCCTACTAGCTTGTCTATCCCTTCCTGCAAGCAGCCCCCCAACCAGAGAACTCAGTGACTCTCTCAGTTTGGACAACTGGGGAAACCCCACCAATCAAGGAACCTGTTGGTGCAGCCGAAAAATGTGCACTTGCGGCTATAGGCCCGACACCCCCCCTACCCCAGAAAGCGTAATATTGTGGTCTCCAGGAATCAATCATCTACCTTATAGGGAAGTCGAGACGAACCCTAGAAATAGTAGAGCTGTGGTCCTACAATTAGAGGAAGCGTAACAAACTTTTAAAATCATTTTGTCGCAAGGTACTTTTGAGAAAAAGTGCTAAGTCGCAAAAAGTCGAGAAACATCAGACATTTTACTGAGTGTAAATACAAGAAATCCTGGAACCCATAACAAATTGGGCTATCACTCTGGCTTCCTCCCACCGATGACAAACCCATCAACGCTTCCAAGCAAGAAATTCCCACATTTCATCACACGACAACTCTCCAATTATCCCTAGAAGATCTACAGGACCCCGACAAACTATTCAAACAGTTCCTCCTCCAACCATCCAAAGCGGACCAAGTGAACCAGTCTACCCAAGCATCTACCCAAACAGACCAAGCAATCCAACACTCCCAAGCAACCCAGTCGCAAGACAACATTCGACAAGTAGTGACGAGGCTCAATTCTTAGAAACCCAACCCCGAGAACTTCACTGTCACCTCCCCGAGGCCATCTTCGTTTCAGAGCAGCTACCCACAAGAACCCCCCGAGAACTTGACGTTTTCAAGGATCATTGTCGCTTACAATACAACCAGTACCTGCAACAAACCCTCATCCTTGCATCACCCCTCACTCAAGCACAAGACATCACCTCAAGCCCGTTAAACTTCCAAAACTTCTTGTGGCGAAGTAAAACTACCCTGACCCACTTTGGTATTTACGAAGAATACCAGTGGATTCATCGTCAACAAAGACGAAACCAACCGGATCGAGCAATCCTCCGCCCCGCATATCAAGTTTTTTACCCTTGGAATGAGACAAGTTGGAACGTCTCGCTACTACATCAACGCCCCCAGTGAATGAGCGAAAGAAGAGACCTCACCAGCCGACGAACAAGACCTTATCCCTGTATATTTCCTGGACCCCTACTTTTCCATCACTGACAACCTCATCTACGCCACCTTCAACAATCAACCCATCACCAGCCCAAACAGGTCACTATCCGTGGACACACGTCACCACCCAGAAACATCTTACAATCCAAGACTTGGAGCAGGTCTTCCCCCACGTTCGAAAAATTCGAAAACTAGATTGGACTATCCTCTGTGGATCCTTCAAGAAAAAGAGAGTATCCTGGTCCTTTACCCACTCCCGTTGGATATACGGCAATAACCGCGCAGTTCGATTTTCCGACTCTGAAGAACAATCAGATAGTGAAAAATCGCTCACTCCCTTGAGTCCTTCCAACACCCCCGATTCTGATAGTGAACAAGAAGAAGTTTCACGAATCCTCAACGACACTACTAAATGACTCACTGGTCTCGTATCCCGAGTAGCTTCACAACCCTCTTCCCCTCGCATATCCCCCGGTCCACTCCCAAGTACACCCGGCCCCAGTTGGCTTCATCTGATTACCACCACTTCCATAAATTTCCCCCCGAGACTACCATCCCCACCTCTAACCCATCGAGCAACAGTACCCCCACAATCCCGATCGCCTTCACCCCAAGCGCCTCGTCTTCCCAAGTTCCCTTCATACTCCCCTCCAGGACCCCTAGCAATAAACCCCATGGCGGCAAACCCTGCAAAAATCCTTGGTGCAGCACCAGAACCCTTTGATGGAAAACCCAGCAAAGCAGAAGCTTTCTGGAATAACTTAGAAAACTACTTTTACCTCAATGCACCTGTCTTTGACACTGACGAAAAGAAAGTCTCAGCAGCCCTGACATACTTTAAAGCGGGCACCTCAGCAGGCGAGTGGGCCCAGGATAGACAACACAAGGCCTTGAACCCAGCTGCAGGAGCGGCTGTCTCCTTCGGAACATGGGCTACATTCAAATCAGATTTTGACAAACACTTCATCCCAGCACATACCGCGTTGGAAGCCACCAACCTGATGTATACCATGAAAATGGGAAATCGCCCGTTCAATGAATGGTACCAAGAATGGTCCACCCATGCCACCAGAAGCGGTGCAAATGAACAAACCCAAATGCATGCCTTTAGAAAGGCTATCCCAATGGCCCTCCATATGAAACTCATGGGTATCTCCCCAATCCCAACAACACTGGAAACCTTGGTCGACAAAGCCAGGGAATTCGACCGCGTATATAAACTATACGCTGATTCCTCCCCACGAAACCCATCTTCGCGTAGCAATACTGGAAAACCTGCTTTTGGACGAGCTATCCTGACGGAAGATGGCAGCTTAAATATTGATGCTACCTCCTCTGGTGCCAAGAAACCTCAAGGAAAACTTACCAAGGAAGAACGAAACCGACGCTTCCAAAACAAGCTTTGTCTGTATTGTGGCCAACCAGGCCACATCCTCCGTGAATGCCGTTCCAAAACCCAAGCCATGAAGGCCAAAGGCAGCCGTTCCAATCCCAACAATGCCAGAGCACGAGGCACCTTCATCGATGAAGATCACAATCAGGAGGAAACCCCTGTGGATCACCCAGCTCAAATTGGAGCTATGTATTGAGAAATACTCCCAGACATGCACCCACACTCTGCACCTATAAACGAGGATTTTTAATCCCTTCCTTCAAAGCACTGTCGATAGGAAGTTTGATAGCCAGTAACGCCGTTAGTGTTTTTTCCCTACTAGACACGCTCTGGTAACGAGCCTGTGCCAGTCCATACGATACGAAATAGGAGAGCCCCCTCTATTGTACTACGAGTGTCACTAGTTGGAAAACAATCTGGCAAAGAAATCAGTGCCCGTGCCCTGTTGGACAGTGGCGCGGAGGGCATCATCATAGATGATGGGTTTGCACGTGCAAACAACTTAACCCTTCGAACCCTGATTAAACCATTACCGGTTAGAAATGTGGATGGCTCGCCCAACAAAATGGGCTCCGTCAAAAATACCACAATCCAGAAGCTACGAATCAGAACGGCGAACAACGCTTACCACGATGAATTGGTTGAACTATGCGTCACCACTCTAGGGGAGCACGACATAATCCTAGGAATGGATTGGCTCCGAACACATAATCCCGAGATTGACTGGTCAAGACCCCAGCTCGCCTTCACGCGGTGCCCACGCAACTGCACCTTGTCTACGAAGACCGTAGTCATTTCCTCCCAAGTACCCCAAACCCGAGACACAACAATCAACATTCTAGAGTTAGAACCCAAACCCGATCAAACGGACAACGCTTTAATCCCGACTGCTGATGAAACGGAACCTGTAGAACGCACGTTCTTTCAAGAGGCTATTGAGCCATTCCTGTGGAGCCACAGTTTTCCCAAGTATGACCACTTGGCCATCCGAGCAAAGTTCACCACAAGTACCAAGTTAGCAGCAAAAACTGCCCCTAAACCTTCCACGGACCATATCCCGAGTCACTTCCAGCGATACACCCGAGTCTTCAGCGAGGAAGCGTCCCACCGCTTGCCGGCGCACCAACCCTGGGATCATGCAATTGATCTGAAACCTGGAGCGAGTTTAAAGAACTGTTCCATCTACCGCCTGACGCCTAAAGAGGCAGAGGCACTCAAGGAGTACATCTCTGAACACCTGCGGAAAGGTTACATCTGCCCTTCCAAGTCCCCCATGGCCTGTCCCTTCTTTTTTGTTGACAAGAAGGATGGAAAACTCCGCCCAGTTCAAGATTACCGAGCTCTGAATGACATCACCATCAAGAACGTGGCGCCTCTCCCCCTCATTCCTGAATTAATCGACAAACTTCACGGCAGCGCGTTATTTTACCAAGCTGGACATCCGGTGGGGTTACAATAACATCTGGATTCACAAGGGTGATGAATACAAGGCCGCTTTCAAGACTTCCCATGGCCTTTTCAAACCGGCCATAATGCCATTCGGTCTCTGCAACGCACCAGCAACGTTCCAAACGTTCATGAATCAACTCTTCGAGCCCCTGATCGATGGTGGACATGTTGTGGTCTACCTCGATGACATCCTCATCTTCACAGAAGATCTTGACTCCCTTACTGCATTAACCCACGACGTGCTCCAGCGTTTGGAGCAGCACGACCTCTACCTGAAACCTGAGAAATGCGTATTTGCTCAGACCTCTGTCGAATACCTTGGAATCGTGATTTCCAATGGCCAAGTTTCCATGGACCCAGCCAAGGTGGCTGGTATTACTGATTGGCCTGTCCCGCGTACAGTCAAACAAGTCCAAGCAGTTTTTAGGCTTCTGTAACTTCTACCGACGGTTCATCAAAGATTATTCCACCGTCGCCCGCCCACTCTTCGACCTGACCAAGAAAGCTGTGCTCTTTTCTTGGGATACCGTGGCGGAAAGTGCTTTCCGCACCCTGATCAATGCTTTCACACAGGCCCCTGTTTTAACCCTTCCCAATCATTCCAAGCCGTTCCGACTCATCACCGACGCCAGTGACTTTGCAACAGGGGCTATTCTGGAACAACCCGATGCCTTAGAACGTTGGCATCCCGTTGCCTTTCTGTCAAAATCTCTCCTTCCTGCGGAGCGCAACTACGAGATTTGCGACAAAGAACTCCTCGCAATCATCCACGCTTTCCATGCATTCCGACACTACCCCGAAGGACGAAGTGATACCACCGAAGTGTGGACCGACCACAACAACCTGGCTTACTTTATGAAGAAGCAAAAACTCTCCTGTCGACAGGCCCGTTGGGCGCTGTTTCTGTCTCAGTTCCAGTTCATCATCATCCACAAGCCAGGCAGTCAAAACAAATCTGATGCACTGTCCAGGCGTCTGGATCATAAAAAGGGGATAGCGGATGAAGATGAAAAACAAATACTCCTGGATACCAAGTATTTCCAAGTCAATGCCGTGCAAAGAACAACTATCACAGCCTTAGGAAACACCACCCTATGGCAACGCATCCGAAGTACACAAACATACGATACAGAAGTTAGCATGGCATTGGAAACCCTCTTGAAAAATGGCCCCCGTTCACTCACCAAAGGACTAGAAGAGTGGAACCTAGAAGACGGAATCATCCTATTCCGTGGACAAGTCTATGTGCCCAAAAATGAGGACCTAAGAAGAGATATCGTTAAACAATACCATGACCATATTGCTGTAGGACACCCAGGAAGATGGAAGACCTACGAACTGATATCCCGAGATTTCTGGTGGCCAGGAATGTCCAGCTTCGTTAAAAGCTATGTAGATGGATGCGCTATCTGTCAATCAACAAAAATCAAGCCCAGAACCCAAGTACCCCTGCAACCCGATTCGATTCCTACAGAAGTATGGGGAATTATCACTATGGACTTCATTACCGACCTCCCCATATCTCTTGGCTACGACACATTATTCGTAGTCGTAGACCGCCTCAGCAAAGCAACAATCATTGCCCCTTGTAACAAAACCATCACGGCTGATGAAACTGCCAAGTTATATCTGGAACAAGTCTGGCGAAGAACCAGACTCCCCCAACAAGTAATTTCGGATAGAGGACCCCAATTCGCATCTAAAGTGATGCAAGAAGTTTGGAGCAAACTGGGAGTCAAATCCACCATGTCAACTGCGTTCCATCCACAGACAGATGGAGAGACTGAGCGAGTGTAACGCCACCACAGGGGCGTTAAGTACGACGTGTACTTCGATAAGTCAACGGGATCAGGCTAGGCACGAACCGGTTAAGGTTCAGTTCGGTGATGAACAAGTATCACTTGGTCTCCCAGGGACACAAGGATATTAGCGGAAGTTCGAGGCTCAAGCGAAAAGGCGAGCGAAGAGGGACTCAAGCGCAAGGGCGAGTCAAAGTCGTTCGTGAGGCAAAGACGATTGTGGTATTACACAAGAAGTCAAGTCTACCATACAAGCTAGGTAGGGCGTGACTTATATACTAGTACAGGGTGTTTGTAGAGTACAAACACATGACGCGATCCTAGGGTACTGGCCCTAGCGAGCTAATAAGGTGGTATGAAGGGGAAGTCCGTAAAGAGTACAAGGGAATCCCGCGGGGGCACGCGGGGCTCAAATGACGTCAGCGGGCCTTAAGAGTAACGAATCCGGCTTCCCTACGGTCATGGGGTGGGTGCGAGATAAGGGTCGGAGCATGAATCGAAGTGGGTCATGGGTAAAAGTACACGCGAACACGGGGTCAGGCAGACAAGGCATATCGTACAGCTTCAGCGGAAATCGTAACATTACCCCCCCGTCAGACTCGAAGTCGCCACGACTTCGACTAGTCACTGGTGTAGTACCAGTCATCCTCGACGGGTACGGTATCAGGAATCGGTGAAGGGGGGCACGGACAAGTGTGACGACGCAAAAAGAGATGGCGACCGCGCTCACCACATTCCCGACACTGCTCGTACTGAGGGCAGTGTATCTCCTCATGCTTTGCATCATACTGCAGACACTTACTGCACCACCGAGGGCGGTCGTCTGGGTCAATGTAAGCTGGCGACATAGGGGAGATCCGGCGAATGAGGCACACATCGTACTGATGAGTGCGGCTTCCACACCACTGGCACGGCTGCTTGGCCCTCCGCTGAGGGCACTGCGCGACCAAGTGGTCCGTCGCCCTGCATTGGAAGCACTTGCGGGGGCGCTTGCTACCCTCGCCCTGGAGGCGCGGCATCTCGCAAGGCCCCCCGGCACGTGGTGGAATGGGGATGGAATCAGGAGTAGGTCGGGGGCGTATGAACTTCACCTGAAGCTCATCGTACTTCTCGGATATCAGTGGTATCACACGTGCATACTGCAACCGCTTCCGCACGCTCGCGAGGT